>CP106730.1:73184130-73836334 GCA_025506655.1 Gossypium rotundifolium | reverse complement strand
TATGCCATCCGCTACACACCACCCGTACCATCCACGCACTTTGTGGGGACTACTAAGTCAACCCTCCATCCGCTACACACCATGAAGGCGTCGACGTGCTCATCGTCCATATAAAATTCGTGGCATAGCCACCAGATAATTGTGTCATGAGACACCACATTCAAATAATGTAACCGAAGTTACCACATTCAGATAATGTGACCGAAGTCACCACATTCAGATAATGTGACCAAGTCACCACATTCGAGATAGTGAGACCGAAGTCATCACATTCACTTCCCCTTTCTCAAATAACCCGAATGCCCCATATTATTCATATCATGCATATCATACTTAAATTCACATTCATGTCACTTTTCACATGTTAAGTATAACATATTTCGTAATCCTAATAGGAGTAGGAAAACGCGTACAGAGTACTTTGTACCATAACATGGTACTTTAGCCACATTCTTACACTTTCATATTAACACATATATCAAGTTTAAGCCATAAATCTATTAAGATTAGTCTGGGTACACACGGTACCTTAACCATGCTTTTCACATTCTTAATAACATATTTAATTTAAAACATAGCCATGAACATATTAAAACTTAGGGTAGGGTACACACGGTACCTTAACCATGCTTTTCACATTCTTAATAACATATTTAATTTAAAACATAGCCATGAATGTATTAAAACTTAGGGTAGGGTACACACCTGATTCGCTTAACGATTTCACTTGAAATCCCGATGGGTTGGCCCCATCATTTAATTTGTGACCCATGGTCATCAGTGGTTTTGACCACACGGGGTAGTTAAGGAGTATGGATGGATAGGTTGGGTTGCATGTTTGCATGTTCATTAATGAATTGTGTATGAGTTGCATTTTGGGGTGGGGATTTACATGAGTCTTGGTGACTCACCCTTCCCTTACTATTTTGCGACAGAGTAGATCGCGGAGATGGAGCGGAGAAGACTCGAAAGGCGCCATGCTTATCGTTGGATTTAAATTATTTTTGTTAAGTTTATTCATTTTATTTTCTAAGTCTTTTATTTTGGGATGTAATAAGGTCGCTAAATTTTTATTTGGATGTTATTTAATCGTTTATTTTAAATTATATTATATTACAAATATTAGGTGAGCAGGTTAAAAGTAACCTTTTCAAACTTAATAAAATTTAACGGGTTTTCAAAGAAGTTACCATCGGGTAACAAAATTTACCAAGTCGCCAATAACTCGAGCGATTTTAAAAGCGATACATGATCAAACGTTTTCAAAGAGTTTATCAACCCAACCATGTTTATAAAAGCCCAACTGAGTTTTCAAACACCGTTTTACTACCTTAGCCATATCTTACCAAGTTTTCACTAGACACTCAAAATGATTCAAGCTATTTTACTCGTGACATACCAGATTTGATTAGGGACTCATGGGCGGGTTTGGGGTGTTACATTTTAATATCGAGCAGGTTCAAAACTTCATTGTGGGGGCCCAAGGCCCAAAATGTTTTGTTTTTGTTAGTAGGCCTTATTATGATGTTTTGAGAAGCTGTTTTGGCTTGAACAAAGATGGCACCGAGTCTCGGCACCAATCCGCCTGGTAGGTACTTCTATCCATTTTGTGAATATTTGATGAGGGTAGAAGGGTAAATTGGGGAGCGTAGACTATTAGAATAGAAAGCTGTTGAACCACAGGGCTAGCTTACCTCAACTATGCATAAGATTTAATAATTACCTAAACAACCACGTGAGTTGTCACTAAGTAAAGGATGTGGCAATCGTTATCGCATGTCAGGATTGGATTCGGTGGGGGCTTGGTATTTAAGCGATCCTAGTGACTCACCTCCTACTCTTTCGAATCCTACACGGCGGCGTAGTAACTGGTTCATCCTAGTGAGACGACACACTCACAAAGCTAAACTTGATAACTAAAACCCGAAAGGGACTAGCCGTTTGTTTTGAAGTTATTAAAACCTTGTTTAAAAAAGTGACCAAAATACCCCTCGGTTTGAAAAATGACCAAAATACCACAGCTTGTAAACTACCAAAATACCCTTCATATGAAAAATTTTCAAATAGAAATTTTCAAAATATCCTCCTTTGTGAAATCACCTAGAACTAAATTTTGGAAATCATTTTGTGAAAATACCTACGATTAGGAGAAATTACTAAAATACCCTTAGTGGTAAAATTAAAACGCCTTAAATTATGAAATTCCCAAAATACTCACGGTTTTAATCAAAATTTTTATCACATAAAAAGTTCTTAAAAACCTTAAATTTCAAAAACGTCATGATTTGAGAAAATTACAAAATTGCCCCAACCTACAAAATTACCAAAATACCCCTAATTTTCAAAATTTTGCAAACATCACTATCTTAGGAAATGCAATTCTCAAAAAGGAACCATCAAAGTATTACAACTTTTGAAATATCCTTGATTTCTTAAAAATTTTACAAATTCACCCATTTTGTGAAGAATTAAAATACCCACGAGGTCCAAAATTACCAAATACCCCAATTTCAAAATTTTTCCAAATATCACGAGAATTTAAGAGTTTCAAAATGTTTTGACAAAATCATTGAAAATTTTATTTTGAAAAAAATTACAAAAATACCCATAGGACAAATTACGAAAATACTCCCGAGTAGTGGAAACGCGATCACAATGAAAACTACAACATCTTTTTGAATGAATGAATGGAAAACTGTGTGCATGTATGATTCTGAAAGAACCACTCCTAAACTCTTATCATAAAATTCCTTCACGGGTAATCCTTTCAAACAAGTATTAATACATAAAATTCTTAAGCAGATAAACGCAATGCTAGAATGAGTTCAAGAGGTCGTGGACATCCGCCTGTGGTCATGTAGGGTAGAATGACTCTATCTGAGCCACAAGGTCTGGTCATGGGTGCGAAATGAGATCTTGGGATCTGCCGTGGCGAAAACTAAGTTCCAAGATCGGTGGTGGTAATGACGTAGTATCGGTGGTGCTATGAGTGTTGGAACGAGTAGTTGAGGCAAGCGCGGGTGCAGGAACCCGTAAATCTATGGCTGAACGACTCCGGGCTAACTGAGCGGAAGTATTCAAAGAAGTTTCTGGAGTGGCACCCAGTGCAGTGGAATATTGGTTGGAATCCACTGAAAGGATTATGGGTGATTTGGATTTCACAGCTGAGGAGAAGTTGAAGGGTATAATTTCTCTGCTTGGGATGAGTCATATCGGTGGTGGCTCACTATAAGGGATGGAACAGTGGTAGAAAATCTTACTTGGGAATTCTTGGGGATGCCTACGGAAGAAGTATATCGGAACCGCCACGTGGACGTCGGTGAAAGGCTTTCTTGAACTCGGTTCAAGGTAATAAGTCGATGGCGAGAATATGAATTTGAGTTTCTCGGTTGAGTAGGTATGCTCGTGGTATTGTGGGTACCGAGCATGAGCAGCGTGTTAGATTTGAAGATGGGGTGAGGATGAGCCGAGAATGATGATAGCTCCACAAGGAGCACGGAGTTTGCTATCTTAGTGGAGAAATCGAAGGTGGCTAAAGGGGTAAGACAGTCGGTTAGACGGAACCAAGATCAGAATTGGAATAAGAGGAGTTCGGACCTTCAAAGTTTTTGATGTCGGTAAAGAGGACAAGGTTTGGTGGGTCGGATCAAGGTGCTAGCTTCGCCGCATTGCTAATCCTCAATGGCCGCCACGGTGTGATAGGTGTGGGAAGTCTCACAAGGGGAATGTTGGAATGGTTATCGTGGATGCTTCGAATGTGGGTCTATGGAGCATCGAGTTAGAGATTGTTCGAAGAAAGTAGCTAGGCTGAGATCTGAGGGCCAGGATCAGGCACCGAACAGAAGGGATAATCAACAGCCAGCGAGAGGTCAGGGTGCAGGAAGAGGAGGAAATGGTACTGGCAAAGGTCGTGGGGCACCGAGGGGAAATACCGGTGGTACTGAGGCTAGACAACCTGGTTTGGTATATGCCGCGAGGCGTCAAGAGGAAGGCGACGCACTGGACGTCAAAACCAGTATGTTCTTGATCTTTGGTGTGCCTTATAATACCTTGATAGACATTGGCTCAACCCACTCGTACATTGCTAGTAGTGTAGTAGAAACTTTGCATCTAGACTTTGAGCTTGCTTCTAGGAAGATGACTGTATTAAGCCCCCTAGGTCACTCTATAGAAGTAAGTAAACTTTATAGGGACGTACCCCTAGAACTCCAAGGGGTCGTGTTCTTGGCTGATTTGATGGAACTACCGTTTCGAGAGTTCGACCTAATTCTCGGGATGGATTGGCTAGTAAAGTATCAGGCTAGCCTGGATTGCGCAGCTAAGCGCATGGTAGTAAAGACCGTGGATGGTGATGAGGTGGCGATGATAGGTAAAAGGAGGGATTACCTGTCTAATATGGTTTCTGCATTGAAGGCAGAAAGGATGGTTAGGAAGGGTTGTGAAGCTTATGTGGTTCACGTCTGTGCCTTGGAAGCTAAGGATGTTGCTGTGGGAGATGTTCGGACGGTAAGTGACTTTGTGGATGTGTTTCCAGAGGAACTTTCAGGTCTACCTCTAGACCGTGAGGTTGAATTTGGGATAGATCTATTACCCGAAACCGCGCCAGTATCAATAGCTCCGTATCGGATGACGCCGAAGGAATTGGTAGAATTGAAGGCACAGATACAGGAATTGTTGGATAGAGGTTTCATCCGACCAAGTGTATCGCCTTGGGGAGCTCCAGTGCTGTTTGTCAAGAAGAAGGATGGGACAATGACGATGTGTATAGACTATCGGCAGCTGAACAAGTTGACGATTAAGAACCGGTACCCTTTGCCCAGGATTGATGATCTATTCGATCAACTCAAAGGAGGATCGGTATTTTCTAAGATTGACCTTAGGTCAGGGTACCATCAGTTTAAGGTGAAGGAGGCTGATGTCCACAAGATGGCATTCCGTACTCAGTATGGACACTACGAGTTTCTGGTAATGCCTTTTGGTTTGACGAATGCACCAGCAGCGTTTATGGACATGATGAACTGGGTTTTCCAACCCTATCTAGATCGGTTTATCATGGTGTTCATAGACGACATCTTGGTGTACTCGATGTCGGAAGAGGAGCATGACACACATCTTCGTGTGGTTCTGCAAGTTCTGAGGGAGAAGCAGTTGTACGCCAAATTTAGCAAGTGTGAGTTCTGGCTCAAGGAGGTAACTTTCTTAGGGCATGTAGTTTCAGCTGAGGGCATCAGGGTGGATCCCCGTAAGATTGAGGCGGTGTTGGAGTGGAAGCCACCAAAGTCGGTTACGAAAATTCAGAGTTTTGTTGGGTTGGCAGGATATTATAGGAGATTCGTGGAGAATTTCTCCTTAATCGCAACGCCGTTGACTAAGCTATTGAGAAAAGGGGTTCCATTTGTGTGAAATTTGAGAAGCGAGAAGAGAGTTTTGATAAGTGAAGAGGATTACGGCGAAGCACGGTCTTGATTCAGCCAGAGGCAGAGAAGGAGTTCACGGTGTATTGTGATGCATCACATACCGGTTTAGGGTGTGTGTTGATGCAATAAGGGAAGGTGGTCGCTTATGCGTCCACGGCATTTGAGGCCTCACGAAAGTAATTATCCGACACATGACTTGGAATTGGCTGCTGTAGTTTTTGCTTTGAAGATCTAGAGGCACTACCTGTACGGGGAGAAGTCGGTGGTGTACACAGATCATAAAAGTCTGAAGTACCTCCTGACTCAGAAAGATTTGAATCTGAGGCAGCGAAGGTGGATTGAGTTGTTGAAGGACTACGACTGCTCAATCGAATACCATCCGGGGAAGGCTAATGTGGTAGCTGATGCTTTGAGCCGAAAGGTGGTGGCGGATTTGCGAGCTATGTTTGCTCACCTAAGTCTTTATGAGGACGGGAGCCTTTTGGCGGAATTGCAAGTGAAGCCTTCTTGGATTGATGAGGTTAAAGAGAGGCAGTTGACCGATGAAGCTTTGAGTACTTGGAGATTTCAAGTGCAGAATGGGGAGGCCGAAGGTTTCAGTTTGGGTAGTGATGGAGTAATGTACTTTCAGGGGAGAGTGTGCATGCCTAAGGACGATGAGTTGAGGCAACAAATCCTTAAAGAAGCTCATAGCAGTGCGTACGCTATGCACCCGGGGAGCAGCAAGATGTATCGGGATTTAAGGGAGCAGTTTTGGTGGCCGGGTCTGAAGTGAAAAGTAACCGAGTTGGTAGGCAAGTGTCTGGCATGCCAGCAAGTTAAGGCTGAGCATCAATTGCCATCGGGGCTGTTACAGCCGATAAAGATTCCACAGTGGAAGTGGGAGGAAATTACTATGGATTTTGTAAGTGGGCTTCCCCTTACGCCCAGTAAGAAAGATGCAGTTTGGGTAGTAGTAGACCGGTTGACTAAGTCGGCTCATTTCATACCGGTAAGGGTGGACCAATCGCTTCAAAGGCTAGCTAAGTTGTATATCGCAGAGATAGTACGGTTGCATAGGGTACCAGTGTCCATCATTTTGGATCGGGATCCTCGGTTCACGTTAAGATTTTAGAAGGCCTTACATCAGGAGTTAGGCACTAAGATGAATTTCAGCACGGCTTTTCATCCGTAGTCCGATGGACAATCTGAGAGGGTGATCCAAGTGTTAGAAAACATGTTGAGAGGCTGTGTGTTGGATTTCCATGGTAGTTGGGAGGAGTACCTACCGTTGGCAGAGTTCGCTTATAACAATAGTTATCAAGCGAGCATTCAGATGGCACCGTATGAGGCACTGTATGGTCAAAAATGCCGTACCCCTACATGTTGGATAGAACTAGGAGAACGTCAGATGTTGGGTCCAGGGATAGTGGCAGAGACGGAGGATAAGGTTAGAGTAATTCGGGCTCGTCTGAAGGAGGCATCGATAGGCAAAAATCCTACGCCGATCTTAAGCGCAGAAAGGTTGAGTATGCAGTGGGTGATAAGGTCTTCTTGAAGGTATCACTTTGGAAGAAGGTGCTAAGGTTTGGTCGGAAGGGCAAGCTAAGCCCTAGATTCATCGGACCGTATACAGTGCTGAAACGCGTGGGATCGGTAGCTTACCAGCTTGAGTTACCGGCAGAGTTGAGCCAGATCCATGATGTCTTCCATGTTTCGATGCTGAGGCGCTATCGGTCGGATCCTCACACGTAGTGCCGATGAGCGAAATTGAGGTGAGCCGGACTTGTCTTTCGAGGAGGAGGTACAAATCTTGGATCGAGATGTCAAGGTTACGAGGAAGAAGTCGATGCCTTTGGTAAAGGTGTTATGGCGGAACCATGGTAGTGAGGAGGCCACATGGGAACCCGAGGATGTGATGTGGCGACAATACTGACTCTTCTAATCCGGGTAATTTCGAGGTAGAAATTCTTTTTAAGGGGTAGGCTGTAACACCCTAAATTAGGGGTTATTTGTAATTTAAATATTTTCCCATGTCGTGTGCTTGAAGAATTAAATTCTAGGATTATTTGGCATGTTTTAGGGTCTAAAAGTAACCTGAGCTAGGCGACCTAGTATTAAAAATTTCTTTTTAAGTGTGTAAAGGAGGAGCTAGGTGAGTTAGGGCTTAAGTAAAATTTGGAGAAACATGACACAAAGAATGGGCTTGGCACAATTGGCTTGGTGCGTCTAAGGGTGTTGCAAGGAGGTCTTGGGTTCGATTCATGGGAGATACAAGGGGAAATAAGTTTTATTTTTGCGTTATGAATGGTTGGGCTAGGAAGGCCTTATAATTAAATGAAGGAGGTTTGTGACATGAAAGACAAAGTTGGTGGAGTGGCTTGGGCGCCACTTAAAGGGCTTTGGTTTAAGTTCTCGGGTTCGAGACATAAAGGATGCAAGAGTATTTTATTTTTGGGGCTTGTGGCGTTAAAGGAAGAGGGCGGAAGAAGGCTTTAAAATAAATAAGGAGGCTTCATGACATGAAAGTCAATTGGGGAAAGATGGCAAGGGCGTTAAGAAGGGGGCTGCTGGCGATCACTCTTTAGGTCTTGGGTTCGAACCAAGGCAAGCTAGTGGCTTTTTATTTTATTCTTTGGCGTGAATGGGAGAGTGTTGGCTTAATTTTGGACTCTTAACTTGGTGGAAGAGTAACTATTAGTGTTTTATTTTCAATATAATTGTTGAAGAGGTGTATAGGAGATAATTGAAAGATAAATCTTGCATTATCTTGGATAATTAAAGGCTGAAATTATCACCATAGGGAGGGGTGTTGGCCGAATTTTGGACTCCTTAGGGGGGCTGTCCATATTCGGTTTAACACCTAGAGAGAGGGGCCAAAATTCTTCAATTTTTCTTTTCTCTCTCCCAAAGCTGCTGCTGCCGAAATCTCCTTAGCCATAGAAGGCAAAATTCTTCAAAAATCCTTTGCTCCTTATTTCTTCTACTTAGCCGAACCTACCCCCTCCTTCAACAAAAATTAGCACCTTTCATTTGTGTTGGCCGAATCTTCTCCCCTCCCTAACTAGGGTGCTGCCGATTTTCAATAAGTGTGGTAAGGGATAATCACCTCTTTTAGGTACAAGGTTATGGCCGAATGGCCTATAATTCTTACTAATATGATTAAAGCGATTGTAGGGAAGCCATAGCCATTAAGGGAAGCTTTCGGGATTTATTCTCCTAAGGTAAGGTGGTAAGTAACATTCGGCTATAGGCTTTGGTTATGTATAAATGTACAAGGAAATTTTAACATGTGTTTTGGTAGGGATCTTGAAGACTCAAGTGACAAAATTGAGATTTCGGTAAGTTTGGTGGTGGTTAAGTACATTCGGCCAAAGGCCATACTTTTCGTACAATTGATCCTTCGGGATCTCTAGTTTAGCCAATTGGCTAATAGATCTAAAATTCATGTGTTGACCGATTGTAGGAGGAAACAACGTCTCGGGATTTCGCTAGTATATTCGTGGATTTGCTAGTAAATAGGTGTGTAAGAACTCACTACACACTTTATTAATTTACATGATTATTGTTGTTGTTATTCACCTTTTTGGTAGTGTTTTGCTTATGGCTTAGCATGGATTCGAGTAAGTCCCCTAACTTGTGATTTTGATATATGATTTGCATGCCATCACATGATGATAAATGCTATGACATGATATATGATAATTGATATATAAGCATGTGATGGTGGGATTAATGAGTGGAGGGGATGATTTTATGGACTATAAATCGATGGTTTTGACCACAAGATGGGTTGGCCCCATCAGTTATTTGTGACCTATGGTCATCGGTGGTTTTGACCACACCGATTGATAAGTTGCGACTAAGTCCCGGTGGTTTGGTACCACCAGTGGTTTTGACCACACTTGATTATTTGTGACCTATGGTCATCAGTGGTTTTGACAACAAGATGGGTTGGCCCTATCATTTAATTTGTGACCCATGGTCATCAGTGGTTTTGACCACACGGGGTAGTTAATGAGTATGGATGGATAGGTTGGGTTGCATGTTTGCATGTTCATTAATGAATTGTGTATGAGTTGCATTTTGGGGTGGGGGATTTACACACTGAGTCTTGGTGACTCACCCCTTCCCTTACTATTTTGCAAACGAGTAGATCGCGGAGATGAATAGGAGAGGACTCGAGCTGACCATGCTTATCGTTGGATTTAAATTATTTTGTTAAGTTTATTCATTTCATTTTCTAAGTCTTTTTATTTTGGGATGTAATAAAGTCGCTAAATTTTTATTTGGATGTTATTTAATCGTTTATTTTAAATTATATTATATTACAAATATTAGGTGAACGGTTAAAAGTAATCTTTTCAAACTTAATAAAATTTAATAGGTTTTCAAAGAAGTTACCATCGGGTAACAAAATTTACCAAGTCACCAATAACTCAGACGATTTTAAAACGATACATGATCAAACATTTTCAAAGTGTTTATCAACCCAACCATGTTTATAAAAGCCCAACCGAGTTTTCAAACACCGTTTAATACCTTAGCCATATCTTACCAAGTTTTCACTAGACACTCAAAATGATTCAAGCTATTTTACTCGTGACATACCGGATCCGGTCGGGACTCATGGGCGGGTTTGGGGTGTTACATAGTAGGATTGTGTACTTACCTTAATGCCGATTGAATAAAAAATCAAATCCAAAACTTGTATTCTTCCCCTTTGAAATCAGCTACTCACTAGATCCCTTGACTCGGTTAGTTTTCACTTAAAACACATAATAATAGATCTACTACAAAATAGGGTCTTGGTGAATATTCATAGTCACTTACCTTAAGGATCTTAAATCCCAAAATTCAACTGAATAACTAGGGAACACGCGACCTATGGTGTACCTTGGAAAAGAACTTCTCCTTCCATGATTCGATTAAGATTAATAATCAAAATTAGTCCCTAAATTTTGATAAGTCTAAAATATAAAAGAATGGAAACTAAACTTGGATCTTACCCTTATTTGAAGGAATCGATTGCACCTTCACTTCAACCTTCAGAGATTCACTATGGCTAAATGATGCTCTCACAACTTTCGACTTTTGGAGGAATTAGAAAGAAAGAGAAGGAAGAATAAAAGCGTATGAATTTCGTGAGAGAGGAGAATCTGCTTAAGAAATTTGGCAAAGGAAGAGTGAATGAATGAATGAATGGCCTTCTTTCCCTTTTATAGCTGAAATTACTAGGCTAGAGTCCCCTACTTGGCCACCACTCTTCCTATGTGATAATTATCACTTTATCAAAAGAATTAATCCAACAATTATCTCCTAATTAGCCGAAATTCTAAAGGAAATAAAACTCCTCTTTTAAGAGCCCACATGCCATCCACCTCTCTGCTCTTTGTAGCAAAATAGAACTTCTTTTATTTGCTTTCTAAGTGACTTGATCTCTGGCCCAAATACACTTGCATGTGGCGCCATTTCCAGAGGCCCTAAGTGGCATCTCCAAGCCACTTTTCCAAGCCCAATTATATGTCAAATTTCACATACTTTTTCTCTTAAGGCCACCTTGCCTTAATTTCCTCTTTTAAACTTTAAAACTCGATATTTCTAAGTCATTTCTAAGTTTCCAAAAATTTTCGTTTGGCTCTTTAAACTTGACATTTCCTAGGTTTCCAAAATGTTCCCTTTCCTCTTTTAACTTAGGTTTCCAAAATGTTCACTTTCCTATTTTACTTAGGTTTCCAAAATGTTAACTTTCCTCTTTTTGAAACTTAACATTTCTAAATCATTTCATTACATTTCCTAGTTTCCAAAAATGTTCACTTTGAACTTAACATTTCCTTACATTTCCATACATTTCCTTACATTTCCATACATTTCCTTACATTTCCATACATTTCCTTACATTTCCATACATTTTCATACATTTCCTTACATTTCCAAGGTTCTAAAATGCACACCACACATCCATATCGAGTAAACATGCTATTTCATAAAATTAAGCAAAAATGCACACAATGGGATTGAACCTCTTCCTCAAAGTACTTCACTTGATGCCATAACCCTTGCACCTTAGGTGGCGCCCCTTGCCACTTTTCCACATCACTTCTTATTTTAACTTAAAACCAATAATTGTCCAAAGCTTTCTCTTCCATCCTAGGATTTTAAAACCCTTAATTCACTTCCAAACACCGCCAAAACCTACTACTCATGAATTATGCACAAACGCATAACCCCTAATCTAGGATGTTCGGTTTTACCCTCCTTAAAAATAATTTCGTCCTCAAATTACTTACTAACATCGTACAACTATGCTTACGCACACTCTCGATCTTAATAGAACCATCATACTTTCCGACCACAATCTCTAAGTTCCGTCCCTCGAACTCATTTCTAACGTCGCGATTTAATCGATTAAGAAGTTTTATGTATTAAAAATTTTGTTTCAGCGATTAACCGCGAAGAAGTTTTATGGAAAGATTTTTTTTTAGAAGTGGTTCTTTCATATTCATACACGCATTACGATCTTTACATTCATACATCCATCAATCAATTATGAACTTTCGTTCATTCGAGAAATGTTGTAGTTTTCATTGTTGTTGTTTTTCCACTACCTGTGGGTATTTTCGTAATTTGTCCTCTGAGGTATTTTTCATAATTTATCGAAACAAGGTTCCTTGGTGTTTTTGTCAATGAGGTATCTTGGAAATTTTGCATTCCGGGGTATTTTGGAAAATTTTAAAATCAGGGTATTTTGGTAATTAACTTGGGTGAATTTGTAAATCTTAATAAATCACGGATATTTTGGAATTTACAAAACTTGAGGGTTGTTTTGAGAATTTGTTTTCCAAATCGGTGTTGTTGCAAAATTTTTTGAAGATCGGGGTCGTTCGGTAATTTTGTAACTCGTGGGTATTTCAAATAATTTGTAGGGTAGGGTAATTTTGTAATCTTTTCTAAAATCAGGGTATTTTGTCATTTTGCAAATTAGGGTTTTGAACATTTTATAACGTAATGAAATTTTGATAGGAAGCTGTGGGTATTTTGAAAATTTCATAAACCGAGGGCATTTTGTAATTTTACCATTAGGGGTATTTTAGTAAATTTTAAATCGAAATATTTGGAAAATTTATCAAAATAACCTTTCCAAATCAAGAGGGTAATTTAGAAATTTTAAAACTAGGGTTTTCATAAAAACACGGCTAGTCCCTTTCGGGTTTTAGTTAGGGGTTTAGCAGTGTATAAGTCCTCTTGGTTAGGGTGAGCGAGGCTACGCACGAGGTAGGATTCAGTGGAGAGGAGGTGGGTCACACGGACTACTTAAATACCAAGCTTCCACTGAAACCAATCCTAGACATGCGTACAATGGTTGTCACACCCTAACTCGGCGACTTAAACACAGGTTTGTTTAATTGTACATTAGAGTCTTATGTAATTGTTGGAGTAAACTAGTCCTAGGGTTTAAGTACTTATCATACTAATCTACATTCCATTTTTACCCTTCTACAATTCATATCATAAATCACACAAGAGATAGGGGTACTTACCTGGTGGACTTCGGGTCGGAGACTTAGTGGGCCATGCCAGAAAAACCTGCTTAATTCACAAAAATTCTTTTTGGGCTTAACTTTGAAAACGTTTTGGGCCTTAAACCCAAGGTCGAGAGTTTAAAACTGGGCTCTGATACCAAACTGAAACACCTCAAAACCCGGCCCACGAGCCTTGACCGGATCTGGTGTAATATCCTAGAATAGAGGCTATTTTTGTTGTTGCATTGTTTGCATGTGTTTGATCTGTAGTATGGTTGTTTTTGATGTTTTGGGGCTTAGTTGAAAGCCTAGTGTAAGCTGGAGTGGTAGAGAAAATTTTAGTTTTTAAGCTTTAAGTGAATGGAGCTGAAGAAGCTAGGGGTTATAGGTATTTTTCGGTGGATTTTAGCACAAGAGGAGCCTTGGTGGAGTGGCAAAAGGCGCCACTTAGAGCTTGTGTGTGTGACGCCTTACAAGGGGAGGAGGAGGTCATGAGTTCGAGCTGCAGAAGCCACACATTTTCTTAATAAAGCCACACTCTTTACTTAGTAATATGCTTAATAACCTGATTTCTTAATAAAGTTTAACAAGTATGTTGATTGATATGATACCTTATGGGGTATGTGCACGGATTCGGGTAAGTCCGTTCCATTACGAAGTTCATTATTGATATGATATCATGATCTATGATGTATGTGTTATGAGATGCTACACTAAACATATTAGCATGATTTGCATGATTTGCACGATTTGCATCGATATGGTATGTTTATGGGTGATATGAAAGGAGGGGAATATGATATCCGTGTCTTTGGGACACGGAGGTGTGGCACCTCCGGTGGTTTGGTACCACGGATCGATTATTGTGACTTTGGGTCACGGAGGTTTGGCACCTCATAGCGACTTATCCTAGTGGCTTAGTTCCACGATTAGGTTGGCCCCACAGTTGATATTACGGATCGTCACGGTGATTTGGCATCACCGTGGGTTGGCCCCACAACTTCACTAATCGTGACTTGGTCACCGGTGATTTAGTATCACAATTGTGTCTTTGGGACACGGAGGTTTGGCACCTCATAGCGACTCGTCCACCGTGGCTTAGTACCACCGTGGGTTGGCCCTACTATTGAGATACGGGATCGTCGCCAGTTATTTGGTATCACACGTAGGTTGGCCCCACATATGGATTATTTGTGACTTTGGGTCACCAGTGGTTTGGCACCACATTGATGGATATCGTGACTTTGGGTCACCAGTGGTTTGGCACCACTAGTGGTTTGGTACCACACGGGGTAGAAAAGGTGTTATGGATGGTTAGGATCGGGTGCATTAATTGTATTGCTTTGTTATGATGTGTGTTAGTATGTTGCATTCTTTGGGAGAGGATTTATGCCTTTGAGTCTTGCGACTCACCTTCTCCCTTATCATTTCGGTGACACTTAGATCGCGGACACGGAGGGTGGACTCGAGGTGACCATGCCATGAATAATTGGGACTTGCCTTTGCTTTAAAAAACTTGGTACTTTACACTATTTATTTCCATTTGGTTTATTGGGTTTGTAAAAGGCCTTTTAAAATTTTACTTTGGTTATTTTTATGCTTAAATTTGATTTGGATATGCCTTAACAAATTATTGGGTAATATTCGATAAAACTTGGAATGATAAGGTTTTCAAAACTACAAAGCGATATGTTTTAAACTTTACCATCGGGTATCATACTGTAATTTAAAATGAATGCAACTCAAATGTTTTTTCAAATTCAATGAATCAAAATGTTTTAGGCAACTAAAAGGAATAACTTCAATTTCCAAATGACATAAATTAGTTTTGCAATTGGATTCCACTAAGTTTTCAAAACTTAAAGATCGATAAAGTGCATATCGGTTTCTAAACAATCATGCCCAAGATTTACACCAAGTACAAAATCTGACAAGGAGTTTTCATCAAACCTTTTCAAATCGTTTTCCTCGTAACATACAGATTTGATCGTGGTGTATTGGCCGGGTTTGGGGTGTTACAATTGTGGTATCGAGCCAAGTTCAAAGGCTCAGCTGTGGGCCCGAGGCCCAAAATGTTTTAAATACTAGTTTAAGTGTTTTGGTTTTTAAAGTATATGGTTTGAGAGGCATGGCACTGAGACTCCGGCACCAATTCGCCTGTAAGTACCCCTTCTCGATGCTTGAGATTTTTGATGTGATGTGAGTGAATGACTAGCGGTAGTAAACTACTTTAGAAATTGAAAACAATAGGACTCTGTGGACTCGCAAAAACAAAACTTCTTTAATAAGAGATATTCATAAGACTCTTGCCTTTAAAAATAGTGGAATATTTATTGATGCATAAATTTCTAAATCAGACAAGATGAGATTTCGGTCATGAGCGCTCGAGGTGGGCGTGGTCGTGGTCGTGGGACGGGGTAGGATGAGTTTCTAAACCCGTAGGATCTGGTCGAGGTCAAAGAATGAGATGCTGGGGTACCACCACCGGTTGGAGGTGGTGAGTTTCAAGAATGATGGGGATGACGCAGTGTCACAAAGCGATCTGCGAGTTCGGAAAGGGTAGTTGGAGTAAGCGGTGGCACGGAGCTCGAAAATCTATGCTGAATGACTCGAGCAAGCGGGGCTAAGGTATTCGAAGTGTGTGCGGTGTGGCTCTCAAAGACTACTGAATATTATTTGGAGGCGACAGAGCGGATCATGGACGATTTAGACCTGATCATCAAGAGAAACTAAAAGGATAGTATCACTTCTTCGAGATGAGTCATACCAGTGGTGGCTCACGGTTCGAGACAGAGCTGCAGCAGAAGATCTTACTTGGGATTATTTTAAGGCTGCATATCAGAAAAAGTACATCGGAGCTATCTACATTAATGATCAACGGAAGGCATTTCTGAGGCTGGTGCAGGGGAGTAAGTTTGTGTCGGAGTACGAGGCAGAGTTCTTAAGGTTGAGTCGGTATGCTAGGGGCATGGTGGCTACTAAACACGAGAGGTGTGTTCGTTTTGAGGATGGTCTGAGAGATGAATTAAGGTTCTTGATTGCTCCACAGCAAGAGCGTGAGTTTGTTTGTCTGGTAGAAAAGGCTAAGGTAGCCAAAGGGGTTAAAGAGTCTGTGAGGCAGAATGTGGATAGGAACAGGCAAAAGTGGAGTTTTGGATCTTCTGGGTCATCAGGTAATCTTCAGAAAAGGGCTAGACCGAGTGGGCCGAATCAGTCTGGTAGGTCCATTGTTGCTAATCGTGGACCGCCATACAGTTATGTAGATTGTGGGAAAGCTCATTGGGAGGATGTTGGGTGGTGGAAGAGGATGTTTTGAGTGTGGTTATTTGGACCACCGTGTGAGGGACCTGTCCGCGTAAGTTGGCTAGAATTCAGTCTGAGGGTCAGGGTCGTGCTTAATTTCAGAATAATGGACCGCCATCATAGAGGGGTCGTGGTAATGGCAGAGAGGGTAATGGTTCTGGTTGGGGCCGCGGAGTATCGGGCAGAGGTGCGGGTATTTTTGAGGCAAGACAGCCAGGGTTAGTGTATGCAGCGAGGCGCCGAGAGGAGGGCGACGCACCGGACGTCATAACCGATACATTCTTGATCTTTGGTTCTCCATTTACTACTTTGATTGATGTGGGTTCAATGCATTCATACGCTAAGTAGTAGCATAGTGAAGACCATGGATTTAGACTCGAGATATCTTCTAGGCGATGACCGTAATTAGCCCTCTAGGTCACTCTGTAATTGTAGATAAGTCATTTGTATAGAGATGTACCCTAGAACTCAAGGGGTCGTGTTTGAGGTCGATCCGATGGGCGCCATTTGGGTTGACTAACGCACCGACAAAGCATTCATGGATATGATGAATAGAGTGTTCAAAGAGATTTGGATCGATTAAATCGTGGTTTTATTGACGACATCTTGGTGTATTCAGGACCGAGGAGGAGTATGATGCGCATTTGTGAGTTGTGTTATAGATTTTGAGGAGAAACAACTTTATGCAAAGTTTAGTAAATGCGAGTTCGGCTTAGAGGTGACTTTCTTGGGTCATGTAGTGTGTACGAGGGATTAGAGTGGATCCTCGAAAGATTGAGGCGATTTTGGATTGAAGCCGCCTAAGTCGAGCAGAGATTCGAGTTTTCTGGCTTGGCGGGATACTACCAAAGATTTGTAGAGGATTTTCGTTGATCGCGTACCGATGACCAAGTTGTTAAGAAAAGGAGTTTAGTTCGTTTTGGTGAAAAGGCGCAGGAGAGTTTCGACAAGTTAAAGAAGATTTTAACCGAAGCTCGGTTTTAATTGACTTGAGGCGGAAAGGAATTCACAAGATATTGCGATGCATCACATATGTGTTTGGGTTGTGTGTTGATGCGGGGAAGGAAGGTTGTGGCTTATGCATCTCGGTGGTGAGGCCACATGAAGTCAATTATCGGCCGACGACTTGGAGTTAGCGGCGATAATCTTCGCTTTGAAAATTTGGAGGCACTACTTGTACGGAGAGAGATCGATAGTCTACACAGATCACAAGAGTCTCAAGTACCTTTTGACTCAAAAAGATTTGAATTTGAGGCAGCAGATGGATTGAGTTGCTAAAGGATTACGACTGTTCGATTGAGTACCATTCGGGCAAGGCTAACGTGGTGGCAGACGCGTTGAGTCGAAAGGTTGTAGCGGACTTAAGAGCGATGTTTGCCCATTTGAGTTTGTATGACGACCAAGTATTCTCGCGAATTGTAGGTTGCTTCACGTGGGTTGGAGTGATTAAGGAAGCAGTTAGAGGATGAGGTTCGATTTGCAGAGGTCACAAGTGCGAATGGTGGTTCGGAGGGTTTCATTTGTCTAGTGATGGAGTCTTTGTGTTTCCAAGGAGAGCTTGTATGCCGGGGATATCGAGTTAAGGTAGAAGATTCTTCAGCCGCATTAGCAGCCCCTCACGCTATGCATCCCGGAGGCGATAAGATGTATCGGGATCTAAAAGAGCGCTTTTGGTGGCAGATGCCAAGAGGGAAGTGATGAGTTTGTAGGGAAGTGTCGACATGTCGCCAGTCAAGGTTGAACATCGCTGTCATTGTGGTTGCTTGACCAAGAGAGATTCCACAGTGGAAGTGGAAAAGGATAACTATGGATTTCGTCGGTGGATTACCTCTTACGCCTAGCAAGAAGGACTCGATTTGGGTAATTGTGGATCGTCTGACTAAATCAAGACACTTCATTCCGGTGAGGTGGATTACTCACTTGAGAGGTTAGCAAGCAAGATGTGTCGAGATAGTGAGGTCGCACGGTGTGCGATGTCGATCATCTTGGATAGGATCCCGATTTCGTCAAGGTTCGGAAAGCGTTGCATCGTGCCCCAGGTACACAGCTTGGATTTCAACACGGCATTTCACCCATGATCGACGGCAATGTAAAGGTTATCTGATCTTAGAGGATATGCTTGAGGTTGTGTCCTAGACTTCAGAGGTAGTTGGGAAGAGTTTCTACCATTAGGCGAGTTCGCCTACAACAACGATTACCAAACTAGCATCAAGATGGCACCGTATGAGGCATTGTATGGTACACCTACATGTTGGACGGAGTTGGGTGAACGTCGATATTGGGACCGAGTTGGTTACTGAGATCAAGACAAGGTTAAGTTGATTCAGCTCGATTGAAGGAAGCTTTGACGAATGAAGTCTTACGCCGATCTCAAGCGTAGAGATATAGAGTTTTTCGTGGGTGATAGGTCTTTCTGAAGGTCTCGCCATGGAAGAAAGTGTTGAGGTTCGGGAGAAAAGGCAAGTTAAGTCCGAGGTTTATTGGTAGTATAAAGTCTTGAGATGTGTGGGACCGTAGCGTATCGCCTTGAATTACCAGTGAGCTAAGTCGATTCACGACATATTCCACGTTTCGATGCTTAGGCGATATCGTTCAGATCCATCGCATGTCGTAGCAGTGGAAGATATCGAGGTGAATCCGAATTTGACCATGGAGGAAGAACCAGTGCAGATTCTAGATCGGGATGTGAAGGTTCTGCGTAGAAAGTCGATTCCCGGTAAAAGTGCTATGGCGGAATCATGGCGTGGAGGAAGCTACGTGGGAACCAGAGGATATGATGAGACAGCAATACCCTCAACTCTTTTGATCAGGTAATTTCGAGGTCGAAATTATTTTTAAGGGGGTAGAACTGTAATATCCTGGAATAGAGGCTATTTTTGTTGTTGCATTGTTTACATGTGTTTGATCTGCAGTATGGTTGTTTTTGATGTTTTGGGGCTTAGTTGAAAGCCTAGTGTAAGCTGGAGTGGTAGAGAAACTTTTAGTTTCTAAGCTTTAAGTGAATGGAGCTGAAGGAGCTAGGGGTTATAGGTATTTTTCGATGGATTTTAGCACAAGAGGAGCCTTGGTGGAGTGGCAAGAGGAGCCACTTAGAGCTTGTGTGTGTGACGCCTTGCAAGGGGAGGAGGAGGTCATGAGTTCGAGTTACAGAAGCCATACATTTTGCTTCCATTTTGACGGCATGGAGGGGGAGAAGTTGTGTGCAGTTCAAACTCTGCCATAGACCAAGTCAAATAATTTAAATGGTGGGCAATGAGTGAATTAAGGAGTGAGTTGGGGGTTTGACTAATTCAAATCGGTTTGAATTAGTGGCCATGAGTGTTTGTGGGTGGTGGCCGAATGTTGGAGTCTTCATGGGGGGAGTGGCCGGTTTGGTAGGTGTGAAGTGGGAGTGCCGAAATTCTTTTGGCAATTGTTGAGTGACTTTCGGCCAGCCTTTGTCTAAGTGCTTAGCTGAATTTTCAAAGGAGTTTCTTAATTGTTCCTTTTGAAAACCAAAATCCCCAAGCAACATATACCTTTAAACTTGCTTTGTTTTTCTTTCATTTTCACTAGCAAATTAATGTTCTTTGAGTTCTCAAGCTTCTATTTCTTTGTTAACTTTGGCGAACCATATACCCTCCTACCTCTCTCTTTCTTTTTCATTTGCACTAAGTCAAAACTAGTATTCTCTTTTCTCTCATACTTTCTTTCTTTCTTTGAAACACAGGTAGTGAAACTTTACACTCCAAAACACCTTCTCCCTTCTTTTTCTTCCAAAACCGAAAGTACCTTCCTCCCGTCCATTATCTTTCTTCTTCTCAAATCCTTCTTGCGAAACCTCATCTCTATTTCACTCCTTCTCTTTCTCTTACCACCCAAGCCGTACCATAGGTGGTGTTAAACACCTATAAGCAGAACCTTGTTTGATAGTCTTAAGCAAAATCAGCCGAATCCCCTTCTCTTTTTGCTTAAGTTTTGGCCGAATCACAAGCAAGGGGGTGGTCTCTTCTCTTTACTCTCCAATCGGATTTTTAGAGGAAGGTTAGTGCTAGGCCGAATGCCTATTTCTTCCCCTCCCTGTTCTCTGTCGACTTTCGTAAGGTAAGGGTTTGAGTGTTAACCTTTTAGTTTATTTGGGGTGGCCGAATGGCCTTGGTCCTAATGTTCTTTTTTGGCCGATTATAAGAGCAAGCTAATCGAGGGTCTTAGATCGGTTCTTTTGGATTAGGGCTTGCGTATTGACAGATGTGTAAACTAACACACTCTTTACTTAGTAATATGCTTAATAACCTGATTTCTTAATAAAGCCGGAACAGTATGGTTGATTGATATGATACCTTATGGGGTATGTGCACGGATTCGGGTAAGTCCGTTCCATTACGAGTTCTGTTATTGATATGATATCATGATCTATGATGTATGTGTTATGAGATGCTACACTAAAAATATTAGCATGATTTGCATGATTTGCACGATTTGCATCAGTATGGTATGTTTATGGGTGATATGAGAGGAGGGGGAATATGATATCCGTGTCTTTGGGACACCAGAGGTGTGGCACCTCCGGTGGTTTGGTACCACGGATCGATTATTGTGACTTTGGGTCACGGAGGTTTGGCACCTCATATCGACTTGTCCCGTTGGCTTAGTTCCACGATGGGTTGGCCCCACAGTTGATATTACGGATAAATCGCCGATGAGTTGGCATCACACGTGGGTTGGCCCCACAACTTGACTAATCGTGACTTGGTCACGGTGATTTGGTATCACAATTGTGTCTTTGGGACATCGAGGTTTGGCACCTCATGGCGACTCATCCACGTGGCTTAGTACCACCGTGGGTTGGCCCCACTATTGAGATCTGAGATAATCGCCGATGATTTGGTATCACACGTGGGTTGGCCCACATATGGATTATTGTGACTTTGGGTCACCGGTGGTTTAGCACCACCGGTGGTTTGGTACCACAGGGGTAGAAAAGGTGTTATGGATGGTTAGGATCGGGTGCATTAATTGTATTGCTTTGTTATGATGTTTGTTAGTATGTTGCATTCTTTGGGAGAGGATTTATGCATCGAGTCTTGCAACTCACCTTCTCCTTATCATTTCGGTGACACTTAGATCGCGGACACGATGGGTGGACTCGAGGTGACCATGCCATGAATAATTGGGACTTGCCTTGCTTAAAAAAACTTGGTACTTTACACTATTCATTTCCATTTGGTTTGTTGGGTTTGTAAAAGGCCTTTTTAAAATTTTACTTTGGTTATTTTATGCTTAAATTTGATTTCAGATATGCCTTAACAAATTATTGGGTAATATTCGATAAAACTTGGAGCGATAAGGTTTTCAAAACTACAAGGCGATATGTTTTAAACTTTACCATCGGGTATCATATTGTAATTTAAAATGAATGCAACTCAAATGTTTTTTGAAATTCAACTGAATCAAAATGTTTTAAGCAACTAAAAGGAATAACTCAATTTCAAATGACATAAATTAGTTTTGCAATTGGATTCCACTAAGTTTTCAAAACTTAAGGTCAGACAAAGTGCATATCGGTTTCTAAACAATCATGCCCAAGATTTTTACCAAGTACAAAATACTGACAAGGAGTTTTCATCAAACCTTTATCAGAAATCTAACCTTTCAAATCGTTTTCCCGTAACATACCGATTCGATTCGTGGTGTATTGACCGGTTTGGGGTGTTACATCTGGTATGTTCCCGGTGTACCGTTTCAAATTCTTTTCTTACTTAGGAAAAACTTGTGTGATTTGGAAGAAAGATCGTTTTGGGTTGGGCTTGAGATGAAAACAAGTTTATTTCATTATTAAAATCCTTTACTTTAGGTGACAAAAGCGTTTGGGCTTTGTTTTAAAAAAATAGATTTACTTGATCTTTTAATAAATAAAAGTTTGTAAAATAAAAGCAGAATAAAATGATTCTACTAAGGCCTTATTACATCAAATAATTCCCAAAATTTAAATAAATCATAAATACTTAAAGTAAAATTGTCCAAATAAAAGTAAACTAAACTTCACATGGCCTCCACTAAACATCTGCCAGTTCGGTCCATCACTGGTTGTCACCTGAAAAATAATCCCACAGCAGGGTGAGTCAAGCAGACTCAATGTGTAACAAACACTAAAATTTAATATTTCGGGCATACAATGTCATACATGTTCATAAAGCATTTAATCAATATGATGCAACCCAACCCAAACCTCTATGCCATCCGCTACACACCCACATGCCATCCGCACCTAATTGTGGGGACTACTAAGTCAACCCTCCATCCGCTACACACCATCGAAGGCGTCATTGCAATGTCGGCGTGCTCATCGCCTATATAAAATTCGTGGCATAGCCACTAGATAATTGTGTCATGAGACACCACATTCAGATAATGTAACCGGTTACCACATTCGGATAATGTGACCAAGTCACCACATTCGGATAATGTGACCAAGTCACCACATTCGAGATAGTGAGACCAAGTCATCACATTCACTTCCCTTTCTCAAATAACCCGAATGCCCCATATTATTCATATCATGCATATCATACTTAAATTCAAATTCATGTTACTTTTCACATGTTAAGTAGAACATATTTCGTAATCCTAGTAGGAGTAGGAAAAGCGCTTGAGTACTTTGTACCATAACATGGTACTTTAGCCACATTCTTACACTTTTATATTAACACATATATCAAGTTTAAGCCATAAATCTATTAAGATTAGTGCAGGGTACACGGTACCTTAACCATGCTTTTCACATTCTTAATAACATATTTAATTTAAAACATAGCCATGAGCATTATTAAAACTTAGGGTAGGGTACACACGGTACCTTAACCATGCTTTTCACATTCTTAATAACATATTTAATTTAAAACATAGCCATGAGCGTATTAAAACTTAGGTAGGTACAATTTTTCGATTAACGATTTCACTTGAAATCCGAAATCCAATCTACTACCTTAGATTTTTAATGCCTACATTCTGCTAACATGGTAATATTTAGCAAAGGTCTATTCCATAAAACCAAATCCTAGTAGGATTTGTGTACTTACCTTAATGCCGATTGAATAAAAAATCAAATCCGAAAACTTGTATTCTTCCCTTTGAAATCGGCTACTCACTAGATCCCTTGAATCGGTTAGTTTTCACTTAAAACACATAATAATAGATCTACTAGAAAAATAGGGTCTTGGCAAGAATATTCATAGTCACTTACCTTAAGGATCTTAAATCCGAAATTCACCGAATAATTAGGGAACACGTGGCCTATGGTGTACATTAGGAAAAGAACTTCTCCTTCCATGATTGGCCAATATTAATAATCGAAATTAGTCCCTAAATTTTGATAAGTCTAAAATATAAAAGAATGGAAACTAAACTTGGATCTTACCCTTATTTGAAGGAATCGATTGCACCTTCACTTCAACCTTGAGTAAATTGGCTATAGCTAAATGATGCTCTCACAACTTTCGACTTTTGGAGGAATTAGAAAGAAAAGAGAAGGAAGAATAAAGCTGTAGGAATTTGACGAGAGAGGAGAATCTGCTTAAGAAATTCGCAAAGGAAGAGTGAATGAATGAATGAATGGCCTTCTTTCCTTTTATAGCCGAAATTACTAGGCTAGAGTCCCCTACTTGGCCACCACTCTTCCTATGTGATAATTATCACTTTATCAAAAGAATTAATCCAACAATTATCTCCTAATTAGCCGAAATTCTAAAGGAAATAAAACTCCTCTTTTAAGAGCCCACATGCCGTCCACCTCTCTGCTCTTTGTAGCAAAATAGAACTTCTTTTATTTTCTTCCTAAGTGACTCGATCCCTGGCCCAAATACACTTGCATGTGGCGCCATTTCCAGAGGCCCTAAGTGGCATCTCCAAGCCACTTTTCCAAGCCCAATTTGTGTCAAATTTCACATACTTTTTCTCTTAAGGCCACCTTGCCTTAATTTCCTCTTTTAAACTTTAAAACTCGACATTTCTAAGTCATTTCTAAGTTTCCAAAAATTTTTGTTTGGCTCTTTAAACTTGACATTTCCTAGGTTTCCAAAATGTTCCCTTTCCTCTTTTAACTTAGGTTTCCAAAATGTTCACTTTCCTATTTTACTTAGGTTTCCAAAATGTTCACTTTCCTATTTTACTTAGGTTTCCAAAATGTTAACTTTCCTCTTTTTGAAACTTAACATTTCTAAATCATTTCCTTACATTTCCTAGTTTCCAAAAATGTTCACTTTGAACTTAACATTTCCTTACATTTCCATACATTTCCTTACATGTCCATACATTTCCTTACATTTCCATACATTTCCTTACATTTCCATACATTTCCATACATTTCCATACATTTCCTTATATTTCCAAGGTTCTAAAAATGCACACCACACATCCATATCACAGTAAACATGCTATTTCATAAAATTAAGCAAAAATGCACACAATGGGATTCAAACCTCTTCCCTCAAAGTACTTCACTTGATGCCATAACCCTTGCACCTTAGGTGGCGTCCCTTTTCACTTTTCCACATCACTTATTGTTTTTAACTTAAAAACCAATAATTGTCCAAAGCTTTCTCTTCCATCCTAGGATTTTAAAAACCCTTAATTCACTTCCAAACACTGCCAAAACCTACTACTCATGAATTATGCACAAATGCATAACCCCTAATCTAGGATGTTCTGATTGTCACCCACCATAATCAAATTTGTCCACCGTAATCAAATTTGTTATTAACTTTCATCTCCTCATAATTTATTTATTAATATTTTATATGGGTTAGCTTTTTACTTGCTTAGTTGTTTCAATTATCTTCTAGTTTTTGTCACTATGTATTTTGAAATTAAAAATATATTAAATATAAAAAATATTTTTTAATAAAAAGTTATCTTAAAGATAAAAAGTGAAATTGATACCAACATAAAATTTTAACACGGATATTTTATGGCATCATCAATAATTCAATTTTAACATAAATTTATAAAGATTTAATATGATTAAAAATTAAATAATATAAATAGTACAAAATGTGAGAATTAATTTAATAATATAAATAATAGATATAAATGAAATTATTACTATTTAGGCTTAGGGATTTTTTTTTGGATGATTTTTTATTTGGGGGTAAAGGGTGAAAAATAAAAGTTTAGGGGAAAAAAAAAGTTTCGAGGGATGGAGAGCAAAAATTTGAGG
The DNA here is from genome assembly GCA_025506655.1 of Gossypium rotundifolium. Lineage (NCBI taxonomy): Eukaryota > Viridiplantae > Streptophyta > Magnoliopsida > Malvales > Malvaceae > Gossypium > Gossypium rotundifolium. The sequence continues at coordinate 73,810,919 of CP106730.1, read as the reverse complement.
GAAAAGTAAATGGGGAGAAATATTCTAAAAAAAATGGGGGAAAATTGAGTTGAGGGTAGATGAGGGGTGAGATGGGATGTGAGTAAAAGTTTTGAGGGAAAATGAGAGGGAGTAAAAGTATAAGGGAAAGTAAAAAGATTCGAGGTTTAGGGTAAAATGTAAAATATTATAGTTTGATATTCATTTTATTGAATTATTCGAGTTATTCAAATTTGAAAATTAAATTTGATTGAACTCGAAATTCAAAAAAAATTTAAGTTTACTCGAATAACCCGATTCGTTTAACTCGAAACTCAAATTTTTTTTTTAAATTTTTTGAGTCAAATCGAATTTTACTCATCTCTAATTTCATGTGTCAAATTGGATCTAAAAGAAGCTTAGATACTAAATAAGAAAAAAAATATCAAATTGAGGTATCAAATTCGGCCCAAAAAATTTTAGATACCAAATTAAGAAAAATGTTTAATTTAAATACTAGATGTTGTATTAGCCCAAAGGAAAAGATACGCTGCGATCGAAACTCCTTGCCGTGTACCTCTGCAGGCCTGAAGAGCATTGAGATAAGTCCATTATAAACAACCCTGTATGAAACCAAGCTCAGACAAGTCATTCTCCACGGAATCCATTTCTCACTAAAATTCATTTGTTTCATAACGCCTTCAATATACCCTTACTCAACTAAATCATGTCTAATTTCATCGCTACATCCTCTTTTTGTCCTCCAGTTCTTCTTCGTAGGCTATCATGTTATAACCAATTAATGTAATTATATATATAAACATAAATAATATTTTATATTACTTATAAAATTCATTAGTTGATGTCACAAGTTAATCGGACATCAACATAATTGAGAAAAGATTACAATATCATAAATTTTTAACAACAACAAATTGTTTTATAAGGGTCTTTAAACTAGACCTAGTCATGGGTCGGATCACTAGCTCATGGCTAAAGGCCTGCCCAAAAAGTGAGAGGGTTTGAGAAAAAAGGTCCGAAAAATAAGTTTGAAAAAAAAAAGTCTGTTTTCTAAAAGGATTGGGCCTCAGGTAAGATTGTTTTGGTCTGAGCCCGTAACCCGACCAATTTGCTAAATTTTGCACTACTATTTTATGGTATTTGCTATTATTTGTTACCATTTTGATTTTTTTTGTTGCCATTTTACTATTACAGTATTACTATTTTGTTATTTATGCTATTTTAGAGGTATTTACTTGCTAAGTTGCAACTATTTTATTGTTATTTAAGTATAAATATTTTTTTAATGTATTTTCAATTTGTTAAGAAATATTTATTTTAATATTTTTAGTATATTTGATGTATTATATATTTTTTAAAAAATATATATATAATAAATTAATATAAAAACATTTTGTAAGTACCTAATTTTTCCAGGGCTTAATAAAAAATAATAATAATGTCCGTTTTAATAGGTCCATTTTACAAGACCAATTTTCAAAGGCCCAAAACCAGACCTGTTGGCCCAAACCCAAAACACACGGACCCAATCTCGGACCGGCTACCCTACCCGAACCTAGATCTAACACCCCAAACCCGGCCCATGCGTTTGACCGAGATCGGCATGTTATAGAACACATAACACTTTATCGGATTTTGAAAAGACAAGTTAATTATTTAAAATTTGAATAAAGAAGTGACTTTTGGAAATAAACCTCTTTGTATTATTATTACATATAAATAAACCTTGCCATAAATTCATAAGTTGCATTGTAACACCCCAAACCGGCCCATTTGCTATGACCGAATTTGAAATGCCATCTGGAAAAACGTTTGAAAAACTTTTGACTTAGAGTTAAAAACATAAAATTTGTTGTCTTTATGAAACATTGTGTAATTAAAGTTCCAAATAAAATTAAGTTGTTTAAAATAAAACATTTTCAAATAATAATATAATCGACAATCCAACTTAAAACATAATAAAAATCTTTAAATACTTAAAGTGGCCCTTATTACAATAAATAACCTTTCATAAATAAAATGTGTAAAACAAATAAAATATCTTCGCATGGGCCACCTCGTATCCACTCCAACTAAATTCGAGCACCACCATAAGGTTTGAGAAAAATTAGGTGAGTTTGAGAAAAATTGGGTGAGTTTGAAAAATTGGGTGAGAAAAGTGAAGAGAATTTGGCTCAAGAGTTTGAAAGAAGAAAAGAAAGAGGTGAAAGAGAGGAGACAAATACTTTCGGCTTTGAGCAAAGAAATGGCAAATAAAAGAAAGATATGGGAGAGTATGGTTTGGTTTCCAAGAAGAAAAAGAAAAGAAACAATTGCAATTTGGCTTAAAGACCAAATGAGTAAATCGTCAATTCTAATTGGGTTATCGGGTTTGCTTCAACCAAAAGCATTAGGAAGAAATTGACAAAACAAAGGGAGATTTCGACTTGACACAAAAACAAAGACTAACACTTACAAAACTAGCCAAAAATGTCACCTAACTACAAAGAAGTTTCGGCACCCTATTTCCCCTTACACAAAACAAAATTCGGCAACCATCCTTTTGCCAACAATTCAAAGAAATTTTGAATTAAACACACTCCTAAATTTCTCCCTATTTCCTCCTATTCACTCACAAAACTTAAGCCAACTCCTTTAGTCCATGAAACCGTCCACATTCATGGACTTCAAAGCCAAACCTATGCACACAAAACTTACCATAACAACACACCTTACATCAAGCCTTATGTTCTCACATTATCCTTAATCAACATGATTCTTTCCCAAACATCAAGCTTACCTAAATTATTTTCAACTTGCCATAAAAATTGAAAGTCCAACCTATCATAATTAGAGCTTGACCGTCCTTTAATGCTAGGATACATAAAAAAAAATAGTCTTCAAAATGCTAATCATGCTACTCGAACCACTTCCCTCAAGCAACTCTTCATACATCATAACCACCTTGCCACTAACTCCTCATGTGCTAGAATTTAACACTTAAATTAACTTAAGTGTCAAGTTCACCTAATCCACTTCACTAAATTTTAATACTAAAAAAAAGTTATTCTAGCTTAGCTAGTAATTCCAAGCCTTCACTAGACTATACTAACTCATGAATTATGCAGAATGCATAACCCTAAATCTAGGATATTACAATTCTACCCTCCTTAAAATTAATTTAGTCCTCGAAATTACTTACTAACTAGCATCAGACATCCTATCTCATCATACTACGCTCTTGTCTGCGAACTCGATTATTAAAAAAACTATCTTCTCTTCTAGGCACGGTTCTTAAGTTCGCATCCAAAGTTTCAAGCGCTTCACTAGCAACACAAGAATGAGCTATCTCTAAAGCAAAACAAAGAACTTACCCGCTATCACATCCTTGGTTGACCCACATCCGAACCTTCAAAGACCTCTACCGGGTGTTCCACGACCTCGACGAACCATTTCCTCCATGGTTTGGACCACGAACCTTCATTGTCTGAGGACAATTCTTAACCAAATGAGCCTTAGATCCACACCGAAAACATTCCTTACTATTACCCCAACACTCTCCTGTGTGAGTTCTCCCACACTGAGCACATAAACAATTCTGATTCTCAGCAATTGATGCAGGTGCACGTACAGAATTCTCGACCCTCGGTCTTTTCTGAAAGTCTTTCGGCGATTTTGTTGGGCCAAAACTCCTCTTGTTCCAATTCCTATCCTTTTCTCGATTCTTCCTTACAGTCTTCTTAACTTCTTCAGCGATCCGAGCTTTCTCCACTAGAACAGTAAAGTCCCTTTCTTGCTGCGGAGCAATCAACATTCGCAACTCATCTCGCAACCCATCTTCGAACTGGACACACCTTTCATAATCAGTGGTCACGATCCCTTTGGCGTACTGACTTAACCGCACAAATTTTGCTTCGTACTCTGCTACCGACTTACTTCCTTGCACCAAGTTGAGAAACGCCTTTCTTTGCGAGTCCAAGTAATTGGCTCCAACGTACTTTCCTTCAAATTTAACCTTAAAATAATCCCAATCCAATCGATCTATCGGGACATCTTGTCCGACAAGAAGCCACCATCGATAAGCTTCGTCCGAGCAACAAACAAAGACCTTTCACTTTTCCTCATCCAGTGCAGTCAAATCGTCCATTATTCTTTCTATCGCTTCTAACCAATACTCGCCACATTCGAGCTACTCAGATATTCCTCTAAAAACTTTAGCCCGTTCAACCTGAGTCATTTCGACACTGACTTTCGAGCTCCGCTTCCTACACTAGCTCCTGCCACTCGCTCGAGCACTCGCAACATGGCCCGCGATACTGCGTCATCGCATCTCGCTCGATCTTGATCCTCTGCATACCACCCTCATGGCGAAACTTCATTTTCGACCCATGGCGAGACCCTACTGGGTTCGACATCGCCATTCTACCTCTACTACGTCCACGACGACCACGTCCCCTAGAACTCATTTCTAACGTCGCGATTTAATCTGATTAAGAAGTTTTATACATCAGAATTTTGTTCCACTGATTAACTGCAAACAATTTTTTTATGAAATAAAGTATTTAGAAGTAGTTCTTTCGATCACACAAAGGTTTAGTTCAAGTTCACTACTCTAATTCAGAGAGTCACATTCACATTCATAAGCAGAGACACATTCATTCACTACACCTCTATGGTCATTTCAGTCCTTTCCAACCCAGGGGTAATTTCGTCATTCGTCCTATAAGGGTATTTTGGTAATAATTCAGGGTCAATTCCAAAAATTTTAATAAATCAAAGCACTTTGAAATTTTCCAAAACTCGAGGGTATTTCAAAAATTTTCCCAAATCAGAACCATGATAGAAATTTTGAAAATCGAGTTATTTTGGTAATTTTGTCAATCGTGGTAATTTAGTAAATTTTCCAAATTAAGGCATCTTGATATTTTGCAAAATAAGGTTTTGGATACTTTTGCAAAGTAAGAAAATTTTATTAAAATCAAGGGTAGTATTGAAACTTTTAGAAACCAAAGGCATTTTAGTAATTTTACAACTGGGGTATTTTCGTAATTTTGTAAATCAAAAATATTTTGAGAAATGTCTTCAAAATAGTTTGTACAGATCAAAAGGTAGTTTAGTGATTTAAAACTAGAGTTTTTTATAAAACCGCATGGCTAGTCCCTTTCGTGTTTTAATGATTGGTTTAGCCAGTGAATAAGTCCTCTGGTTAGGGTGAGCAGTTATCTGGAAGATAGAATTTGAGTAAAGAGGGGTGAGTCACTAGGACTACTTAAATACTAAGCTCTTACCGAATCCACTCCTAGACATGCGCACAATTGTTACCACACCCTAGCTCGGTGACTTAGTCACGTGTTTGTTTGATAGTCCTTAAATCTTATGCATGTGTTTGAGTGCACTAGTCCTAGGTTCAATAGCCTAATCTTCTAATCTACATTCCATAAAAGCCCATCAAATTCACATATTCAATTCACTTCATGAGTCGAGGTACTTACGGTGGACTTGCCTGAGAATCTGGTGCCATGCCGAATAACTGAAAAATTTCATAAAATCCATATTTTGAAAAGCCCATCTTTGAAAATGTTTTTGGGCCCAAAACCCTCAAAGCGAGTTTTGAGCAGAGCTCGATACCAATTTGTAACACCCCAAACTCGCCCATTTGCTATGACCGAATTTGAAATGCCCATCATGAAAAACGTTTGAAAACCTTTTGACTTAGAGTTAAAAACATAAAAATTTGTTGTCTTTACTAAAACATTGTGTAATTAAAGTTCCAAATACAATTAAGTTGTTTAAAATAAAACATTTTCAAATAATAATATAATCGACAATCCAACTTAAAACATAATAAAATCCTTAAATACTTAAAGTGGCCCTTATTACAATAAATAACCTTTCATAAATAAAATGTGTAAAACAAATAAAATATCTTCTGCATGGGCCACCTCGTATCCACTCCAACCCGGTCCGAGCATCACCTGTGAGGTTTGAGAAAAATTGGGTTGAGTCACACAGACTCAGTGTGTAATTAATCCACTGAATTTCACCCACATGTTAACCACATATTAACCCATATATTAGATAACAAGATATCATATTCACTTAATAACACATTCTGGGCTTGGCTCATATTCATATCACTTATCAGGTAACAGGGTAATTAACCGCATAAATTCACATATCGGGCTTAACCCATTTCCACAATGATCCACATTCATATACTGGGCTTGGTCCATTTCTAATTAATCCACATATCCATTAAAATTATGCAAAATGCACCCAACCCAACCTAGGGTTCATCCTTTACACACCCCCGTATCCATCCACCACACACCAGGGGATTTATCAAATCACCCTCTCCTTTTTACTCCAAAAGGCAATCAGTGCCGTCCACGTGCAATTAAGCACAATAATCCACAACGCGACCTCAGTCAGCGCCAATCCACGATGTAGACGTAGCTAACACCAAGACCATGATGGGACACATAGTCACTCATCAACCACGATATGGCACATAGCCACTCATCAAGCCACGTGAACTAAATCGCAATTAATCCACAACGTGACCTTAGTCAACGTCAATCCACGATGTAGCTCAAGGCTAACATCAAACCACGTACTTGAAGTACACCCGTACCTTCTTTCATATCATATCCCAACCCATGCACATGCAACATTCCATAATGACATAATATAATGATGCATGAGCATGTTCATCAAGCATATTATCACATATTCATATTAGAAATCACTTTTTATCAGATATGGTACTTATCGGATTATCGACATACCCCTTGAGGGTATCCACATCACAATTTCCATTGCACTAGTTAGCACATATTTAACACATACAGATATAACACAAATACCCGAAAAATAGTAGGTTAACTACACACCTGCCTATTAGTGAAATCCCGAACTACTCGAATGTAACACGATCTCGAAACGTGGTTCTTCCTTCTCCCTTAAAGCCGATTTGGTCTCTTACTAAATCCCAAATCACACTCTGAGCCCTTCCTTTAGCTACACACAAAAGAACACCTTTTTATGGCACTATGAACATTCGGCCATGCCTAAAACCAAGACTTAATCCATTGATTTGGACACCCTTGAAGAAATAATAAACCGATCGCTAAGGAAGAATATACTTACTACCACACGTTGTTCACCACTCCTAAAGCACCCTCAAAGAATCGGCTCCAAGACCCCAAAGAGAAAGAGAGATCACGCCAAAATGGAGGGAGTTGAATGCTTAGAGAATTCGGCTATGGTGTGGAAAGAGGAAGAAAAAGAAAAGTAAAATAGAAGAGAGAAATTCGAGAGAAAAGTGAAGAGAATTTGGCTCAAGGGTTTGAAAGAAGAAAAGAAAGAGGTGAAAGAGAGGAGAGCAGATACTTTCGGCTTTGAGCAAAGAAATGGAAAATAAAAAGAAAGATATGGGAGAGTATGGTTTGGTTTCCAAGAAGAAAAAGAAAAGAAACAATTGCAATTTGGCTTAAAGACCAAATGAGTAAATCGTCAATTCTAAATGGGTTATCGGGTTTGCTTCAACCAAAAGCATTAGGAAGAAATTGACAAAGCAAAGGGAGATTTTGGCTTGGCACAAAAATAAAAACTAACACTTACAAAACTAGCCAAAATGTCACCTAACTACAAAGAAGTTTCGGTACCCTATTTCCCCTTACACAAAATAAAATTCGACAACCATCCTTTTGCCAACAATTCAAAGAAATTTTGAATTAAACACACTCCTAATTTTCTCCCTATTTCCTCCTATTCACTCACAAAACTTAAGCCAACTCCTTTAGTCCATGAAACCGTCCACATTCATGGACTTCAAAGTCAAACCTATCCACACAAAACTTACCATAACAACACACCTTACATCAAGCCTTATGTTCTCACATTATCCTTAATCAACATGATTCTTTCCCAAACATCAAGCTTACCTAAATTATTTTCAACTTGCCATAAAAATTGAGAGTCCAACCTATCATAATTAGAGCTTGACCGTCCATTAATGCTAGGACACATAAAAAATAAAGTCTTCAAAATGCTAATCATGCTACTCGAACCACTTCCCTCAAGCAACTCTTCATACATCATAACCACCTTGCCACTAACTCCTCATGTGCTAGAATTTAACACTTAAATTAACTTAAGTGTCAAGTTCACCTAATCCACTTCACTAAATTTTTAATACTAAAAAAAATTATTCTAGCTTAGCTCGTAATTCCAAGCCTTCACTAGACTATACTAACTCATGAATTATGCAGAATGCATAACCCCTAAATCTAGGATATTACAATTCTACCTCCTTAAAATTAATTTCGTCCTCGAAATTACTTACTAACTAGCAGTCGTACATCCTATCTCATCATACTACGCTCTTACTGTGAACTCTGATTACTAAAAAAAAAACTATCTTCTCTTCTAGGCACAGTTCCTAAGTTCGCATCCAAAGTTTCAAGCGCTTCACTAGCAACACAAGAATGAGCTATCTCTAAAGCAAAACAAAGAACTAACCCGCTAGCACATCCTTGGTTGACCCACATCCGAACCTTGAAGACTCTCTTTGGGTGTTCCACGACCTCGGCGAACCATTTCCTCTATGGTTTGGACCACGAACCTTCATTGTCCGAGGACAATTCTTAACTAAATGAGCCTTAGATCCACACGGAAACATTCCTTACTATTACCCCAACACTCTCTCTGTGAGTTCTCCCACCCTTGAGCACATAAACAATTAGATTCTCAAAGAATTGATACAAGTGCACGTCTGAAATTCTCGACCCTCGGTCTTTTACGAAAGTCTTTCAATGATTTTCTTGGGCCAAAACTCCTCTTGTTCCAATTCCTATCCTTTTCTCGATTCTCCTCACGGTCTTCTTAACTTCTTCAATGATCCGAGCTTTCTCCACTAGAAAAAGAAAGTCCCCTTCTCGTCATGGAGCAATCAACATTCGCAACTCATCTCATAACCCATCTTGAACCGGACACACCTTTCATAATCGGTGGTCACGATCCCTTTGGCGTCTTGACTTAACCGCACAAATTTCGCCCGTACTCGCTACCGACTTACTTCCTTGCACCAAGTTGAGAACGCCTTTCTTTGCGAGTCAAGTGGCGGCTCCAACGTACTTTCCTTCAAATTTAACCTTAAAATAATCCCAATCCAATCGATCTATCGGGACATTTTGTTTGATGATAAGCCACCATCGATAAGCTTCGTCCGAGCAACGCAACAGCACCTTTCGACTTTTCCTCATCGATCTGATCCAAATCGTCCATTATTCTTTCTATCGCTTCTAACCAATACTCGCCACATTCGAGACTACTCCGGATATTCCTCTAAAACTTCAGCCCGTTCAACCGAGTCATTCCGACATCGACTTTCGAGCTCGCTTCCTACACTAGCTCTCGCCACTCGCTCGAGCATTCATCAACATGGCCCGCGATACTGCGTCATCGCCTCCTGTCTGATCTTGATCCTCTGCGCCCACTACTGGCGACGGAACTTCATTTTCTGACCCATGGCCAGACCCTACCGGTTCCGATACTGCCATTCTACCTCCACTATGTCCACGACGACCACGTCCCCTAGAACTCATTTCTAACGTCGCGATTTAATCTGATTAAGAAGTTTTATGCATTAGAATTTTGTTCCACTTATTAACCGCAAACAATTTTTTTATGAAATAAAGTATTTAGAAGTAGTTCTTTCGATCACACAAAGGTTTAGTTCAAGTTCACTACTCTAATTCTGAGAGTCACATTCACATTCATAAGCGAGACACATTCATTCACTACACCTCTATGGTCATTTCATCCTTCCCAACCTGTGGGTAATTTCGTCATTCGTCTATATAAGGGTATTTTGGTAATAATTGAGGTCAATTCCAAAAATTTTAATAAATCAAAGCACTTTGAAATTTTTCAAAACTCGAGGGTATTTCAAAATTTTCCCAAATCAGAACCATGATAGAAATTTTGAAAATCAGGGTTATTTTGGTAATTTTGTCAATCAGGGGTAATTTCGTAAATTTTCCAAATTAAGGCATCTTGATATTTTGCAAAATAAGGTTTTTGGATACTTTTGCAAAGTAAGAAAATTTTATTAAAATCAAGGGTAGTATTGAAACTTTTAGAAACCAAAGGCATTTTAGTAATTTTACAACTGGGTATTTTGAAATTTTGTAAATCAAAAATATTTTGAGAAATGTCTTCAAAATAGTTTGTACAGATCAAAAGGGTAGTTTATTGATTTAAAAACTAGAGTTTTTTATAAAACCGCATGGCTAGTCCCTTTCGGGTTTTAGTGATTGGTTTAGCACGTGAATAAGTCCTCTGGTTAGGGTGAGCAGTTACTACGCACTGAGATAGAATTCGAGTAAAGAGGAGGTGAGTCACTAGGATTGCTTAAATACCAAGCTCTTCACAGAATCCACTCCTAGACATGCGACAACTGTTACCACAACCTAGCTCGGTGACTTAGTCACGGTGTTTGTTTGATAGTCCTTAAATACTAGTCCTAGGGTTCAATAGCCCTAATCTTCTAATCTACGTTCCCATAAAAGCCCATCAAATTCACATATTCAATTCACTTCAGTAGTCAGAGGTACTTACCTGGTGGACTTCGGGTCGGAGATACAGGTGCCATGCCAGAATAACCTGAAAAATTTCATAAAAATCCATATTTTTGAAAAGCCCATCTTTGAAAATGTTTTTGGGCCCAAAACCCTCAAAGCTGAGTTTTGAACCGAGCTCTGATACCAATTTGTAACACCCCAAACCCGGCCTATTTGCTATGACCGAATTTGAAATGCCACTGCGGAAAAACGTTTGAAAACCTTTTGACTTAGAGTTAAAAACATAAAAATTTGTTGTCTTTACTAAAACATTGTGCAATTAAAGTTCCAAATAAAATTAAGTTGTTTAAAAATAAAACATTTTCAAATAATAATATAATCGACAATCCAACTTAAAACATAATAAAAATCCTTAAATACTTAAAGTGGCCCTTATTACAATAAATAACCTTTCATAAATAAAATGTGTAAAATAAATAAAATATCTTCTGCATGGGCCACCTCGTATCCACTCCAACCCAGTCCGAGCATCACCTGTAAGGTTTGAGAAAAATTGGGTGAGTCACACAGACTCAGTGTGTAATTAATCCATTGAATTCCACCCACATGTTAACCACATATTAACCCATATATCAGATAACAAGATATCATATTCACTTAATAACACATTCTGGGCTTGGCTCATATTCATATCACTTATTAGGTAACAGGGTAATTAACCGCATAAATTCACATATCGGGCTTAACCCATTCCACACTGATCCACATTCATATACTGGGCTTGGCCCATTTCTAATTAATCCATATATCCATTAAAATTATGCAAAATGCACCCAACCCAACCTAGGGTTCATCCTCTACACACCTCCGTATCCATCCACCACACACCAGGGGATTTATCAAATCACCCTCTCCTTTTTACTCCAAAAGGCAATCAATGCCGTCCACGTGCAATTAAGCACAATAATCCACAACGCGACCTCAGTCAGCGCCAATCCACGATGTAGCCGTAGCTAACACCAAAACCATGATGGGACACATAGTCACTCATCAACCATGATATGGCACATAGCCGATATCAACCATGATGAGGCACATAGCCACTCATCAAGCCACGCAAACTGAATCGCAATTAATCCTGGCGTGACCTTAGTCAACGTCAATCCACGATGTAGCTCAAGGCTAACATCAAACCACGCATCAAGTACACCCGTACCTTCTTTCATATCATATCCCAACCCATGCACATGCAACATTCCATAATGACATAATATAATGATGCATGAGCATGTTCATCAAGCATATTATCACATATTCATATTAGAAATCACTTTTTATCAGATATGGTACTTATCGGATTATCGACATACCCTCGAGGGTATCCACATCACAATTTCCATTGCACTAGTTAGCACATATTTAACATATCTGGATATAACACAAATACCCGTAAAGCAAGTGGGTTAACTACACACCGCCTATTAGTGAAATCCCGAATCGCTCGAATCTAACACGATCTCAAACGTGGTTCTTCCTTCTCCCTTAAAGCCGATTTGGTCTCCTACCAAATCTCGAATCACACTGAGCCCTTCCTTTAGCTACACACAAAAGAACACCTTTTATGGCACTATGAACATTCGCCATACCTAAAACCAAGACTTAATCCATTGATTTTGCACACCCTTGAAGAAATAATAAACCGATCGCTAAGGAAGAATATACTTACTACCACACGTTGTTCACCACTCCTAAAGCACCCTCAAAGAATTGGCTCCAAGACCCCAAAGAGAAAAGAGAGATCACGCCAAAATGGAGGGAGTTGAATGCTTAGAGAATTCGGCTATGGTGTGGAAAGAGGAAGAAAAAGAAAAGTAAAATGGAAGAGAGAAATTTGGCAGAGAAAAGTGAAGAGAATTTTGGCTCAAGAGTTTGAAAGAAGAAAAGAAAGAGGTGAAAGAGAGGAGACAGATACTTTCGGCTTTGAGCAAAGAAATGGCAAAGAAAAAGAAAGATATGGGAGAGTATGGTTTCGGTTTCCAAGAAGAAAAAGAGAAAAGAAACAATTGTAATTTGGCTTAAAGACCAAATGAGTAAATCGTCAATTCTACTTGGGTTATCGGGTTTACTTCAACCAAAAGCATTAGGAAGAAATTGACAAAGCAAAGGGAGATTTCGGCTTGACACAAAAACAAAGACTAACACTTACAAAATTAGCGAAAATGTCACCTAACTACAAAGAAGTTTGGCACCCTATTTCCCTTACACAAAACAAAATTCGCAACCATCCTTTTGCCAACAATTCAAAGAAATTTTGAATTAAACACACTCTAATTTTCTCCCTATTTCCTCCTATTCACTCACAAAACTTAAGCCAACTCCCTTAGTCCATGAAACCGTCCATATTCATGGACTTCAAAGTCAAACCTATCCACACAAAACTTACCATAACAACACACCTTACATCAAGCCTTATGTTCTCACATTATCCTTAATCAACATGATTCTTTCCCAAACATCAAGCTTACCTAAATTATTATTCAACTTGCCATAAAAATTGAGAGTCCAACCTATCATAATTAGAGCTTGACCGTCCATTAATTCTAGGATACATAAAAAAAATAAAGTCTTCATAATGCTAATCATGCTATTCGAACCACTTCCCTCAAGCAACTCTTCATACATCATAACCACCTTGCCACTAACTCCTCATGTGCTAGAATTTAACACTTAAATTAACTTAAGTGTCAAGTTCACCTAATCCACTTCACTAACTTTTTAATACTAAAAATAAATTATTCTAGCTTAGCTAATAATTCCAAGCCTTCACTAGACTATACTAACTCATGAATTATGCACGAATGCATAACCCCTAAATCTAGGATATTACACTCCAGGGAACTTGTTATTTTCAGTAGTGTGAAAACCCAACTGCACTATCAAGCTTGATGATTTAACACCCAAGGAACTGCAAGCACTGCATTTCAAACAGTAAAGAAGAAAAAATAATTAGGAAAAAAGAATCTAAATAGTTGAACTCCATTTCTTTTCCGTATTGAAATTGGATTTTGACCTTTTAAAACAGGGCCCTACCATCGAGTTTCCTTTTAATTTCCTTTTTGATTCGGTACAACTTAGAAAAACTTAAGGGTAAACAACAAATTTCATCCTATACCCAACAAAATTTAATTTAAAAAACTACAAGTCAGAACAAAATTATTATCATTTCCATATCAGATCATTAGAAACACATAAATCTAACTACCCAACAAAAGAAGCTACGAAAAGCATCGCACTAATTAACCAAATCTAAAGTAGAAAAAAGAAACTAAGCAGATCTACAAATTACTTCTTATTTTTGAATCAAAATAGTTCTACAAATTACAAGCGGAGAAAACAAAATCAATGAAATAAATAGTAAAGAACACAAACACAAGTTAGGATCGTACGTACCTTTCACGGAGGAAGCAGAGAATGAAGAGAGGTTCGGAGATTTCGATTGAGAGCGCTTAGGATTTTGGGGAGAAATTAGGGATTAGGAGTTCTATTTTTGGGGAAGGGGATGACTCGGGGTAAATCTTGAGGAAAAACGGTGCCATTTTGTTAAAAAAATTTACGCTTTACGGCGTTTTCAACAAGCGCCATTAAATTCCCTTACAAAACGCATTGACGTTTGAATTAATTGGTTCCACTAACACTCTAAATAAAATGACATCATTTCAATTAAATTGCGGAGTTATTTGCGGCGTTTCATATAAAGCGCCACTAAAACTCTAAAAAAAAAAAACTACCGTTTGAATTAAAATTAATAGTTTTTACGGTGTTTTATATAAAATGCCGCTAATACTAATCTATTCGGCATTTCTTGGCTAACGCTAATGCCCCCATGTAACGACGTCGTTTTGTTTATTAATATGTTTATTGATATGCTTTTTATGCGTTTTTTTAAAAATAATTTTTAGTTTATTTATTTATTAAATTCCTTTAAAATAATTTTGTTTTCTTTCTAACACTATATTTAAATTATACAGTTTTATAATTTAAGTTCTCATACCTAAATTATAAAAGCCTAAATTATACACCTAAAAAGTGTATCATATGATACACTAAACCCCAAATTATACACCATAAACCACGACTAAATTATACATATACACCTTAAACCTCAAATCATACATATATTATAAGGTGAAAAGTAATTAAAGAAATAATCTTATTGCAAACTGTAAACCCTAAAATAATTTGAACTTTATCTCTTTTATCAAAATCTTAAACCCTAATTAAACCCTAAACCCTAAATACTAATACTCTAACTTTATTGTTGAATGATTTAAGCACTAAACCCTAAATCCCATAAATCTAAACACTAAAAATTAAACTATAAACTAAATTTTTTTCTAACATCATTATTATTATTTATTATAAATAACTTATATTTTAATTAAGATAAAATATTTATATTTTAAATATTCAATTAAAAATAAATTAAATATTCAATTAATTTTTTAAACCCTAAACCCTAAACCCTAAACCATTAACCCATATCCTTTAATCCCTAATCCCGAACCACTAACCCTTAAACCTTAAATCATAGACTCTAAACTTTGAACATTAAATCTCAAACTATAAACCCTAAACTCATAACCTTCTCAACTTATATTGACAAGAAAACGAGAAACCCTAAACTCATTTTTTGTGACATTTTTAGTACAAATGCCACTAACTTTTTACAATTTATATCTTTGAAATTAAACGAGGACATTTTGTTTTGAAATAAAAAATAATTTTGCGGTGTTTATAAATAAAACAAAATAAGTTCATTTTTGCGGCATTTTTAGTACAAACGCCACTAATTTTTACAATTTTTATCTTTGTAAATAAAACGAGGACGTTTTGTTTTGAAATAAAAAAATAATTTCGTGGCGTTTTTGAATAAAACGCCGCAATAAGTTCCATTTTTTTGTGGCGTTTTTGGTACAAACGCCACTAACTTTTTAAAATTTTTATACTGTAATTAAAACGATGACGTTTTGTTTTGAAATAAAAAAATAATTTAGTGGAGTTTTTGAATAAAACGCCGCAATAAGTTCATTTTTGCGGCGTTTTGAAAAAGCCCACTAAATTTTACAATTTTATATCGTAATTAAAAGCGAGGATGTTTTGTTTGAAATTAAAAAATTTGTGGCGTTTTGAATAAAACATCGCAATAAGTTAATTTTTGCGGCGTTTTTAGTACAAACGCCACTAACTTTTTTGCAATTTTTATCTTGTAATTAAAACGAGGGCGTTTTGTTTTGACATAAAAAAATAATTTAGCGGCGTTTTTCTGAAGCCTTGTTATTGCTTGGCCTAGAAACAAAATGGTGCCGTTTGAGTATTTGAATAATTAGATATTTTGCGGCGTTTTTAAACAAGCGTCGCTAATGCTCAGACTTACAGCGACGTTTTGAAAAAGCGTCGCTAATACTCTGACCTATAGTGGCGTTTTAATAAAAGCGCCGCTAATGCTCTGACCTATAGCAGCGTTTTTATTAAAACGCCGCTAATGCTCTGACCTATAGTGGCGTTTTTACAAAAGCGCAGCTAATGCTCTGACCTATAGCGTCGTTTCTACAAAAGCGCCACTAATTCTCTGATCTTTAGCGGCGTTTGGGAAAAAAATGCTGCTATTTATCATTTTTAGCGGCGTTTGGGTCAAAAACGCCACTATTGCTCAACTTTTTGCGGCGTTTGTATTCAAAGCGCACAAAAGTATAATATTTGCAACATTTTTATTAAAATTTGCTAAAAACGCAGGTAAAAGTCATTTTGGTGTAGTGTACTACATATATACATATATTTTCATTATTTATTATTTTCATTATTTTCATTACATATTATTATTTTTTATATACTATATTATTTTTTAAATTTTTTATTATGAAGTATTATATTATATCATATATTATTTTCTAAAATTTTTGTATAAAGTTTATTTATATTTTATAACATGTTTCACATATATTTTTTATAAAATCTTTATTCAAAATTATTATATATATATTATTATGTATTATCTTTTATATGTATTAAGTCATATATTTATTATTTAGTATTTTTATTGTTTTACATAAATTGCTTTATATATTTATCTATGTAATACCCTTTTATTTATTTATTATTTTATGATTACTATAGTCTAGTTATTTTAGTTGTATTTTATATTGTATGCTATTGTATTATAATTGGTTTTTAATATTTGTGTATGATAGTTTATAAATGCGATATTATCACATGTATTATTGTTCAAAATAAAAATACATTTTTACAAGCTTTCTATATTTTAAAATAAGACAATGTTTTGTATTTAGAAATTGAGAAATAGTACCTAACGTCTTTGAGTTACGATTTTCTATTTGGCTAAATAACTAAATACCCTTTTAACTAGTATTGTAAATCATGAGATGACTTTAATTATGAGGGTTTAAAAATGTCGTGTCCTAACGTCTTTGGATGTGATGTTTATATTCTTTCGTAATAAAGAAATTTCAAATTTTAAAAATAAAGAACTTATTCTTGAGAATTTAAAACGTTGTATCCTAACTTATTGGGTGTGATGCTTTGTATCTCGAGGTAAGAATTTTCTAAAATAAAAATGTACCTAGCTTTGAAGTCATGAGACACTGTATCCTAACTTACTGGGTGTGATCTTCTTATTTCTTTGAGATAGGTAGTCTTGGTTTACCTTCAAATAAAGGATCTTATTTTAAACTTTTTAAATTTCAAACATTTGGACATGACTTTATCAATTAGGTACCAATTTTTGGGCGTTATGAGGGTGCTAATCCTTTCTCATATGTAACTGACTCCCGAACCCGTTTTTTGTTTACGTGGACCAAAATTGAATATTTTAAGAATAAAATGTTTTACAAGGTGACCCAATCACACCTAAGTAAAAAGGGATTGGTGGCGACTCAATTTTCATTTTTCAAAGTCGATCCCCATTCTTTCTAAACTGATTTTAAAATGGTTTCAACAGCTTGGCGACTCCACTGGAGACTAAAAGAGTCAGGCCGTTAAATTGATAATTTCATGTCCTTTTGTTAAAATATAAAATTTTGATTTTAAACATATGATCCTTTTATTGCATGTGGTTTTAATATATATTTCTGCATTGAACTGCATGATCGTTGTGGTCACACCCTTAAGTGTGAGTGAGAAGCTATGCCTTCGTGAGGTTTTCACCTCCGCATGGCCTAGTGGATTACTTCCGGAATACATCCGTACCTATGTCTTCGTGAGGTTTTCACCTCCGCATGGCCATAAGGAAATGTATTCCCCTGAACCGAACTCGGTCCATATGAGCCTATAATGGGTGAGGATCGAGGAATCTACTGGTTTGGGTACCTTAGCTTTAGAGATAAACCACATATAGTGAACCCTAGGGGCTTACCCTAGGTAGAACTATGTCAAACCCTAGTGGTCACCCTAATAGGTGTTCTATGTTATTTACTTTTCCTATGCTAACGTGTTATCTTTTGTTTTGATTGCATTGCATTCATATCATAGAAAGGGGTGTTGATTTTTAATTTGATTGCTAAATAGAAAAGTTTGTCATAAAAAGACGGGTTTTTGATAAAGTGGATCATAATATGGTCTCGTCCGAATATAGTCTAAGTGAAAACAACAAGAGAAGACTGATAGCCGGTGAAGGAATACAAGACTTTATTACCCAAGGATTCGAGCTAACAAAGAAAAATTGAGAATCGCCACGTCTCTACTTTCTTGAAGAAGCTAACGAGTATTATGGAACAGTGAGTTGCATCCCAGATCAAGCAAAAAGGAGCTAGAGGAGACATCTATTTGAAGTTTTCAAGACTTGACTTTTTGCGAAGAAGGGATTCATGTTTTCACTTGGACTATGAGGACAAGGCCGTGTATGCGATCCATTTTATGCAAATAAATTTGTTTTCTAGAAAAGTTTTTCTAATGTAACTGAATTTAGAATCAACACCTCTCTTTCTCTGCATTCATTCATTACATAACATCATATTTTACTTGCTTTATATCTTATTCTGCGGTGCTAATTTTTTGTGTTTTATTTGTGCACATCATTTCATAGATTAAGAGGTGTCGATTCACGATCAGTTTCTAAGTTAGAAAGCTAGTTATGGAGAACGGGGTTCCTTGATAAAGTGGAAGACAATGCAATCGTTCGTATATGGTTAGAGCAAAACCAATTAGAAAGAAGATTTCAAGGTATGGATTTGTTTGAATAAAAGAGAAATGGGCAGCACTGGAATCCCTGTCTTTTCTGCCACTTGTGCCTCCTGATGTCATTCCGAATCGATCGAAGAAGATTGTCTGAAACCTATGGCAAGGCGTGGTGTTTGAACTAAAGGGTGAAGGTAACTATATTCACCAATCACTTCAAAGTGAGCGTGGGAATGCAGATGGACACTTCTACCATTACTGCTTTTTCTTTCATATGAAGATGGTCACCTAAGTGGACGGACATATTCTGTTAGCACCAAGGTTAAGAGTAGGCAATAGTGAAGATTTCTTTCCAATGAATAGGCATTGGAATTTTAACAACAAGGAATTGGTGGAGCCATCTAGGATTGAAGGATGGACTTGTGAACTTCGGCTCCTCGTTGTGATCCAAACATCATTGCAAGAGATTTGATTCGTTGTGGAGAAATGAAAGGAATTGTATTGATTCCCCATTTGATATATTCAATGAGATGAACTAGAATAGACACTTTTCAATGATATATTCAAAATGTTTGAATAGATACAATCTAAACTTCTTAGAAGCTCCACAGTTTTTTCTTTGCACCCTGATAGGAAATTTTGATCTTTATGGGCCATAGAAGTAGAAGAATCTTTCTGAGTATGGAATTGTGACTCAGTGTATGGCACTAGTTAGGGTTAATGATTAAATTTTCTTCTGAAGATCAAAGGCTAAGCTTGGACAAACTCTTCATCACCATCGAAGCAATAATTCCTGATTGAGTTAAAGTCAAGCTTGAACAAGATCGAGGAAATGAAGGGTAAAATTGAAGAGTTAGAAGCAACATGGCATAGTTGTGAACTTCAGATCAAACTTTTTGAAACAAGAGAAGGGCATTGGAAGGAAGAGCTTCACTATTCCCATGACCAGGTTAGAAGTTGGGATTACCTCATGAGTGAAGCAATAGTTTAGATTCGTAAGATAGCTGATCATCTACAGATTTTTGGATCACAGTTTGATGCGTTGAGCGTTAAGTATGAGCTACGGTCCGATCATAGTCGAGGGCTAGCTCCATTGCTTTGGAAAATCAAAACTTTAGGATTTAGGGTGAAAGCATATAGTAGTCCATTTTATGTAAAAGAATTTGTTTTCTAATAAAGTTTTCTACAATGAAGTTGATCAGAATCGATGCCTCTTTGCATTCATACATTTGTATTACATCATTTGCATTAGACTTTTACAAGAGAGTCCTAATTAGGTAAAAATATTTGAGTTAACACGGAAAACATGGAACAAAGGTTGGTGAGGATAGAGCGGATGCAAATACAAATCTGAGGCAATTGACCGAGATTCAACAAGAAATAAGGGAATTCAAAGGAATATGATAGGCCAACTAACCTAGTTACTAGCCAAAAGACTTCGAAAAAGGAATGGCTTAGTGGACAATAGTGAGGAAGGCGAGGAAGACATCGTTTACTCTTCAATGGGTGTTAACTCGAGCAACGATCAAGCCAAACCATTGTTCTAGCGAAATGAAGGAAAGAGGAGAAGGGACCTCAAAAGCCACAAGGAAGGAAAAGAAAAGCGAATAATATCGGTAGGTATAACTCGAAAAGCTCAATTTATGCCAATCCCCATGACGTATGAGGAGCTATATCAAAGTTTTTTGGCGCACATGTGGTGTCTCCATTTTATTGAACCATTGCAACCTCCGTTCCCAAAATGGTATAACGAGAATGCCCAATGTGAGTACCACGCGGGAATAAAGGGCCACTCAATTGAAAACTACAATATGTTTAAAAAGTTGGTCGAAAGGTTTATTAAAATGGGAGTTTTGAAGTTCGATGATCTATCAAAACCTGATCACTTTAATGAGGAAGTGAATGTAGTGATTGAAGGAGGAGACAAGAAAGTTGCTACTCCTTGAAGATGAAGAGGGAATCAAAAAACAAAGTTTCCAAGCTCTTGCGTACTTGGAAGGTTTTGAATAATGAGATTGTGGAAGAAATCCTTGTACTTTTAGGGCTAATTTAGGGTATTGTGCAAAACATGCTTGTTGCTTTAAGCCTAGAGGCAACAAGAATCTTTTTGTGAAATAGGCTTATGTTCAAAATTTTAATAAAATGCATCTGTTTGAGCATATATTCTTTTATTCTTATTGCACATTCTTTTTTCTTCATTCTTTATTCATCACCATACTATCCAAATAATCATCCTTAGAATCATTTATTCTTTGGATTTCTTCACCTTCATACCTAGGCACCCAGATATCAATGTTGTAACACCCCTAAACCCGGCCCACGAGCCTTGACCAGATCGGTATGTCACTGCGAAAAACGTTGGAAAAGATTTTTACTTAAAAATAAAAGATGAAATTTGCTGTCGTTGGTAAAAACATTTCACATTTAAGATTCCAAGTAAAACCTTATTGGTACAAATTATCCGAATTTAAAAGCTTTATTATAAGTTGTTATAAAATAAGTTGATTCAAAATATTGCCAATTATTAGCTCAATGATAGGTTATACTTCAAAACCATAAATAAAGTTGCAAATACTTTAAGTGGCCCTTATTACATCAAATAATTATTCCAAAACTACTTAAAATATAAAGTCGTAAAATTTAGTAAAACATCTTACGCATGGGCCACCTTTGTATCCGCTTCGACCGGTCCAAGCATTACGAATCACTGCGATGTTGGTAAGAAAATTTGGGTGAGTCAAGCAGACTCGGTGCATAGTTATCTCACATGTCTCCACATATGGGCTTGGCCCATATCCACACGATCCACATACATAAATATGCAACATGAAGCCCAGTCAACCTAGTATCCATCCGTTACACACCTACCTCGGCGGACTGCTTGCCTCTAGGCGTGGCTAAGCCACCGATCACCTTAGTGACCCACATATCAATATCCTCGAGGTGACCCTAGCTCATCCTCAATCCACGGTGATGCACACACTATCATCTGCGAGGTGAGGCACATGACCAACATCCCACCTTGATGAAGCACATAGCTAACATCAAGCGCCAATGTAACACAAGGCTAACATCGGACCACATATATAAATGTACTCCCTGTCCTTCAATATCATATCCCAAGCCCCATGTATCATGCCACAATATCATTAAAATAAGCATACATCACATGCTATCACAATTTCATTAAGTATACCATAGAAAACTTATTGTCATAAAATCTTGACTGTTTAATCGATTACCCACCATGGGTATCCACCTTTTAGCCATTATTTGGCTACCATGCACATCATATACATATTTATATATATAACACATACACACAACAAGAAACGATCACGATAACTCACCTTTTGTTTTGGCACACTCGACTAAATCCCAAAATATTTGCTTGCTCACGAAGGTGTCAAGATCCCTACTTAACCATTGTTAGAATCACCTACACCATAAATCCATGAAGATGGCCTTTGGCGAACTACATATCACTTACCACCTTACCTGAATAGTCGAATCCAAGAGGCTCCTTCTGGTTGGCTACACAAAAGAAACACAATATTATGACTCTTCATACATTCGACCATCCCTTAGAAACCATGGCCAACCATTGGTTTGACATACTAAATGAAGAAGAAGAGAATTCGATTGCTAAGAAAATACTTACTATACTTGAAACTGATTGAAAGATTGATGAAAAGGAATGTCGACACCTCCCCCTCTAAAGGCTTTAAAAGATTCGGCAAGAACTCCCAAATGGAGATGGGATAATCGGCTATCACAAAAATAGGTATAGAACAGGGTTGAGAAGAAGAAAAGAAGTGTAGATGAAAGTTAGGAGAATTGACAATGAAGAACAAAGGTGGAGAGGTTTAGGCTTTGTTGCAAATGAGAGGATGGGTTTTGGTTTTTAGGAAGTGAATGGAAGGAAAATAAGTTAAAAAAAAGAAGAAAAAGAAAAAGAAAAAGATGCACAAAATGACTTCCAACGTTCGGCTTTTGGTCAAGAAATAGGGTGCAAATTTCAGCAATGGCAAGGTGAAAAGAAAGTTTCGAAAGAGAATACTAAAGAAAGAAAAGAGAATCGAAAAGAACTTTTGACCTCTTATAGGAAATTCGGCTATTCCCCCCCACTCATGACCGAAAATTATCACCCAAAAGAGACCCACATTCGGCCTCCACACTCAAAATTCTTCTTGCCATCAATTCAAACTAATTTTGAATTAAACTCACTCTAAATTTCTCCTTATTTCCTCCTAATCACATTCGAATTAAGCCAACCCCTAGTCCACTATCATCTACATTCATGGTCAAAGGCTATAGAAAAGTTTCAAAACATCACTCCATACTTCAAGCCTTATGTCGCCTTATCCTACCAAAATTCCTTGATACCATACCATAAATAAGTACTTGCCTTATTCCTTAGTCTACTAACCATAAAAGACAATAGTCCAACCTTACCTTAATTAGAGTTTGACCAACACATGCCATATAAATGCAAAAATAAAAGTCACCTTAAGTCCATCCATGGGATTCGAACCTAAGCCCCCTTTCAATGCTTGTGGCGTCACCTTCCAAAGCCCTAAGTGGTGCCTCTTTGCCACTTTGCCAACTGGTTACTTGTGTTAAAATTCCCCACGAATTACTCGTAACCCCTAGCTTCTTCAACTCCCTTTAACTAAAGCTTAAAAATAAAATTTTTCCTACAACTCGAGCCTACCCTTGGCTTATTCCTAAGCCCTAGAACATCTCACTTAACAACACAACAATCTGAACTCACGCAAAACAATACAATCACATATAACCCCTAATTCAGGATATTACAATTCTGCCCTTCTTAAAGAAATTTTGTCCTCGAAATTTCCAACTAACTAACAATCGTGCATCCTCACTCACCACACTACGCTACTGCTGCGCACTCTAATCTTAATAAAACTAGTACCATCTCAAGATTCATTCAAGGTTCTATACACTTCACTAGCAACACATGAATGAACTAGCTCTATAACAAACAAGGCAATAAAGGGTATTCCAGAAATGAAGAACGTAGCCGTTGTCACCTCTCGCACATCTTCCTCCTCGCGATGCCTAGCTGCATAAACCAACCTTGGCGCCTCACGCCTGCATGCCTTGACTCCTCTACACGGTGCTCCACGACCTTGGCGGAACCATTTCCTCCATGGTTGAGACCATGACCCTCGTCATAAACTTTCGACCACCTATGTCGGTACCAGACACCACGACCTCTTGTCGAGCCCTATTAGGATCCCGAGGACAATCTTTAATCAAATGAGCCTTAGACTTACACCTAAAACACTCTCGATCCCGATTCGGACTCACCAACATGATACCTTCCACACCAAGCACACGGACGGTCCAGATTTCCGATAGCTAGCTTAGCAACACGAAAGGAATTCTCAACCCTCGGTCTTTTCAAGGCTCTCGAGACAATTTCGACGGTCCAAAACTCCTCTTATCCGGTTCCTATCCTTATCTCTGTTCTATCTCACGAGTCCTTAATTCCTTGCTACCTTAGCCTTTTCTACTAATCTGGCAAACTCCGCTCCTATTTGTGGAGCTATCAACGACCTCGGTCATCCCTTAGTCCATCCTCAAATCGGACACATTGCTCATGCTCGTAGCCACTACTCCTCGAGCATACCGCTCAACCTTAGAAATTTAGCCTCGTACTCATACGGGTTTTTCCTTGAACCGACCCAGGAAAAGCCTTTCTCTGCGCATCAATATAATGAGTACCAACATACTTCTTACGGTAAGCCACCTTAACGTACTCCCAGTGAGATCCTCAATGTAGCACCATCCCGAATCGTGAGCCGCCATCGATATGACTCATCGCGAAGAAGTGACACCATTCCTTTCACTTTCTCCTCGGTGATTAAATCAAGCTCATCCATAATCCGTTCGGTCGCCTCCAACCAATACTCGGTGATCTTGGGTGCCACACCAGATCACGCTCACTGAACACCTCAGCTCCATTGGCTCGAAGTCGCTCGGCATCGATTTTGAGCTCCCCTAAATCCACATGCTCCTGCCACCATCTCTAGAACTCACAGCACCGCCTGCGATACAGCATCATCCCCCGTTTGATCTTGCTGCTCCACACCAACAGCTGGTGGTGGTACCCCATTTTCAGACCCTTGACCCGATCTAACGAGTTCTAATACAGCCATTCTGCCTCTACCACGGCCTCGCACATTACGACCACGTCCCCTAGAGCTCATGTCTACTATCGCGATTTAATCTGATTTAAGAAATTTTATGAATTAGCATTTGTTCCACTATTTATCCGCGAGCAATTTTATGAAAAGAGCTTAATAGTAGTTCTTTTGATCATTTAGAGTTTTCATTTCAAGTTTTCTACCCTAATTTAGAGAAACACACACATTCAATGATATCCATCACACACACATTCATCATTCGAACATCTTTGTCCATTCCTATTCCAGGGGTATTTTCGTCATTTGTCCTACAGGGTATTTTGGTAATAAATCGGGGTCAATTTGAAAATCTTTACAAATCAAAGGCATTCCAAAATATACAAATCTTGAGGCTATTTTGAAAATTCTATCAAATCAATGATATTGCAGAAATTTCAGAAATCGGGGTTATTTTGGTAATTTTGGAAGTCAGGGGCATTTTAGTAAATTTTCCCAAATTAGATTATCTTACTATTATGTAAAATAGGAGTTTTTGGTATTTTTGTAAAGTAAGAATGTTTTTATAAAAGTCGTGGGTAGTATGGTAATTTTATAAACCAAGGGCAATTTGGTAATTTTACACCCAGGGGTATTTGGGTAATTTTGTAAATCAGAAATATTTGGAAAAATTTTCCAAGTATAAAATGGTTTTACAAATCAAAGGAGTAATTTTGAAAACTTAAGGTTTTTATAAAACAGTATGACTAGTCCCTTTCGGGTTTTAATTATCGAGTTTAGCAGTGAATAAGTCCTCTTGGTTAGGGTGAGCCAGATTACTACGCACCAGGTAGGATTTGAGTGGAGAGGAGGTGAGTCACTAGGACTGCTTAAATACCAAGCTCCCACCAAACCAATCCTAGACATGTGCACAATGGTTGCCACACCCTAACTTCGTGACTTACTCATAGGTTTGTTTAATTAGGCTTTAAAATTTTATGCAATTTTGTGTTGGAGTAAGCTAATCCTAAAGTTCAATAACTTAATACACTAATCTACGTTCCCATCATACCCACATACCAATCATATAATAATTCACACAACAATTAGAGGCACTTACGGTGGACTTGAATTGGAGATCTGGTGCCATGCGAATAAACTTGAAAAATTTATGAAAGCCCAAATCTTTGAAAAGCCCACCTTAAAAAATGCTTTTGGGCCCAAAACCCTCAAAGTGAGGTTTGAACTGGCTCGATACCAAATTGTAACACCTAAACTCGCCCACGAGCCTTGTGGGATCTGGTATGTCACTGCAGAAAACATTTGAAAAATTTTTACTTAAAAATAAAAGATGAAATTTGTTGTCGTTGGTAAAACATTTCACATTTAAGATTCCAAGTAAAACCTTATTGGTACAAATTATCCGAATTTAAAAGCTTTATTCTAAGTTGTTATAAAATAAGTTGATTCAAAATATTGCCAATTATTAGCTCAATAATAGGTTAAACTTCAAAACCATAAATAAAGTTGCAAATACTTCAAGTGGCCCTTATTACATCAAGTAATTATTCCAAAACTACTTAAAATATAAAGTACGTAGAATTTAGTAAAACATCTTACGCATGGGCCACCTTTGTATCTGCTCAGGCCGGTCCAAGCATTACAAATCACTGCGATGTTGGAAAGAAAATTTGGGTGAGTCAAGCAGGACTCGGTGCATAGTTATCTCACATGTCTCCACATATGGGCTTGGCCCATATCCACACGATCCACATACATAAATATGCAACATGAAGCCCCCAACCTAGTATCCATCCGTTACATACCTACCTTGGCGGACCTGCTTGCCTGTGCCGTGGCTAAGCCACCGATCACCTAAGTGACCCCACATATCAATATCCTCGAGGTGACCCTAGGTCATCCTCAATCCTGATGATGCACACTGACTATCATCCGCTGAGGTGAAACACATGACCAACATCCCACCTTGATGAAGCACATAGCTAACATCAAGCGCCAATTTAACACAAGGCTAACATCGGACCACGTACATAAATGTACTCCCCGTCCTTCAATAGTCACATCCCAAGCCCCATGTATCATGCCACAATATCATTAAAATAAGCATACATCACATGCTATCACAATTTCATTCAGTATACCATAGGAAACTTATTGTCATAAAATCTTGACTGTTTAATCGATTACCTACCATGGGTATCCACCTTTTTAGCCATTATTTGGCTACCATGCACATCATATACATATTTATATATATAACACATACACAACAAGAGAAACGGTCGATAACTATGCACTGTTTTGGCACACTCGACTAAATCCGAAATATTTGCTTGCTCACGAAGATGTCAAGATCCCTACTTAACCATTGTTAGAATCGACCCTACACCATAAATCCATGAAGATGGCCTTTGGCCGAACTACATATCACTTACCACCTTACCCTGAATAGTCGAATCCAAGAGGCTCCTCACAGTTGGCTACACAAAAGAAACACAATATTATGACTCTTCATACATTCGACCATCCCTTAGAAACTAAGGCCAACCATTGGTTTCGGCATACTAAATGAAGAAGAAGAGAATTCGATTGCTAAGAAAATACTTACTATACTCAAAATCGATTAGAATATTGATGAAAAGGAATGTCGACACCTCCCCCTCTAAAGGCTCTAAAAGATTCGGCAAGAACTCCCAAATGGAGATGGGATAATCAGCTATCACAAAAATAGGTATAGAACCAAGGTTGAGAAGAAGAAAAGAAGTGTAGATGAAAGTTAGGAGAATTTGGCAACGAAGAACAAAGGTGGAGAGGATTCGGCTTTGTTACAAATGAGAGGATGGGTTTCAATTTTTAGGAAGTGAATGGAAGGAAAATAAGTTAAAAAAAGAAAAAGAAAAAGAAAAAGATGCACAAAATGACTTCCAACGTTCGGCTTTTGGTTAAGAAATAGGGTGCAAATTTCGGCAATGGAAAGGGTGAAAAAAAGTTTGAAGAGAATACTAAAGAAAGAAAAGAGAACGAAAAAGAACTTCTAGACCTCTTATAGGAAATTGGCTATTCCCCCACTCATGACCGAAAATTATCACCCAAAAGAGACCCACATTCGGCCTCCACACTCAAAATTCTTCTTGCCATCAATTCAAACTAATTTTGAATTAAACTCACTCCTAAATTTCTCCTTATTTCCTCCTAATCACATTGAGAATTAAGCCAACCCCTAGTCCACTATCTAGTCTACATTCAAGGTCAAAAGGCCATAGAAAAGTTTCCAAAACAACACTCCATACTTCAAGCCTTATGTCCCTTATCCTACCAAAATTCCTTGATACCATACCATAAATAAGTACTTGCCTTATTCCTTAGTCTACTAACCATAAAAGATAATAGTCCAATACCTTAATTAGAGTTTGACCAACACATGCCATATAAATGCAAAAATAAAAGTCACCTTAAGTCCATCCATGGGATTGAACCTAAGCCCCTTTCAATGCTTGTGGCGTCACCTTCCAAAGCCCTAAGTGGTGCCTCTTTGCCACTTTGCCAAGCTGGTTACTTGTGTTAAAATTCCCACAATTACTCTTAACCCCTAGCTCCTTCAACTCCCTTTAACTAAAGCTTAAAAATAAAATTTTTCCTATAGCTCGAGCCTCTGGTTGGCTTATTCCTAAGCCTATAACATCTCACTTAACAACACAACAATCCAAACTCATGCAAAACAATACAATCACAAATAACCCCTAATTCAGGATATTACAAATGTCATGAGTGACGTTGTTACTGATTCCCTTTTTGAACGAGATATGAGCTAGGGGATCTCAGGACTTTGAAGATGACAGAGATTGTGACATATCTTCTTACTTGGTAAGAATGGTTTAACAAGATGAAAACTAGACCTTACTTTACAAAGGGTCATTGGATATTGCGAGCCTAGGAAATGGGTGAAGATCGAAGCCCAGCTCACCATAGAAATAATGTGAGACGTCATTGAGTTATTAAAATATGTTTTTTGCACAATCATGTTAGGACACGCTGGCTACTAAGATGCGGGCTTAATATAAGAATCGAGCACTCTAGATCTTCATAGAAAGGGTGGTATCGGCTATGCCGAATCTAAGGAGACAAGATTTATATACCTACTCTAGTTCTTCACAAATTTTCTATATGTGGGGCATGGATGCGATGAGGCCAATCTCGTCAAAAGCTCTTAACCAATATCGATTCATTTTCATGGTCGTCGTTTACTTCACTAAAAGGGTGGAAGTACCTTCATATGCCAATGTTACGAGGTCGAGGTCATTAA
Source organism: Gossypium rotundifolium (assembly GCA_025506655.1). NCBI lineage: Eukaryota > Viridiplantae > Streptophyta > Magnoliopsida > Malvales > Malvaceae > Gossypium > Gossypium rotundifolium. Next base: position 73,781,712 of record CP106730.1, on the reverse strand, counting down.
AAAAAGATCGGATGTCGACAAAGAATGCCATAAATGATCACATTTAATGCATAAGCTGTACAAAGTCAAAGTTCTGATTTGTCCAAAGATCAAGCGATTGTAACACCCCAAACCCGGCCTAAGCGTTACGACCGGATCCGGCGTGTCACATGAAAGGAATGTCTAAAACCTGTGCATTCGTTAAAAAAAAGTTCGTGTTCTTTATATTTGTTGTGAAAAGTCAAGTTTAAGTAATTTTGAATAAGAAACGATTTATTAATATTTTGTAAAATGGTTATTAAGGGTTTAGGAAATTCCATATTGAACATTTAATAATAGTATGCGATGAGTCAAATTAAAAGCGAAACTAATCAAAATACCAAAATTAAAGCTGTAGAGGCCTTATTACAAAACTGTAAACCAAACTTATAGTAAAACAACTCCCATGATAAATATTAAAATAAAACCGAAATATTGAGCATGGCCACCTCGAGTCTGCCTCCGCTCCCAAATCCGCGATCTAATGATTACCTGTAAAATTTAAACAAAGGGGTGAGTCACCGAGACTCGGTGTGCAATTTCCTTTACCACAGCGGGCCTAAGCCCACGGTAATATATTAGCCCAATGCCATGGCATATCAATAACAAGTGCAATGCAATTAAACCACATGTTTCCCAAATGGGCAGCCCAAACCACACAATCCACATACCACACATGATGATGCAAATATGTTACCCAACCCAACCTAGAATCCATCCTCTACACACCTGTACCAACCATTACACACGGGGATTACTAACTAGACCCTCCAACCGCACCCTCGAAGGTAGTCATTGTAGTCAGCGCTCATTGCCCTTAATCGTGGCATAGCCACCGGATAATGTGACAACGTCACCGAATCATAATATTGTGACATGAGTCACCGAATAATGTGGTAAAACTTCCCCTTTTCGTTGTAACTTCCCGATCCCATGCATATGCAACATGTTATAATAATTCGTGTATGCAGTATGACATGTATGCAAATCATATATCGATAACGTATGAAGCGAATTACCATCATAATCGAATAATGATATACAACATAATCAAGCTAACCAACCTCTAAGGGTATATGATAATTTTACCTACCAAGGGTATTTTCGTAATTTACCCACCAAGGGTATTTTAGTAATTTACCTACCAAGGGTATTTTCGTAATTTTACCTACCAAGGGTATTTTTGTAATTTACCCACTAAAGGTATTTTAGTAATTTACCTACCAAGGGTATTTTTAGTAATTTATCCACAAGGGTATTTTAGTAATTTACCCACCAAGGGTATTTTGTAATTTTACCTACCAAGGGTACTTTTGTAATTTACCCACCAAGGGTATTTTTGTAATTTATCCACCAAGGGTACTTTCGTAATTTACCCACTAAGGGTATTTTCGTAATTTACCCACCAAGGGTATTTTTGTAATTTACCCACCAAGGGTATTTTAAGTAATTTACCCACCAAGGGTATTTTAAGTAATTTACCCACCAAGGTATTTTCATAATTTACCCACCTAACACAAATCTAGCCGTATATAGGTTCCACCTAGTCTAGTTCACTATATACTATATCATCATACAATTTATTCCAATTAGGCCCCAGGCCCATTGGGCCCACTTGACCCATCGTGGCCCAAGCGACATTCTAACCCACAAGAATACTCTTGATGGCCTCAACTATCGTGAAGCCCCACACGTGCTCTCGCACACTCGTGTGGCTACTAATGCCATGTGATCAGCATTTCGGCTTTGCTGCTCTACAATTAGAGTAGAGAAGTACACACCTAATAGGACTCTGGTGCTAAACTGCGCTACCACCACTCCTGTGCCCAACACCCACCAAGGTATGTTAACTCTCCTCCTGGCATGCTCTTTATATAGCTAGCTCTTCACCTTCATTCCTTGTATCTTTCCAATGTGGGATCCCCCGTCGGGAAGAGTTTAAATTCAATGAAACTCTTCCAGTCAATCATAAAATAAATACTCCCTTGCTCCTCATGAGATTCAAACCCAAGCTCTCCCCTCAGCCAATTCATGCTTCTTACCACTAAGCTACAAGATCCTCTTGTGTCTTAAACCGTGCACAACTAATTATAAACTATGGCCAAATTCTAAGATCCAAGTAAAAAGAAAACCAAAATGCAAAAGCCAAGATTTGAACCTTGGACCTCCTTCCTTCCTTGTGGCGTCACCCATTGCCTCTTATGTGGCGTCACTTTGCCACTACACCACACACTCCACTTGTGTCATTTTCTCCACATTTTATTCTTAAGGCCTACACGCCAACTTCCGTGGTTTTTTTTGTCACCTAAAACCAAAATTTCCCCAAAGCCAATATTTGATCCTGGGACTTCATAGAAGCCCCCTAACCTTCCAAAATCACTTATCTAAAAGGTCCAAGTTGCACTTAAGTCGATCTCCTATTCTCCAAAAATTTTAAACGCTACTACGCCTAAGGCCCATTGGGCTCAATTCTCCTAGGCCCAGTTTCAGGATGTTACAAGCGGACATACCACAAGTCTGATAAAAGTTGTCAAAAAAATACAAAAAATATAAAAAAATAATACAAAAATACAAAAAAATACAAAAAGAGAAAAATAAAAAATTATGAAAGGTGACATAGACTTGTAAGGATTGGCATAAGAAGCTACCGTTGCCCTCTATCTTATCAAGCGTCGGCGAGAACCTTCACTAAGGCAACATCTTGCTCATATGGAATTGAAGCATTTTGCCAATTGAACCTAATCAAATAAAAGGTTAAAAGTTATCCATCACGGTTGGGCGATGCGAGCTATTGACGAGAGGTTCATCCAAGTGAATTCCACAAGGGAACCTAATGTTGAAAGCAGATTTTTCCTACACAATGATTTTAGAGAAAGCATATGCCAAACCGGGAAGGACTTATATAAGGCTTATTCTAAAGGAGCATTGATATTGATCGAGACGGATGACAAAGACTTGCCTAATCTAGAGAATTCAAATTCGATCAAGAAGGATTTTACCTGAAAAGGAAAGGGTCAATGTGAAAACCCGCAAAGGGCACCTTGAGTCTAAATTCAAAAAAAAAAAAAAAGAAAAGAAAAGAAAAGAAAAAAGAAAAAGAAAAAGGAGAGGCCAAGGTGAAAACCCGCAAAGGGCACTTTGAGACCAAAAGGGCTTTGAGCTGAAAATCTGAAAAGGACGGCTCAAATTTTGAATAAAAAGTGGGGCATACAGTAGTCTTCTTACATTTGAATTAACAAAAAGGAAGTATGTTATGTCTTGGGGCATTGAAAAAGTACTCCTGATCCCCTAAACACATATTGAGCTTAAAATGGTCCTCAAGAAGTTGGAACAAAGAAGCTCAGGTTGTGATATCAAGGGCACCTAGTTTCTATCCCGCCCATTTTGGATCTCTTATCTTTGATTGCTTTATTCTTTTAAGATACACCCAAATCAATTTTCTTTTATTGAATGGGTTAATCTTTGATTAAATTATTTTACGAGCTATGCTCCGACTAATTTCTTTCTCGTCCATTTACGTGTTTTTCAAGCATTTATTGAAATAATGATTGATGGACTAAAACACTTTCATAAAAGGAGTTTAGTATATTACTCTAGAAGCTTCTAAATAATATGAGGATTCTAAAACATGACTATTGTTTAGAACTCACCAAGCCTAAGGGCTGAAAACATTGGAAAATGATTATCTCTTCAAATTTTTATTGGTGACACCATATCGACAACTGACGAACAAGGTCAATCCAAATGTAAAAGGGGATCATTGTCAGGATACCCTGCATCCATTCAAACACATACATCTGGTCATTACACCCTGGGAATGGTGTAACAGATTGAAAGTGATACAAGTTCTGTACCTCTGAGTGGTAACAGAAATATGGAAGAAAGAAAATGTTTTCCCCTAAAGTTACAGTGGGAGGCACAAACTTCATGTCCCAAGGTTTGAGTGGAGTGGACTCAGAATTACCACGGGGCAAAATAATTGAGCAAAAAAATGATACTTCAAGGGGAACGAAGATGAAACCTTGACGGATAAATGAGTGATAATACCTTGGTAGGAATCATACTCATATCATTTTATATATATAGCATATCTAATTAGGAGTATCGATGCATTTCGATTAAGGCATCCCAATTATTAGATATAAGCATATATCCATTCTACATGTTATGTCCTCTAAAGGACAAATGTAGTACGATTGAAGATTTCAGTCTGGTGATCCTGAGTTTGCAGGGATCAGATTGAAAATAGCAGATTTGACATTCACGAAGTTGCGAGGAAGCGGATCAAAATTTCGATCTAGTGATCCACGAGTTTGCGAGGATCGATTGAAGATAGCGATTTGACATTCACGAAGTTGCGAGCGGATCAAAATTTCGATCTGGTGATCCACGAGTTTGCGAGGATCATATTGAAGATAGCGATTTGACATTCCTAAAGCTGTAGGAAGCGGATCGAAGACATCGATCTGGTGATCCTTGAGTTTGTAGGGATTAGATTGAAGATTGTAACACCCAAACCCGGCCCATGAGCCTCGTGGGATCTGGTATGTCACGAGTAAAACGTTTTGAAAGATTACGATTAGCGGTGAAAAATTTGAAAATCTTGTTAAGGTTATAAAATAGTGTTTGATAAAACTCGGGAGGGATTGGTTTTTTTAAGCGTGGTTGTGTTGAAAACCTTTGAAAACATTTGATCATTTAAAATTTTAAAGTCATCGAGTTATTGTTAACTTGGTGAATTTTGCTACCCGATGGTAACATCTTTGAAAACTTCGTAGAAGTTACTTAACTTGAAAATGTTACTTTTAACCGATTCACTTAACATTTTATAGTTTCATTTGTAACATAGTATAAGTAAAGTAAAACAACTATATAGCGTCTAAAATAATAAACTAGCGGCCTTATTACAACCCAAATCAAAAATTTAGTAAATAAACAAACTTAAACTGTATTAAATAAAATCACAAATCCAAGGAACAAGCATGGCCACCTCGAGTCCTCTCCGACTCCATCTCCGCAGTCTACTCATCTGCAAAATAATATGGGAAGGGGTGAGTCACCAAGACTCAGTGTATAAAACCCCAACCCGGAAGTTCAACTCATACACAAATTATTAGTATAACATGCAAACATGCAACCCAAACTAACCATCCATACTCCTTAACTACCCGTGTGGTCAAAACCCTTTGGTGGTCAAAACCCTTGGTGACCGAGTCACAAATCAAGTGATGGGGCCAACCCATCGTGTGATCAAAACCACTGATGACCATAGGTCACAATTATCAATATGTGGTCAAAACCACTGGTGGTACCAAACCACTGGGACTTAGTCACAATTTATCAATGGTGTGGTCAAAACCACTTGTGACCAAAGTCACAATTAAACTGATGGGGCCAACACATCTTGTGGTCAAAACCACTGGTGACAGTCCATAGAGAATAATCCCCCTCCTCTCATCAATCCCATTACCAACATGCTCATATCATGCTTAACATATTATCGTAAATCATGCATATAAGTCATGGCATAACATATTACCCATCATGTCATCCATAACAGATTTTAAATCACAAGTGACTTACCCGGAATCCATGCTCATGTCCACAAGCAAACCACTACCACAATGATTAAATCATAACATAATGGCAATGCTAACTAATAAAGTGTGTAAGAGTTTGACACACCTGTTAACTCGTGAGACTAGCATATCCCGAACTATACTAGCGAAACCCCGAGAGGTTGTTTCCCCCTACAATCGGCCAATGCATAAACTTTTAGATCTAATAGCCATTCGGCTAACCTATCAATCCCGAAGGATTAATCGTACCTGAAGTATGGCCTTAGGCCGAAACTTTATTATCACTTACCAAAGCGAGTTTAAATCCCAGAAGCCTTTGTTTGCCTTGGCCGATTAGCCCCTAGATCCATGGCACACAATCGGTTATACATAGATACCAAAAATGGCCTTTGGCCGAATATATCTAACCACTTACCAATCTTACCGAAATCTTAAAATTGTCACTTGACTTATCGAGATCCCTACCAAAACATTTGTTAGAATCGGCTTGCACACTTATATCCAAAATCAAGGCCCTTGGCCGAATAGTATATATATGCCTTACCTTGAAGAATCAAATCCCGATAGGCTCCTCGAATTCGGCAATGGCCTCCCCTACAATCGGTTTAATCATTTTATTAGAGAGCTAAAGACCATTCGGCCATAACATAAATCCCAAAAGGAGATAGAGTTGCCGCACCCTTACCTTAATGATAGATTCGGCTTTGCCCCTAAAAGAAACCTTAATTTCGACACTTAGAATGGTGAAGAAAAATGCAATGGAAAGGGAGATTGTGAGCCAAGTATTCGGCCAAGGTTCTTGTTGAAACCGTAGAGAAACAATGGCTTTTCGGCTTTCGAAACAGAATAGAAAAGATGGGAAAGATGGGATCAAGATTTGGCTTGAGTTGAGAGAAAATAAGATGAGTGTAAGGTTATGATGATTTCAGCTTCTAGGTTACAAAAAGAAAAGAGAAAGAGATGAGGGTTGCTTTGTGAGGTTTCGGTTTGAGCAATAGAAGAAAAGGGTGTTTTAGCCAAAAACACTCCCTAGGTTCCCTTCAATTTCGAAACTCAAGCCCCTAGAGTCCTTCATTCGGCCATCATATCTCTTCTCAAAATTCTAAAAATAGATCTTACCATTATCTTCCCTTCTTAGTCGAAATTATCAAAAATAAAGGCTTATCCCATCCTTTCCAAAGTCCCAATTGTCGTCCAACTCTTCCCTCTTCATGGCGCCAACTTGCAAAATAAAAGAAAAATCCTTATGCTATCATCGTGACTCGAACTTGAGTCCTCCTCCCCTTGCTTGGCGGCATTCACCAAGGCCCTAAGTGGCGACCCTAAGCCACTTTACCAATCCGACTTTCATGTCCAACATCACCCACAAAATCTTTTGAAACCTCCTTAACTTAGCCCTTTCTTTACGTAAAAAGCCCAAAATAAAACACACCCCTTGTGACTACCAAGATTCGAACCTCTTCCTTGAAGCTCCCTTTGACGCCACCTTCCAAGCCCTTAAGGTTGCGTCCCTTGCCACTCTTCCACTTGACTTCTTATGTCCAACTTCTCTAAAATTTTCTCTTAACCCCTATCTCACCTAGCTCCCTCCTTTTAAGCACTAAAAAGAAATTTTTAGCCCTAAATTCGACCTAGCCCAGGGTTATAACTAAACCCTAGAATATGTCAAGTAATCAAGCACACATATCTCTTCAAGCACACACATGGGAAAAATAATTAAATTGCAAACAACCCCTAATTCAGAATGTTACAGTTTTACCCCCCTTAAAAATAATTTTGGCCTCGAAATTACCTGGATCAAAAGAGTTGGGGTATTTGCGCATCACATCCTCGGGTTCCCATGTGGCCTCCTCCGTACCATGGTTTAGCCATAGCACTTTTACCAAAGTCTTGACTTCCTCCTCAAAACCTTGACATCTCGATCCAAAATCATCTGGCTCTTCCTCGAAAGATAAGTCTGAGTTCACGTCAATATCTGCAACAGGTACTACGTGTGATGGATCTGACCGATAGTGCCTCAGCATCGAAACATGGAAGGCGTCATGGATGCGGTTCAATTCTATTGGCAACTCAAAATTTGGTAAGCTCTAGGTCCCTGCGTTTCAATACTATATGCGGCCGATGAACCTGGGGCTTAGCTTGCCCTTAGGCCAAACCTCGGCACTTTCTTCCAAGGTGATACCTTGGGAAAACCTTATCACCTTGCATATTCAACCTCTCTGCGTTTAAGATCGGCGTAGGATTTACGCTGTCGATGCCTCCTTAAGACGAGCCCGAATTACTCTGACCTTATCTTCTGTCTTTGCCAATAACTCCGGACCCAACATCCGACGTTCACTCAGTTCTATCCAACACGTAGGACTACGGCATTTTTGACCATCAACGCCTCATACGGTGCCATCTGAATACTAAACGATAACTATTGTTATAATTGAATTACGCCAAAGGTAGGTACTCCTCCCAACTACCACGGAAGTCAAAAACAGCCCTTAACATATCTTCCAACACTTGGATTACCCTCTCGGATTGTCCATCGGACTGCAGATGAAAAGTCGTTTGAAATTCAACTTCATGCCTAACTCGATGTAAAGCCTTCCGGAATCTCGGCGTGAATCGGGATCTCGATCGAGATAATGGACACGGTACTCCATGCAACCGCACTATCTACATTATATCTGACTTGGCTAACCTTTGAAGCGAGTAGTCCACCCTTCGGTATAAAATGGGCCGACTTGGTCAAGGGTCTACTATCACCCAAAGCGCATATTTCTTACTCGGCGTAAGGGAAGCCCACTTACAAAATCCATAGTAATCTCCTCCCACTTCCTTTGTGGGATCTTCTGCATATAACATACGATGGCAATTGATGCTCGGGCTTAACTTCATCGGCATGTCGGACACTTGCCCACTATCTCGGTTACTTCAGCTTAAGACCCGGCCACCAAAAGCGCTCCTTAAATCTGATACATCTTGCTACTTCCCGGTGCATAGCGTCTGAATTGCTATGAGCTTCCTTAAAGATTCACGCCTCAAATCATCATCCTTAGGCATACATACTCTCCCCTGAAAATACAACACTCCATCACTACCCAAGCTGAACCCTTCGGCCTCACCGTTTTCTACTTGCAACCTCTGAGTACTCAGAACTTCATCGGTCATCTGCCTTTCTTTGACCTCATCAATCCAAGATGGCTTCACTTACAACTCTGCCAAAAGGCTCCCATCCTCATAGAGACTTAGGTGAGCAAACATTGCTCGCAAATTCGCTACCACCTTTCGGCTCAATGTATCAGCTATCACATTAGCCTTACCCGGATGGTATTCAATTGAGCAGTCGTAGTCCTTCAGCAACTCAATCCACCTCTGCTGCCTCAGATTTAAATCTTTCTGAGTCAAGAGGTACTTCAGACTCTTGTGATCTGTGTACATTACCGACTTCTCCCCATACAGATAGTGCCTCCAAATCTTCAAGGCAAAAACCACAGTAGCCAATTCTAAATCATGTGTTGGATAGTTATCTTCGTGAGGCCTCAACTGTCGTGACGCATAAGCGACCACCTTCCCCTTTTGCATCAACACACACCCTAAACCAGTATGTCGATGCATCACAATACAGTGAATTCCTTTCTGCCTCGGTGAATCAAGACTGGTGCTTCTGTCAAAATCCTATTCAACTTATCGAAACTCTCTTGTTGCTTCTCAGACCACACAAATGGAACTCCTTTTCTCAGTAGTTTAGTCAGCGGTCTTTGCAATTAAGGAGAAATTTTCCACGAATCTCCTATAATATCCCGCCAACCCAGAAAACTACGAATTTTAGAATGGCGGCTTGGGTGGTTTCCACTCTATCTTGCCTCAATCTTCGGGGATCAACCACGATTCCTCGGTTGAAACAACATGCCCTAGAAAAGTTACCTCCTTAAGCGAACTCACACTTCTTTGAATTTGGCGTACAACTGTTTCTCCCTTAAAACTTACAGAACCACATGAAGATGTGCGTCATGCTCCTCCTAAGACTTCGAGTACACCAAAATGTCGTCTATGAATACCACGACGAATCGATCCAGATAGGGTAGGAAAACCCGGTTCATCATGTCCATAAATCATTTGGTGCATTCGTCAACCCAAAAGGCATTACGAAACTTCGTAGTGCCCATCTTGAAATACGGAATGTCGTCTTATGGATATCAGCCTCCTTCACCTTAAGCTAATGGTACCCGACCTAAGTCAATCTTAGAGAACACCGATGCACCCTTGAGTTGATCGAACAAATCATCAATCACAGGAAAGATTTTTGTTCTTTATTGTCGACTTGTTGGGTTGTCGATAGTCTATGCACATTCTCATTGTCCCATCCTTATTCACGACAAAAAGCTTTGGAGCTCCCCAAGGCGATACACTTGGTCGAATGAACCCTCATCCAATAATTCACGGATCTGCGCCTTCAACTCTACCAATTCTTTCGGCACCATCCAGTGCGGAGCTATGAATCTTGGCGGCGGTTAGGGTAACAAATCTATACCAAACTCAACCTCACGATCCGGAGGTAGACCGGGAGTTCCTCTGAAACACATCAACATAATCCCTACGGTCCGGACATCTCTCACAAATTGCACCCTTAGCTTTCAAAACACGGGCGTGCACTACATATGCTTCACAACCCTTCCTAACCATCTTTTACGCCTTTAATGCGAAACAGATTAGATAGGCAATCTCTCCTTTTACCTATCATCACCACCTCATCACCTTCCATGGTCTTTAATACCATGCGCTTAGCTGCGCATAATCGAGGCTAACGATACTTTACCGACCAATCCATCCAGGATTAGATCAAACTCAAAGCGGTAGTTCTATCAAGTCGACCAAGAACACGATCCTTGGAGTTCTAGGGTATGTTCTATAGAGTTTACTTACTTCTACTGAGTGACCTAGAGGCTTATCGGTCATCTTCCTAGAAGTAAGCTTCGAGTCTAAGTCGAGTTTTCACACGTTACTATCAATGTACGAGTGGGTTGGGCCAATATCAATTAAGGTACTATAGGGTACTCCAAAGATTAAGAACATCTGAGTTATGGCGTCCAGGTGCGTCGCCCTCCTCTTGGCGCCTCACCAGCATAGACCAAACTATGTTGCCTAGCCTCGGTACCACCCATTACCTCCCCTCGGTGCCCACGACCTCTACCGGTACCATTACCTCCTCTTTACACCCTGAGCCTCTCGGTGGTCGTTGGTTATCCCTTCTATTGGCACGATCTCGACGACCCTACTGCCTCGGCCTAGCGCCTTTTTGGATAATCTCTAACTCGATGTTCCATGGACCCACATTGAAGCATCCCGATTACCATTCCAACACTCCCGTGTGAGACTTCCCACACCGAAAGCACCGTGGCGGCCATTGAGGATTAGCGGCCGCGAGCTAGTAGCAGATTCGACCCACCATACCTCATCCTCTTACTGCTGATTACGGAGAACCTTGAAGATCCAGAGCTCCTCTTATTCCAACTCCTATCTCGATTAGTCTAGCTGTTGTCTTACCCTTGACAACCTTAGACTTCTCCACTAGGGACAATGAACTCCGTTCTGTTGTGGAGCTATCATCATTCTCGGCTCATCTCTCACCCCATCCTCGAATCGACCACGGCGTTCATGCTCGGTACCCACAATACCACGAGCATACCTACTCAATCGGAGAATTGACCTCATACTGCCACCGTCTTATTACCTCGAACGAGTTCAAGAAAGCCTTCATTGCGCATCCACGTAGCTAGTTCCTATGTATTTCTTTTGGTGAAGCGACTTTAAAGAATTCCCATGTGAGGTCCTCGCCATCGCTCCATCCCTTACGGTGAGCCACCAGCGATATGACTCATCCACAAGCGGAGAGATTATACCCTTCAACTTTTCCTCATTTGTAAAATCCGGGTCATCCATGATCTCTCTGTTGATTCAACCAATACTCCACCACTGGGTGCCACTCCAGACACTCCTCTAAACATACGCTCCATTAGCCGAGTCGTTCAACCCGCAGTTCACGGGCTCCACCTCGACTGCGCCGGCCTCGACAACTCGTTCCAACACTCGTAGTACGACTTGGGATACTACATCGTTACCAGCTGATGCGATCACGAAACTCGGTTTCCTGCTTAAGCGAATCCCGGCATCACATTTCAAACCCATGACGAGACCTGCTGGCTCAAACAAAGTCATCCTACCCTACCACGGCCCGCGGCGGGCGCCTACGACCTCTTGTACTCATTCTTCTTATTAGTATTTATCGATTAAGAATTTTATGCATTATTAACTGCTTGTTCCTTTGTTTACCCACGAGCAATTTTATGAGAAATAAATTTTTGAAGTGATTCTTTTGAAATCGAATCTACCTATAATTTTGGTTTCAGGCTTATCCACAAACAACATTCATAGACCATATCTAACGTGTAGGGGCACTTTCATCATTTCACTACCCAGGGGTATTTTCGTAATTTTAACCTATAAGGGTATTTTTGTAATTTTTCAAAAATAGAAGTTCTCAGATGATTTTGTCAAAAAGTATTTTGGAACTTTTAAATTCCCAAGGTATTTTGAAAAATTTTGAAATTCGGGGGTATTTCGGTGATTTTTAAAGCTCGGGGGTATTTTGGGAATAAACCAGGGTAACTTTGTAAGGTTTGATAATTTTGGTATTTCAAATGTTGCAAGACTTTGAGGTTCTTTTTGAGAATTTGTTTTCCAAGTTGATGGTGTAGCAAAATTTTGAAAATCGAGGTCATTTTGGTAATTTTGTAGGTTGAGGCAATTTCATAATTTTTCAAAATCATGATATTTTCGATAATTTGCAAATTAAGGTTTTGGGCACTTTACATGTAATGAAAATTTTGATTAAAGCGTGGGTATTTTGGGAGTTTCATAAACCAAGGGCATTTTTGTAATTTTACCACTAGGGGTATTTTAGTAATTCTACAAATTAGAATTTTTTTTCCCGAAAAAATGTTGTACAACAATAGTTCTCACACATTAAGAGAAATTTTAAGAGTTTTAAAACTAGGGTTTTTTATGAAAATCGGCTAGTTCCTTTCGGGTTTTAGTTAGGGTTTAGCCATGAATAAGTCCTCTTAGTTAGGGTGAGCCAGAAGCTACGCACCAGGTAGGATTGAGTGGAGAGGAGGTGAGTCGCAGATTTGCTTAAATACCAAGCTCCCAGAATACCAATCCTGACATGCGCACCATGGTTACCACACCTAACTTCGACGACTTAGACATAGGTTTGTTCAATTAAGCAATTAGGCCTTATGTAGTAGTTGGGGTAGACTAGTCCTAGAGTTCAAGTACCTATCATTCTATTCTCGTTCTCAAGTTACCCATTTATCAAGTATCACGAGCGATCGGAGATACTTACAGGCGGATAGGTCTGGGAGACTCGATGCCATCTTGTTGATGAAAACCATCTCCATAATAATTCGCAAAGGCCTACAAAAATGTTTTGGCCCCTGGGCCCTACAATAGAGTTTTGAGCAGGGCTCGATACCAAAATGTAACACCCCAAACCCAGCCCATGAGCCTCGCCCGTATCACGGTATGTCCGCAGAGTAAAGCGTTTTGAATGATTACGATTAAGCGGTGAAAAATTTGAAAATACTGTTAAGGTTATAAAAAAGTGTTTGATAAAACTCAGGAGGGATTGGTTTTTTTTTTTTTAAACATGGTTGTGTTGAAAACCTTTGAAAACATTTGATCATTTAAAATTTTAAAGTCATCAGAGTTATTGTTAACTTGGTGAATTTCGCTACCCAATGGTAACATCTTTGAAAACTTCGTAGAAGTTACTTAACTTGAAAATGTTACTTTTAGCAGATTCACTTGACATTTTATAGTTTCATTTGTAACATAGTATAAGTAAAGTAAAAACAACTATGTAAGCGTCCAAAATAATAAACTAAGCGGCCTTATTACAACCCAAATCAAAATTTAGTAAATAAACAAACTTAAAGCGTATTAAATAAAATCCCAAATCAAGGAACAAGCATGGTAGCCTCGAGTCCTCTCGGCTCCATCTCATGATCTACTCATCTGCAAAATAATATGGGAAGGGTGAGTCACCAAGATTAGGTGTATAAAACCCCAACCCGAAAGTGCAACTCATACACAAATTATTAGTATAACATGCAAACATGCAACCCAAACTAACCATCTATACTCCTTAACTACCCCGTGTGGTCAAAACCACTGGTGACCGGAGTCACAAATCAAGTGATGGGGCCAACCCATCATGTGGTCAAAACCATCGATGACCATAGGTCACAATTATCAATATGTGGTCAAAACCATTGGTGGTACCAAACCACTGGGACTTAGTCACAATTTATCAGCGGTGTGGTCAAAACCACTGGTGATCGAAGTCACAATTAAAGCGATGGGGCCAACCCATCTTGTGGTCAAAACCACGGTGACAGATCCATAGAGAATAATCCCCTCCTCTCATCAATCCCATTACCAACATGCCCATATCATGCTTAACATATTATAAGTAAATCATGCATATAAGTCATGGCATAGCATATTACCCATCATGTCATCCATATGATTTTAAATCACAAGTGACTTACGGAATCCATGCTCACGTCCACAAGCAAACCACTACCACAATGATTAAATCGTAACATAATAGCAATGCTAACTAATAAAGTGTGTAAGAGTTTTACACACCTGTTAACTCGTGAGACTAGCAAATCTTGAACTATACTAGCGAAACCCCGAGAGGTTGTTTCCCCCTACAATCGGCCAACACATAAACTTTTAGATCTAATAGCCATTCGGCTAAACTATCAATCCCGAAGGATTAATCGCACCTGAAGTATGGCCTTAGGCCGAAACTTTATTATCACTTACCAAAGCGAGTTTAAATCCCGAAAGCCTTTGTTTGCCTTGGCCGATTAGCCCCTAGATCCATGCACACAATTGGTTATGCATAGATACCAAAAATGGCCTTTGGCCAAATATATCTAACCACTTACCAATCTTACCGAAATCCTGAAATTGTCACTTGACTTATCGAGATCCCTACCAAAACATTTGTTAGAATCGGCTTGCACACTTATATCCAAAATCAAGGCCCTTGGCCGAATAGTATATATATGCCTTACCTTGAAGAATCAAATCACGATAGGCTCCTCGAATTCGGTAATGGCCTCCCCTACAATCGGTTTAATCACTTTATTAGAGAGCTAAAGACCATTCGGCCATAACATAAATCCCGAAAGGAGATAGAGTTGCCGCACCCTTACCTTAATGATAGATTCGGCTTTGCCCCTAAAAGAAACCTTGATTTCGGCACTTAGAATGGTGAAGAAAAACGCAAAGGAAAGGGAGATTGTGAGCCAAGTATTCGTCCAAGGTTCTTGTTGAAGCTGATAGAGAAACAATGGCTTTTCGGCTTTCGAAACAGAATAGAAAAGATGGGAAAGATGGGATCAAGATTGACTTGAGTTGAGAGAAAACAAGATGAGTGTAAGGTTATGATGATTTGACTTCTAGGTTGTAAAAGAAAGAGAAAGAGATGAGGGTTGCTTTGTGAGGTTTCGGTTTGAGCAATAGAAGAAAAGGGGTGTTTTAGCCGAAAACACTCCCTAGGTTCCCTTCAATTCCGAAACTCAAGCCCCTAGAGTCCTTCATTCGGCCATCATATCTCTTCTCAAAATTCTAAAAATAGATCTTACCCTTATCTTCCCTTCTTAGCCGAAATTATCAAAAATAAAGGCTTATCCCATCCTTTCCAAAGTCCCAATTGCCGTCCAACTCTTCCCTCTTCATGGTGCCAACTTGCAAAAATAAAAGAAAAATCCTTATGCTATCATCATGACTCGAACTTGAGTCCTCCTCCCCTTTGCAGGCGGCATTCACCAAGGCCCTAAGTGGCGGCCCTAAGCCACTTACCAATCCGACTTTCATGTCCAACATCACCCACAAAATCTTTTAAAACCTCCTTAACTTAGCCCCTTTCTTTACGCCAAAAAGCCCAAAATAAAACACCCCTTGTGACTACCAAGATTCGAACCTCTTCCTTGAAGCTCCCTTTGACGCCACCTTCAAGCCCTTAAGGTTCGTCCCTTGCCACTCTTCCTCTTGACTTCTTATGTCCAACTTCTCCCAAAATTTTCTCTTAACCCCTATCTCACCTAGCTCCCTCCTTTTAAGCACTAAAAAGAAATTTTTAGCCCTAAATCTGACCTAGCCCGGGGTTATGACTAAACCCTAGAATATGTCAAGCAATCAAGCACATATCTCTTCAAGCGGGCACATGGGAAAAATAATTAAATTGCAAACAACCCTAATTCGGGATGTTACAAAGATAGCGATTTGACATTCCTTAAGTTGCAGGAAGTAGATCGAAGACATCAGTCTGGTGATCCCTGAGTTTGTAGGGATCAGTTGAAGATAGCGATTTGACATTCTTGAAGTTGCGGAAGCAAATCAAAGACATCGATCTGGTGATCCCGAGTTTGCAGGATCAAATTGAAGATAGTGATTTGACATTCCGAAGTTGCGAGCGGATCGAAAATTTCGATCTGGTGATCCACGAGTTTGTAGGGATCATTGAAGATAGCATATTTGACATTTACGAAGTTGCGAGAAGCGGATCGAAGACATCGATCTGGTGATCCACGAGTTTCGAGGATCAGTTGAAGATAGCGATTTGACATTCTGAAGTTGCGGAAAGCGGATCGAAGACATCGATCTGGTGATCCACGAGTTTGCGAGGATCAGTTGAAAATAGCAGATCTGTTAATTCCTGAGTTGGCAGGAAGCAGATCGAAGACATCAGTCTGGTGATCCCTGAGTTTGCAAGGATCAGATTGAAAATAGTAGATCTTTTTTCACGAGTTCTGATGGACGGATCAAAGATAGTGGATTCTGCCTTCACGAAGTTGAAGCTATCAAACTTACTGAATTCAAGATAAAGTTCAATACCTCTGAAGATCGGTAGGGATTGGAAGTCATTTGAAGAAGGTGAGGATCAAGAAAGCGAAGGTTGGCAAAGCGGGCAAAATTGGTCCTTTTATAGTCTTTGCTCTATTCTCGTTTCACGACAATAAGCAAAGAGGGCATTTGTAAGTACCTAATTTTACGGGCTTAATAAAAATAGTAATAATGTCAGTTTAACAATCCACTTTACAAGACCAATTTTCAAAGGCCCAAAACCGGACCTATTAGCCCAAACCCAAAACGCACAAGACCCAATCCTGGACCGGCTACCCTACCCAGAACCTAGACTAAACCCAACACCCAAATCCTACTCAAAATAGTTCCTGACCCAAAATCAAAATGGCCCAAAAAGGCCCAAATACTAAACATCCTCCGTGGCCTAGGGATTCTAGAGAAACCCTAGGGCATAGCAATTCCTCGCACCGGGCCTGTGATCGCATACATAGTACGCATCCAAGCGGACCTTGATCGTGCCATCATCAACGTGCACGAGCCCCACATCGCGCCATCTTCGCCAAGATCTTCGCTTATCTGCAAAAGAAAGGAAAGAAAAAACAAGTAGCGAAATAGCAACAACAAAGTTTTCCTTTTTTTATTTTCATTCTTTTTAGACTATAAAAAGCCTGTTGTAAACCTAGAATAGGGGGGAAACGGAGAATATACATATACACACGAGAAAACAAAGAAATAGAAATAAAAATGCATAGATTTCTTTTTCAAACGAAGGTGATTTTATATTTCAATCATTTATTTTAGATCTACATTTTTTGTACGAATATCGAAAGGAGATGAAAGGAAAGTTTACTGCGTGAAGATCTGAAGTTTCAAACCACCGCCGAGTTCGTGGTGGTAGCGTGGCGCATGAGGTGGGTGGCGTTATATCGAGCGACCAAACCGGGGAGCCTGACAAGAACTCATTCGAGAGGATTTTTTTTAGTTTACATTCTTTCTTTTTAACTATTTGTTCAAATGATTTTTTATTGTTTTGACTTTTATAGCAAACAAAAACGGCGCCTTTTCGACCCTCGGGATCCGTAGCGTTGACCGACTCTACCCTCAAAATCCGCAGCATTTTCTTAAAATGGTCTATTTATCCATTTAGTCCTTAGAAATTTTATTATTTTAAATAAGTCCAATTCATATTTTTATTTTTATAAAATTAACCCCAAAAGTTTGTTTTTATTTCAATTTAACCCTATTTCCTTTATCTTAATTTTATTTTTATCCTTTTATTTTATTTTATTATTTTATATTATAATAGTTTGATCACATTAAATTTTTCTATATTATTTTCTTAATTTATTAATAATACAAAATTTATGTATATATATATATTTAATCATTATTTTATATATTATTTTATTTGTTTGGTAATCCATATATTATTATTTTATATATTATTTATTATATTATATTTTATATATTATATAGTATTGTATTATATTATTTCTTAGGTCTTATTTTATATAAAATTTATTTATATTATCTAATTTATTTTATTTATATTGTTTATATTATGTATATAATTTTACAATTAATATACTACATATATACATATATTTTCATTATTTTTAGTACATATTATTATTTTTATATACTATATTATTTTTTAAAATTTTTGTTATTATGAAGTATTATATTATATCATATAATATTTTCTAAAATTTTTGTATAAAGTTTATTTATATTTTATAACATGTTTCACATATATTTTTTATAAAATCTTTATTCAAAATTATTATATATATTATTATGTATTATCTTTTATATCTATTAAGTCATATATTTATTATTTAGTATTTTTATTGTTCTACATAAATTACTTTATATATTTATCTATGTAATACCCTTTTATTTATTATTTTATGATTATTATAGTGTAGTTATTGTAGTTGTATTTTATATTGTATGCTATTGTATTATAATTGTTTTAATATTTGTGTATGATAGTTTATAAATGCGATATTATCACATGGATTATTGTTCAAAATAAAAATACATTTTACAAGCTTTCTATATTTTAAAAAGGCAATGTTTTGTATTTAGAAATTTAGGAAATAGTGCCCTAACGTCTTTGAGTTGCGATTTTACATTTGGCTAAATAACTAAATACCCTTTTAACATGTAACATCCTAAATTAGGGGTTATTTGTAATTTAATTATTCTCCCATGTGTGCTTGAAGAAATGAAAACTATGATTGCTAAGCATGTTCTAGGGTCTAGAAATAACCCAGAGCTAGGAGTGGGACTTAGGGCTGAAATTTCTTTTAAGTGCTTAAAAGGAGGGAATTAGGTGAGATAGGGGTTAAGTAAAATTTGGTGAAGCATGACAACGAACTAATTGGCAAAGTGGCTTTCATCGCCACTTAAGAGCTTATGGTGACGATGGGCGCAGGTCTTTGGTTATTTGTTGGAGTGGCGTTTTGAAGTTTTATTTTATTTGAGGTGATGGGCTAGGAAGGCCTTATAAATAAATGTCGAGGTTTTGGGGCATGAAAGTCGATATGGAAGAGTGGCTTGGGCGTTGTAAGGGGCTGCGGGTGAGGTCCTATGTTGAACCAAGAGAAGCGTGATTAGTTTTATTTTTCTTTATGCAAGATGGCGTTAGGGGAGTAATGGCTTGATTTTGGACTCTTAAGGTGATAAGGATAAACATTGTTTTTCCTTTTAATTTTAATTTGGGAAGAGTGGTGTTGTTAGTTTATTCTTCTTTTATTTTGAAGGGGTAGCTAGGGGATAAAATGGAAGATAAATCTTGCTTTTCTTTTGATAATTAGAAGCCAAAATTATCACAAAAGGAGGGAGATGGCGAATATAGGACTCCTTGGGGGCTATCCTGGCAGGTTTATCACTAGGGAGGTGCCAAAATTCATCAAAATTGTTTCTTTTCTTGTTCTGGCGAAATCTCCCGGACTCATTGCCAAGATTCTTCAAAATTCTTAGCTTCTTTTCTTTTTAGTTGGTAGAACCTACCCCCTCTTCTACCCAAAATTTCACCCTCCATTTGTGTTGCTAGCCAAATATCCCCTACCACAGAGGGCATAAGCGAATCTCCCTAAGGTAAAGTCTTTGTCGATTTCAAAGGGTGGTAAGTGTGTTACTCTAACATTGGCTTCTTTTCTTTTCCTTTGTGTGTGAAAGCTTGAGAAATAAGCCTTGGTAAGTTGGTAGAATGTGATTATGGTTCTAATGGTATACGTTTTGTATGTAGATAATGTTAAGGTACATTGAGGAGCCTATCGGGATTTGATTTTTCAAGGTAAGGCTTATACATCATTCACCAAGGGCCATTTGTTGAGAATTAGTGCCTAAAGTTGAAACTAACATGTTCCATATAAGGATTCAACGATTTAGGGAATAAGTCGACTTGAGTTTGTTTGGAAACCAAATCCGTTTAAAGTAAGTGCATAAATGAGCCTTTGGTATTAAGTTGTTATGGTAGAATAGGCCTATGTCACTAATCTTGTTGTTGGCGAATATAGGGTCAAAGGATCTAGCACAATAGATTGGATCTTGGGATCTAGGAATTTCGTTAATGTGGTGTGTAAACTCTTACACACTTTATTAGCATGGGTATTTATTGTGTTGTTGTATAACCTTTTGTGTTGTAACTTAGCCTTGTGGGCATTAGCATGGATTAGGGTAAGTCCCTATTACGTGATCTATGATATATGATTTTGTATGCCATCATATCTTTGTTGGATGCTATGCTATACATAAATGCATGATATATAGGATTATGACATTTGTTATGTAAGCATGATGATGGTGGGATTGATGAGAGGAGGGATGATTTCTATGGATTTGTCACCAGTGGTTTGACCACAAGATGGGTTGGCCCCATCAGATTAATTGTGACTTAGGTCACGGTGGTTTTGACCACACCGTTGTTAAATTGTGACTAAGTCCTAGTGGTTTGGTACCACGATGGTTTTGACCACATGATGATATTTGTGACCTATGGTCATCGATGGTTTTGACCACACGATGGGTTGGCCCATCATTTGATTTGTGACTCTAGTCACGGTGGTTTTGACCACGGTGGTTTTGACCACACGGGGTAGTTAAAGAATGCGGATGGTTAGTGGGGTTGCATGCTTGCGTGTTATTAATAATTTGTGTATGAGTTGCATTTACGGGTGGGGATTTACACTTCGAGTCTTGGTGACTCACCCTTCCCAAATTATTTTGTAGATGAGTAGATCGCGGAGATGGGTAGGAGAGGACTCGGCGCCATGCTTGTTCCTTAGTTTTTGGAATTTTATTTGATCCTGTTCATGTTTATTTACTTTCTACATTTTAATTTGGGTTGTAATAAGGCGCTAATTATTATTTGGATGTTTTAATTAGTTGTTTTAATTTACTTATACTATATTACAAAATGAAATTATAAATGTTAAGTAAATCGGTTAAAAGCAACATTTTCAAATTAAGTAACTTTTACGAGTTTTCAAAGATGTTACCATCGGGTAACAAAATACACCAAGTCAGCTATAACCTTGACGATTTGAAAATCTTACATGATCGAACGCTTTCAAAGGGTTTATCAACACAACCATGTTTATAAAAATAATCCCAACTGAGTTTTATCAAACCCTGTTTTAATGCCTTAGCCATATTTTAACAAGTTTTCACCAGACACTCAAAATGTTTCAAATCATTTTACTCCGTGACATACCAGATCCGGTCAAGACTTATGGGCCGGGTTTGGGGTGTTACATTTTTGGTATCAGAGCCCAGTTCAAAACTCTGCTGTGGGGGCCCAAGGCCCAAGATGTTTTGTTTTGTTAGTAGGCCTTATTAGAATGTTTTGGGAAAATGTTTATGGTTCGAATAGCATGGCACCGAGTCTCATCCACCTATCTGCCCAGGTAAGTAATTCTATCTATTTTTGTGAATACTTGATAGTAGTAAGTTGGGAACGTAGACTATTACAATAAGGAATTGTTGAACCCTAGGGTTAGCGAACACCAACAAACAATGCATAAGACTTAATAATTCCCTAAACAACCCTTCGAGTTGTCACTGTGCAAGGGATGTGGCAATCATTGTACGTATGTCTAGGATTGGATTCGGTGGGAGCCTGGTATTTAAGCAGTCCTAGTGACTCACCTCCTACTCACTTGAATCGTACCTGGTGCGTAGTGACGGTTCATCCTAGCTAAGACGACGTGCTCACAGGCTAAACTTGATAACTAAAACCCGAAAGGGACTAGCCATTTTGTTTTTGAAGTAATTAAAACCTTGTTTTAAAAAAATATGAAAAAAATGACCAAAATACCCCTCAGTTTGAAAAATGACCAAAATACCCTTGGTTTGTAAACTACCAAAATACCCTCCGTATGGAAAAATTCCAAATAGAAAATTTTCAAAATATCCTTCTTTTGTGAAATCAATTAGAACCAAATTGTGGAAATCTTTTTATGAAAATACCCTGATTGTGAAAAAAATTACTAAAATACCCCTAGTGGTAAAATTACAAAATTGCCCCTAACCAACAAAATTACCAAAATGACCCTAATTTTCAAAATTTTGCAACATTACTGTTCTGGAAAATGCAACTCTCAAAAAGGAACCCTCAAAGTTTTACAACTTTTGAAATATCCCTGATTTATTAAATTTTACAAATTCACCCTGATTTGTGAAAAATTACCGAAATATCCCTGAGGTCCAAAATTACCGAAATACCCTCGGATTTCAAAATTTTTCAAAATACCCGAGAATTTAAGAGTTCCAAAATACATTTTGACAAAATCATCCGAGAACTTTTATTTTTGAAAAATTACAAAAATACCCATGTAGGACAAATTACGAAAATACCCCTAGGTAGTGGAAAAATAATCACAATGAAAACTACAACGTCTCTTTGAATGAATGAATAGAAAGACTGTGTGCATGTATGAATATGAAAGAACCACTCCTAAAACTCCTATCATAAAATATCTTCGCGGATAATCAAGTGAAACAAAGGTACTAATGCATAAAATTCTTAAACAGATAAACGCAAACAAGAATAATGAGTATAAGAGGTCGGACGCCGCGCCGCGGGTAGCATGATAGAGGTAGGATGACCTTGTCGAACCGACAAGGTTTGGTCATGGGTCTAGAAATGAGATGTCGGATCTGCCGTGGTAAACCGAGTTTCAAGATCGGTGGTGGTAACGATGTAGTGTCCCAAGCGGTGCTACAGTGTTGGAGCGAGTTCTTGAGAAGCGGCGGGTGTAGGAGCCCGTAAATTAGGTGGTTGAACGACTCCGACTACGGAGTAGAGGTGTTTAGAGGAGTTTCGGAGTGGCACCCAGTCTTGGTGAGTATTGGTTGGAATCAACTGAGAGAATCATGGGTGACCTAGATTTTACAGCTGAGGAGAAGTTGAAGGGCATAATATCTCTACTTCGGGATGAGTCATATCAGTGGTGGCTCACCGTAAGAGATGGAGCGATGGCGGAGGATCTCACATGGGAATTCTTTAAGGCCGCCTACCAAAAGAAGTACATAGGAGCTAGTTACGTGGATGCACAATGAAGGCTTTCTTGAACACGGTTCAAGGCAATAAAACGATGGCGGAGTATGAGGTGAATTCCTCCGGTTGAGTAGGTATGCTCGTGGTATTGTGGGTACCGAGCATGAGCACTGTGTTAGATTCGAGGATGGGCTGAGATGATGGTGAGGATGATGATAGCTCCACAAGAAGAACGGGAGTTCATTTGCCCTAGTCGAGAAGTCTAAGGTTCTTTGAAGGGTAAAGCGATCGATTAAGGCGAAATCGGGATAGGAACCGGAATAAGAGGACTCCGGATCTTCAAAGTTTTCTCGTAATCGGCAAAAGAGGATGAGGTTTGGTGGGTCGATTAAGCTACTAGGCTGCTTCACGCCAATTCTCAATGGTCGCCATTTGTGTTTTCGGTGTGGAAAATCCCACACGGAGAGTGTTAGAATGGTAATCGCAGATGCTTCGAGTGTGGTCCATGGAACATCGAGTTAGGGACTGTCTGAAAAAGGTAGCTAGACTGAGATCAGAGGGTCAGGATCGTGCACCGAATAGAAGGGATAACCAACAACCTCCGAGAGGTCGTGGTGCAAGAAGAGGAGGTAATGGTGTTGGCAGAGGTAGTGGGGCACCGAGGGGAGGTACCGCAGGTATTGAGGCTAGGCAACCTGGTTTGGTCGATGCCACGAGGCGTCAAGAGGAGGGCGATGCACCAGACGTCATAACCGGTATGTTCTTGATCTTTGGTGTACCCTATAGTACCTTGATTGACATTGGCTCAACCCACTCATACATTGCTAGTAGTGTAGTGGAAACTTTGCACTTAGACTCTGAGCTTACTTCTAGGAAGATGACTGTATTAAGCCCTCTAGGTCACTCTGTAGAAGTAAGTAAACTCTATAGGAACGTACCCCTAGAACTCCAATGGGTCGTGTTCTTGGCTGACTTGATGGAACTACCATTTCTGGAGTTCGACCTAATCTCGGGATGGATTGGCTAGTAAAGTATCGAGCTAGCTTTGGATTGCAGACTAAGCGCATGGTAATAAAGACCGTGGAAGGTGATGAGGTGGTGATGATAGGTAAAAGGAGAGATTACCTATCTAATCTGGTTTCTGCGTTAAAGGCGGAAAAGATGGTTAGGAAGGGTTGTGAAGCTTATGTGGTGCATGTCTGTGCTTTGGAAGCTAAGGATGTTGCTGTGAGAGATGTCTAGACCGTAAGAGACTATGTTGATGTGTTTCCAGAGGAACTTCCGGGTCTACCTCTGGACCGTGAGGTTGAATTTGGTATAGACTTGTTACCCGAAATCGCGCCAGTATCTATAGCTCCGCATCGGATGGCACCGAAAGAATTGGTAGAGTTGAAGACGCAGATTCAGGAATTGTTGGATAGAGGGTTCATCCAGGCCAAGTGTATCACCTTGGGAGCTCCAAGTCTTTTTGTCAAGAAGAAAGATGGGACAATGAGGATGTGTATAGACTATCGGCGGTGAACAAGTTGACAATAAAGAACCGATATCCTTTGCCGGGATTAACGATCCATTCGATCAACTCAAAGGAGCATCGGTGTTCTCTAAGATTGACCTTAGGTCGGTACCATCGACTTAAGGTGAAGGAGGTGATGTCTATAAGACGGCATTAGTACTCGGTATGGGCACTCACGAGTTTACGTAATGCCTTTTGGTTTGACAAATGCAATCGTCATCGGCGTTTATGGACATGATGAATCGGGTTTTCCAACCCTATCTAGATCGATTCATCGTGGTGTTTATAGACGACATTTTGGTGTACTCGAAGTCCGAGGAGGATCATGACACACATATTCATGTGGTTCTGTAAGTTCTAAGGAGAAAGCAGTTTGTCGCCAAATTGATGAAGTGTGAGTTCTGGCTCAAAGAGGTAACCTTTCTAGGGCATGTTGTTTCAGCCGAGGGAATTAGGGTGGATCCCTGTAAGATTGAGGCGGTATTAGAGTGGAAACCACCCAAGTCTGTTACGGAAATTCAGAGTTTTCTGGGGTTGGCAGGATATTATAGGAGATTCGTGGAAAATTTCTCCTTAATCGCAGCACCATTGACTAAGCTATTGAGAAAAGGGGTTTCGTTTGTGTGGTCTGAGAAGTAGCAAGAGAGTTTCGATAAGCTGAAGAGGATCTTGATAGAAGCACCGGTCTTAATTGATTTCGAGGCGAAAAGGAGTTCACGTGTATTGTGATGCACGACATCTTGGTTTAGGTGTGTGTTGATGCAAGAAGGGAAGGTGAATGCTTATGCGTCCACAGTAGTTGAGGCCTCCTGAAGCTAACTACCCGACGACGACTTAGAATTGGCTCTTGTGGTTTTGCCTTGAAAATCTGGAGGCACTACTGTCTGGGGAGAAGTCGGTAGTGTACACGGATCACAAAAGTCTGAAGTACCTCGACTCGTAAAGATTTAAATCGAGGCGTGGAGGTGGATTGAGTTGTTGAAGGACTACGACTGCTCAATCGAATACCATCCGGGAAGGCTAATGTGGTAGCTGATGCATTGAGCCAAAAGGTGGTAGCAGATTTGTGAGCAATGTTTGCTCATCTAAGTCTCTATGAGGATGGGAGCCTTTTGGAAGAATTGCAAGTGAAGCCGTCTTGGATTTATGAGGTCAAGGAAAGATAGATGACCGATGAAACTTTGAATACTCGGAGGTTTCAAGTACAGAATGGTGAGGCCGAAGATTTCAGCTTGGGCAGTGATGGAGTGTTGTACTTTTAGGAGAGAGTATGCATGCCTAAGGATGATGAGTTGAGATAGCGAATCCTTAAAGAAGCTCATAGCAGTTAAGTAAGCTATGCACAGGAAGCGACAAGATGTATCGGGATTTAAGGGAGCGGTTTTGGTGGCGGGTCTTAAGCGGAAGTAACTTAGAGTTAGTGGGCAAGTGTCGACATGCCCGACAAGTTAAGGTGAGCATCAATTGCCATCGAGTTATTATAATCGTAAGGATCCCACGGTGGAAGTGGGAGGAGATTACTATGGAATTCGTAAGTGGGCTTCCCCTTACGCCTAGTAAGAAAGATGCTGTTTGGGTGATAGTAGACCGGTTGACTAAGTCGGCTCATTTCATACCGATAAGGGTTGACTACTCGCTTCAAAGGTTAGCCAGGCTGTATATAGCTGAGATAGTGCGGTTGCATGGAGTACTGGTGTCTATTATCTCAGATCGAGATCCCCGATTTACGTCGAGATTCTTGAAGGCTTTACATCAGGAGTTAGGCACGAAGTTGAATTTCAGCACGGCTTTTCATCCGCAGTCTGATGGACAATCTGAGAGGATCATCCAAGTGTTGGAAGACATGTTGAGGGGCTATGTTTTGGATTTCCGTGGTAGTTGGAAGGAGTACCTATCTTTGGCTGAGTTCGCTCATAGCAATAGTTATCAAGCGAGTATTCAGATGGCACCATATGAGACACTGTATGGTTAGAAATACCGTACTCCTATATGTTGGACGGAGCTAAGAGAGCGACAGATGTTGGGTCTAGAGTTAGTAGCAGAGACGGAGGATAAGATTAGAGTAATTCGGGCTTGTCTTAAGGAGGCATCGGACAGGTAGAATCCTACGCCGATCTTAAACGCAAAGATGTTGAGTATACAGTGGGTGATAAGGTTTTCTTGAAGGTATCCCCTTGGAAGAAGGTGTTGAGGTTTGGCCAGAAGGGCAAGCTAAGCCCTAGATTCATCAGACCGTACACGGTGTTAAAACGTGTGGGACCGGTAGCTTACTAGCTTGAGTTGCCAGTAGAATTGAGCCAGATACATAACGTGTAACACCCCAAACCCGGTCTATGAATTTAGACTAGGTTTAGTTTGTTACATGACTCGAGCTATTTAAAATTTTCAATAAGTTAAAAACTACAATATTATTCTGTAATTTTAGTAAAATTTGAAGAGTATTTGGAATTGATAAATATTAGAAAAACATTAGTTGAAAATCCTTGTATTATCAAAAATCTTTAGGTAATTTATTAAAGAGTTATCAATAACAAAATATTTATTAAGGAATTTCATATACTTGAAAACCAAATTTTATTTTAATAAAAACATCATGTAATCATAGCCCATAATTAAAAGTCCAAAGTATAGTTTAAAGCCTAAACACATAAAATCCATAAGTTATTTATAGAGGCCCTTATTACAATAATCCATAATAGTAAAAAATTTACTTATTAAAAGTTCGTAGTTTATATAACCCTCTTTTGCAAGATGGCCTCCACGAAGTCATCCTCGGCCCAAGTCCACGTCAATTTCCATTACGAGATGGAAAAATTAAAGGGGTGAGTTACTTAGAACTCGATGTGTAACTCACTTACCACCATTATTGGGCGAGATCATCAAGGTATTATCTTTGGGCTTGAGCCCAATTACGAAATTCAACAATATATCATAAAATAAAATAATTTGAAGATGCATGTAAAATGAATTTCCCAACCAAACCTAATATCCATCCGCTAACACCCCGCACCAACCATCACACTGTGGGGATCAAGTCAACCCACCCCGCCAACACACCAATCGTGAGGCATTAAGCCTTTTTATAATTGTGGCAAAGCCAGAACTAGAGGCAATAAGCCATATCTATTTTTGTGGCAAGGCCACCGAACTAGAGGCAATAAGCCATATTTATTTTTGTGGCAAGGCCACCGAACTAGAGCAATAAGCCATTATTGTGGCGAGCCACCGAACTAGATTTTGGCAATGGCCATTCTTCTCTTCATATATCGCCCTTCATGCAATTATCGTGTATAACAAAATATAAAAATTTCTTAATAATGCATAACATGGTGGGTTTATCATTTAAACATTTCATTTGGCCCATAAACATAATTTAGCAATTTGTCTATTTAATGGTTTAGTGGGCTTTGGCCCATTTACCAAACTAGAGTATTTTGGCCCAATTTATCGAACTAGAGTATTTTGGCCCAATTTATCGAACTAGAGTATTTTGGCCCAATTTATCGAACTAGAGTATTTTGGCCCAATTTATCGAACTAGAGTATTTTACGGCCCATTTTCACTTAAATATACAATTACATAATAACAAGTAATTTCTCGAGGGTGTTTCCGTAATTTTCACTATTTAGTCGTTTTTACGTATTTTCGTCAAAATATCAGTTTTTACGTTTTTACCGATCTAATCGTTTTTACGATTTTACTTCCAATATCGAAATTGACATCCAATCGAGAAATAGTGTGAAGTTACACACCTCGATACCGAGAGTACTAATCCTTCTCGCTCCTCGGCACCTAAAACATATTTCGATCCGTTAGAATACTATTTCGTAAAAATATTCTTAATCGATAATAGATCCAAAATCTTACCCTCTTGATTTTGAATCACTTCGATTTTCGGCTTCTCCTCGTTTATTGGTTCGTTAGTCGAGAATCCACCTACGATAATGGCTCGGAAGTTCGTACTACTTCGAATAGTTGACTCCTTTCGGAAGATGGTCCGCAACCCGGTGGAAAATCCTGGACTGCCGAAATCGCTCTTCATTTAAATGGGGGATTTACAGATCCGCCCCTCTTAACGTGACTAACCACCGCCCTTTTCTTCCCTATTTTGAAAGTCTTCAAGATCCAAGCGAATATTAGTTAGATCTAAAATAATATCAAAACAAGATACTAGAGGTTTTAAAGAGTGGGATTTCCTTACCACAATAAAGCGTTTCCAACGTTTCTGATTCTCCGATCACTTGAGTTACGATCTTCGTTATTGCACTAAATAATAACGAAAAGCGTTATTAGAATGAGCGTTATATCGATTCAAAATGTCCTTCATAACTCCATTAATATTCGCCATAATACCATTAGTAAATCGAAAATGAAAAAATAAAGAACCTTTACCTATAATCCACGATCAAAAAGAAAGGATTGAAAACGATGCTTATGAGAGTTGGAGAATTCAGCTATGCAACCAAAGAAAAAGAAAATAAATTCGGCTATGGGCACTCTAGCATTCGGCCATTGAAGAAAAAGGAAGAAAATATGAGTGAAAAGAAATAAAGAAGAGAGAAGAATGATGATGATGTTGTTTTGATTTTCAAAGAGAATGGAGAATAAAAGATAGAAAGAGATGAGTTTTGAGAGCAATGTATATTGGCAATGGGAGAAGAAAAGAAAAGAATGGTCTTTAGGTATTGGTAAAATCGGCACTAAGAGAAAGGCACAAAATTGAACACTAAAGTGAAAAGCAAAATGACCAATTGGTCAAAATAATCAAGGCTTACCAATGATCAATTTCGCTAAAGGAAAAGAGGTTGAGAAGAAGAAAATTCTGCACTAGGTTGCTAGGAATGACCAAAGAGAAAATGATATGCTTAGCCAAAACTAGCACAAAATTTGGCTCCTTCTCTATACCCAATTGCGTCCAAAGCATGGTCAATACCCATGATTTTGTTTCCAAAATTCTTCCTTGATATGTGCCTTATGTCCCCCTATCTTTCCTTAAGTTTTTGATTCCATGCCATAAGTTAGTTGTTTCCTTAATCTTTTGATACACTAACCAAAAATAACATGGTCAACACTTACCATATATGTTCTTGGCCGACACTCACTATACATGAGCGTAAAATTAAAACAAAATTTATCTAAATGCTAAACAAGGGATTGAACCTCTTCCCTCTTGCTAGAACTCATGCGCCAACACCACCATGCCATGTGCATGACTTATGTCACTCCTTAACACTTAATTTAACTTAAGTCTTAATGACATTTGCATCTCTTCAATAAATTCTCAATTAATAAATTTTATTCCTTATCCTAATTATGCTATACTCCTCTTTAGAACTTCAATAAGCACTAAAATAAAAGTAAGGAATTTTCCTTTAAAATCTAAACACCAATTCATGCAATATAAAAACACTCGGATTTTTAGGGTGTTACAACTCCACCCTCCTTAAAGAAAATTTCGTCCTCGAAATTTACAGTTGAAAGAGGTGAGGGTATTGTTGATTTAATTGCATCCTCAAAGTTAGCTTCACCAGACTACGTGGTTACGCCATAGAACTTTGACTAAAGGCACGGTTTTCTTTCTTAGCACCTTGACATCTCAGTCTAAGATTTTCATTAGTTCTTCTTCAAAAGACAAATCTGAATTCAGCTCCAATTCTTCTACCGGTATAATGTGCGAAGGATCCGATCTATAACGCCTCAACATGGAAACATGAAAAACATTATGAATTTGATCCAATTAGGAGGTAACTCAATCGATAAGCCATGGACCAACACGCTTCAAAGACACGATAAGGTCCAATGTATCTAGGACTTAGCTTACCCTTCCTTTCGAATCAAGATCTTTTTCCAAGGAGATACCTTCAAGAAAACCCGATCCCCACATCATACTCGACATCCTTTCGCGCAGTCCGCATACGACTTACATCTATCCGAGGCTTCTTTTAATCGTGCTCGAATAACTTTTACCTTATCCTCATCTCGGATATCATCTCGGGACCTAACATCGTCTTTTCGCCCAACTCGGTCCAACAAATAGGAGAATGACACTTACGACCATACAATGCCTCGTAAGGTGCCATCTGAATGCTAGGCGATAGGCATGTTGTTATCTGTGAATTACGCCAAATGGTAGATAATCCTCCCAACTACCCACAAGTCGATTATACATCCTCTTAACATATCTTCCAATATCGAATTACTCTTTCCGATCGACCATCGACCGAGGATGAAAAGCCAGATGAAATTCAACTTTGTCCCCAAGGCTTCATGCAGAGCTTTCTAGAATCGTGATGTAAACCTAGGGTCCCTATCCGATATAATAGATCTGGTACCCATGCAACCTCACAATTTCAGATATCGTACAGCTTTTGCCAATTTCTACAATGAATAATCCGTATGAACTGGCAGGAAATGAGCAATCTTCGTCAACCGATCAACAATTACCCAAACGGAATTTTTCTTAGTAGGTGTTAACGGTAACCCACTAACAAAATCCATAGTTATCCTATCCCATTTCCAAAGAGGAATCTTTATCGGTTGCAACAATCCGCATCGGTAATTGATGTTACGCCTTCACTTGCGACAAGTCAAACATTTTCCCACAAATTCGAAATCTCACGCTTCAACCCCGCCACCAATATCATTCACGGAGATCTCGATACATCTTATTTCCTCCGGATGCATAGCATAAGGGCTACTATGTGCCTCCCGTAAAATCGATTACCTCAACCAATCCTTAGGCATGCATACTCTTCCTCAAAGCACAACACACCCTCCATGTTTATTCCAAAATCCTCAATTTCACCATTCTCAACTTGTCAAGTAAAGGTCCCAACTTCTCATCGATGTCTATTTTTCCTTGATTTGTTCCATACAGAGGCTTCATCCAAGTTCGCTAACAAACCGCCATCCTCATACGAGACTCAAATGGGCAAATAAAGCTCTTAATTCAGACATCTTGTCTTACGACTTAACGCGTCGGCCACCACGTTAGCCTTTCCAGATGGTATTCAATTGAGAAATCATAATCTTTTAATAATTCTACCCATCTTCTTTGTCTCAAATTTAACTCCTTTTGGGTGAGGAGGTATTTAAGACTCTTGTGATCCGTGTAGATTATAGATTTCTCACCATAGAGATAGTGCCTCCAAATCTTTAGAGCAAAGACAACAAAGCCTAACTCTAGATCATGCGTAGGGTAGTTTACTTCGTGTGGTCTCAATTGACGAGAAGCATATGCCACCACCTTTCCATTTTGCATCAACACACAACCCAGACCCGTGCGAGATGCATCACAATAAACAGTAAATTCTTTTCCAGCCTCTGGTTGAATTAAAACTGGAGCTTAGTCGGGATTTTCTTCAATTTCTCGAAACTCTCTTGTCGATTTTCGGTCCAAATATCTGGAGCTCCCTTTCGCAATAGCTTTAGTTAGGGTGCGACAATCAACGAAAACCCTCTACAAAACGTCTATAGTATCCACCAAACCCAAGAAACTCAATTTCAAACCATCGATGTTGGTGGTTTCAATCCGTAATAGCCTCAATTTTTCGAGGATCCACCCTTATTCCTTCTGGTGATACTACATGACCAAGAAAAGTCACTTCCTTTAGCCAAAATTTGATTTACTAAATTTGGCATATAATTGTTTATCACGAAGTAGGCAGTAATACTATCTCGCAAATCTTTGGTCATGTTCCTCCTCATTCCTCGAATAAACCAATATGTCATCTATGAACACTACTACAAACCGGTCTAAATATGGTTGAAAGACTCGGTTCATCATGTCCATAAATGCAATTAGTGCAATTGTTAGTCCAAACGGCATCACTACAAACTCATAGTGTCCGTAACGTGTCCGAAATACCGCCTTATAAATGTCCGCTTCTTTCACCTTGGTGGTGATAACCCGACCTTAAATCAATTTTGGAGAAAACTAAAGCTCCTTTTAATTGATCAAGCAGTCGCCAATTCTTGGCAGAGGATACCGATTCTTGATTGTCAATTTATTCAATTGTGCGTAGTCAATGCACATACGCATCGATCCATCCTTCTTCTTGACGAACAACTTGGTGCTCCCACGGAGACATACTTGGTCGAATGAATCCTCGATCCAACAATTCTTGAATTTGAGCTTTAAGCTCGTGAACTCCTTCTGCCATTCTATAAGGAGCAATGGACACCTGAGCTGTCCGTGCAAAAGCTCAATGCCAAATTCTACTTCCGATCCGAGGTATACGGGAAGTTCTTGAATACATCAGAAATTCCTTCACCGTCCTCACATCATCTATGATGACTCTTTAGCATCCAAAGCACGATAAAGGCTAGGAATGCTCCATATCCTTTCCGTACCAACCTCTCCGCCTTTAATGCGTAAACCACATTTGCGGATAGTTCCTTCGCTCACCAATCATTATGACTTCCTTATCATCCGAGGTTCTTATCGACATTCATTTTTTTCAAAGACAATCCAATTGCGCCCGATGTTTAACCGACCAATCCATGTCCGAATGAGATCGAACTCATGAAAGGTAGTTCCATCAAGTTTGCTACTGAATACCTCTTCTTAAATTTTCAAGGCACGTCTTTAAACATTTTATTAATAGCATCGATCGGTCTAAAGGACTAATCATCGTCATCTCATTTTCGGTAATTTGATTCTAAATTGGGTTTCGAGATATGGCACTAGCTACATATGAATGGGTAGAGCCAATATCTATTAAAGCAATAACAGTACATCAAAAATGAAGAACGCATCGCTTATCACATCCGTGCATTGCCCTCCTCGCAGTCTTTAATCAAGATAAACCAATGCAGTGTCTTGCATCGCATTTCCTCTAGGACCATTGCCTCGACCGGTGCACCTTGACCACGACCAGCCCCATTACCACCACGACCGATCCACGACCTCTCGGTGGTCGTTGATTACCTCCGGTGGTTGTACATCATTATTATGCACTTCTTGAGTCGTATCCAATCGTCGAGGATAATTTTTGTACCGATGATCCATTGAACCGCATTTGTAGCATGCACCCGCTTTCCTCCAACATTCTCCAAAATGTCTTTTCCCACACTCAAAGGCAATCTCGACTTTGATTATTTGCTACCGGGTTCTACCTTGAACCGATTCATCATTCGAGGTTTCTTCCGAATCTCCTAGAAGGACCAGATCTTTGTGTCTCTCTCTTGTTTCAGATCTTTCTGGTTCTACTGCTCAATTCTTAGCCTCTTGGCTATTTTGGCCTTCTCCACAAGAGTCAAAAATTTCTAACTTTCTTTGTGGAGCAATCGAACCCTCACTCATCATTAAGTCCATCCTAAACGCATACAACGCTCGTGATCATTGCTACAATTGTTGGGCATAACGGCTCGACGTAAAACTCACTTCATATCTTGCCGCCACGGCCTTACTTCCTTGGACAAGATTCGAAATTCCTTCTTCGAAGGCCTACATAACTCGCTCCAACGTATTTTCCTTGAAGGCGACTTTAAAGAATTCCCAATTAATCGGTCTGACTTGATTGCCTTCTCGACAAATGAGCCACCACCGACACGCCTCATCTCTTAACAAAGATACAGCTCATCTCGCTTTTTGTTCGACAAGACATTCCATATCATCCATAATTGCTCCACCGCTTCGAGCCAAGATTCACCACATTCGAGCTACACCGAGACTCCTCTAAAACTTCGCATTATTTGCCTTAAGTCGCTCTGAAATTGACCCACGAGTTGTTGGCCCAATTCTAGCTCCAATGACCCTTTCCAAGACTCGCAGCATTGCTTGAGTCAATGCATTATCTTCTTCCATGTGATCGCGTGATCCGTCTCACTTTCAATTGACGAAAAGGCCCACTTCCAACATATGATTTGGTGCTTGATCAAGCGGCACCTCGGCCTCTACCACGGCCGATCTCTGCCGTCCACGACCACGCCCTCTAGTGCTCATGATAACTTGTTCGCTTATCGATTACAAGTTTTATGAATCGTAAAATTTGTTTGGTGTTTATTAACAATATTTTATGAGATTTGAGATATAAAGTTATTTTTCGCAACATATCCTATAGTCTCAATCTCACGGTTTTCACATCTAAAACTAGAAGTTCTAGAGTGTTCCTATGATCATAATAATCATTAAGCAATAAATACTTACTTGACTTGTTGCTTGGGATGCTCGTGGTGCCATCTCGATCTTTAAAATATCATTGAATGATTTCATACAAAAATTATTTAGAACCCAAACCACAGTAGAAGTTTTTGAAACGGGCTCGATACCACTAAATGTAACACCCCAAACCCGGTCTATGAATTTAGACTAGATTTAGTTTGTTACATGACTCGAGCTATTTAAAATTTTCAATAAGTTGAAAACTACAATATTATTTACGTAATTTTAGTAAAATTTGAAGAGTATTTGGAATTGATAAATATTAGAAAAACATTAGTTGAAAATCCTTGTATTATCAAAATCTTTAGGTAATTTATTAAAGAGTTATCAATAACAAAATATTTATTAAGGAATTTCATATACTTGAAAACCAAATTTTATTTTAATAAAAACATCATGTAATCATAGCCCATAATTAAAAGTCCAAAGTATAGTTTAAAGCCCAAACACACATAAAATCCATAAGTTATTTATAGAGGCCCTTATTACAATAATCCATAATAGTAAAAAATTTACTTATTAAAAGTTCAGAGTTTATATAACCCTCTTTTGCAGTATGGCCTCCACGAAGTCATCCTCGGCCCAAGTCCACGTCAATTTCCATTACCTGAGATGGAAAAATTAAAGGGGGTGAGTTACTTAGAACTCAGTGTGTAACTCACTTACCACCATTATTGGGCCAGATCATCAAGGTATTATGCTGGGCTTGAGCCCAATTACAGAATTCAACAATATATCATAAAATAAAATAATTTGAAGATGCATGTAAAATGAATTTCCCAACCAAACCTAATATCCATCCGCTAACACCCTGCACCAACCATCACACTGTGGGATCAAGTCAACCCACCCCGCCAACACACCAATCGTAGGCATTAAGCCTTTTTATAATTGTAGCAAAGCCACTTAGAACTAGAGGCAATAAGCCATATTTATTTTTGTGGCAAGGCCACCGAACTAGAGGCAATAAGCCATATTTATTTTTGTGGCAAGGCCACCGAACTAGAGGCAATAAGCCATTATTGTGGCAGAGCCACCGAACTAGATTTTGGCAACTGGCCATTCTTCTCTTCATATATCCCACCCATGCAATTATGCATGTATAACAAAATATAAAATTTCTTAATAATGCATAACATGGTGGGTTTATCGCTTAAACATTTCATTTGGCCCATAAACATAATTTAGCAATTTGTCCATTTAATGTTTAGTGGGCTTTGGCCCATTTACCAAACTAGAGTATTTTGGCCCAATTTATCGAACTAGAGTATTTTGGCCCAATTTATCGAACTAGAGTATTTTGGCCCAATTTATCGAACTAGAGTATTTTACGGCCCATTTTCACGAAACATACAATTACATAATAACAAGTAATTTCTCGAGGGCGTTTCCATAATTTTCACGATTTAGTCATTTTTACGTATTTTCGTCAAAATATCAGTTTTTACGTTTTTACCGATCTAATCGTTTTTTACGATTTTACTTCCAATATCGAAATTGACATCCAACCGAGAAATAGTGTGAAGTTACACACCTCGATACCGAGAGTACTAATCCTTCTCGCTCCTCGGCACCTAAAACATATTTTGATCCGTTAGAATACTATTTTGTAAAAATATTCTTAATCGATAATAGATCCAAAATCTTACCCACTTGATTTTGAATCACTTCGATTTTCAGCTTCTCCTCGCTTATTGGTTCGTTAGTCACCGAGAATCCACCAACGATAATGGCTCTAAGTTCGTACTACTTGAATAGTTGACTCCTTCGAAGATGGTCCGCAACCCGGTGGAAAATCGATTGATCATAAATCGCTCTTTGTTTAAATGGGGATTTGAGATCCGCCTCTTAACGTGACTAACCACCGCCCTTTTCTTCCCTATTTTGAAAGTCTTCAAGATCCAAAGGAATATTAGTTAGATCTAAAATAATATCAAAACAAGATTAGAGGTTTTAAAGAGTGGGATTTCCTTACCACAATAAAATGTTTCCAACGTTTCTACAGCTTCTCCGATCACTTGAGTTCCGATCTTCCGTTATTGCACTAAATAATAACGAAGAAACGTTATTAGAATGAACGTTATATCGATTCAAAAGTCCTTCATAACTCCATTAATATTCGGCCATAATACCATTAGTAAATCGAAAACAAAAAAAAAAGAACCCTTACCTATAATCCACGATCAAAAAGAAAGGATTGAAAACGATGCTTATGAGAGTTGGAGAATTCGGCTATGCAACCAAAGAAAAAAGAAAATAAATTCGGCTATGGGCACTCTAGCATTCGGCCATTGAAGAAAAAGGAAGAAAATATGAGTGAAAAGAAATAAAGATGAGAGAAGAATGATGATGATGTTGTTTTGATTTTCAAAGAGAATGGAGAATAAAAGAAAGAAAGAGATGAGTTTTGAGAGCAATGTATATTTAACAATGGGAGAAGAAAAGAAAAGAATGGTCTTTTAGGTATTGGTAAAATCGGCACTAAGAGAAAGGCACAAAATTGAACACTAAAGTGAAAAGCAAAAATGACCAATTGGTCAAAATAATCAAGGCTTACCAATGATCAATTTCGGCTAAAGGGAAAAGAGGTTGAGAAGAAGAAAATTCTGCACTAGGTTGCTAGGAATGACCAAAGAGAAAATGATATGCTTAGCCAAAACTAGCACAAAAATTTGGCTCCTTCTCTATACCCAATTGTCGCCCAAAGCATGGTCAATAGCCATGATTTTGTTTCCAAAATTCTTCCTTGATATGTGCCTTATGTCCCCCTATCTTTCCTTAAGTTTTTGATTTCATGCCATAAGTTAGTTGTTTCCTTAATCCTTTGATACACTAACCAAAAATAACATGGTCAACACTTACCATATATGTTCTTGGCCGACACTCACTATACATGGGCGTAAAATTAAAAACAAAAATTTATCTAAATGCTAAACAAGGGATTGAACCTCTTCCCTCTTGCTAGAACTCATGCGCCAACACCACCATGCCATGTACTCACTTATGTCACTCCTTAACACTTAATTTAACTTAAGTCTTAATGACATTTGCATCTCTTCAATAAATTTTCAATTAATAAATTTTATTCCTTATCCTAATTATGCTATACTCCTCTTTAGAACTTCAATAAGCACTAAAATAAAAGTAAGGAATTTTCCTTTAAAATCTAAACACCAATTCATGCAATATAAAAACACTCAGATTTTTAGGGTGTTACATAACGTCTTCCATGTTTTGATGCTGAGGCGCTATCGATCAGATCCCTCCCACGTAGTGTCGGTCGCGAAAATTGAGGTGAACCCAGACTTGTCTTTCGAAGAGGAGCAGTACAGATTTTGGATCGAGATGCCAAGGTTCTGAGGAGGAAGTCAGTGCCTTTAGTAAAAGTGCTATGGCGAAACCATGGTACGGAGGAGGCCACATGGGAACCCGAGGATGTGATGCAGCAACAATACCCCCAACTCTTCTGATCCATGTAATTTCGAGGTCAAATTCTTTTTAAGGGGTAGAAGCGTAACATCCTAAATTAGGGGTTGTTTGTAATTTAATTATTCTCCCATGTGTGTGCTTGAAGAAATGAATACTATGATTGCTAAGCATGTTCTAGGGTCTAGAAATAACCCCGAGCTAGGTCGAACTTAGGGCTGAAATTTCTTTTTAAGTGCTTAAAAGGAGGGAATTAGGTGAGATAGGGGTTAAGTAAAATTTCGGGTGAAGCATGACACAAGGAACTAATTGGCAAAGTGGCTTTCATGCGCCACTTAAGAGCTTGTGGTGATGATGGGCATAGGTCTTTGGTTCGAGCTGTTCGAGTGGCATTTTGGAGTTTTATTTTTATTTGCAGTGATGGGCTAGGAAGGCCTTATAAATAAATGTCAAGGTTTTGGGGCATGAAAGTCGATATGGAAGAGTGGCTTAGGGCATTGTAAGGGGGCTGCGGCAGTGAGGTCCTATGTTCGAACCAAGGGAGTAGCAGTTGGTTTTATTTTTCTTTATGCAAGCTGGCATTAGGGGGGAGTAATGGCTTGATTTTGGACTCTTAAGGTGATAAGGATAAACATTGTTTTTCCATTTAATTTTTGGCTGGGAAGAGTGGTGTTGTTAGTTTATTCTTCTTTTATTTTGAAGGGGGTAGCTAGGGATAAAATGGAAGATAAATCTTGCTTTATCTTTTGATAATTAGAAGCCAAAATTATCACAAAAGGAAGGGAGATGGCCGAATATAGGACTCCTTGGGGGGGCTATCCACAATCGGTTTTATCACTAGGGAGGTGCCAAAAATTCATCAAAACTGTTTATTTTCTTGTTCTTTGGTCAAATCTCCTAGACTCATTGCCAAGATTCTTCAAAAATTCTTAGCTTCTTTTCCTTTTACTTGGCCGAACCTACCCCCCTCTTTTACCCAAAATTTCACCCTCCATTTGTGTTGCTAGCCGAATATCCCCTACCGCAAAGGGCATAAGCCGAATCCCCCTAAGGTAAAGTGCTGTCGATTTCAAAGGGTGGTAAGTGTGTTACTCTAACATTTGGCTTCTTTTCTTTTCCTTTTGTGTGCCGAAAGCTTGAGAAACAAGCCTTGGTAAGTTGGCCGAATGTGGTTATGGTTCTAATGGTGTACGTTTTGTGTGTAGATAATGTTAAGGTACATTGAGGGAGCCTATCGGGATTTAATTTTTCAAGATAACGCTTATACATCATTCGGCCAAGGGCCATTTGTTGAGAATCAGTGCCTAAAGTTGAAACTAACATGTGCCATATAAGGATTCAACGATTTGTGAATAAGTGCGACTTCGGGAGTTGTTTGGAAACCAAATCCGTTTAAGGTAAGTCGTAAATGAGCCTTTGGTATTAAGTTGTTATGGCCGAATAGGCCTATGTCACTAATCTTGTTGTTGGCCGAATATAAGGTCAAAGGATCTAGCACAGTAGATCGGATCTTCGGGATCTAGGAATTTTGTTAGTAACAGGTGTGTAAACTCTTACACACTTTATTAGCATGGACTGTTTATTATGCTGTTGTATAACCTTTTGTGTTGTAACTTAGCCTTGTGGGCATTAGCATGGATTCCGGGTAAGTCCCCTATTACGTGATCTATGATATATGATTTTGTATGCCATCATATGCTATTGGATGCTATGCTATACATAAATGCATGATATATGGGATTATGACATTTGATACGTAAGCATGATGATGGTGGGATTGATGAGAGGAGGGGGATGATTTCTATGAACTGTCACCAGTGGTTTTGACCACAAGATGGGTTGGCCCCATCAGATTTATTGTGACTTCGGTCACTAGTGGTTTTGACCACACCATTGTTAAATTGTGACTAAGTCCCAGTGGTTTGGTACCACCAGTGGTTTTGGCCACATTATGATATTTGTGACCTATGGTCATCAGTGGTTTTGACCACATGATGGGTTGGCCCCATCATTTGATTTGTGACTCTAGTCACCAGTGGTTTTGACCACCAGTGGTTTTGACCACACGGGGTAGTTAAAGGAGTACGGATGGTTAGTGGGGTTGCATGCTTGCATGTTATTAATAATTTGTGTATGAGTTGCATTTTCGGGTGGGGGATTTACACACTGAATCTTGGTGACTCACCCCTTCCCAAATTATTTTGCAGATGAGTAGATCGCGGAGATGGAGCCGGAGAGGACTCGAGGCGACCATGCTTGTTCCTTAGTTTTTGGAATTTTATTTGATCCTGTTCATGTTTATTTACTTTCTACATTTTTAATTTGGGTTGTAATAAGGCCGCTAATTATTATTTGGTTGTTTTAATTAGTTGTTTTAATTTACTTATACTATATTACAAAATGAAATTATAAATGTTAAGTAAATCGGTTAAAAGCAACGTTTTCAAATTAAGTAACTTTTACGAGTTTTCAAAGATGTTACCATCGGGTAACAAAATACACCAAGTCAACTATAACCTTACGATTTTAAAATCTTACATGATCAAACGTTTTCAAAGGATTTATCAACACAACCATGTTTATAAAAACAATCCCAACTGGGTTTTATCAAACCCTATTTTAATACCTAAGCCATATTTTAACAAGTTTTCACGAGACACTCAAAAGTTTCAAATCATTTTACTCCGTGACATACTAGATCCGTCGGGACTCATGGGCCGGGTTTGGGGTGTTACATAACTAGTATTGTAAATCATGAGATGACTTTAATTATGAGAGTTTAAAAAATGTCGTGTCCTAACATGCTGGATGTGATGTTTATATTCTTTCGTAATAAAGAAATTTCAAATTTTAAAAAATAAAGAACATATTCTTGAGAATTTAAAACGTTGTATCCTAACTTATTGGGTGTGATGTTTTGTATCTCGAGGTAAGAATTTTCTAAAATAAAGATGTACCTAGCTTTGAAGTCATGAGATACTGTATACTAACTTACTGGGTGTGATCTTCTTATTTCTTTGAGATATGTAGTCTTGGTTTACCTTCAAATAAAGGCTCTTATTTTAAACTTTTTAAATTTCAAACATTTGGACATGACTTTATCAATTAGGTACCAATTTTTGGGTGTTATGAGGGTGCTAATCCTTCCTCATACGTAACCAACTCCCGAACCCCTTTTTTGTTTATGTGGACCAAAATTGAATATTTTAAGAATAAAATGTT
Source organism: Gossypium rotundifolium (assembly GCA_025506655.1). NCBI lineage: Eukaryota > Viridiplantae > Streptophyta > Magnoliopsida > Malvales > Malvaceae > Gossypium > Gossypium rotundifolium. Next base: position 73,740,346 of record CP106730.1, on the reverse strand, counting down.
TTACAAGGTGACCCAATCACACCTAAGTAAAAAGGGATTGGTGGCGACTCCATTTTAGTTTTTCAAAGTCAATCCCCATTCTTTCTAAACTGATTTTAAAATGGTTTCGACAGATTTAATACGGGCATGTTAAGCTCAGGTTTAACATTTTTATTATCTCGGTCGGGCTTGGGTAAAATTTTAGGCCCATTTTTTAGGCCGAGTCGGGCCCGAACCTAGAAAATGGGCCTAAAATTTTATATTTGCCCAGTTCATGATTAGGTCTACTTTAAACTATAATATTAAAGAATTCTTAAAATAGTCGAGTGGTTAACTTAGAAATTTAAAATTTTAGGGTGTGAGTTCGATCCTTAATGTTGATTTTATATATTTTTATATAATTTCCTTTCACCATAATGTGGGTGTAACATAATATAGTTGAACCTAAATGACTAGAAAAACCAAATGCAATAATTCGAGTGACAAGTATAAACAATCTAAACTCGAAATGACCATAACTTAAATTATTTGAACCAAATAATATTATTGCTGAACTTTTATAACTTAACCCAAAATGAAGTTAAATCTAAAATGATTCAAAATTGAAATGACTTTAACCCAATTTACTTAAAATTAAAACAAGCAAAACCTAATATGACCTAAAAGACTAATGGTGAGAAGATTAGTGGTTTTTTTTTTAGGCATACAAGTACATATTTAAATTTAATCTTATAATATTGATTAAAATTTTAATTAAATTTATTAACTATTGATAAAATTTTGTTTGAAAGATAAATTCATTAATTCATTCAATGAATGGAACTATACAATTCAGAGAGGAAAAAATAGCAAACACTCATCGTAGATGGCGAAGGACAAGCTCCATCAACACAACAAAGACTTTAACCTCAACATTAATAGAACATTATGACACGTTGACAATTGGATTTATCACAACTCAAGCATGATATATCTGGAGTGATTGCAAGCACTTAATACGATGAGCAAAAATTGACAAAAGAATTGAGCATTCACCAAACTAGAGAGGACGATAAAAAAATCATCCCCTAAAATTACTTGTAAAACTAAACTTACATGCATAAGCTGTAACACCCCTAACTCGTATCCATCACCGGATTTGGGTTACGAGGCATTACTGATAAAAAACACAGCTCAGAACAGTTATTTATTACAATTCAAGCATAAAGTGATATATTTTCCTTTACAATTTTTTATCCATACTCAAATTAATAACCATCCTCTTATTCATACAAGTCAAATTCGTATATATAAAGCACATAACCTATAACATCCTAAAATTTGAGTATTGATATGATGCGTGTTTTGCTGCTTAACTTGTGTATAATTAAAATTTTGCATGTTTAGTTTAGTCTTGAGAAGACTTGAGAACTATTCGAAATTTGAATAAATTTTAGTAAGGAGTATTTAATTGAAGTGGAGCAAGTGACTTTGAGGTTTAAGTAGATTTAAGTGATAAAAACTAGCATAAGATGAGCTAGTAGCAAGGTGGAGTTGGCGCATGCATGTTTGCTTGAGGGGAGAGGTTCGAATCTCCTAGAATGCATTTTGAAAGCTTTTATTTTTGCTTTCCTTAGTAAGTGTCGATCATGGATAAGGTTAAGGGATGAGTTGGATATCATTTTTTGGTAAGAAGACCAAAGGAAAAAGGTAAGTAAAGGTTTAAGGAAAAGAATCTCATGAATTAATGTGATAAGGGGACATAAGGCATGAATCAAAGGCTTTGTTTTGGAATGCTTTGATTGGCTAATTGTCCATGAACTTGGAAGGTTTTTGGGATAGGGAGGTTGGCCGAATTTTGTTAGTAATTTGATAGGGATTAGGAGCTAGTTTAGTCATTTGGTGTTTTTTTTTTTCTCAAAGCTTGTTTCTCTCTAATTCTCTCCTCTTAGCCGAATGTTATTGGACAAAAGGTAAACCAATTTTTTTCTCTTTTCTTTTGACCATTTGAGTTTTGACCATTTTGGTCTTATTTTGTCTATTCTCTCAAACCATTCCTCCTAGTGCCGAAATCATCAAGGCATTGGAAGGCCATCTTATTTTTCTTTTCACCCTTGCCGAATGCACACAAGCCTCAAATTCAATTCTTTGTTCATCTCCCATTCTTGAAAAGAATCGAAACATAAACACCCTCTCTTTATTCTTTTTGTTCTTCTTTCTTTTTTTTGTTAAGAACACTCAAACATCACCATTTTCCAAAACCTTTCATCATGGCCGAATGTTGATGGTAAATCCACAGCTGAATCTTTCTTTTATTTTTAATATTTTCTCCTCCAATCAAATCCTTCTTTCTTTGTAGTGGTATAGTGGAGTGTCGATTTCTTTTCTACATCTTAAGTTGATCATAGCTATTATAGATCGGGTGAAAAAGGAGATTTCATCAGTCAAGGTAAGGGATTATTTTGAAAAGGGATTCTATTTTTATCCTTCTATTTTGATAAGATTGTATTGATTAAATCGATTTTATCATAGGGACTCTATCAATCGACTTCCACCTTTTGAACGAAAGAATCTTGTGGTAAGCCAATCTCACTCTTAAAATCAATTGGTGGTGATAAGGAAATATTAGTTTGGACTAATGATTCTTTGTCTTTGAAGACAATCAAAAGAGGGACAAAAAGGGCAGTAAATAGTGTTCGAAAGAGGGGTGGTTCCGTTATTCCCCCTAAGTTTAAGAGAAGGATTGTTTCAGGAATTCAAGATTTTCCACTGGGTTGTGGACCTTCATCCGGCGAACATCAATTATTCGAAGTCGTACGTACCCCCGAACCATTGTTTACTCGTGGTACTGAACCTTTGATCGGAGAGAAATTACAAATAGTGGTTGTTCGATATTCTGAGGGTAAGATTTAGATCGCTCAATATTAGAATAGTTTAATGTTAAATTTTAGTGTTCTAATACTTCGTAATGTGTGTTTAGATATCGACGAGCGGGAGAGTGTAGTTCTCACCGTAATCAGGTGTGTAATCTCACACTATATCTCATGGGTTAGATTACTATACAGTAGTAAAAGTTGGATTAAAAATCGCAAAGTTGGGAAATCAAAAAATATGGTATTATCGACACTTTAATGTTAAGATCATGAAATCGGTATTAAGATCGTGAAAATTTTGAAATCGCCCTTAATGGCTAAAACGATAATAAGTGATATTTGGGCCATATGTGATATTTGATAAAATTGGGCCATATGTGATATTTGACAAATTTGGGCCATATGTGATATTTGACAAATTTGGGCCATATGTGATATTTGATAAATTTAGGCCATATGTGATATTTGACAAATTTGGGCCATATGTGATATTTGATAAATTCGTGCCATATGTGATATTTGACAAATTTGGGCCATATGTGATATTTGACAAATTTGGGCCATATGTGATATTTGATAAATTTGGGCCATATATGATATTTGACAAATTTGGGCCATATGTGATATTTGACAATTTGGGTTATGACAATTTGGGCCATATGTGATATTTGATAAATTTGGGCCATATGTGATAATCGATAAATGGGCCATAAGTGAAATTTGATAATTAGGCCATTTATGATAATTGATAAATGGGTTATGTGATTTTAATGGGCCAAAATTGACAAATTATAATATGGTTTTCTTTACAAATATTTTGTTATGCATAAACATGATTGCATGGGTTGGGATCAATGATGAAGAGAAGAAAGGCTTGATGCCAAAATTCTAGATAGGTGACTCTGTCATGATGGCCATTGCCCGAAATCTAGATCGGTGGTTCTACCACAATTATTTAAATGGTCGTTGCCACAAATATTATATTGGGCTTAAAGCCTACTTTGGTGTGTTGGCGGGGTGGGTGACTAAAGCTCCCCACAGGTGTGCTGGTTGGTATGGGGGTGTGTAGCGGATGGAAATCTAGGTTTGGTTTTGGGAATTGCATATCATTTTCATTTTTTTATGCTAAAATTTTTATATTTGAAATGGGCTTAGGCCCAAATAAATGCTTAAATGGTTTTGGCCCAGTGGACTATGGTAAGTGAGTTACACACTGAGTTCTAAGTATGAAACACCCCAAACCCGGCCCACAAGCCCTGACCGGATCTGGCATGCTCCTTGAGCAAAACGTAGTTAAGTCTCGAAATGACATTTTGGAAATCTTGGTGGTTTTGAAGAAAACAGCTTCGGATTGTTCTCAAGTTAAAAACCGTGTTGTAATTTAAATTTGTGCTAAAACGATATTTTCATATTTCAAAAGTTACAAGTTAAAAGAAATGCTAGATTTTAGAGTTTATTATTATTAACTTGAAAATCGTAGGGGTTTGGGTTTCAAAACAATTGATGTTGTTTTACGAAAAATGTTTAATCATCTTGTTCGATGTTGTTCGTATCATAATAAAAATTTAAAACGCATAAATAAAGCAGTTAAGTGATAATGGCCTTATTACATCAAAACATGACCCAAAATAAATCAAAATAACTTAATAAGAAAACCGAAAAAAAATTGAGCTGTGCATGGCCACCACTAAGTTCCTGCCGACCCGGTCCATTTATTGAGTGCCATCTGCAAAATGTTAGCCCACGAGGGGTGGGTCAACAGACTCAGTGTGTAACAACCATCACAGACTCCCAAATAATCATGGCATATTAAATCACATAAAACAAATATGGACAATGATGCAACCCAAACCCACCTAGATATCCAACCTCTACACATCACCCGTACCTACCAATCACACCGTGGGGATTACTAAATCGACCCTCCATCCGCTGCACACCATTGAAGGCAGTCACTGCAGTCAACTGCACATCGCACTTATAATTGTGGCATAGCCACCAGATAATGTGACAGAGTCACCAGATTCATAATATGTGACAAAGTCACCAGATAATGTGGTAGAAACCACCAGATCACTTTCCCTTTAACATAATCACCCATATGCCCATGCAACATTCAAAACATACAATTATCATGCAATTTACCTTACCCCCAAAATCATAACGAAATTCGACATATTTTCACATTAATGTTATTAAACATTATTAACGAGTATTAAGGGGTAACATACCTGAATTCTTTGTACCATTAAATGGTACCCTTAGCCATATTCATTCATAGCCTTATTAATATATTCATAGCATTATTATTATTAATCGAGAATTTAGGGTGGGTTACACACCTGACTATTCGTAGATCTAATCGAAATCCCGAAAATCCTAATCTAACGCACTAGATCCCCTTTTTTACATTCGGCCAACACTAATAACATTAGCAAAGAGGCCATTCGGCTATACAGCAAATCCCAAAGGGTTAACACAACCAAAATCCTTATCTTGCTGTCGATTTGGTTACCAACCAAATCCTGAAACTTCGTGATGATCCCCCCTTGCAATCGGCTAAGCACTAGTACACTCAAACGGTTAGTTTTCAGCTTTTGAACAAATAAGGAACAGATCTGAAACACTAGGACCCTTACCTAGATTGCTTAGCCAAATCCCGAAGATCTGTCGAAAGCTCCCTAAGACACCATAGTTAGAATCGGCAACCTTCAATAGGTAGTATGGCCTTTAGCCGAATAGTATGTCTTACTTACCTTCGATATCTGAAATCTCGGAAGATCTCCCTTAAACCGTCGGCTACAAGTGGATCCCGAATTCTCCCTTCATGGTTGCGGCCAAAGAAAATGAGAGGAATTAGATTCCTAGATGGCAATCAAAGGAAAAAGGAAAAGAAAGAAATCGAATGACAGGATCTCTTACCACAATGTTGAAACCGATTGCACCTTTGTTTGGAAACACAGAGATTCGGCTTTGGTTTAAAGAGAAAAGATTAAGGAGTTTGGCAAGAAAAGAAGATTTCACTTTTGATGATGTAAGAGAAAGAATGATGTTGAAACTCGGTTTATGGTTCGCTAAGGTGAGAAAGAGGAAGAAAGAATGGTGAGTAGAAAAGAAAAGAAAGTGATAGTGAGGCTACAATTTGACTTAGGAGTTTTGGCTACTAGGTGACCAAATTTGTCATCATGAAAGTCCCTTGGCCGCCAACTCTCTTTCTCTCCACTCAATCCCCTTTTCACTCCTACTTAGCCAATCTTTAAGCTTTTGACCCAATCTATACTTCATCCATGAAGTGTTCTGTGCAATCCATCACCGCCTCTCCTTGCTGAAAATAAAAGCTCCAAAATGTTTCCCTTGCTGCTCAAACTTAGGCCCCCTTCTCACTCTCTGTGGCGTCACCTTACAAGGCCCTAAGTGGCGCCTCCTTGCCACCTTACCAGCTTAATTTTTGTGTCCTAAGCCACACAATAAACTCCTTAAGGCCTAGCTCCCTTAATTCCCCTTTTTAGGCTTAAAATAAAATATTTTTCTAAGGCTTCTACCTACATCCCAAGGTTCCTGAAGCCCCCAAAACACATTCAAGTCATACTCAAGCATGCAATCATATTTATTTAAGTGAAAATGCATAACCCCTAAATCCCGGATATTACAGTTCTACCCCCTTAAAATAATTTCGACCTCAAAATTACCTGGCTAAAATAAGTGAGGGTATTGCTGTCGCATTGTTTCCTCTGACTCCCACGAAGCTTCTTCCGATCCATGGTTATGCCATAACACTTTGACTAAAGGAACTGGTTTCCTCTGAAGCACCTTCACATCCCGTTCTAGAATCTGAATCAGCTCTTCCTCATAGGACAGATCTGGTATCAGCTCCACCTCCTCAACTGGTATTATATGAGATGGATTCGATCGATAACGACGTAACATCGAAACGTGAAACACATCGTGCATCTGCCCTAACTCCGAAGGCAATTCTAACTGATACGCTACTGGTCTAACTCGCTTCAGAATCCGATAAGGTCCTATAAACCTAGGACTTAACTTTCCCTTGTGACCAAATCTCATCACCTTCTTCCACGGTGAAACTTTGAGAAACACCTGATCTCCCACAACAAACTCAATCTCCTTCCGCTTAAGATCTGCATATGACTTTTGCCTGTCAGATGCCTCCTTCAACCGTGTCTGAATTACCTTAACCTTTTCTTCTGATTCTGCCACAATCTCTGGACCTAAAACTTGACATTCCCCCAATTCTGTCCAATACGTAGGAGTGCAACACCTCCGTCCATATAGCACTTCATACGGTGCCATCCAAATACTTGCTTGATAGCTATTATTATACATAAATTTCGCTAAAGGCAAGAACTCCTCCCAATTCCTCCAAGTCTATCACGCAACCTCTCAACATATCCTCCAAAGACTTGAATTACCCGCCAGATTGGCGTCCATTTGTGGATGGAATGCCGATTGAAGTCCAATCTAGTGCCCAAAGCTTGATGTAGTGCTTTCCAAAATCGAGACGTAAACCTCGGATCCTATCCGAGATAATCGACACCAAGCACTCAAATGCGACCTCACGATTTCGCTACATACAACTTTGCCAATTTCAGAGAGAATAGTCAACTCGACCGATATGAAATGTGCAGACTTCATCAACCGATCTACTATCACCCATCCGAGTCCTTCTTAGTAGGCGTGAGGGAAGCCCACTAACGAAGCCCATGGTAATTCTCTCCCACTTCCATTGCGTAACCTTTATTGGTCAAGCAACTCTGGCGGTATTTGGTGTTCAAACCTTGACTTGTCGACACGTTAGGCACTTTCTTACAAACTCAGAACTTCCCGCTTAAGACAAAGCCACCAAACCGATCCCGTAGATCCCTATATAACTTACTTCCTCCGTGATGCATAGCATAAGGGCTACTATGCAATTCCTGAAGAATTCTCTGCCTTAACTCCTCATCCTTCGGCATACAGACCTTGCCCCAAAAACACCATCACTGTTTACACCATAGTCTTCCAACTCCCCATTTTGTACTTGTAGCAGCTTAGCACTTAGTTCACCATCTACCAATTGTTTCTCTTTTACCTGACCTAACCACGTCGGCTTCACTTGCAACTCCGCTGGCAAACTTCCATCATCATAAAGGCTCAAATGTGTAAACATCGCCCTTAACTCCGACACTACTTTCTAACTTAGGGCATCTGCCACAACATTCGCCTTGCCCGGATGATACTCTATTGAGAAATCCTAATCTTTCAACAATTCCACCCACCTTCGCTGTCTTAAATTTAGCTCTTTCTAGGTCAACAAATACTTCAGACTCTTGTGGTCCGTGTAGATCACCGACCTTTCTCCATACAAGTAGTGCCTCCACACTTTAAGAGCGAATACAACCACCGCCAATTCTAGATCATGCTTCAGATAGTTAACCTCATGTGGCCTCAACTGCCGAGATGCATAAGCGACCACTTTCCCGTCTTGCATAAGGACACATCCCAATCCTATATGGAAAGCATCACAATACACCACAAAGTTTTTCCCTGCTTCCGGCTGAATCAAAACTGGAGCCTCTGTCAATACTTTCTTAAGCTTCTCAAAACTCTCCTACTGCTTATCCGCCCATACGAAATACCTCTTTTCTTAACAACTTTGTCAAAGGTGCTGCTATTGTCGAGAACCCTTTGATAAATCTCCTGTAATAGCCTGCTAACCCCAAGAAACTATGGACCTCAGCCACAGACTTAGGTGGTTTCCAATCTAATACTGCCTCAATCTTCTGAGGATCCACCCTTATTCCTTTGGCAGACACCACATGCCCTAAGAATGTAACTTCCTTCAGCCAAAATTCGCACTTGCTGAACTTGGCATATAGCTTCTTTTCCCTTAACACTTGCAACACAACCCGAAGATGCTCATCGTGTTCTTCCTCAGACTTGGAATACACTAGGATATCATCTATGAACATAACGATGAACCGATCCAGGTAGGGTTGGAAAACCCGGTTCATCATATTCATGAACGCGACTGGGGCGTTTGTCAATTCAAACGGCATTACCAAGAACTCATAATGCCCATATCTAGTCCAAAAAGCTATCTTATGGATATCTGCCACCTTCACCTTAAGCTGATGATATCCTGACCTTAGATCTACCTTTGAAAATACTGCGGCCCCCTTAAGCTGATCGAACAAGTCATCTATTCTTGGCAATGGATACTTGTTCTTGATTGTCAGCTTATTCAACTGTCGGTAATCTATGAACATGCGCATAGTCCCGTCCTTCTTCTTCACGAATAGGACCGGTGCTCCCCATGGAGACACACTAGGTCGAATAAACCCACAACCAAGTAACTCTTGGATCTGGGCTTTAAGCTCTACAAACTCCTTTGGTGCCATTCGGTACGGAGCAATTGACACAGAGCTGCATATTCGACAATAAATCAATTTGAACTCCACTTCCCCGTCCGGGTAACCTGACAGCTCCTCCAAAAGGCATCCACAAATTCCTCATCGTTCTAACTCCTCCTACAAGTGCTTCCTTAGCCTCTAAGGCATCGATCAACATCGGAAAAGCTACACCCTTTTCTCACCATCTTCTTCGCTTAAAGGCGGATACTACATTTGACAAGCAATTCCGTCTCTTTCCCATTACCACAACCTCTTTGTCGTCAGAAGTTCTTAATGACATGAGCTTAGCAGCACAATCCACATTCGCATGGTACTTCACTAACCAGTCCATGCCTAAGATTAGATCAAATTCCTCAAATGGCAACTCCATTAAGTCAGCTGAAAACTGCGCCCCCTAAACTTCCAAAGGTACTGCCCTAAAGAGTTTGTCTAATACTACTGATTGCCCTAAAGGACTAAGTACAGTCATCTTCCTAGGTACAGTCTCAGAGTTCACATGCAGAGTTCCATACACCTTACTAGCATGAATGGGTTGACCCAATATCTATCAACGCAATAAAGTGTAATCCAGAGATAAGGAACATACCCGTTATGACATCAAGTGAATCACCATCCTCCCTCTGACGAACTGCATACACTAGACCCGACTGTCTCACCTTTGTGTTACCAACACCCCTGCCCGGTGTTCCCCGACCTCTTCTAGAACCATTACCTCTGCCAGCCAGTCCACGACCCCATGGTGGCTGCTGTCCACCTCTTCTAGCCTGATTAAGACCCTGACTTGCTGGTCGGCTCCTGTCTGTTTTCATAGGACAGTCCCTAATCATGTGATCCTTGGACCCACACTTAAAACATCCTTCCGTCTTCTTCCAACACTCTCCTAGGTGCATCTTTCCACATTGAGCACACGTACGGTACTGTCCTCCCGTAACAACCTGCTGACCTCGTGACCCATCAACTCTAGGTCTCTTTTAAACATTCCCAGATGACCACGATAATCCAAAACCTCTCTTTGTCTATTTTTTATCGTATTTTGCCTCACGATTCCTTAACCCCTTACGCTACCTTAGCCTTTCTACCAACACGGCAAACTCCCACTCCTACTGTGGAGCAATCAACAATCTCAGGTCATCCCTCAGTCTGTCCTCAAACCGAACACATCGTTCATGCTCCGTAGCCATAATACCTCAAGCACATCTGCTCAACCTTAAGAATTCCACCTCGTACTCCATTGCGGACTTATTCCCCTAAACCAGCCTCAGAAACGCCTTCCTCTGTGCATCAATATAGCTAGTCCCAATATACTTCTTCTGATATGCCACCTTAAAATACTCCCAAGTGAGATTATCTATTGTAACACCATCTCGAACCGTGAGCCACCACTGGTATGACTCATCGCGGAGAAGCGACACCACCCCTTTCAGTTTCTCCTCAACAGTCAAGTCCAAATCATCCATCATTCACTCCGTCACCTCCAACTAATACTCAGCCGTATTGGGCGCCACACCAGATATACCTCGGAATACCTCAGCTCCATTGGCTCGGAGTCACTCAAGTATAGACTTTCGAGCTCCCATACCTCCACCTGCTCCAACCACCCTCTCAAGAACTCGTAGCATCGCTGACATCTTGCATCATCCCCGTCGATCCTCGATATTTAACACCAGTAGTGGTGGTGGTGGCATTTCATTCTCAGACCATTGACCAGACCTAACGGGTTCTGATACGGTCATTCGGCCTCTACTACGGCCACGCACATTACGACCACGTCCAATAGAACTCATTCTTCCGAGTTGCGTTTATCTGATTAAGAATTTTATGAATCATTATTTCTTTCCATTGATTTATCATGAACAGTCTTATGATTAATAGTTCTTAAAAGTAGTTCTTTCGAATTCATACACACACTACAGTCTCAAGTTCATTCATTCAATCATCACTATTCATGAACTTGCGTTCACTACAGAAAAGTGTTGTGGTTGTCACTGCTGTTGTTTTCCACTACCCAAGGGTATTTCCATAATTTTATCCTACAGGGGTATTTTCGTAATTTTCCAAGTCAGGGTATTTTGAAATTTCGTAAAATAGAGGTTTCTGGGTATTTTTGCAAAATAGGAATATTTTGATAGGAAGATTTAAGGGTAATATGGTAATTTTATAAACTAAAGGTATTTTTGTAATTTTACAAACTAGGGGTATTTCGGTAATTTTGCAAAATATGGTTCCAGGTGGTTTTACGAAATAAGGGTATTTTGGAAATTTTTAATTCGAGGGTACTTCGGTAACTTTCCATACAGTGGGTATTTTGGAAATTTTTCAAGTTAGGGGTAATTTGATCAACTTGCAAATCAGGGGTATTTTGGTCATTTTTTGAATCAAGGGTACTTTGGTAATTTTGAAACCAAGGTTTAATTTTAAGGTTGTACAAAACAAGGTGATTGGTCCCTTTCGAGTTTTAATTATTTAATTTAGCCTGTGATTAAGTCCTCTTAGTTAGAGTGAACGGTCACTACGCACCAAGTAGGATTCGAGCGGAGAGGAGGTGAGTCACTAGGACTGCTGAAATACCAAGCTCCACTTGAATCCAATCCTAGACATGCGCACAACGGTTGCCACACCCTTAACTCAATGACTCACCACTGTGTTTGTTTGGTTAGGCTTTAAATTTTATGCAATTCTATGTTGGAGTAAGCTAATCCTAGGGTTTATTAGCTCCTAGTCTACTAGTCTACGTCCCCATAATACCCACATACAAATCACACAATGGTTAGGGGTACTTACCTGGTGGACTTCGGGCCGGGGACTCAGGTGCCATGCCAGAAAACCTGTTCAATCTTTAGTAAAACCCAACTTCAAAATAAGGAAAAATGTTTTGGCCCAAAAGCCCTCAAGGCCGAGTTTTGAACCGGGCTTTGATACCAAATTGAAACACCCCAAACTCTACCACAAGCCCCGACCGGATCCGCATGCTCCTTGAGTAAAACGTAGTTAAGTCTCGAAATGACATTTTGGAAATCTTGGTGGTTTTGAAGAAAATAGCTTTGGATTGTTCTCAAGTTAAAACCGTGTTCTAATTTAAATTTGTGCTAAAACGATATTTTCATATTTCAAAAGTTACAAGTTAAAAGAAATGCTTGATTTTAGAGTTTATTATTAGTAACTTGAAAATCGAGGGTTTTTGGGTTTCAAAACAATTGATGTTGTTTACTGAAAAATTTTAATCGTCTGTTCGATGTTGTTCAGATCATAATAAAAATTTAAAATGCATAAATAAAGCAGTTAAGTGGTAATGGCCTTATTACATCAAAACATGGCCCAAAATAAATCAAAATAACTTAATAAGAAAAATCAAAAAAAAAAAACTCGAGTGTGCATGGCCACCACTAAGTTCCTGCCGACCCGATCCATTTATCGAGTGCTATCGCAAAATGTTAGCTCACGAGGGTGAGTCAATAGACTCATGTGTAACAACCATCATAGACTCCCAAATAATCATGGCATATTAAATCACATAAAACAAATATGGACAATGATGCAACCCAAACCCACCTAGATATCCAACCTCTACACATCACCCGTACCTACCAATCACACCATGGGGATTACTAAATCGACCTCTATCCGCTACACACCATCGAGGCGTCATGAGTCAAGCGCACATCGCCTTATAATTGTGGCATAGCCACCAGATAATGTGACAGAGTCACCAGATTCATAATATGTAACATAAGTCACCAAATAATATGGTAGAAACCACCAGACCACTTCCCCTTTAACATAATCACCCATATTCCCATGCAACATTCAAAACATACAATTATCATGCAATTTACCTTACCCCAAAATCATAACGGAATTCCACATATTTTCACATCAATGTTATTAAACATTATTAACGAGTATTAAGGGGTAACGTATCTGAATTCTTTGTACCATTAAATGGTACCCTTAGCCATATTCATTCATAGCCTTATTAACATATTCATAGCATTATTATTATTAATCGAGAATTTAGGGTGGGTTACACACCTGACTATTCGTAGATCTAATCGAAATCCCAAAAATCCTGATCTAACACACTAGATCCCCTTTCCTACATTCGGCCAACACAAAGAACATTAGCAAAGAGGCCACTCGGCTATACAGCAAATCTTGAAGGGTTAACGCAACCAAAATCCTTACCTTGCTGCCGATTTGGTTACTAACCAAATCCTCAAACTTCGTGATGATCCCCTTGCAATCGGCTAAGCACTAGTACACTCAAACAGTTAGTTTTTGACTTTTGAACGAATAAGGAACATATCTGAAACACTAGAACCCTTACCTAGATTGCTTAGCCAAATCCCGAAGATCTGTCAAAAACTCCCTAAGACACCATAGTTAGAATCGGCAACCTTCAATAGGTAGTATGGCCTTTGGCCGAATAGTATGCCTTACTTACCTTAGATATTTGAAATCCGGAAGATCTTCCTTAAATCGTTGGCTACAAGTGGATCCCGAATTCTCCCTTCATGGTTTCGGCCAAAAAAATGAGAGGAATTAGATTCCTAGATTTCGACAATCAAAGGAAAAAGGAAAAGAAAGAAATCAAATGACAGGATCCCTTACCACAATGTTGAAACCGATTGCACCATCTGGAAACACAAAGATTCGGCTTTGGTTTAAAGAGAAAAGATTAAGGGAGTTTCGGCAAGAAAAAGAAGATTTCAGCTTTTGATGATAAAAGAGAAAGAATGATGTTGAAACTCAATTTATGGTTCGGCTAAGGTGAGAAAGAGGAAGGAAGAATGGTGAGTAGAAAAGAAAAAGAAAGTGATAGCGAGGCTACAATTCGGCTTAGGGAGTTTTGGCTACTAGGTGACCGAATTTGTCATCATGAAAGTCCCTTGGCCGGCCAACTCTCCTTCTCTCCACTCAATCCACCTTTTCACTCCTACTTAGCCGAATCTTTAAGCCTTTGACCTAATCTATACTTCATCCATGAAGTGTGAAACACCCACACCCAAATTTCACGAGCCTCGGACTGGTCAGTATGTTCCTCAACGTAACCCAGTTCAAAATTCTTTTGAACACTTTGAAAGCTGTGTGTTTTGAAGATAGTTTGTTTGTGGGTTGGGCTCGAGTTGAAAACAAGTTTATTTTTATATTGAAAACCCATTTATTTCAGGTGACAAAATATTTAAAGTTTATTTTAAATTAAATTGACTTAATCTTTAAATAACATAAATACGTAACATAGTAATGAAAACATCAATAAAATCATCACTATGGCCTTATTACATAAAATAAAACCCAAAATAAAATTATAGAGTACTTAAATAAAATAAAAGTCCAAATTGAATAAAACTTTCGGTGAGCATGGCCACCACAAGTTCTCGCCGTCCTGGTCCATCCTTTGTTCATCACCAAACATGTTCCCACAACGGGTGAGTCAATAGACTCAATGTGTAACCAACACAAAAATTTAATAGAATTAGACATACCATACAAATCATGTTCATATAATAATTCAAGATAATGATGCAATCCCGAACCCAAACCTATATGCCATCCGCTACACTCCACCCGTACCATCCTGCACGCCGTGGGGACTACTAAGTCAACCCTCCATCCGCTACACACCATCGAAGGCAGTCGCTGTAGTTGACGTGCTCATTGCCTATATAAAATTCATGGCATAGCCACCAGATAATTGTGTCATGAGACACCACATTCAGATAATGTAACCGAAGTTACCACATTAAGATAATGTGACCGAAGTCACCACATTCACTTCCCCTTTCTCATATAACCCGAATGCCCCATATTATTCATATCATGCATATCATACTTAAATTCACATTCATGTCACTTTTCACATGTTAAGTATAACATATTTCGTAATCCTAATAGGAGTAGGTAAACGTACCTGAGTACTTTGTACCATAACATGGTACTTTAGCCACATTCTTACACTTTCATATTAACACACATATCAAATTAGAGCCACAAATCTATTAAGATTAGTGTGGGGTACACGCCTGATTCGCTTAACGATTTCACTTGAAATTTTGAAATCCGATCTACTGCCTTAGATTTTTAATGCCTATATTCGGCCAACATGGTAATATTTAGCAAAGGCCTATTCAACCATGAAACCAAATCCTAGTAGGATTTGTATTCTTAAAACTTACCTTGCTGCCGTTTAGATGATTAATCAAATCCCGAAAACTTGTATTCTACTCCTTTGAAATCGGCTAACCACTAGATTCCTTGAATCGGTTAGTTTTTTGATTTAAAACACATAATAATAGATCTACTACTAAAATAGGGTCTTGGCCGAATATTCATAGTCACTTACCCTAAGGATTTTAAATCCCAAAATTCACCGACTAACTAGGAAACACGCGGCCTATGGTGTACCTTTGGGAAAAGAACTTCTCCTTCTTGTAGTTGACTTAAACAAATCCCGAAAGATCTCTTCAAAGTTTTGGCTAACACAATAATGGGGTTAGATTTCCTAGTTTCGGCTTTAATCTTAGAAGAAAAAGAATGGAAATCGATAACTACTGACCTTACCCTTAATCTTTGTAATCGACAGCCCCCTTTTCTTGATTCCTCAAAGATTCGGCTTAAGACTAAGAGAGTAGTCACACAAGTTTCGGCTTTTGGAATATTGAGAGGAGAAGAATGAAGAAGAAAAGAATAGTTGCTTAAGAGAATTCGGTAGAGGTTATCAAGGAAAAGAAAATAATGAATGAAAAATGGCCTCTCTTTTCCTTTTATAGCCGAATTTACTACTCAGAATCCCTTACTTGGCCACCACTCTTCTATTTTGATAACTTTATCCTTTGAATTATCACTTTATTAAAAGAATTAATCCAACAATTATCTCCTAAAAATAATGATAATTAAATCCTTTACTTATCCCTTAATTAGCCGAATTTAAAAGAGAATGAAGCTCCTCTTTTGCAAGCCTTGTCCCGTCCACCTCTGTGCTTCTAGAAGCAAAAATAAAACTTCTTTTATTTGCTTCCCATGTGACTCGAACTCGTGCCCAACACCCTTGCATGTGGCGCTATTTCGAGGCCCTAAGTGGCATCTTGAGCCACTTTTCCAAGCTGTTTGTGTGTCAAATTTCACATACTTTTCTCTTAAGGCCACCTTGCCTTAATTTCCTCTTTTAAACTTTAAAACTCGACATTTATAAGTCATTTCTAAGTTTCAAAAAATTTCGTTTGGCTCTTTAAACTTGACATTTCCTTACATTTCCTAGTTTCCAAAAATGTTCACTTTCCCTTGTTGAATCATTTCTAAATCATTTTCCTAGTTTCCAGGACATTTCCCTACATTTCCTTACATTTCCCTACATTTCCTTACATTTCCTTATATTTCCATACATTTCCATACATTTCCATACATTTCTTTACATTTCCATACATTTCTATACATTTCCATACATTTCCTTACATTTCCATACATTTCCATACATTTTCTTACATTTCTAAGGTTCTAAAATGCATACCACATATCACAATAAACATGCTATTTCATAAAATTAAGTAAAATGCACACAATGGGATTGAACCTCTTCCTCAAAGTACTTCACTTGATGCCATAACCCTTGCACCTTAGGTGGCGTCCCTTGCCACTTTTCCACATCACTTCTTGTTTTTAACTTAAAAACCAATAATTGTCCAAAGCTTTCTCTTCCATCCTAGGATTTTAAAAACCCTTAATTCACTTCCAAACACTGCCAAAACCTACTACTCATGAATTATGCACAAATGCATAACCCCTAATCTAGGATGTTACAGTTCTACCCTCCTTAAAAATAATTTTGTCCTCGAAATTACTTATTAACAGTCGTACAATCCTTCTCACCGCACTATGCTTACGCTGCACACTCTGATCTTAATAGAACCATCATACTTTCCAGGCACAATCTCTAAGTTCACGTCCCTTAGAACTCATATCTAACGATGCGTTTTAATCTATTTAATAAATTTTTATGAATTAGTTTTTATTTCACTGATGAACTGCGAAGAAGTTTTATGAAAAGAATTTTAGGAGTGGTTCTTTCGTATTCATACATGCACACAGTCTTTACATTCATACATCCATCAATCAATTATGAACTTCCGTTCATTCAGAGAAATGTTGTAGTTTTCATTGCTGTTGTTTTTCCACTACCCAGAGATATTTGCGTAATTTGTCCTACAGGGGTATTTTTCGCAATTTATCGAAACAAGATTCCTTGGTGTTTTTGCCAAAAAGTATTTTGGTAATTTTAAAGTCCCGGGGCTCTTCGATAAATTTGGAAATTCTAGGGGTATTTCGATAATTTTAAATTTTGGGGGTATTTTGGTAATAAACTAGGGTAGTTTTGTAAAGTTTAATAGTTCAGGGATATTTCAAAATTTGCAAAACTTTGAGGGTTCTTTTTGAGAGATTTTTTTTCCAAAATGTTGAAGTTGCAGAAAATTTTAGAAGTCAGGGTCATTTTGGAGATTTTGGTAAGTTAGGGGCAATTTTGTAATTTTCTAAAATCAAGGTATTTTTGATAATTTGCAAATAAGGGTTTTTGGACTTGTTATAAAATAATGATAATGTTGATTAAAACTGTGGGTATTTTAGACAATTTTATAAACCAAGGGCATTTTTATAATTTTACCACTAGGGGTATTTTTGTAATTTTATAAATCAAAATTTTTTTTTAGAAAATTGAGTAGAAAAAGTAGTTTTCTCAAATTGAAGAAAATTGATTTTAAGAGTTTTTTAAAATTAGGGTTCCTAAAAGAAAACATGGCTCGTTTCCTTTCAGGTTTTAGTTATTGGGTTTAGCCTATGACCGAGCCTTCTTGGTCAGGTGAACCAAAGCTACGCACCAGACAGGATTCGAGTGGAGAGGAAGTGAGTCACACAGACTGCTTAAGTACCAAGCTCCCACTGAAACCATTCCTAGGCATGCGTACAGGGGTTGCCACACCCACTAAGTCCTCTGGGTTAGGGTGAATCGAAGCTACGCACTAGGTAGGATTCCTGCGAAGAGGAGGTGAGTCGCTAGGACTGCTTAAATACCAGGCTCTTCCGAATCCAATCCTAGACATGCGTACCATGGTTGCCACACCCTAACTCGATTGACTTGGCCATAGGTTTGTTTAGTTAGGCCATTAAGTCTTATGTAGTAGTTGGGGTAGACTAGTCCTAGGGTTCAAGTACCTATCATTCTATTCTAAGTTCCATTCCTTTTCTACCCTTCTATAAATCACATAATCACACAGATGGTTAGGGGTACTTACCTGGTGGACTGCGGGTCGAAGACTTAGGTGCCATCCTAGAAAAACCTGCCTATTTTCAGAAATACTTCCATAAAACTCATTTGGACTCGTTTTGAAAATGTTTTGGGCCTTAGGCCACAGGCCGAGAGTTTAAAACTAGGCTCTGATACCAAACTAAAACACCCCACACCCGACCACGAGCCTGGACTGAGTCTGGTATGTTCCTTGACGTAACCCGGTTCAAAATTCTTTCGAACACTTTGAAAGCTGTGTGTTTTGAAGATAGTTTGTTTGTGGGTTGGGCTCGAGTTGAAAACAAGTTTATTTTTATATTGAAAACCCATTTATTTCAGGTGACAAAATATTTAAAGTTTATTTTAAATTAAATTGACTTAATCTTTAAATAACATAAATACGTAACATAGTAATTAAAACATCAATAAAATCATCACTATGGCCTTATTACATAAAATAAAACCCAAAATAAAATTGTAGAGTACTTAAATAAAATAAAAGTCCAAATTGAATAAAACTTTCAATTGAGCATGGCCACCACAAGTTCTGTAGTCCGGTCCATCACTTGTTCATCACCAAACATGTTCCCACAGCGGGTGAGTCAATGACTCAATGTGTAACCAACACAAAATTTAATAGAATTAGGCATACCATACAAATCATGTTCATATAATAATTCAAGATAATGATGCAATCCCGAACCCAAACCTATATGCCATCCGCTACACTCCACCCGTACCATCCTGCACATCGTGGGGACTACTAAGTCAACCCTCCATCCGCTACACACCATCGAAGGCAGTCATTGTAGTCGACGTGCTCATCGCCCATATAAAATTTGTGGCATAGCCACCAGATAATTGTGTCATGAGACACCACATTCAGATAATGTAACCGAAGTTACCACATTAAGATAATGTGACCGAAGTCACCACATTCAGATAGTGATACCGAAGTCACCACATTCACTTCCACTTTCTCATATAACCCGAATGCCCCATATTATTCATATCATGCATATCATACTTAAATTCACATTCATGTCACTTTTCACATTTAAGTATAACATATTTCGTAATCCTAGTAGGAGTAGGAAAACGTACCTAAGTACTTTGTACCATAACATGGTACTTTAGCCACATTCTTACACTTTCATATTAACACATATATCAAGTTAGAGCCATAAATCTATTAAGATTAGTGTGGGGTACACACCTAATTCGCTTAACGATTTCACTTGAAATTCCAAAATCCGATCTACTACCTTAGATTTTTAATGCCTACATTCGGCCAGATGGTAATATTTAGCAAAGGCCTATTCGGCCATAAAACCAAATCCTAGTAGGATTTGTATTCTTAAAACTTACCTTGTTGCCATTTAGATGATTAATCAAATCTCGAAAACTTGTATTCTACTCTTTTGAAATCGGCTAATCACTAGATTCCTTGAATCGGTTAGTTTTTCGATTTAAAACACATAATAATAGATCTACTACTAAAATAGGGTCTTGGCCGAATATTCATAGTCACTTACCTTAAGGATTTTAAATCCCAAAATTCACCGAATAACTAGGGAACACGCGGCCTATGGTGTACCTTTGGGAAAAGAAATCCTCCTTCGTGTAGTTGACTTAAACAAATCCCGAAAGATCTCTTCAAAGTTTCGACTAACACAATAATGGGGTTAGATTTCCTAGTTTCGGCTTTAATCTTAGAAGAAAAAGAATGGAAATCGATAACTACCGACCTTACCCTTAATCTTTGTAATTGATGCCCCTTTTCTTGAGTCCTTAAAGATTGACTTAAGACCTAGAGAGTAGTCACACAAGTTTCGACTTTTGGAATATTGAGAGGAGAAGAATGAAGAAGAAAAGAAAAATTGCTTAAGAGAATTCGGCAGAGGTTATTAAGAAAGAGAAAATAATGAATGAAGAATGGCCTCTCTTTTCATTTTATAGCCGAATTTACTACTCAGAATCCCTTACTTGGCCATCACTCTTCTATTTTGATAACTTTATCCTTTGAATTATCACTTTATTAAAAGAATTATCCAACAATTACCTCCTAAAAATAATGATAATTAAATCCTTTATTTATCCCCTAATTAGCCGAATTTAAAAGAGAATGAAACTCCTCTTTTGCAAGCCTTGTGTCGTCCACCTCTATGCTTCTAGAAGCAAAAATAAAACTTCTTTTATTTGCTTCCCATGTGACTCGAACTCAGGCCCAACACCCTTGCATGTGGTGCCATTTCCAGAGGCCCTAAGTGGCATCTTCAGGCCACTTTTCCAAGCCTGTTTGTGTGTCAAATTTCACATACTTTTTCTCTTAAGGCCACCTTGCCTTAATTTCCTCTTTTAAACTTTAAAACTCGACATTTCTAAGTCATTTCTAGGTTTCCAAAAATTTTTGTTTGGCTCTTTAAACTTGACATTTCTTAGTTTCCAGAAATGTTCAGTTTCCCTTTTGAATCATTTCTAAATCATTTTCCTAGTTTCCAGGACATTTCCCTACATTTCCTTACATTTCCCTACATTTCCTTACATTTCCTTATATTTCTATACATTTCCATACATTTCTATACATTTCCTTACATTTCCGTACATTTCCATACATTTCCTTACATTTCCATACATTTCCTTACATTTCCATACATTTCCATACATTTGCTTACATTTCCAAGGTTCTAAAATGCACACCACATATCACAATAAACATGCTATTTCATAAAATTAAGCAAAATGCACACAATGGGATTCGAACCTCTTCCTCAAAGTACTTCACTTGATGCCATAACCCTTGCACCTTAGGTGGCGTCCTTGCCACTTTTCCACATCACTTCTTGTTTTAACTTAAAACCAATAATTGTCCAAAGCTTTCTCTTCCATCCTAGGATTTTAAAAACCCTTAATTCACTTCCAAACACTGCCAAAACCTACTACTCATGAATTATGCACAAACGCATAACCCCTAATCTAGGATGTTACAAAGTGTCCTGTACCGTCCATCACTGCCTCTCCTTGCTGCTCCAAAATGTTTCTCTTGCTGCTCGAACCTAGGCCCCCTTCTCATTTTCCTATGGCGTCACCTTACAAGGCCCTAAGTGGCGCCTCCTTGCCACCTTACCAGCTTAATTCTTGTGTCCTAAGCCACACAATAAACTCCTTAAGGCCTAGCTCCCTTAGTTCCCCTTTTTAGGCTTAAAATAAAATATTTTTCTAAGGCTTCTACCTACATCCCAAGGTTCTTGAAGCCCCCAAAACACATTCAAGTCATATTCAAGCATGCAATCACATTCATTTAAGTGAAAATGCATAACCCCTAAATCCCGGATATTACAAAGTAACTCACCCCATTTTTTTTACCCCTCTCAGGTAATAACAATTGATGGAGACTTGGGTCGGAGATGACTTCGTGGGGAGGCTATACTACAAATGGTGGTTTATAAAACTTTAAGACTTCTTTTATAATTTTTATTAAGTACTATTTTTAATGGCGATGTAATAAGGCCTTTTTAATTATGGATTTTATTATGTGGATAGATTTATTATGTTTTAGTTTTATTAAGTTGGATTGATTTAGTTTTTCATAAATGTTTTTCTAAAACTTTCGTATAAAATAAAGGTTTTTCTTAAATTCTTTAAAACTCAAGAAATCCTTTAACTCTTCGTTAGAATATTTTGATTAAATAAATTTCAAAATTTTAATCAAATACTACTCTATAGATCCAATGATAATCTCTTGTATTTTTAATCAAGGATTTCAAATAAACTTCGATTTTTTGATAAAGTCATTCTCTTAATTATTTTGAAATTTGATTTCTACTTCGTTAAATGATTTGAATGTACGTTAAATTTGTGTGGCATGCCAAAATCCAGGCTTAATGCATAGGCCGAGTTTGGGTGTTACATTTCATGGTATCAGAGCCCAGTTTTAAAACTCGGCTGTGGTTTGGGTTCAACAATGATTTTGTTTAAAAAACCACTTAATTTTCTAGACTTTATGTTTTAAAGGTAGTATAGTACCACGAGCATCTGACACCAAGTCAAGTAAGTATGTTCAGTAAGTATTTGTTTATTAAATGTTTATTTTTGTGATAAGACCTAAGGAACACTCTAGAACTTCTAGTTTTAGGCGTTGAAAATGATAGAGATCGAGACTATAGGATGTGATTAGGAAAACAACCCTATCTCTTATATCTCATAAAATATCGTTAATAAACACTAAAATAATATTCTGATTTATAAAACTTGTAATTAGATTAAAGTGAATTAGTTAATATGAGCACTAGAGAACATGGTCGTGGACGCGGTAGATGTGCCCGTGGTAGAGGCCGAGGTGCTGCGTCTGAAGTGCCAGGTCATATACCGAAAATAGATGCACCTGCGTCATTCGAGAGCGAAGCTCGATCTCATGATCATGCGAATGAGGATAATGCTTTGACTCAAGCAATGTTACAAGTCTTAGAAAGAGTAGCTGGAGCCAGAACTGGGCCAGTAACTTGCGGATCAATATCGGAACGACTTAAGTCTAGTGGTGAAGAAGTTTTTAGAGGTGTCTCTGGTGTAGCTCCGAATGTGGCAGAATACTGGCTTGAGGCTGTAGAACGAATTATGGATGATTTGGAGTGCACCATCGAGCAGAAATTGAGAGGAGCCGTGTCTTTGCTAAAAGACGAGGCGTATCAATGGTGGCTTATTGTTCGAGAAGGCACTGAGGCTGCATTGGTTAATTGCAATTTCTTTAAAGCTGCTTTCCAAGGTAAGTACTGTAACATCCTAAAAATTTGAGTATCAATATGTTGCTAGGGGTTAGCTCGGGTTTACTTGGAATTTGAATAAATATTAGTAAAGAGTACTTTAGTGTAAAGAAATCAGGTGACCATGAAACTTAAGTTAATTAAGTACTAAAAGATGGCATAAGATGAGTCATTGGCAAAATGGTGATGGCGCCATAAGTTGGACTTGAGGGAAGAGGTTCGAATCTCCTAGCATGCAATTTGAGAGTTTTTATTTTTGCTTTATCCTAGCATGTGTCGGTCATGGATAAGATTAGGATGAGTTGGATTAATTATTTTTGGTAAGAAGACTAAAGGTTATGGTAAGCTTGAGTTAAGGGATAGAATGGCTTGAATAGGGGGATAATGTTTCTCAAACTTAACGAAAAGGGAGGATGATATGGCTTGAGACTAGGATGATGTTTTGGCAACTCTTTCATGGCCTTTTGACCATGTATGTGGACGGCATAGGGGATAGGGGGGATGGCCGGTTTTGTCGATTGGCTTGGTAGGCTTGGTTGTTGGAGGAGCACTTTCTTTTTGGTCATTTTTGGCTTTGGCAAAACACATTTTCTCTCCATCTATTTTCTCTCTAGTCGAATTTGCCAACAACTTTGAGTAAACAACTCATTCTTTTGTCATTTCTTTTGACCATTTTGGGTTAGTTGCTCTCTTTCTCTCCAAATCTTTTCTTCTCTTTGTGATCGAAATCACATAAGCTAACAAGGATTTCTTCTTTTCTTTTTCTCATTTTTCCTCCCCAATGCCGAATGCACATTTCTCCTAAACTCAATTCTCTTTTCTTTCTCTTTTCTTTCTCTTTTCTTTCTCCTTTCTTTCTCTTTTCTCTCTTGAAAACCGAATCATCATCATCTCCTTCTTTCATTTTTTTTACTTTCTTTTCAACCATATTTCCTTCATTGTTTTCTCTCATGGCCAAATGCTAGATTGTTTCCTTGCCGAACCATTTTCATTTTCTTTGTTTAGTCATAACCGAATCTTCCATTAGACATAAGTATTCTTCTCACGCATTTCTTTTTTAACAGTGGAAAATAGTGTGATTTTTGGAGGGCAGAAACTCAAGTGCTCGTGAGTATCGTGAATCATTGGAATCGATCTTAAGAGTTAAGGTAAGGAGTTTATTCAAGGATTCTAATGTTACTCGTCATATTGGTATAGTTGGTTTGATAATCGATTTTGTTTTAGGGGACGTTATCGCTCGATTGTCATCTTATGGAACAAGGATAATTGTGGTAAAGCCAATCTCGTTTTTAAAATCGTTAGTCATATTTCGATAATTATTAGTCAGACTAATGATCTTATGTCATTAGAAATATTCAAGATAGGGCAGGAAAGGGCGGTGAATAGTCTTCAAAAGAGGGGTGGTTCCGCTAATCCCCCCAAGTATAAACGAAGGGCTATTTCAGGAATTCGAGATTTTCTACCGGGTTGCGGACCCTCATCCGAGGAGAACCAGTTGTTTGAAGTCATTCATACTCCCGAACCTTTGTTCGTTCATGGATTCTCATAGGACAACGAACCAACAATCGGGGAGAACCCAAAAATAGAAGTAGTTGAAATCCTGAGGGTAAAGATTTAGATCGTTTATCAATAGTGTAGTTTTAATAAATAATAGTGTTCTAATTTATCGTGTTACGTTTAGGTATTGACGAGCGGGAAAGTCTAGTACTCACAATAACCAGGTGTGTAACTTCACACTTATCTCGGGTTAGATGCTATGCTGTAAGTATTGAGAAAAATCATAAAGATGACAAAATCGGAAAAAAATGCGTAATAATTAGTATTTTTGTGAAAATACATGAAAACTGTTAAATTTGTGAAATTTACAAAAACGCCCTCAATGAGTAATTGGTAAATTGTAAATTTTATGTCTCATGTTAAATGGGCCGAAAAATCTGCTAGATCGTTAAATGGACTGAAAATCTGCTAGATCGTTAAATGGACCAAAGTGTTAGATTGCTAAATGGGCTAAATGTTATTTTGTATTATGTGCCATAATAAAAACTTGAAATATTGATTTACATGTAAATTGGGCTTTTTGCTAAAATATCATATGTATATAGACTGTTATGCATACATGTTTACATGGGTTGGGAAAAATGATGAAGAGAAGAAAGGCCTGTTGCCAAAATCTAGTTCAGTGGCTCTGCCACAAATATTTCAATGGCTTAATGCCTCTAGTTCGGTGACTTTGTCACAATCTAGTTCGGTGGTGCACCACAACATTATTAAAAATGGCTTTATGCCTATAATTGGTGTGTTGGCGGGGTGGGTTGACTTGATCCCCACAGGTGTGATGGTTGGTACGGGTGGTGTGTAGTAGATGGAAATTAGGTCTGGTTGGGAAATTTCATCTTGCATGAATTTCATTTATTATATTGTTAAATCTGTTGTTAGGCTCAAGCCCAAAATTATGACTTGATGAGCTGGCCCAGTGGATATAGTAAGTGAGTTATACACTAAGTTCTGAGTAACTCACTCCCTTAAATTTTCCATCTCAGGTAATGGCAATTGATGTAGACTTGGGCCGAGGATGACTTCGTGAAGGCCATTCTGCAAACATGGGTTTTATAAACTATGAACTTTTATTAAGAGCTTTCTTTAAATTACTATTTTGGATATGATGTAATAAGGCCTTTATTAATATTTTATGGATTTTATTTTTATGTGTGGATGGATTTAAATTTTATTTTAGATATTTAATATGGGCTTATGTTAATCCTATAATGATTTCTTTAAAATTCTTTGTTTTTAAAACATATGAGATTCTATAACTATTTTCAAAATTCTTTTAAACTCTTTTAAGGTTTTGATAGTTGGATACTAAATGATAAAAATTTCAACAAATGTTTCTTAAATTCATCGATTTCAAATCATTTTCTTGGTTTTTACTAAACTTCATCTTCAAGAGGTTTTGTAGAACTGTTTTTACTTAAATCATTAGAGAATAAAAAGGATGTTCGATTTGTGTGACAAACCAAATCTCGTCTTGACGCATAGACCTGGTTTGGGGTGTTACATTTAATGGTATCAAAGCCAGTTTCAAAACTCGGCTGTGGTTGGGTTCAACAAATAACTTTCGTATGAAATTATTTCAATTATGTTTTAAAGATTAGTATGGCACCACAAGCATCTGGCACCAAGTCAAGTAAGTATTTATTACTGAATGATTATTATGATGATATGATCTTAGGAACACTCTAGAACTTCTAGTTTTAGATGCTGAAAATCATAGAGATTGAGACTATAGGATGTGTGTGCAAAAAATAACTTTATCTCTCGAATCTCATAAAACATCGTTAATAAACACTGAAATAATATTCTAATTCATAAAACTTGTAATCAGATTAAATCGAATTAGACATTATGAGCTCTAGAGGACGTGGTCGTGGATGCGGTAGACGTGGCCGTGGTAGAGGACGAGGTACAGCGTCTGAAGCACCAAATCATATGCCGAAAATGGATGCACCTCCGTCACTTGAAAGTGAGACGGGAACACATAATCATATGGAAGAAGATAATGCTTTGATGCAAGCAATGTCTGCGAGTCCCGAAATGGTCATTTGGAACTAGAGTTGGGCCAACGACTCGTGGGTCGATATCGAAACGACTCAAGTCTAATGGTGTAGAAGTTTTAGAGGAGTTTCGATGTAGCTCGAATGTGGCGTAATATTGGCTCAAGTCGTGGAGCGGATTATGGATGATCTAGAATGCTTCGTCGAAAGCGTAAACCGAGAGGGGCCGTGTCCTTGCTAAGAGACGAGGCATATCAATGGTGGCTTACTATCCGAGAAGGCACTGAAGCTGTAGTTGTTACTTGGGAATTCTTCAAAGCTGCCTTTCAAGGGAAATATGTAGGAACAAGTTATGTGGACGCCCGAAGGAAGGAATTCCTGAATCTGATTTAAGGAAATAAGACAGTGGTAGCGTATGAGGCTGAGTTTCTACGCTTGAGTCGCTATGCTCGGACAATAGTGAAACACCCCACACCCGGCCCATGAGCCTGAACTGGATCTGGTATGTTCCAAAAGTAAATCGGTTTCAAAGATTTTTGTTACTTAGAGAAAATTTGTGAATATTGGAAAAAAATGTTGTCGTGGATTGGGCTTAGATTGGAAACCCATTTAATTAATCTTGTAAATCCAATTTTTATTAAGGTGACAAAATAATTTTTAAGGTTTTAAAAAAATCACTTAACTTTAGTCATAATAGTTTGTAACATAACAATTTAAAGTAAAGAGAATAAGAAAATCCACGGGCCTTATGGCCTTATTACATCAAGTAAAACCCAAAAAAAAAATAACAAAGTCCAAATTGAATAAAATATTCAAATGAAACATGGCCACCTCGAGGTCTACCATCCCGGTCAAATCCTTTGTTCATCACTGAAAATATTTCCCACAACGGGTGAGTCAATAGACTCAATGTGCACACAAGACTAACATTCAACAAATCAGGCATACACGCTCATATCAATTTCATATTCATATAAAATGATGATGCAACCCAACCCAAGCCTAACGGTCCATCCGCTACACACCACCGTACTTGCCGGTACCACACCGTGGGACTACTAAGTCAACCCTCCATCCGCTACACACCATCAAGGCGATCATTGCAATCGACGTGCTCATCGCCCATATAATTTGTGTCATTAGACACCATATTCAAATAATGTAACCGGGTTACCAAATTGAGATAATGTAACCGAGTTACCATATTCAAAATGTTGTGACCGTGGTCACCATATAACGTTAGTGAGACCAAGTCAACACCTTCTTCCCTTTCACATAAATCCCGAATGCCCCAAAAATATATATCATGCATAACATACTTAATTTCATATTCATATACATATATTCATATGTTATAAAATAACATATTTCATAATCCTATCGTAAGTAGGAAACATACCGAGTACTCTTGTACCATATTAGGGTATTTAGCCATATTCATATACTTACGATAATCATATAATAAAATAATTGCCATATGAAATATCGAAAGTTAGTGTGTGTACACACCGATTTGCTTAATAGATTCCTTGAAATCTCAAGAACGATCTATCGATCTAGATTTTTACTCCTATATTCTACCAACCATTAAAATATATTAACAAACTTATTTGGCTTAAAACCAAATCCAAGTAGGATTTGTATTACTTACCTTGTTGCCGAATTAAAAGATTGTAAATCAAGCTGCAGAAAATTGATAGTATTCCTTCCTTAAATCGGCTAGCCACTAAATCGTATTTATGTCGGTTTAACTTTTGAATAAATGGAAAATAATTCCAAATATCAAGAACAAACCTTGGCGAATGTCACTTACCATACAATTTCCAAATCAAGAGGATTCCTTAATATGCACGTCAAATCCTACAACTTCATATGTTAGATCTAATCTAATTTTAATAAGTAGTATTTGGCCTTTAGTGAATGTGCCTCACCTTAAATTCCTTGAATCAAATCCCAAACTCTTCCTTTGATATTCGCCAAGAGACATAAAAGAGGTTATTTCCTTAGATCTTGATTAAAGAATTTAGAAGAACAAAATTAATTGTTCTTACCTTAGATCCTTGATCCTTATATTTGGTAATTGTAAAACCCGAGAGATCCTTGTAGATTCGGTCATGAACAGAATAGGGATTAGTACCCGATTTTGGTAAAAGAAAAGGAATAGAAATTGATTGACCACAGATCTTACTCTTTTGATGTTGTAGTTGATTGCTCCTTTGCTTAGAATCAACAAAGATTCTTTGACAAGAGAAACAGAGAAGAAAATAGAAGAAGAGAGGATGGTTTTGCTTAAAGAAAATTCGCAGAGAGGGGAGAGAGCTAGGAAAATTTCGCAAGGCTTAGAAAAGATGAGAGAATAGCCTAAATTCTCCTCCTTTAATGAAATTGCTAGACCAAGAGTCCCGGACTTGGCCACTACTCCCCACAGTGATAATATTATCTTTAATATCACCTTAATTAAATTAAAAGTGTTTAATCCATCCTTTATCTCTTCAATTAAAAATCCTTTATTTATCACTTTAATTTATCAAGTTTTAACAGAAATAAAACTCCTCCCTTTTCTAGAAATAGGTGCCATCCACCCCTTAGCCTTGGAAGAAAAAATAAAGCCTTCATTATTTGCTTCCCAAGTGACTCGAACTCAGGCCCATTTCTCTTACACATGGCGCCATTTCCATAAGCCTTAAGTGACACCTTCAGGCCACTTTTCCAAGCCTGTTTGTGTGTCAAATTTCACCAACTTTTACTTTTAAGGCCCTCTTGCCCTTATTTCCTATTTTGGACTTTAAAATTTGACATTTCGGCATCATTTCTAAGTTTCCTAAAATTTTCGATCGGCTCAGAACTTGCCATTTTCTTACATCCTCAAGTTTCCAAAATGTTCGGGTTTCCAAAATGTTCAAGTTTCCAAAATGTTCAGTTTCCAAATGTTCGTGTTTCCAAAATGTTCAGTTTCCATTTTCATGCATTTCCGTGTTTCCAAAAATATCAAAAATTTATTCTTAGTGCTTAAACTTGTCATTTCATACAATTAAACTGAAAATGCATAGGCCCTTTTCAGGATGTTACAGTTCTACCCCCCTTAAACAAAATTTTGTCCCCGAAATTTCCTAACTAAAATAGTTGAGGGTATTGCTGTCGCATGGTCTCTTCTGGCTCCCACGAAGCTTTTTCCGTTCCATGATTGTGCACTTTGACTAGAGGCACTGTCTTCCTTCGTAGTACTTTCACATCACGTTCCAAGATCCGAATCGGTTCTTCCTCCTAGGATAAGTCTGGCCTTAGCTCCACTTCTTCAACAGATACCACATGCGACGGATCCGATCGATAGCGACGTAACATGGACACATGAAATACGTCGTGCATCTGCTGCAATTCTGGTGGCAACTCTAATTGGTATGCCACTGGCCCAACTCATTTCAGCACTCGATAAGGCCCTATAAACCTTGGGCTTAACTTCCCTTTTTGACCGAACCTCATTACCTTCTTCCAAGGCGGGACTTTCAGGAATACTTGGTCTCCCACTTCAAACTCTATTTCCTTCCGCTTAAGGTCTGCGTACGACTTCTGCCTATCAGAGGCTTCCTTCAACCGTGCTGAATTAACTCAACCTTCTCTTGGTTTACGCCACTAATTACGGACCCAAAACTTGGCGTTCTCCTAACTCGGTCCAACAAGTAGGCGTTCTACACTTCCTTCCATACAATGCTTCGTATGGTGCCATCCGGATGCTAGCTTGATAGCTGTTGTTGTAGGCGAATTCAGCTAAAGGAAAGTAATTTTCCCAACTTCCTCGGAAATCCATTACACAGCCTCTCAACATATCCTCCAACACTTGTATAACCCATTCAGACTGCCCGTCTGATTGTGGATGAAAAGTCGTAGTGAAGTCTAGCTTAGTGCCTAAAGCTTGATGGAGTGCCTTCCAAAATCGAGACGTAAACCTTGGGTCTCTATCAGAGATGATCGACATTGGTACTCCATATAACCTCACAATCTCTGCCACATATAACTTGGCCAACTTCTGAAGAGAATAATCCATTCTTACTGGGATAAAGTGTGCGGACTTGGTCAAACGGTCCACTATCACCCATACCGAGTCCTTCTTAGTAGGCGTAAGGGGAAGCCCACTAACGAAGTCCATGGTAATTCTTTCCCACTTTCATTGGGGAACTTCGATTGGTTAAAGCAATCCCGATGGGACTTGGTGTTCAGCCTTAACTTGCTGACACGTCAAACATTTCCCCACAAATTCGGTCACCTCTCGTTTGGATCGGACCACCAAAGCTGCTCCCTTAGATCTCTATCTGACTTGATGCCTCCGGATGCATAGCATAAGGGCTACCATGCGCTTCCCAAAGAATCCTTTGTCTCAACTCCTTATTCCTCGGCATACAGACTTTTCCCTTGTAGCACAATACTCCTTCATCATTGACGCCATAGTCCTTTAATCCCCTTTTCTGTACTTGCTGCAACTTAGTACTTAAGTCGTTATCAGCCAACTGTCCCTCTTTCACTTCCTTTAGCCATGTGGGCCTGACTTGTAATTCTACCAACAGACTTCCGTCATCATACAGACTTAAGTGAGCGAACAAAGCCCGTAGATCCGATACCACCTTCCGACTTAGGGCATCGGCTACCACATTCGCCTTGCCCGGATGATATTCTATCAAACAGTCGTAGTCCTTCAGCAATTTCACCCACCTTCGTTGCCTCAAGTTCAACTCCTTCTGAGTCAATAAGTACTTAAGGCTCTTGTGGTCTATGTAGATAACCGACCTTTCTCCATAAAGGTAGTGCCTCCAAACCTTAAGGGCGAAAACCACTGCTGCTAGTTCCAAGTCATGAGTGGGGTAGTTAACCTCATGAGGCCTTAGCTGCCGTGACGCATAAGCGACTACTTTGCCCTCTTGCATTAACACACAGCCTAACCCCGTATGCGAAGCGTCACAGTACACCACAAAATCTTTTCCTACCTCCGGCTGAATTAACACTGGAGCTTCTGTCAGCACCTTCTTAAGCTTTTCAAAGCTTTCCTGCTGCTTATTCGTCCATTCGAAGGGTACTTCCTTCCTTAGCAACTTTGTTAAAGGCGCGGCTATTGACGAGAATCCTTCCACAAACCTTCTGTAATAGCCTGCCAAGCCTAAGAAACTTCAGATCTCAGCCACGGACCTAGGTGGTTTCCAATCCAACACGGCTTCGATCTTCCTAGGATCCACTCTTATTCCTTCTGCGGATACCACATGTCCTAAGAATGCCACCTCCTTAAGCCAAAATTCGCACTTGCTGAATTTGGCATAGAGCTTCTTCTCCCTTAACACTTCCAACACGACTCGGAGATGCTCATCATGCTCCTCCTCCGACTTCGAGTACACCAAAATATCGTCGATGAACACAACGACGAACCTATCCAAGTAGGGTTGGAAAACCCGATTCATCATGTCCATGAATGTGGCTGGAGCGTTTGTCAACCCAAACGGCATTACTACAAACTCGAAGTGGCCATATCTTGTCCTAAAAGCGGTCTTATGGATGTCAGCTTCCTTCACCTTCAACTGATGGTATCCCGACCGTAAGTCAATCTTTGAAAACACCGCAGCTCCCTTCAGCTGATCGAACAAGTCATCGATCCTTGGCAAGGGATACTTGTTCTTAACGGTCAGCTTATTCAACTGACGGTAATCTATGCATATACGCATGGTTCCGTCCTTCTTCTTCACAAATAAGACCGGTGCTCCTCACGGAGACACACTGGGTCGGATGAACCCACGATCCAACAGTTGTTGGATCTGAGCCTTGAGCTCCACTAACTCCTTTGGTGCCATTTGGTATGGAGCGATTGACACAGAAGCTATTCCGGGTAGTAAATCTATCCCAAATTCCACCTCCCTGTCTGGGGGTATTCCCGGTAATTCCTCTGGAAACACATCCACGAAGTCCCTTACCGTCCTAACTCCATTAATACCTTTCTCCTTCCCCCTATCACACTTACGAAGGCTAGGAATGCCTTGCAACCTTTCTTAACCATCTTCTCAGCCTTCAGTGCCGAAACTCCGTTAGACAAGTTGTTCCTCCTTTCTCCGATCATCACTACCACTTCATCCTCTGGGGTTCTTAGTTCCATACGTTTAGCCGCACAATCCAACACGGCTCGGTGTTCTACTAGCCAATCCATTCTGAGTATAAGTTTAAACTCTCCGAAGGGTAACTCCATCAAGTCTGCCCGAAAGTTCACTCCCTGAATTTCTAAGGGCACATTTCGAAAGATCTTGTCTACCACTACAGTTTGGCCTAATGGGCTTACTACAGTCATCTATCTATCAGAGAGTTTAGAGTCTAGGCCTAGTGTTTCCACTACACTACTTGTAACATAAGAATGGGTCGAGCCCACATCAATCAAAGCAAAGTAGGGTTTGTCAAAAATAAAAAACATACCGGTTATTACATCCGGTGCGTCACCATCTTCCCTTCGGCGAATCGCATAAACCAAACTCGGTTGCCTTGCATCAGCATTAGTAGTACCTCGGCCCTGTGTTCCACGGCCTCTGCCAACACCACTACCTCGCCATTCAACCACGACCCTTTGAGGTTTTGTCTCGCCTCTACCACTGGCTAGCATTCTAAATCGCCGGTCGGCTCTCATCTCGTTGCTTGGGACATTCCTTAAGCATATGGTCCTTGGACCCACACTTGAAACATCCTCCATCTTTCTCCAACACTCTCCCATATGCTTTTTTCCACAATGCTCACAAAGGCGTCATCGCCACCTGCATCACCTCTTGATTTCGTGGTCCGTCAACCCTAGACCTCTTGTGACCCTTTCCAGATGGCCTAAATCCTCTTTTGGCCTTATTCTTATCCATGGTGCGCTTAGTAGCGTCCTTAATCCCTCGGCCACCTTGGCCTTTTCCACCAAAGTCGAGAATTCTCGCTCTTGATGCGGTGCTATCAGCAGTCTCGAGTCGTCCCTCATCCGTCCTCAAAATGGACACGGCGTTCATGCTCGATTGCCACTACCCTCGAGCATAGTGGCTCAACCTCGAAATTCGCCTCATATTCTCATGACGGACTTACTCCCTTGTATCAACCCCGTAAAAGCCTTCCTTTGTTCATCTCAGTATACACGGCTCCCACGCACTTCTTCTAAAATGCCTCTAACATATTCCCAAGTCAAGTTTCCAGCCGTGGTACCATCCCAAACAGTTAACCACCACTAATATGCTTCATCACGTAACAACGCCACCATCCCTTTCAACTTTTCCTCTAGAGTCAGATCGAGCTCATCCATGATACGCTCCGTTGCTTCCAACCACAACATTCAGCTGTACTGGGTGCCACATTAGATACTCCTCGAAACATTTTCGCTCCATTAGCTCGGAGCCGTTCGGTCTGACTTTTGATTTCCCCCATTTCCTCCTGCACCAGCCACCAATTCCAAAACTCGCAGCACAGCCTGCGACACAACATCTTCCCCCGTCTGAGCCTGCTGCTCAACATTAACAGTTGGGGGTGGTGGTGGCGGAGACATTTCATTATCAGACCCTTGACCCGATCTAACGGGTTCCGACACGATCATCCTTTCTCTACCTCGACCACGACGACCACGTCCTCTAGAGCTCATTTTCTAGCATCGAGATCTGATTAAGAAATTTTATGGATTAGTCATTGTTCCACTTATTTACCAAATGAAGGAGTTTTATGAAAAGGATTTTAGAGTGGTTCTTTCGATTCATACAAACACACGTCTTTTCCATTCATTCATCCATCCATCAAACAAGTATGAACTTTCGTTCATTCGGAGAAACGTTGTGGTTTTTGTTGTTGTTGTTTTCCACTACCGTGGGTATTTTTGTAATTTTGTCCTCTGTGGCATTTTCGTAATTTTTCGTAAGAAAATGTTCCTTGGTGTTTTTGTCAAAAAGTATTTTGAAAGTTTCGAAGTCTCGGGGTAATTTGGAAAAATTTTGAAATCCGGGGTATTTTGGTAATTTTTCACAAATTAGAGTAAATTTGTAAATTTAATAAATTAGGGGTTTTTTTCGAAAGTTGTAAAACTTTGGGGGTTCTTTTCAAAAATTGTTCCTTCAAAAATGGGGATGTTGCAAAAATTTTAGAAATCAAGGTCATTTTGGTAATTATGTAAGTTAGGGGCAATTTTGTAATTTTCCAAAATCAAGGTATTTTGATATTTTACAAATTAGGGTTCTTGAATGTTTATGAAATATTGAAATTTTGGTAAAGCTGTTGAGTAGTTGAACATTTTATAAACCAAGGGCATTTTGGTAATTTTACCACTAAGGGCATTTTTTGTAATTTTCGTAAATCAGGAGTTTTTCAGGAAATGTTGTAAAAATAATTTTATCTGATTTAAAAGAAAGTTTTAAAAATTTGAAAAACTAGGGTTTGTTGTTTTGTTCTCTTTTTTTTTTTAAACATGGCTAGTTTCCTTTCGGGTTTTAGTCATTATGTTTAGCCTATGGTCGAGCCCTCTTGGTCAGGGTGAACCAAAGCTACGCACCAGGCAAGAATCGTGTGGAGAGGAGGTGAGTCACGCAGACTGCTTAAATACCAAGCTCCCACCGAAACCATTCCTAGACATGCGCATAGAGGTTGCCACACCGCTGAGCCCTCTAAGTTATGGTGAACCGAAGCTACGCACCATGTAGGATTCCTGCGAAGAGGAGGTGAGTCACTAGGGCTGCTTAAATACTGTGCTCTTCCGGATCCAATCCTAGACATGCGTCTGAGGATTACCACACCCTAGCTCAGTGACTTAGCCATAGGTTTGTTTAGTGCTTTAAGTCTTATGTGGTTTTGTGTTTGAGTAGTCTAATCCTAGGGTTCAAGTTCCTATCATTCTATTCTACGTTCCATGCCTTTTCTACCCTTATACAATTCATAAATCATGTAATCACACATAGAGTTAGGGGTACTTACGGTGGATCAATTCGGTGACTTAGGGCCATGCTAGAAACACGCTTATTTTCAAAGAAAATCATTTGGCTCGCTTTGAAAACGTTTTGGGCCTTAGCCCACGTGCCAAGAGTTTAAAATTGGGCTCGATACCAAAATGAAACACCCTACACCCGTCCCACGAGCCTGAACCGGATCTGGTATGTTCCTAAAGTAAACCAATTTCAAAGATTTTTGTTACTTAGAGAAAATTTGTGAATATTGGAAAAAAAATATTGTCGTGGATTGGGCTTAGATTGGAAACCCATTTAATTAATCTTGTAAATCCAATTTTTATTAAGGTGACAAAATAATTTTTAAGGTTTTAAAAAATCACTTAACTTTAGTCATAATAGTTCGTAACATAACAATTTAAAGTAAAGCAGAATAAGAAAAATCCACGGGCCTTATGGCCTTATTACATCAAGTAAAACCCAAAAAAAATAACAAAGTCCAAATTGAATAAAATCTTCAAATGAAACATGGCCACCTCGAGGTCTACCGTCCCATCCGTCCTTGTTCATCACCGAAAATATTTCCCACAACGGGTGAGTCAACAGACTCAATGTGCACACAAGACTAACAATCAATAAATCAGCACACACGCTCATATCAATTTCATATTCATATAAAATGATGATGCAACCCAACCCAAGCCTAATGGTCCATCCGCTACACACCACCGCACTCGCCAATCACACCGTGGGGACTACTAAGTCAACCCTCCATCCGCTACACACCATCGAAGGCGATCATTGCAATGACGTGCTCATCGCCCATATAATTTGTGTCATTAGACACCATATTCAAATAATGTAACCAAAGTTACCAAATTGAGATAATGTAACAGGAGTTACCATATTCAAAATGTTGTGACCGTAGTCACCATATAACGTTAGTGAGACCAAGTCAACACCTTCTTCCCCTTTCACATAAACCCGAATGCCCCAAAAATATATATCATGCATAACATACTTAATTTCATATTCATATACATATATTCACATGTTATAAAATAACATATTTCATAATCCTATCAGAAGTAGGAAACGTACCTGAGTACTCTTGTACCATATTAGGGTACTTAGCCATATTCATATACTTACTTATAATCATATAATAAAAATAATTGCCATATGAAATATCGAAAGTTAGTGTGCGTACACACCTGATTTACTTAATAGATTCCTTGAAATCCAGAAGAACGATCTACCGATCTAGATTTTTACTCCTATATTCGGCCAACCATTAAAATATATTAACAAACTTATTTGGCTTAAAAACCAAATCCAAGTAGGATTTGTATTACTTACCTTGTTGCCGAATTAAAAGATTGTAAATCAAATGTCGGAAATTGATAGTATTCCTTCCTTAAATCGGCTAGCCACTAAATCGGTATTTATGTGGGTTTTAACTTTTGAATAAATGGAAAATAATTCCAAATATCAAGAACAAACCTTAGCCGAATGTCACTTACCATACAATTTCCAAATCAAGAGGATTCCTTAATATACTGTCGAAATCCCTACAACTTCATATGTTAGATCCGATCTAATTTTAATAAGTAGTATTTGGCCTTTAGCGAATGTGCCTCACCTTAAATTCCTTGAATCAAATCCCAAACTCTTCCTTCGATATTCAGCCAAGAGACATAAAAGAGGTTATTTCCTTAGATCTTGATTAAAAGAATTTAGAAGAACAAAAATTAATTGTTCTTACCTTAGATCCTTGATCCTTATATTTGGTAATTGTAAAAACCCGAGAGATCCTTGTAGATTCGGTCATGAACAAGAATAGGGATTAGTACCTTGATTTTGGTAAAAAGAAAAGGAATAGAAATTGATTGACCACAGATCTTACTCTTTTTGATGTTGTAGTTGATCGCTCCTTTGCTTAGAATCAACAAAGATTCGGCTTTGACAGTAGAAATAGAGAAGAAAAATAGAAGAAGAGAGGATGGTTTTTGCTTAAAGAAAATTCAGCAGAGAGGGGGAGAGAGCTAGGAAAATTTCGGCAAGGCTTAGAAAAGATGAGAGAATAGCCTAAATTCTCCTCCTTTAACTGAAATTGCTAGACCAAGAGTCCTGGACTTGGCCACTAGTCCCCACAAGTGATAATATTATCTTTCAATTATCACCTTAATTAAATTAAAAGTGTTTAATCCATCCTTTATCTCTTCAATTAAAAGTCCTTTGTTTATCACTTTAATTTATCAAGTTTTAACAGAAATAAAACTCCTCCCTTTTCTAGAAATAGGTGCCGTCCACCCCTTAGCCTTGGAAGCAAAAATAAAGCCTTCATTATTTGCTTCCCAAGTGACTCGAACTCAGGCCCATTTCTCTTACACATGGCACCATTTCCATAAGCCTTAAGTGACACCTTCAGGCCACTTTTCCAAGCCTATTTGTGTGTCGAATTTCACCAACTTTTACTTTTAAGGCCCTCTTGCCCTTATTTCCTATTTTGGACTTTAAAATTTGACATTTCAGCATCATTTCTAAGTTTCTTAAAATTTTCGATTGGCTCTGTAACTTGCCATTTTTCTTACATCCTCAAGTTTTCAAAATGTTCAGGTTTCCAAAATGTTCAAGTTTCCAAAATGTTCAAGTTTCTAAAATGTTCAGGTTTCCAAAATGTTCAGGTTTGCATTTTCATGCATTTCCAGGTTTCCAAAAATATCAAAAATTTATTCTTAGTGCTTAAACTTGTCATTTCATACATTTAAACTGAAAATGCATAGGCCCTTTTCAGGATGTTACAAATAGTGTCAACGGATCATGAGCGTTGTGTACGCTTTGAGGATGGTTGAATGATGAATTGTGGGTTCTGATAGCCCCACAACAAGTTAGAACTTTTTCCACGCTTGTGGAGAAAGCCAAGATAGCCGAAGAGGCTAAGAGCTCAGAACGTCAGAATCAGGAAAGAGTTAGAGGCAAGAGGGATAAAGTATCCGGGTTCTTCAAAAGGGTTTCTGAAGAGGCCTCGGAATGATGAGCTAGCTCAATGTAGAGCACCTTTGGCTAGTAATCAGAGTCGAGATTTACTGAATGTAGAAAAAGGCATTCCGAAGAGTGCTGGAGGAAAATGGGTGTTTGTTATAAATGCGGTTCAATGGATCATCAATATAGAAATTGCCCTCAACATATGGATACTGAATCGAAGTTCAGACATCGATGCACAACAGTAAGAGGAACTCAAGCACCACCGAGAGACCGTGGACCAAGTCGTGGTGGTAATGGGGCTGGACGTGGTCAAGGTGCACCTGGTCGAGGTAATGGTTCTAGAGGTAACAGGGATGCAAGACAGCCAGGATTGGTCTATGCAGTTAGACGCCGCGAGGATGGCAATGCACCTGATGTAATAACTGGTACGTTCTTCATCTTTGATGTACCTATTACTGCTTTGATAGATATTGGTTCTACCCACTCGTATGTTGCTAGCGCCATATCTGGAAACTTGAATCTAGAATCTGAAATTACCGATAGTGAGATGACGGTAATTAGTCCTTTAGGAAAGTCGGTAATTGTAAATGAACTATTTAGAGACGTGCCCTTAGAAATTCAAGAAGAAATATTTTTGGCGAATTTAATGGAATTGCCTTTCGGCGAGTTCGATCTCATTCTGGGCATGGATTGGTTGGTTAAGCATCGGGCACATTTGGATTGTACTGAAAAGCGAATGTCAATAAGAACTTCGGGTGATAAAGAAGTAATAATGATAGGTGAATGAAGGAATTACTTTGCAAATATGGTATCTGCGTTAAAGGAAAAAAAGTTGGTACGGAAAGGATATGGAGCATTCCTAGCTTTTATTTGTGCTTTGGATGCCAAAGAGTTATCAGTGGATGATGTGAGAACGGTGAAGGAATTTCCAGATGTATTTCCCGATGAACTTCCTGGTATACCTCCAGATCAGGAAGTAGAATTTGGTATTGAGCTTTTGCCCGGGACGGCTCCAGTGTCTATTGCTCCTTATAGAATAGCACCGAAGGAGTTGGCGGAGCTTAAAGCTCAAATTCAAGAATTGTTAGATCGGGGATTTATTCGACTGAGTGTGTCTCCGTAGGGAGCACCAGTATTGTTCATTAAGAAGAATGATGGATCGATGCGTATGTGCATTGATTACATGCAATTGAATAAATTGATGATCAAGAATAAGTGTCCTTTGTCGAGAATTGATGACCTATTTGATCAATTGAAAGGAGCTTCAGTTTTCCCCAAAATTGATTTGAGATCAGGTTATCACCAACTTAAGGTGAAATAAGCAGATATTTATAAGACGACATTCCAAACTTGTTATGGAC
This sequence comes from Gossypium rotundifolium, assembly GCA_025506655.1. Taxonomy (NCBI): domain Eukaryota; kingdom Viridiplantae; phylum Streptophyta; class Magnoliopsida; order Malvales; family Malvaceae; genus Gossypium; species Gossypium rotundifolium. The sequence continues at coordinate 73,700,259 of CP106730.1, read as the reverse complement.
ATTAAGAGTTTTTGGTGATGTCGTTTGGGTTAACCAATGCACCAGCTGTATTTATGGACATGATGAACCGAGTCTTTCAACCATATTTAGACCGGTTCGTGGTAGTGTTCATAGATGACATTTTGGTATACACAAGGAATGAAGAGGAGCATGATTCACATTTACGTATTGTATTGCAGTTACTTCGTGATAAGCAACTTTATGCCAAATTCAGTGAATGTGAATTCTGGCTAAAGGAAGTGACTTTCTTGGGTCATGTGGTATCAGCTGAAGGAATAAGGGTGAATCCTCGAAAGATTGAGGCTGTACTGGATTGGAAACCACCAAAGTCGGTAGCTGAAATTCGGAGTTTCTTAGGTTTGTCGGGTTATTATAGACGCTTTGTTGAGGGGTTTTCATTGATTGCTGCACCCCTAAATAAACTGTTGCGAAAGGAAGTACCGTATATTTGGACTGAAAAACAACAAGAGAGTTTCGAGAAATTGAAGAAGATTCTGACGGAAGCACTAGTTTTGATTCAGCCTGAGGCTGGAAAAGAATTTACCATTTACTGTGATGCGTCTCACACGGGTTTGGGTTGTGTGCTGATGCGAAATGGAAAGGTGGTGGCTTATGCTTCTCGTCAGTTGAGACCGCACAAAGTAAACTACCCTTGATGCGGGCACGCCCGGGGCACCCAATTTGTTGCAAGCTGATGAGATCGAATCATCGAGACCAAGTGCCGTAGAGCTCGTGTGCATTTTTGTTCACTTCCAAATTGAGCCGGATTAGCTCATACCAGCTCAATTCGAGCTCCTTCAAGCTCATTTCAGCTCATCGAGCTGATTGCTTAAATTTATTACTTTTAATAAATTGAATTTTATTTCATTTATTTTTCCTAAAGCATTTTAATGCATCTAAAACATTTTAAATTGGTTGAATTTAATTTGTTTTAGCTCAAATTAATTTTATTACATTTTATTACATGTTTTAAAGTTGTTTTAAATCAAAAATTAAAGTGCAGATTTTTCTATTAAATAGGGGCTGCCGAATTTAGTATGTGTGCTAAATGTGTATTTAAGTTGTCCTAAGTGTCTATTAAGATGTCATGAACGTGTTTAATTTATGTTCAACTGATTTGGAGTGGATTTAATGTGTGATTCATGCTCTTGTAGGTACAATTAATCTTACATGAAGCATTGATGAGGTTCATGCACCTTGGTGCAATGTACTTGGTCAATTCATCAATGAATCTAGAGGTGCATGGAACGGCTGGAAGCATGCATTATGACAGCCAACTTTTGGCCATTCAAGGCCCCCCCATTCAGCTGGAAAGAAGACTAAGTGCATGGGTTAAATTCATGAAGATTTTTAAGCTGAAATTAAAACAAGACAGCAGCTTATTTAATTTCTTTGGGGCTGTTCGTGCAATGCAAAGGTCAAGGAGATTTCAATGGCTGAATTAAACACTTGCAAGCCATTTAAAGACATGTTTAATTGTTAGAAATATTTCAAACAAAAGGTGCAGCTCATTCTCCATGTTGGCCGAACCTAGACAAGCCTTTTCAGCTCCTTTGCTGTCCAAATTCATTTGGCCATTTCATTCTTCATTAAGATGCCTCCAAAACATCCCAAATGGCTGAATTTACACATCCAAGAGAGCTATTCATCTTCATCATTATTGATGGTGATTTTTCAGCCAAAAGAAGGCTAATTAAGAGGTCACTTATTGCATGGGACGTACCTAGCTGCTGCATGCATTTTCAAAGTGTCCCAAAATTCATTTTCTCTTCTAGAAACATGGTTAATGATGTTCCAAAGGCTGCACATGGACTTGGACGAATTTCTTCTTCATGAAGCATGGCTTTTGATGTTCCAAGAGGCTGAATTTGGACTTGTCCTTTGATCTCCTTCAAGCAATCATCCACCAAGTTAATTGCTCCATCTAGAAGCTGTCCACTTGACTCCCATTCAGCCGAATCTGCTCATAGCCACTTGATGAGTTTATTCTAGATTTTTCGGCTCAATTAAGCCTTCTAGAAGAGGCCTTTGACGTCCTCAATGCATGGGAAACTATAAGGAAGCCTTCTCCAAAATTCTGGAATTTTTGTGTTTAATTTTTGCTTAGCCATCAAGGCTTCCTAGTGACTATTCGGCTAGCCTATGTTAGCCTATAAATACCTTGCTAGTTTTCATTTGTGAAGATGGACAATATAGACAATTTTATCATTAATCATATTACATGAACTTTGTTCATTTGAGTGAGTTATCTCCTCTCTATCTTTCGTACGAGTTTCGATCCCGACTTATCAAGCTTGCTTGTGGCATCAATCGATTCTTTTCCATTAATCTATACCTTAGGTTCTTATCATTCTTAGTAACGGGTCTTTGGTCCATATCGATTTCCATCATCCACCTTAAACACATTAGAAACCGGGGTGACACATCTTTGTGTTGAATCATTTCTGTTTAAGACCTATCTTCCATTTTCCACCATCTATCTTTACTCTTTATTTTTTTCTTTGTTAAAACCGAACCTATCATCTAAACCGACTCCTTTCATTTCTCTAAACCTCCATTCCTAACTTATCCATTTCTTAAATATAAATTCAATTCAAAGCTTCCGCATTGCTACATATTTTCTCATAATTTTCGAAAGGCTTGTAACCTCCTCGTAGACGATCGGGTAACTCGCATACATTTCAACTCTTCTCGAGGTAGACTGTATCAATCCTACTCATATTTAGAGTTAGCTGCAGTGGTATTTACTTTAAAGATTTGGAGGCACTATCTCTACGGTGAGAAGTCTATCATCTATACGGATCACAAGAGTCTTAAGTATCTTCTTACTCAGAAGGAGTTAAATTTGAGACAAAGAAGATGGGTGGAACTATTAAAGGATTCTGATTTCTCAATCGAGTATCATCCTGGAAAGGCTAATGTGGTAGCTGACGCGTTAAGCCGTAAGGTGGTATCTGATTTGAGAGCAATGTTTGCTCGTTTGAGTTTGTTTGAGGATGGTAGTCTGTTAGCAGAACTTCAGGTGAAGCCTCTGTGGTTAGAACAAATTCAGGAAAAGCAGATATCAGATAAAAAGTTGGGACCCTTATTTCCGTAGGTTGGAAGGGGCAAAATAGAGGATTTTGGCATAAACACGAATGGAGTGCTGTGTTTTCGTGAAAGGGTTTGTATGCCTAAAGACTCAGATTTGAGGCAAATGATTCTGCGAGAGGCGCATAGTAGCCCTTATGCTATGCACCCCAAGGAAATAAGATGTATCGAGATCTTCGTGAAGCGATCTTGGTGGCTGTGGTTGAAGCGTGAGAATTCTGAGTTTGTAAGAAAATGTTTGACTTGTCAACAAGTGAAGGCGGAACATCAATTGCCGTCAGGTTTATTACAACCGGTAAAGATTCCTCTTTGGAAATAGGAGTGAATAACAATGGATTTTGTTAGTGGGTTACCTTTAACACCTACTAAGAAAAATTTCATTATGGGTAGTAGTTGATCGATTGACGAAGATCGCTCATTTTCTTCCATTCAGACAGATTACTCATTACAAAATTGGCTAAGTCAGTATGTATCTCGAAATCGTGAGGTTGCATGGGGTACCAAAGGTGTCATTATATCGATAGGATCCTAGATTTACATCACGATTTTGGAAAGCTCCGGATGAAGCCCTTGGAACGAAGTTAAACTTCAATACAGGCTTTTCATCCTCGTCAGATGGTCAGTCAAAAAGAGTAATTCAGTTATTGGAAGACATGTTAAGGGGATGTGTGATCGATTTCAGAGGTAGTTGGGAGGATTTTCTACCATTGGTAGAATTTACGTATAACAATAGCTATCAGTCTAGCATTTAGATGGCACCCTACGAGGCATTGTATAGTCGTATGTGTCGTACTCCTACTTGTTGGACTGAATCGGGCGAACGGCAAATGTTGGGTCCTGAGTTGATATCTAAAATAGAAGAAAAGGTAAAAGTTATTCGAGCACGGTTAAAGGAAGCTTCAGATAGATAGAAGTCGTATGCAGACCTAAAGCGTAAGGATATCGAGTTTGCTGTGGGAGAGCAGGTCTTTCTGAAGGTATCACCTTGGAAGAAAATTTTAGATTTGGAAAGAAGGGCAAGTTGAGCCCTACGTTCATTGGGCCATATCGTGTGATGAGGCGTGTTGGTCCAGTGGCCTATCAGATTGATTTACCTCCAGAGTTGAGTCAAATTCATAATGTTTTCCATGTTTCCATGCTAAGACGCTATAGATCGGATCCATCTCACATAGTACCAGTAGAGGAAGTGGAATTGAAATCAGACTTGTCTTTTGAGGAAGAACCAGTGGAAATTTTAGACCGAGATGTTAAAGTGCTAAGAAAGAAGACCGTGCCGTTAGTCAAGGTTTTATGGCGTAATCACAGAGCAGAGGAAGATACGTGGGAGCCTGAGGATGCAATTCGGCAACGATATCGTCACCTCTTTTAATCAGGTAAATTTCGAAGACGAAATTTTCTTTAAGGGGGTAGAATTGTAACATCCTAAAAATTTGAGTATTAATATGTTGCTAGGGGTTAGCTCGGGTTTACTTGGAATTTGAATAAATATTAGTAAAGAGTACTTTAGTGTAAAGAAATCAGGTGACCATGAAACTTAAGTTAATTAAGTACTAAAAGATGGCATAAGATGAGTAATTGGCAAAGTGGTGATGGCGCCATAAGTTGGACTTGAGGGAAGAGGTTCGAATCTCCTAGCATGCAATTTGGGAGTTTTTATTTTTGCTTTATCCTAGCATGTGTCGGTCATGGATAAGATTAGGATGAGTTGGATTAATTATTTTTGGTAAGAAGAGTAAAGGTTATGGTAAGCTTGAGTTAAGGGATAGAATGGCTTGAATATGGGGATAATGTTTCTCAAACTTAAGGAAAAGGGAGGATGATATGGCTTGAGACTAGGATGATGTTTTGGCAACTCTTTCATGGCCTTTTGACCATGTATGTGGACTGACATAGGGGCTAGGGGATGGCCGGTTTTGTCGATTGGCTTGGTAGGCTTGGGTGTTGGAGGAGCACTTTCTTTTGGTCATTTTGGCTTTGGCAAAACACATTTCTCTCCATCTATTTTCTCTCTACCAAATTTGCCAACAACTTTGAGTAAACAACTCATTCTTTTGTCATTTCTTTTGACCATTTCTGGTTAGTTGCTCGCTTTCTCTCCAAATCTTTTCTTCTCTTTATGACCGAAATCACATAAGCTAACAAGGATTTCTTCTTTTCTTTTTCTCATTTTTCCTCCCCAATGCCGAATGCACATTTCTCCTAAACTCAATTCTCTTTTCTTTCTCTTTTCTTTCTCTTTTCTCTCTTGAAAAGTGAATCATCATCATCTCCTTCTTTCATTTTTTTTTACTTTCTTTTCAACCATATTTCCTTCATTGTTTTCTCTCATGGCCGAATGCTAGATTGTTTCCTTGCCGAACCATTTTCATTTTCTTTGTTTAGTCATAATCGAATCTTCCATTAGATATAAGTATTCTTCTCACGCATTTTTTTTTCAACCGTGGAAAATAGTGTGATTTTTGGAGGGCAAAAACTCAAGTGCTCGTGAGTATCGTGAATCGTTGGAATCGATCTTAAGAGTTAAGGTAAGGAGTTTATTCAACGATTCTAATATTACTCGTCATATTGGTATAGTTGGTTTGATAATCGATTTCGTTTTAGGGGACGTTATCGCTCGATTGTCATCTTGTGGAACAAAGATAATTGTGGTAAGCCAATCTCGTTTTTAAAATTATTAGTCATAATTCGATAATTATTAGTCGGACTAATGATCTTATGTCATTATAAATATTCAAGATAGGGCAGAAAAGGGCGATGAATAGTCTTCGAAAGAGGGGTGGTTTCGCTAATCCCCCTAAGTATAAACGAAGGGCTATTTTGGGAATTCGAGATTTTCCACTGGGTTGCGGACCCTCATCCGAAGAGAACCAGTTGTTTGAAGTCATTCATACTCCCGAACCTTTGTTTGTTCGTGGATTCTCATCGGGCAACGAACCAACAATCGGGGAGAAACCAAAAATAGAAGTGGTTCGAAATCATGAGGGTAAATATTTAGATCGTTTATCAATAGTGTAGTTTTAATAAATAATAATGTTCTAATTTATCGTGTTACGTTTAGGTATTGACGAGCGGGAAAGTCTAGTAATCATAATAACCAGGTGTGTAACTTCACACTTATCTCGGGTTAGATGCTATACCGTAAGTATTGAGAAAAATCGTAAAGATGACAAAATCGAAAAAATGCATAATAATTAGTATTTTGTGAAAATACATGAAAAAAAGTTGTGAAATTTATGAAAATGCCCTCAATGAGTAATTGGTAAATTGTAAATTTTATGTGTTAAATGGGCTAAAAAATCTGCTAGATCGTTAAATGGGCCAAAAAATCTGCTAGATCATTAAATGGGCCGAAAAATCTGCTAGATCGTTAAATGGGCTGAAAATCTGCTAGATCGTTAAATGGACCAAAGTGTTGGATTGCTAAATGGGCTAAATGTTATTTTGTATTATGGGCCATAATAAAAAATTGAAATATTGATTTACATGTAAATTGGGCTTTTTGCTAAAATATCATATGTATATAGACTGTTATGCATACATGTTTACATGGGTTGGGAAAAATGATGAAGAGAAGAAAGGCCTGTTGCCAAAATCTAGTTTGGTGGCTCTGCCACAAATATTTCAATGGCTTAATGCCTCTAGTTCGGTGACTTTGTCACAATCTAGTTCGGTGGTGCACCACAACATTATTAAAAATGGCTTTATGCCTATAATTGGTGTGTTGGTGGGTGGGTTGACTTGATCCCCACAGGTGTGATGGTTGGTACGGGTGGCGTGTAGTGGATGGAAATTAGGTTTGGTTGGGAAATTTCATTTTGCATGAATTTCATTTATTATATTGTTAAATCTATTGTTGGGCTCAAGCCCAAAATTATGACTTGATGATCTGGCCCAGTGGATATAGTAAGTTAGTTATACACTGAGTTCTGAGTAACTCACTCCCTTAAATTTTCCATCTCAGGTAATGGCAATTGATGTAGACTTGGGCCGAGGATGATTTCGTGAAGGCCATACTGCAAACATGGGTTTTATAAACTATGAACTTTTATTAAGAGCTTTCTTTAAATTACTATTTTGGATATGATGTAATAAGGCCTTTATTAATATTTTATGGATTTTATTTTTATGTGTGGATGGATTTAAATTTATTTTAGATATTTAATATGGGCTTATGTTAATCCTATAATGATTTCTTTAAAATTCTTTGTTTTTAAAACATATGAGATTCTATAACTATTTTCAAAATTCTTTTAAACTCTTTTAAGGTTTTGATAGTTGGATACTAAATGATAAAAATTTCAACAAATGTTTCTTAAATTCATCGATTTCAAATCATTTTCTTGGTTTTTACTAAACTTCATCTTCAAGAGGTTTTGTAGAACTGTTTTTACTTAAATCATTAGAGAATAAAAAGGATGTTCGATCTGTGTGACAAACCAAATCTCGTCTTGACGTGTAGACCTGGTTTGGGGTGTTACAAGTACGTCGAAACAAGTTATATAGATGCTCGAAGGAAGGAATTCCTGAATTTGGTTCAAAGAAGTAAGACTGTGGCAGCCTACGAGGCAGAATTTCTTCGTTTGAGTCGTTATGCTCGTACTATAGTGCAGGCTGATCATGAGCGCTATGTACGCTTTGAGGATGGACTGAATGATGAGTTACGGGTACTAATAGCCCCACAACAAGTACAAACTTTTACCTCACTTGTAGAGAAAGCTAAGATAGCCAAAGAGGCTAAGAATTTAGAATGCCAGAACCGGGAAAAAGTAAGAGGCAAGAGGGATTTTAAGTACTCTGGTTCTTCTAAAAGGTTTCAAAAGAGGCCACGAAATGATGAGCCAGTTCAAGTTAGGGCACCTGTGATTACCAATCAGAATTGAGAATATGCTGATTGTGGAAGACGACATCCCGGAGAATGTTGGAGGAAAACTGGAGCATGTTTTAAATGTGGATCCAAGGATCATTAGTTTAAGAATTATCCTCGATGGACTGAAACGACCAGAAGCTCATAAACCTGAGGTTCAGCTAGCTAGAGGTACTCAGCAGCCACCAAGAGGTCGTGGACCAGGTCGTGGTGGTACTGGTAACAGACGTGGACAAGGTGCACCGGGTCGAGGTAATGGTGTTAGAGGTAACACGGAGGTAAGATGACCGTGATTGGTCTATCTTTGTCAAAGCGTCGTGAGGACGGTGATGCACCTGATGTGATAACTGGTACGTTCTTTATTTTTGATGTACCTATTACTGCTTTGATAGATATTGGGTCTACCCACTCGTATGTTGCTAGCGCTATATCTCGAAACCTAAATATTAGATCTGAGATTACCGATAGAGAGATGATGGTAATTAGTCCTTTAGGACGATCGGTAATAGTGAATAAATTATTCGAGATGTGCCTTAGAGATTCAAAGAGAGGTATTTCTAGCAGACTTGATGGTATTACCTTTGGTGAGTTTGATCTTATTTTGGGCATGGATTGGTTGGTGAAGCATCTAAGCAATTGGATTGTGCCAAAAGTGGATGTCAATTAGAATTTGTGGATGATAATGAGATAATAATGATAGGAGAGCGAAGAAACTTTTTGGCAAATGTGGTATTTGCTTTGAAGGCAGAAAAGTTGGTGCGAAAGGGAATCGAGCATTCCTAGCATTCATCAGTGCTTTGGATGCCAATGATTTATCAGTAGAAGGTGTGAGAACGGTGAAAGAATTTTTAGATGTCTTTTCTGAAGAACTTTTAGTTCTACCTCCAGATCGGGAAGTAGAATTTGGCATTGAGCTTTTACCCAGAACTACTCCGGTGTCTATTGCTCCTTATAGAATAGCACCGAAGGAGTTAGCGGAGCTTAAAGCTCAAATTCAAGACTACTAGATCGAGGATTTATTCGACCAAGTGTGTCTCCCTAGGGAGCACCGATTTTGTTCGTCAAGAAGAAGGATGGGTCGATGCGTATGTGCATTGATTATAGACAGTTGAATAAATTGATGATCAAGAATAGGTATCCATAGCAGAGAATCGACGACCTGTTTGATCAATTAAGAGAAGCTTCAGTCTTCTCCAAGATTGATTTGAGATCAGGTTATCATCAACTCAAGGTGAAAGAGGCAGATATTCATAAGATGGCATTTCGAACTCGCTATAGACATTATGAGTTTTTAGTGATGCCGTTTGGTTTGACTAATGCACCAGTTGCATTTATGGACATGATGAACCGAATCTTTCAACCTTATTTAGACCGGTTCGTAGTAGTGTTCATAGATGACATCTTGGTATATTCGAGGAATGAAGAAGAGCATGACTCTTATCTTGCACTATTTTGTAAATTTTACGAGATAAGCAACTTTATGCCAAATTAAGTAAGTGTGAATTTTTTTTGAAGGAAGTGACTTTCTTGGGTCATGTAGTGTTAGCTGAAGGAATAAGAGTTGATCCTCGTAAGGTAGAGGCTGTGTTGATTGGAAATCGCCAAAGTTAGTAGCTGAGATCTGAAGTTTCTTGGGTTTGGCTGGTTATTATAGACACTTTGTTGAGGGGTTTTCGTTGATTGCTGCACCCCTAACTAAGCTATTGCAGAAGGAAGTACCGTATGTATGGACCGTTAAACAACAAGAATGTTTTGAAAAACTGAAGAAGATTCTAACGGAAGAGCCAGTACTAATTCAACCAAAGGCCTGAAAAGAGTTTACCGTTTACTGTGATGCGTCACACACGGGTTTAGGATGTGTACTAATGCAAAGTAGAAAAGTGGTAGCTTATGCTTCTCAACAGTTGAGGCCGCATGGAGTCAATTATCCTACTCATGATTTGGAGTTGGCTGCGGTAGTGTTTGCATTAAAGATTTGGAGACATTATCTTTACGATGAGAAGTCAATCATTTATATGGACCATAAGAGTCTTAAGTATCTCCTTACCCAAAAGGAATTGAATTTAAGACAACGAAGATGGGTGGAGCTATTAAAGGATTATGATTTCTCAATCGAGTGTCATCCTGGAAAGGCTAACGTTGTGGCAGACGCTTTAAGTCGAAAGGTTGTATCGGAGTTAAGAGCAATGTTTGCTCATCTCAGTTTGTATGAGGATGGCAGTTTGCTAGCGAAACTTCAGGTGAAGCCTCTGTGGTTGGAACAAATCAAAGAAAAGTAATTATTCGATGAAAAGTTGGGTCCTTTAATATAACAAGCTGAAAGTGGTGTAATAGGAGATTTTGGTTTGAACAAAAATGATGTACTGTGTTTTCGTGGAAGGGTTTGTTGCCCGAGGATTCAGATTTGAGGCAAATGATTCTTCTAGAGGCGCATAGTAGCCCTTATGCTATGCACCCCATAGGAAATAAGATGTATCAGAATCTCCGTGAACAGTATTGGTGGCCAAAGTTAAAATGGGAAGTTACTGATTTTGTGGGAAAGTGTTTGACTTGTCAACAAGTAAAGGCGGAACATCAATTACCATTGGGATTATTGCAACCAGTAAAGATTCCATTATGGAAATGGGAGCGGATATCGATGGATTTTGTTAGTGGGTTACCCTTAACACCTACTAAGAAAGATTACATGCAGGTGGTAGTAGATCGATTAATGAAGACCGCTTATTTTCTACCGGTTAAATCTGATTACTCATTGCGAAGTTGGCTAAAGCGTATGTATCCGAAATCATGAGGTTGCATGGGGTACGGTGTCTCATCATATCGGACAGGGATCCTCAGTTTACATCACGGTTTTGAAAAGCTTTGCATGAGGCTTTGGGTACAAAGTTAAACTTCAGTATGGCTTTTCACCCTCAGTCAGATGGTCAGTCGAAAAGAGTAATCCAGATTTTGGAAGACATGTTAAGAGGTTGTGTGATTTATTTCAGAGGTAGTTGGGAGGATTTTCTACCGTTGACAGAGTTTGCGTATAACAACAGTTATCAATCCAGTATTCAGATGGCACCCTATGAAGCGTTTTATGGTCGTAGGTGTCGTACTCCTACCTGTTGGACTAAATTAGGGGAACGGCAACTTTTGGGTCCTGAATTGATATCAGAGACAGAAGAAAAAGTAAAGGTAATTCAAGCGCGGTTAAAGGAAGCTTCGGATAGACAAAAGTCGTACGCGGATCTGAAGCGTAAAGATATCGAGTTTGCGGTGGGAGATCATGTCTTTTTGAAAGTTTCACCGTGGAAAAAAGTTTTCAGATTCAGAAAGAAAGGCAAGTTGAGCCCTAGGTTCATTGGACCGTACAATGTGGCCTATCAACTTGATTTACCTCCGGAGTTGAGTCAGATTCATAGTGTTTTCCATGTTTCTATGTTGAGATGCTATAGATCGGATCCATCGCACATAGTACCGATAGAAGAAGTGGAATTAAGGCCAGATTTGTCTTTGGAGGAGGAATCAGTGAGAATCTTAGACCGAGATGTTAAGGTGTTAAGAAAGAAGACTGTACCATTGGTCATGGTTTTATGGCATAATCACGGAGTGGAGGAAGCTACTTGGGAGCCTGAGGATGCGATTCGACAACAATATCCTCATCTCTTTTAGCCAGGTAAATTTCAAGGATGAAATTTTCTTTAAGGAGGGTAGAGTTGCAACATCCTAAAATTTGATTATTGATATGATGCGTGTTTTGGAGCTTAACTTGTGTATAATTAAAATTTTGCATGTTTAGTATAGTCTTGAGAAGACTTGAGAACTATTCAGAATTTGAATAAATTTTAGTAAGGAGTATTTAATTGAAGTGGGGCAAGTGACTTTGAGGTTTAAGTAGATTTAAGTGATAAAAACTAGCATAAGATGATCTAGTACCAAGGTGGACTTGGCGCATGCATGTTTGCTTGAGGGGAGAGGTTCGAATCTCCTAGCATGCAATTTGAAAGCTTTTATTTTTGCTTTCCTTAGTAAGTGTCGGTCATGGATAAGGTTAAGGGATGAGTTGGATATTTTAGTAAGTGTCGGTCATGGATAAGGTTAAGGGATGAGTTGGATATCATTTTTTTGGTAAGAAGACCAAAGGAAAAAGGTAAGTAAAGGTTTAAGGAAAAGAATCTCATGAATTAAGGTGATAAGGGGACATAAGGCATGAATCAAGGGCTTTGTTTTGTAAAGCTTTGAATGGCTAATTGTCCATGAACTTGGACGGTTTTTGGGGCTAGGGAGGTTGGCCGAATTTTGTTAGTAGTTTGATAAGGATTAGGAGCTAGTTTAGTCATTTGGTGTTTTTTTTCTCAAAGCTTGTTTCTCTGTAATTCTCTCCTCTTAGCCAAATGTTTATTGGACAAAAGGTAAACCATTTTTTTTCTCTTTTCTTTTGGCCATTTGAGTTTTGACCATTTTGGTCTTATTTTGTCTATTCTCTCAAACCATTCCTCCTAGTGCCGAAATCACCAAGGCATTGGAAGGCCATCTTCTTTTTCTTTTCACCCTTGCCGAATGCACACAAGCCTCAAATTCAATTCTTTGTTTATCTCCCATTCTTGAAAAGAACTGAAACATAAACACCCTCTCTTTATTCTTTTTGTTCTTCTTTCTTTCTTTTTGTTAAGAACACTCAAACATCACCATTTTCCAAAACCTTTCATCATGGCCCAATGTTGATGGTAAAACCATAGCCGAATCTTTCTTTTATTTTTAATCTTTTCTCCTTCAATCAAATCCTTCTTTCTTTGTAGTGGTATAGTGGAGTGTCGATTTCTTTTCTACATCTTAAGTTGATCATAGCTATTATAGATCGGGTGAAAAAGGAGATTTCATCAGTCAAGGTAAGGGATTATTTCGAAAAGAGATTCTATTTTTATCCTTCTATTTTGATAAGATTGTATTGATTAAATCGATTTTATCATCAATCGACTTCCACCTTTTGAACGAAAGAATCTTGTGGTAAGCCAATCTCACTCTTAAAATCAATTGGTGGTGATAAGGAAATATTAGTTTGGACTAATGATTCTTTGTCTTTGAAGACAATCAAAATAGGGACGAAAAGGGCAGTAAATAGTGTTCGGAAGAGGGGTGGTTCTGTTATTCCCCCTAAGTTTAAGAGAAGGACTATTTTGGGAATTTGAGATTTTCCACTGGGTTGTGGACCATCATCCGGCGAAAATCAATTATTCGAAGTCGTACGTACCCTCAAACTATTGTTTACTCATGGTACTAAACCTTGGATCGGAGAGAAATCACAAATAGTGGTTGTTCGAGATTTCGAGGGTAAGATCTAGATCGCTCAATATTAGAATAATTTAATATTAAATTTTAGTGTTCTAATCCTTCGTAATGTGTGTTTAGATATCGACGAGCGGGAGAGTGTAGTTCTCACCGTAATCAGGTGTGTAATCTCACACTATATCTCATGGGTTAGATGACATACAGTAGTAAAAGTTGGATTAAAAATCGCAAAGTTGGGAAATCAGAAAATATGGTATTATCGACACTTTAGTGTTAAGATCATGAAATCGGTATTAAGATCGTGAAAATTTTGAAATCGCCCTTAATGGCTAAAACGATAATAAGTGATATTTGGGTCATATGTGATATTTGATAAAATTGGGCCATATGTGATATTTGACAAATTTGGGCCATATGTGATATTTGACAAATTTGGGCCATATGTGATATTTGATAAATTTGGGCCATATGTGATATTTGACAAATTTGGGCCATATGTGATATTTGATAAATTTGGGCCATATGTGATATTTGAAAAATTTGGGCCATATGTGATATTTGATAAATTTGGGCCATATGTGATATTTGATAAATTTGGGCCATATATGATATTTGACAAATTTGGGCCATATGTGATATTTGACAATTTGGGCCATATGTGATATTTGACAATTTGGGCCATATATGATATTTGATAAATTTGGGCCATATGTGATAATCGATAAATGGGCCATAAGTGAAATTTTATAATTGGGCCATTTATGATAATTGATAAATGGGTTATGTGATTTTAATGGGCCAAAATTGACAAATTATAATATGGTTTTCTTTACAAATATTTTGTTATGCATAAACATGATTGCATGGGTTGGGATGAATGATGAAGAGAAGAAAGGCTTGATGCCAAAATTCTAGATAGGTGACTCATCACGATGGTCATGTTCGAAATCTAGATCGATGGTTCTACCACAATTATTTAAATGGTCGTTGCCACAAATATTATATTGGGCTTAAAGCCTACTTTGGTGTGTTGGCGAGGTGGGTGACTAAAGCTCTCCACAGGTGTGCTGGTTGGTACGGGGGTGTATAGCAGATGGAAATCTAAGTTTGGTTTTGGGAATTGCATATCATTTGCATTTTTTATGCTAGAATTTTTATATTTGAAATGGGCTTAGGCCCAAAATAAATGCTTAAATGGTTTTGGCCCAGTGGACTATGGTAAGTGAGTTACACACTGAGTTCTAAGTAACTCACCCCATTTTTTACCCTCTCGTGTAATAACAATTGATGGAGACTTGGTTGGAGATGACTTCGTGGGAGGCTATACTACAAATGGTGGTTTATAAAACTTTAAGACTTCTTTTATAATTTTTATTAAGTACTATTTTTAATGGTGATGAAATAAGGCCTTTTAATTATGGATTTTACTATGTGGATAGATTTATTATGTTTTAGTTTTATTAAGTTGGATTGATTTAGTTTTTCATAAATGTTTTTCTAAAACTTTCATATAAAATAAAGGTTTTTCTTAAATTCTTTAAAACTCATGAAATCCTTTAACCCTTCATTAGAATATTTTGATTAAATAAATTTCAAAATTTTAATCAAATACTACTCTATAGATCCAATGATAATCTCTTGTGTTTTTAATCAAGGATTTCAAATAAACCTCAATTTTTCGATAAAGTCATTCTCTTAATCGTTTTGGAATTTGATTTCTACTTTGTTAAATGATTTGAATGTACGTTAAATTTGTGTGGCATGCCAAAATTCGGGCTTAATGCATAGGCTGGGTTTGGGGTGTTACATAACCAATTAAAATCAAACATGCATTGTTAATCATATTACATATGCGAACCATGCTTCAAAATTCAACTATATCAATATCATGGATATAATCAAAATTTCAAGCCAATTAACTTGCATCAAAACCATACTACATATGCTTTATAAATACATAATTCGAACCTTATGACCATCAAATTTCATAGCATGCGAATGACTAAATCAGTAACCAACATTTTTCATCTCATGGACAAAACATGCATTAATACTCCCTTTAATAAAATTTCATTACTTTTAACTAAATAATAAACATACCATTTTGCTTATCTGTACACGTCCGCATTTTAATCCATACCAACCATATCACATGGCATAATATTCATTAACATATAAGACTATAGTTAATATTACATCATGGCCAACTATACTTTTAATGCTTTCATATTATACGCATATCATCCTAAAAACAAAAGTCATTTCTTGTAACACCCCTTACCCGTATTCGTCACTTGAATCGGGTACAAGGCGTTACTAAACTTAACATGTTCAATCATGCAACATCGATTCATAAAAACTTCATTTCAATTTAAAACTTTTCATTCAAGACCTTAATGTATTTATTATAGGTCTATGAGACCCTAAACTTGCACTTGGAATGGTTTCGGACCAAATCGAAAACTTTCAAACACTTAGAAAATTTTGACATAAAACAGGGCCACATGTCCGTGTGAAAGAAGGGACACGCCCGTGTGGTATATTGCATGCCCGTGCTCCACACCCGTGTGGATATTTTTTCTAATTTGAACCTACAGGAGTTTTCAAACGGTCGGACACACACCCGTGTCCCTCACACGGCCATGACACACCTGTGTTCTTGCCCATGTGTGAAAACCTTGACATTCTATTTATGATGTCATCATCTCAATAAGGTCACATTGTAACAGTCTGGTTTATACCCTAGTCGTAATAGTGGTTTTGGTACCACAAATACGAGTCTAAATAATTTTTTTAATATTATTTTTTATGCATTTGGTAAATGAGTAAGCATGTGCTAAAGTTTCATAAGTTAATTTTTCTGTCTGTGTGTTTAATTTGATGAAAAGGATTGAATTGCATTGAAATGCAAATTGGCATGTTTATGAAAAGATGCCAATTTGTTATGTCTTTATAAGTGTGAGGATTTATGTGGTAATTAAGCCACTACTATTGTTAGTGGACGGCAAGCTATTAAATGAATAAGTTTTATATGTTAAAAATTATGGTTAATATTTATAAGTTAATGTTATATGACATTTTATATTATAGTAAAAAGAAAACAAGAGTAAGTGGCCTTATTCTTATCATCTTCTTGCCAAAATTCATTAGAGAAAGAAAAGAAAAAAACAAGCTAGGGTTCGGCCATTGAATTGCATAATTATGGTATGTTTTGGATTTAGATTTTGATGATTTTTATGTTTTTGAGATTGTTGCTTAGTCTACTATCAAGCCCATGTCTAAATTTTGTGTATTGATGATATTTGTGAGTTGTTCCATTGATGAAATGGTGAACTTTGTGATGAGTTTAGGTGTTAAATGAAAGATATGTGTTTAATGAACATGCTTTGTTCTTGAAATTTTGATGAAGTTAGCTAATTAGGGCTAAATTGAGATAATAGCAATTTGAGGGACTAAATTACAAGTTTGATGGAAATTATGGGCTTGTATGATATTCATTAGCATTCGGCTAAGCATAGTTACGTGATGAATTTGTGTATTTGATGTTTTAAGAGAAATGGACTAAATTGATAAATTATGCAAATGTGAGGGTTAAGTTGCAAATAACCCAAAATATGTGTATTTGGATTGAATTGGATGAGTTAGCGAATTAAATGGTTAAATTTGAATATGTTTAGATCAAGAATCGAAAAAATCAGACTTAGATTACGGGAAAGCTAAAGTAGCCCAGTAGCCATTTTCGTTTCAGTTAAATCGAATCCGAGGTAAGTTATTATGCAAATAAACGTATTTGTATTGAATTATGCATATTCATATGACTATTGATAACAGTGAATGCTTATGAGATGCTATGTATATGAATCCCGAGATAAGATCGATATAGTGATAATGTTTGAGAAGTCCTGTATGAACCTAGGAATAGATAGGATTAGCTATGTCATGACATAAGTGTCATTTCTGTGATATCATGTAAGACCACGTCTGGGGTGTCGGCGTTGATTTGAGATTTTGTGTAAGACCACGTTTGGGATGTTGGCATCGATACAAGATTTACGTGTAAGACCATGTCTGGGACATTGGCATCGTATTGATTCGTGTAAGACTGTAATATCCTGATTTTGTGGGTCTGTGCATTTGGTACGTTGCATGGGTAAGTTAGTGGGTTAAAGGCTTTGAGGTGTGTATTGGGCTCGGGTTTGAGTTTTAAAACCTGGGTTAGGTGGTTGATAAATAGTGTTAGTAGTAATTAAATTAAAATTATTATGTTTAGTGGCCAGTTGGGCTAGTGGCCCAAAAATTAGAGGTGCTTTAAATAGGCATAGGGGTGGCGTCACAAGGGGGAGGAGTTTGGACCTTGTGTGGCCACTTGAGGCCCAAGTGGATGGGTCAAATTTTGGCACTGAGAAGGGAAGGAGGTGGACGGTACATTTGCTTTAATTTGGGAGCTTTATTTCTTTTTAATTAAGTGATAAAAGATGATAAAGGAAATGAGAGAGTTGGTTTGAAGGTGGTCTCTCCTATAGGTGAGATAAAGATTGGATTATCATGCAGGATAAGGGCTATCAGGAGGGGGAGAGTTGGCCGAAATTCCAACTATGTGTGGGTGCTTGTGTATGGCTGAATTTAGTAGCTAGTTATCATCTTTTTCATTTTTATTTTTCTTTCTTTTCTCACATATACTCTGAGCAAGCCAAAAATTCTCTTTACCTTTGTGCCTCTGCCCTTTTGTTAAAACCGAAACTCCCTAGCATTCTTCTCCTCTTCAACGTATCCCCAAAGGCCGAATCCCCTTTTGCTCATATTCCTTCCTCCATAGCCGAACCATCAAGGTGGTTTCTCTGTTTCCCGAAGGTGCATCGTAAGCCGAATACTACACTGTAATCTAGCGAGTTTTGGGATTTCTTTTCTCTACGATTTCTTTATTTCTATCAAGTTCTAATCCAAATCACTTGTTCTAAGGCTTGTCGATTCCCCTCTCTGTCCATAGAAGCCGAATCCTGCCTTGCTATAGTCAGAAGTGTTGTTTGTGGAAAGCCGAAGGCAGGTGGTTGATGGTAGGTTTGGCCGAATTACCTTTCTTGTTCAATTGTGGTTGGCCGAATGGGTTATGGTACTCATTTGATTGCATTTAAGGGTTCGGTTTAATAAATGGGTGTTGACCGAATGTAGGTTGGTGGTGACATTTTCATAAAGACTTTCGGGATCTAAAAGCTAGGTAAGGGTTTCGTTTAAACACTATGTTTATTTATTGGATCTCATCGGTTTGATTGGTTTAGTGACCAAGGGTTATTATGGACTCGAATAGTAGTCAAGCAGTAGGAGGGGTTGGATTTGTAAACCCAACGCCAAAATACAAAAAGCGATCAGTGTCAGGAGTGCGCGATTGGCCATCCGGGTGTGGGCCAACATCGGAGTTAGATCGTAGGCCAATCGTGGTAGTCTCGAGTGACAATAGCGTAGAAGCAGTAAAAGCGTTAGTACGAAAACTAGGTGTGTAACTCTTACACACTTTCTATACTGAATATGTTATATGTTGTGTGTTGTTAATAGCTGGAGTGAATGCAATGGTTACTAAAATACCCCTGTGGGTAAAAGCGAGGATGCCGGGTAAGTTGTTATTATTTCTCGCTATGCAAGCATGTTATTTTGTATACATAATTTTGTATGTTAAGCATGATCATACTAATATTGTTGGCATAAATATGTGTTATGGGTGATGAGAGGAGGGGGACGTATGATCTATCAGAATATCTCCAGTGATTTGGTATCACACAGTGGGTTGGCCCCATATATTATAAAAAAATTGTGACTAAGTCTCAGTGGTTTGGCACCACCAGTGGTTTGGTGCCACATATGTTATTTTCGTAACTTCGGTTACCAGTGGTTTGGTACCACATATAATATCCTTGTAACTTCGGTTACCAGTGGTTTGGCACCACCAGTGGTTTGGTACCACAAGGGATAGATTTGGGAGACATGGATGGATACCTAGGTTGATGGGTTGCATGACATGCATATTTGTATTTGAATCTGTGTAAATGTATATTTTCTTTTGGGAGGGGGACTTACACACTGAGTCTAGGTGACTCACCCCTTCCGTTATATTTTGCAGATCAGGCTTAGATCGTGGATATGGAGCCGGAGTGGACTCAAGGTGGCCATGCACAACATTTGGTTCATTACAAAGTTTTCTATTCGAACTTAGTTATTTCACTTGATTTTGGTTTTCAGTTATGTAATAAGGCCGTTGAAGTTTATTTTTGGGATGTTTTTATTTAATTGGTTCTTTAACTTTTGTTATGCATACTTAAACATTATGAATTGGTTGTTTTCAAAATCTAACAAAAAGGAAAAACTCGTTTTCCAAAGTGGTCACCGACTAAGTTATAAATGCGAAAGAAACAATAAGGCAATCAAGTGTTTCTAAAACCAAGTATCAACATGTTTTCCACATTGCAAAATTCAACGACGTATCTTAAAATAAATTTTTACAACAGCTTTCTCTTTAAATGAATCAAATCAATTTTCAATCATTTTATTCCTGTGGCACGTCAGATCCAGTTGTAGCATTTTGACCGGGTCTTGGGTGTTTTGTTTTGGTATCAAAGCCAGGTTCAAAAGCTCGGTTGTGGGCTTAGGGCCCAAAGTATGTTTTAAAAGATTGTGAAATGATTATTTTTCCGAAAATCATGGCTTTGAGTCTCCGGTACGATCCACCTGTAAGTACCCTAACTTTTGATGTGATATTTATATGTTGGGCTTTGTGGGCTTTAGACGTAGCTAAGCATGTTAGTACTGATGGACCCTAGGGCTAGCTTACACAACTTTTAAAATAACATAAGATTTAAGTCCAACCAAACAAACATGTGAGTAAGTCACCGAGTTAGGGTGTGGCAACTGCCATGCGCATGTCTAGGATTGGATTCGGGAAGAGCTTGGTATTTAAGCGGTCCTAGTGACTCACCTCCTCTTGGTCGAATCCTACAGTGCGTGCGTAGGACTGCTCACCCTAACCATGAGGACTTGTTCACAAAGCTAACTCAGATAATTAAAACCCGAAAGGGACCAGCCACACTATTTTGTAAGAACCTTAGCTTTGAAATTACCAAATTACCCCTGAATTTGTGAAAACTACCTTAGATTTGGAAAATGACCAAAATACCCCTAGTTTGTAAAATTACCCCTAGCATACAAATTATCGAAATACCCATGAGTTGCAAAATTATCAAAATACCCCTATTTCACAAAATTACCAAAATACCCTTATTTTGAAAAATCACCCAAAACTTTATTTTGGAAAATTACGAAAATACCCCTGTAGGTTAAATTACGAAAGTACCCCTGGGTAGTGAAATGACAAAAATACCCTTGCTCATGGAATGTGTTCTATGGATGTTGTTTATGTGATGAATGTCTTAGTACTAGGAGATAAGCTTGAAACTGAAACTTTATATAGATTCGAATTCGAAAGAATCACATTTAAAACTATCTGCCATAAAATTGTTCGTGGATAAATAGTGAATAGAGTTTATAATTCATAAAATTCTAGATAAACGCGAACGAGAAGAATGAGTACAAGAGGTCGTGGACATCCACTGCGTGGCCGTGGTAGGGGTAGGATGGCCTTGTCGGAGCCAGCAGTGTCTGGTCATGGGTTCAGAAATGTGATGCCGAATCTTCGGTGAAGTTTAATTTCGTGATCGGTCGGGGTAACAATCTGATATCTCGTGGTACTGCAGGTTTTAGAGAGAGTTGCCGGGGCAGGAGCAGGTTTAGAAGCCCGAAAATCGGTGGCTGAGTGACTCGAGCTAATGGAGCAGAAGTATTTAGGGGAGTTTCTAGCGTGGCTCCCAACACAACTGAGTACTGGTTGGAGGCAACAAAGCGTATAATGGATGACTTAGACTTCTCGGCTGAGGAGAAGTTAAAGGGATAGTATCCCTTCTTCGGGATGAGTCGTACTAGTGGTGGCTCACAGTCAGGGATAGTACAGTGGCTGGTGATATCACTTGGGATTATTTTAGGGTAGCCTATCAGAGAAAGTATGTGGGGACTGGTTATACTGATGCGCAATGTAGGGCGTTCCTAAATTTGGTGCAAGGGAAAAAGTCGGTACCCGAGTACGAGGCTAAATTTTTGAGGTTGAGTAGGTATGCTCGGGGTATGGTGGCTACGGAACATGAGCACTGTGTTAGGTTCGAGGATGGGCTGAGGGATGAGCTGCAGGTGTTGATTGCACCTCAGTGTGAAAGGGAATTTGTCGTTCTCGTGGAAAAGGCCAAAATAGCTGAGGAGGTGAAGCGAACCGAGAAACGAAATCAGGATAGGGGCAAGGATAAAAGGAGTTTTGGCCCATCAGGGTCTGGGGGAAGTGCTCAAAAAAGGACTAGATTTGGTGGGCCGGATTAAGCTGCAAAGCTTGCTGCTGCTGCTTAGTGGCCACCTCAGTGTGCTCGATATGGGAAGTCTCATTCGGGAGAATATTGTGCTGGTAATAGAGGATGTTTTGAGTGCGGGTCGTTGGAGCACAGGGTAAGGGACTGTCCGCGGAAGCTAACTATGATGTTAGACGAAAGCCCTATTGGTTAGGTCGGTTTATGATCGGTATTTCTTTATCTCTTTGGAATTCTATTTTATTATGTTGGAATAAAGTCAATGGTAAAAAAAATTATGTTGGACTATTCTTCCGTTTTTATTGGATATTATTCTGTCATATGTATAAATATTTGGAAATATATTAACTCTGTTATGATGGAAGTCCAGAGTCGGTAAGCAGTGTTTTTCTTCTGGCTTTCTCTGAGGAATCATCAATATCTTTATTATTTTTTTGAGTTATGTTCTTGAATTTCTGGTATGGTATTGTATCTTGAATTTCCTTATCTTGGTTTTCCTATAATTCATACTTTGTAAATTATTAATCATGGCTTATCTTTAAAGTGTGTTCTTCAGCTTGTGATAACTATGTCTGTTATGATTATACTTTTGGTTTGATCATAGAAACGTGATGATTCTGGTATCTAGAATTCTCTTCATTTCTCTTCATTTTCTTTAGCTGAAAAATAGCCATGGGAGAGAGTTTCAAGCTGGTTTTCATACTCAAGCTTCATGTAAGTTTAATTCTTTCTTTCTCCTTGAAATTTCTATGTTTTTAGACTTTTACAATTGGATCCAACTTGCTATGTCATTAGTTTTTTTATTCTATGGCTAATTTTTAAAGTTGAGGTGGATTAGTGCTGGAAGAATATGATGAATAAATATTGAATTGAAGCTTTAATTTTGTTATATGATGTCCGTGGAGCACCTGGCCGAGGTGGTGGAGGTGCTAATGCTAGACAACTGGGTTGGTCTACGCAGCCAAGCGTCGAGAGGAGGACGACGCACCAGATGTTCTAATCGATATGTTTATAATTTTTGGGCTACCTTACATTGCTTTAATTGATGTTGGTTCAACACACTCTTATGTTGCTAGTAGTGTGGTAGGAACTTTGAACTTATCCTATGAGATATCTGCTAGGAAGATGACAGTAGTTAGCCCACTAGGACACTCTGTGGTGGTAGACAAACTGTATAGGGATGTACCCCTAGAACTTCAAGGGGTCGTGTTTCAAGCAGATTTGATGGAACTACCCTTTGAGGAGTTTGATTTAATCTTAGGAATGGATTGGTTGGTTAAGTACCAGGCAGAACTAGACTGTGCAGCTAAGTGTATGGTGCAAAAATGATCGAGGGTGTAGAGGTGGTAATGATAGGTAAGAGAAGGGATTACCTATCTAATGTGGTGTCCACGCTGAAAACGGAGAAGATGGTAAGGAAAGGATGTGAGGCGTTTGTAGTTTATGTTTGTTCTTTGGAAGGTAAGGAACTGGCTATAGGAAATGTTCGAATAATGAATGAGTTTATCGATGTCTTTTCGGAAGAGCTTACGGGTTTGCCCCCAGATTGGGAAGTAGAGTTCGATATAAACCTTCTACCGGGAATTGCGCCAGTGTCAATTGCTCCGTATAGGATGGCGCCAAAAGAATTGGTGGAGTTGAAGCACGATTAGGAGTTCTTGGATCGGGTTTTATCCAGCCAACTGTTTCACCATGGGGAGCGCATGTGCTTTTTGTTAAGAAAAAGGATGGGTCAATGCGAATATGTATAGATTACCGTCAGTTGAATAAATTGATGATTAAGAACAAGTATTCGTTGCCTAGGATAGATGACTTGATTGACCAGCTTAAGGGAGCATCGGTCTCTTCCAAGATAGATTTGAGGTCAGGGTATCTCCAACTTAATGTAAAGGAGGCAGATATTCATAAGACGGTGTTTCGTACTTGATACGGGCACTATGAATTTTTGGTAATGCCGTTCGGGTTGACAAACGCACCAGCAATGTTTATGGATATGATGAACCAGGTGTTTAGTCATATTTGGATCGGTTCGTCATAGTATTTATAAATGATATTTTGGTGTACTCAAAATCGGAGGAGGAGCATGACGCGCATTTGCGAGTGGTGTTGCAAATTCTTATGGAGAAGCAATTATACGCCAAGTTTAGTAAGTACAAGTTCTGGTTGAAGGAAGTTACCTTTTTGGGTTACGTGGTGTCAGTTGAGGGGATTAGAGTGGACCCTCGGAAGATTGAGGTAGTTTTGGATTGAAAGCCACCAAAGTCTGTGGTGGATATTTAGAGTTTTCTAGGTTTAGCAGGGTATTACTGAAGGTTTGTAAAAGGGTTTTCTCTGATTGCAGCACCATTGACCAAGTTGCTAAGGAAAGGGGTTCCGTTTGTGTGGTTGGATAAGCAACAGGGAAGTTTTGAGAAATTGAAAAGGATTTTGACGGAAGCTCCGGTGTTAATTCAACCAAAAGTCGGGAAGGAGTTTGCGATTTATTGTGATGCATCCCATATAGGATTGGGATATGTGTTGATGCAAGAGGGGAAAGTAGTAGCATATGCTTCTCGGTAGTTAAGACCTCACAAAGTAAACTACCCGACGCATGATCTGGAGTTGGCTGCAGTGGTTTTTGCCCTAAAAATTTGGTGACATTACTTGTATGGAGAAAAGTCTATCGTGTATATGGACCACAAGAGTTTGAAGTACCTTCTTTCGAAGAAGGACTTAAATTTGAGGCAGAGAAGGTGGATTGAGCTGTTAAAGGATTACGACTACTCGATTGAGTATCACCGGGAAAGGCTAATGTAGTACTTGGGCCTACGAGTCATAAGGTGGTGGCGAGTTAAGAGCCATGTTTGCTCACCTTAGTCTCAGACGATGATGGAAGCCTGTTAGCGAAATTGCAAGTGAAGCCAACATGGATTAACGAGGTTAAGGAGAAACAGTTGGTGGATGGATTTTAGGGCACACGAAGGTTACAAGTGCAGAATGATGGATTGGAGGGGTATAGTCTGAGCAGCGATGGAGTGTTATGTCTTCGGGGAAAAGTGTGTATGCCTAAGGATGTGGAGTTAAGGCAAAAGATTTTACAAGAGGCATATAGCAGTCCATATGCTATGCATCCGGGAGGTAGTAAGATGTACCAAAATTTGCGGGAGTAGTTTTGGTGGCCAGGCCTTAAGCGGGAGGTAACAGAGTTTGTAGGTAAGTGTCTGATATGTCAGCAAGTCAAGGCTAAACATCAGTTGCCATCAGGTCTGTTGCAACCGATTAAGATTCTACAATGGAAGTGGGAAAGGATTACAATGGATTTTGTGAGTGGGCTACCCCTTACGCCTACCAAGAAGGATTCAATTTGGGTGATTGTAGACCGTCGACGAAGTCTGCTCATTTTGTACATGTGCGTATGGATTATTCTCTTCAAAAGTTAGCAAGACTATATGTAGCGGAGATTGTGAGGCTACAAGCGATGCTAGTGTCGATTATTTCTAACAGAGACCCTAGATTTACGTTAAGGTTCTGGAAGGCTTTGCACCAGGCACTAGGCACAAGATTGGATTTCAGTACAGCGTTCCATCTCCAGTCAGATGGACAATCAAAGAGAGTGATTCAAGTTTTGGAGGACATGCTAAGGGGTTGTGTCTTGGATTTCAAAGGCAGTTGGGAAGAATTCTTACCGTTGGCGGAATTTGCGTATAACAATAGTTATCAGGCAAGTATTCAGATGGCACCGTACGAAGCACTATATGGTCGGAAGTGTCGTACCCCTACATGTTGGACGGAGTTGGGGGAGCGACAGTTGTTGGGTCCGGAGTTGGTACCTGAGACAGAAGATAAGGTGAAAGTGATTCGAGCTCAGTTGAAAGAAGCGACGGGTAGGCAAAAGTCTTACGAGATCATAAATGAAAGGGTATAGAGTTTGCGGAAGGTGACAAGGTTTTCTTGAAGGTGTCGCCATGGAAGAAGGTTCTGAGGTTCGATAAGAAAGGCATGTTGAGCCCTAGGAAGTTGAGCCCTAGGTTTATCGGGCCACCAGAATTGAGTCAAATTCACGATGTGTTTCATGTTTCTATGCTTAGACGCTATCGCTCAGATCCGTCACATGTTGTGTCAGTAGGGGAGATAGAGGTGAGTCCAGACTTATCTTTTGAGGAGGAACCAGTGTACATCCTACATCGGGATGTTAAGGTTCTACGTAGGAAATCAGATCCTTTGGTGAAGGTGCTATGGCGGAACCATGGATCAGAGCAAGCGACATGGGAGCCAAAGGATATTGTGCGACAGCAATACCCTCAACTCTTTTGACTACGTAAATTTTGAGGCTGAAATTTATTTTAAGGGGGTAAAATTGTAATATCCTGATTTTGTAGGTCTGTGCATTTGGTACGTTGCATGGGTAAGTTATAGGGTTAAAGGCTTTGAGGTGTGTATTGGGCGCGGGTTTGAGTTTTAAAACCTGGGTTAGGTGGCTGATAAATAGTGTTAGTAGAATTAAATTAAAATTATTTAGTGGCCAGATGGGCTAGTGGCCCAAAAATTGGAGTTGCTTTAAAGGGCATAGGGGTGGCGTCACAAGGGGGAGGAGTTTGGGCCTTGTGTGGCCACTTGGGGCCCAAGTGGATGGGTCAAATTTTGGCACTGAGAAGGGAAGGAGGTGGACTGCACATTTGCTTTAATTTAGGAGCTTTATTTCTTTTTAATTAAGTGATAAAAATGATAAAGGAAATGAGAGAGTTGGTTTGAAGGTGGTCTCTTCTATAGGTGAGATAAAGATTGGATTATCATGCAAGATAAGGGCTATCAGGAGGGGGAGAGTTGGCCGAAATTCCACTTGTGTGTGGGTGCTTGTGTATTGCCGAATTTAGTAGCTAGTTATCATCTTTTTCATTTTTATTTTTCTTTCTTTTCTCACCTATACTTTGAGCAAGCCGAAAATTCTCTTCGACTTTGTGCCTCTGCCCTTTTGTTAAAACTGAAACTCCCTAGTATTCTTCTCCTCTTCAACGTATCCCCAAAGGCCGAATCCCCTTTTGCTCATATTCCTTCCTCTATAGCTGAACCATCAAAGTGGTTTCTCTGTTTCCCAAAGGTGCATCATAAGCTGAATACTCCACTGTAATCTGGTGAGTTTGGGATTTCTCTTCTCTGCGATTTCTTTATTTCTATCAAGTTCTAATCCAAATCACTTGTTCTAAGGCTTGTTGATTTCCCCTCTCTGTCCATAGAAGCTGAATCCTACCTTGTTATAGTCAGAAGTGCTGTTTGTGGAAAGCCGAAGGCAGGTGGTTGATGGTAGGTTTGGCCAAATGGCCTTTCTTGTTCAATTGTGGTTGGCCGAATGGGTTATGGTACTCATTTGATTGCGTTTAAGGGTTTGGTTTAATAAATGGGTGTTGGCCGAATGTAGGTTGGTGGTGACATTTTCATAAAGACTTTTGGGATATGAAAGTTAGGTAAGGGTTTCGTTTAAACACTATGTTTATTTATTGGATCTCATCGATTTGATTGGTTTAGTGACCAAGGGTTATTATGGACTCGAATAGCAGTCAAGCAGTAGGAGGGGTTGGATCTATAAACCCAACGCCAAAATACAAAAAGCAATCTGTGTCAGGAGTGCACGATTGGCCATCCGGGTGTGGGCCAACATCGGAGTTAGATCATAGGCCAATCGTGGTAGTCTCGAGTGTGATGGCGTAGAAGCGGTAAAAGCGTTAGTACAAAAACCGGTGTGTAACTCTTACACACTTTCTATGCTAAATATGTTATATGTTGTGTGTTGTTAAAAGTGGAGTGATGGCAATGGTTACTAAAATACCCACGTGGGTAAAAGTGAGGATCTTAGGGTAAGTTGTTATTATTTCATGCATAATTGTGATCTATGAAAGCATGTTATTTTGTATAAGTAATTTTGTATGTTAAGCATGATCATACTGATATTATTGGCATGAATATGTGTTATGGGTGATGAGAGGAGGGGGAAGTATGATCTATCAGACTGTAACCAGTGATTTGGTATCACGATTGGGTTGGCCCCACATATTATAAAAAATTGTGACTAAGTCTCAGTGGTTTGGCACCACCAGTGGTTTGGTACCACATATGTTATTTTCGTAACTTCGATTACCAGTGGTTTGGTACCACATATAATCTCCTTGTAACTTCGGTTACCAGTGGTTTGGCACCACCAGTGGTTTGGTACCACAAGGGGTAGATTTGGGAGACATGGATGGATACCTAGGTTGATGGGTTGCATAACATGCATATTTGTATTTGAATCTGTGTAAGGGTATATTTTCTTTTGGGAGGGGGACTTACACACTGAGTCTAGGCGACTCACCCCTTCCGTTATATTTTGTAGGTCAGGCTTAGATCGTGGATATGGAGCCGGAGTGGACTCAAGGTGGCCATGCACAACATTTGGTTCATTACAAAGTTTTCTATTTGAACTTAGTTATTTCACTTGATTTTGGTTTTCGGTTATGTAATAAGGCCGTTGAAGTTTATTTTTGGGGTGTTTTTATTTAATTGGTTCTTTAACTTTTGTTATGCATACTTAAACATTATGAATTGGCTGTTTTCAAAATCTAACAAAATGGAAAAACTCATTTTCCAAAGTGGTCACCGACTAAGTTATAAATGCGAAAGAAACAATAAGGCAATCAAGTGTTTCTAAAACCAAGTATCAACATGTTTTCCACATTGCAAAATACAACAACGTATCTTAAAAAAAATTTTACAACAGCTTTCTCTTTAAAGGAATCAAATCAGTTTTCAACCATTTTATTCCCGTGGCACGTTAGATCCGGTTGTAGCATTTTGACCGGGTTTGGGGTGTTATATTTTGGTATTAGAGCCCGGTTCAAAAGCTCGGTTGTGGGCTTAGGGCCCAAAGTATGTTTTAAAAGCTTGTGAAATGATTATTTTTTCGGAAAGCATGGCTTTGAGTCTCCTGCCGATCCACCTGTAAGTACCCTAACTTTTGATGTGATATTTATATGTTGGGATTTATGGGCTTTAAACGTAGCTAAGCATGTTAGTACTGATGGACCCTAGGGCTAGCTTACACAACTTTTAAAATAACATAAGATTTAAGTCCAATCAAACAAACCTGTGAGTAAGTCACCGAGTTAGGGTGTGGCAACCGCCATGCGCATGTCTAGGATTAGATTCAGGAAGAGCTTGGTATTTAAGCAGTCCCAGTGACTCACCTCCTTTTCGCTCGAATCCTACCTGGTGCGTAGTGACTGTTCACCCTAACCATGAAGACTTGTTCACAGGCTAACTCCAATAATTAAAACCCGAATGGGACCAGCCACACTGTTTTGTAAGAACCTTAGCTTTGAAATTACCAAATTACCCCTGGATTTGTGAAAACTACCTTAGATTTGGAAAATGACCAAAATACCCCTAGTTTGTAAAATTACCCCTGGTGTACAAAATTACCGAAATACCCTTGAGTTGAAAAAGTACCAAAATACCCCTACTTCACAAAATTACCAAAATACCCTTATTTTGAAAAATCACTCGAAACTTTATTTTAGAAAATTACAAAAATACCCTTGTAGGTTAAAATTATGAAAATTCCCCTTGGTAGTGAAATGACGAAAATACCCCTGCTCATGAAATGTGGTCTGTGGATGTTGTTTGTATGATGAATGTACTTAGAACTAGGAGATAAGCTTGAAATTGAAACTTTAGATAGATTCAAATTCGAAAGAATCACTTTTAAAACTATCTGTCATAAAATTGTTCGTGGATAAACAGTGAACAGAGTTAATAATTCATAAAATTCTAACCAGATAAATGCGAATGAGAAGAATGAGTACAAGAGGTCATGGACGTCCACCGTGTGGCAGTGGTAGGGGTAGGATGGCCTTGTCGGAGCCAGTAGGGTTTGGCCATGGGTCCAAAATGTGATGTCGAATCTGTCGACGACGGAAGCTAAATTTTAGGATTAGACTGGGGGTAACGATACAATATCTCAGGCAGTACTGTGGATTTTAGAGAGACTTGCTGGGGAAGGCGCGGGTTCAGGAGCCCAAAAATCGGTGGCTGAGCGACTCTAAGCTAATGGAGCAGAAGTATTTAGGGGAGTTTCTGGTGTGGCTCCCAACATAGCTGAGTACTGTTTTGAGGCAACAGAGCGTATAATGGACGACTTAGACTTCTCGGCTGAGGAGAAGTTAAAGAGGATAGTAT
This sequence comes from Gossypium rotundifolium, assembly GCA_025506655.1. Classification (NCBI taxonomy): domain Eukaryota; kingdom Viridiplantae; phylum Streptophyta; class Magnoliopsida; order Malvales; family Malvaceae; genus Gossypium; species Gossypium rotundifolium. Next base: position 73,670,454 of record CP106730.1, on the reverse strand, counting down.
CCCTTCTCCGGGATGAGTCGTACCAGTGGTGGCTCACAGTTAGGGATAGTGCAGTGGCTGGTGATATCACTTGGGATTATTTTAGGCGACCTATTAGAAAAAGTATGTGGGATGATTATCTTGATGCGCAATGTAGGGCGTTCCTAAATTTGGTGCAAGGGAATAAGTCGGTACCCAATCTGAGGCTAAATTTTGAGGTTGAGTAGGTATGCTCGGGGTATGGTGGCTCTGAAACATGAGCGTTGTGTTAGGTTAGAGGACGAAATTTGAGGATGAGTGCGGGTGTTGATTGCACCTCGGCATGAAAGGGAATTTTTCGTTCTCGTGGAAAAGCCCAAAATAGAGGAGGTGAAGCCAGAAGCGGAATCGGGATAGGGCAAGGATAAAAGAGTTTTGGGCCATCGAGTCTGGAGGAAGTGCTCAAAAGACTAGATTTGGTGGGCGGATCAAGGCGCAAAGCTTGTTCTTCTGCCGCTTTCTGGCCACCTCAGTGTGCTCGATGTGAGAAGTCTCATTCGGGAGAATGTTGGGTGGTAATAGAAAATGTTTTGAGTGCAGGTCGTTGGAGCACCGGGTAAGGGACTGTTCACGAGGAAGTTAGCCAAGACTCAAACTGAGGGTCAAGGACGTGGTCAATTCAAGAGAAATATGGCCAGCAACCACAGAGGGGTCAAGGTGTAGCTAGGGGTAATGGAAATGGTAATGGATAGGGTCGTGGAGCACTGGCCGAGGTGGTAAAGGTGCTAATGCTAGACAGCCTGGGTTGGTCTACGTAGTTAAGCGTCGAGAGGAGGGCGACACACCGGACGTCATAATCGGTATGTTTATAATTTCTGGGCTGCCTTACATTGCTTTAATTGATGTTGGTTCGACACACTCTTATGTTGCTAGTAGTGTGGTAGGAACTTTGAACTTATCCTATGAGATATCTGCTAGGAAGATGACAGTAGTTAGACCACTAGGACACTCTGTGGTTGTAAACAAACTGTATAGTGATGTACCCTAGAACTTCAAGGGGTCGTGTTTCAAGCAGATTTGATGGAACTACCATTTGGGGAGTTCGATTTAATCTTAGGAATGGATTGGTGGTTAAGTACCGTGCGAGAACTAGACTGTCTTGACTAAGCGTATGGTCTTTGAAAACGGTCGAGGGTGTAGAGGTGGTAATGATAGGTGAGAGAAGGGATTACCTATCTAATGTGGTGTCCACGTTGAAAGCGGAGAAGATGGTAAGAAAAGGATGTGAGGCGTTTGTAGTTTATGTTTGTTCTTTGGAAGGTAAGGAACCAGCTATAGGAAATGTTCGAACAGTAAATGAGTTTATCGATGTCTTTTCAGAAGACCTTCTGAGTTTGCCCCGGATCGGGAAGTGGAGTTCGGTATAGACATTCTATCGGGAACTGTGCCGGTGTCAATTACTCCGTATAGGATGGTTCCAAAAGAATTGGTGGAGTTGAAAGCACAGATTTAGGAGTTGCTGGATCGGGGTTTTATCCGGCCAAGTGTTTCACCATGGGGAGTGCCTGTGCTTTTTGTTAAGAAAAAAGATGGGTCAATGCGAATGTGTATAGATTACCGTCAGTTGAATAAATTGACGATTAAGAACAAGTATCCGTTGCCTAGGATAGGTGACTTGTTTGACCAGCTTAAGGGATCATCGATCTTTTCCAAGATAGATTTGAGGTCGGGATATCACCAACTTAAGGTAAAGGAGGCGATATCCATAAGACGGCGTTTCATACTCGATACGGGCACTTTGAATTTTTGGTATTGCCATTCGGGTTGAAGAACGCACTAGCAGTATTTATGGATATGATGAACCGAGTGTTTTAGCAGTATTTGGATCGGTTCGTCATAGTATTTATAGATGATATTTTGGTGTACTCAAAATTAGGGGAGGAGCATGACATATATTTGCGAGTGGTGTTGTAGATTCTTAGGGAGAAGCAGTATATGCCAAGTTTAGTAAGTGCGAGTTCTGGTTGAAGGAAGTTACCTTTTTGGGTCACATGGTGTCAGCTGATGGGATTAGAGTGGACCCTCGGAAGATTGAGGCAGTTTTAGATTAGAAGCCACCGAAGTCTATTGCAGAGATTTAGAGTTTTCTAGGTTTAGCAGGGTATTACCGAAGGTTTGTAGAAGGGTTTTCTCTGATTGCAGCACCATTGACCAAGTTGCTGAGGAAAGGGGTTCTGTTTGTGTGGTTGGATAAGCAATAGGGAAGTTTTAAGAGGTTAAAGAGGATTTTGATGAAAGCTCCGGTGTTGATTCAACCTGAAGCCGGGAAGGAGTTTACGGTTTATTGTGATGCGTCAGACACAGGATTGGGATGTGTGCTTATGCAAGAGGGGAAAGTAGTAGCGTATGCTTTTCGACAGTTAAGACCTTACGAAGTGAACTTCTCGACGCACGATCTGGAATTGGCTGCAGTGGTTTTTGCCCTAAAAATCTGGAGACATTATTTGTATGGGGAGAAGTCTGTAGTGTACATGGATCACAAGAGTTTGAAGTACCTTCTTACATAGAAGGAGCTAAATTTAAGGCAGAGGAGGTGGATCGAGTTTTTGAAGGACGATGATTGCTCGATTGAGTACCACCCGAGAAAAGCTAATCCGATAGCGGATGCCTTGAGCCGTACGGTGGTGGCAGAGTTAAGAGCCATGTTTGCTCACCTTAGTCTGTATGATGATGGAAGCCTGTTAGCGAAATTACAAGTGAAGCCAACATGGATTAACGAGGTTAAGGAAAAATAATTGGTGGATGAAGTTTTGAGCGCACGAAGGTTACAAGTGCAGAATGATGGATTGGAGGGGTATAGTCTGAGCGGCGATGGAGTGTTATGTTTTCTGGGAAAAGTGTGTGTGCCTGAGGATGTGGAGTTAAGGCAGAAGATGTTGCATAAGGCACATAGTAGTCCATATGCTATGCATCCGGAAGGTAGTAAGATGTACCGGGACTTACGGGAGTAGTTTTGGTGGCCGGGCCTTAAGCGGGAGGTAACGGAGTTTGTAGGTAAGTGTCTGATATGTCAGCAAGTTAAGGCTAAACATCAGTTGCCGTTAGGTCTGTTGCAACCGATTAAGATTCCACAATGGAAGTGGGAAAGGATTACAATGGAATTTGTGAGTGGGCTACCCCTTACGCCTACCAAGAAGGATTCAATTTGGGTGATTGTGGACCGTCTGAAGAAGTCTTCTCATTTCATACCTGTGCGTATGGATTATTCTCTTCAGAAGTTAGCAAGACTATATGTAGCGGAGATTGTGAGGCTGCACAGGGTGCCAGTGTCGATTATTTCTAACAGAGACCCTAGATTTACGTCAAGGTTCTGAAAGACTTTGTATTAGGCACTAGGCACAAGATTGGATTTCAGTACAGCGTTCCATCCCCAGTCAGATGGACAATCGGAGAGGGTGATTCATGTTTTGGAGGACATGCTAAGGGGTTGTGTCTTGGATTTCAAAGGCAGTTGGGAAGAATTTTTACCGTTGGCGGAATTTACATATAACAATAGTTATCAGGCAAGTATTCAGATGTCACCGTACGAAGTGCTATATGGTCGGAAGTGTCGTACCCCTACATGTTGGACGGAGTTGGGGGAGCGGCAGTTGTTGGGTCCGGAGTTGGTTGCTGAGACAGAAGATAAGGTGAATGTGATTCCAACTCTGTTGAATGAAGCAACGGATAGGCAAAAGTCTTATGCCAATCTTAAATGAAAGGATATAGAGTTTGTAGAAGGTGACAAGGTTTTCTTGAAGGTGTCGCCATGGACAAAGGTTCTGAGGTTCGGTAGGAAAGGCAAGTTGAGCCCTAGGTTCATTGGGGCTTATTAGGTGTTGAAGCGAGTAGGACCAGTGGCTTACCAGCTTGAGTTGCCACTAGAATTGAGTCAAATTCACGATGAGTTTCAAGTTTCTACGCTTAGATGCTATCGCTCAAATCTATCACATGTTGTGTCAGTAGGGGAGATAGAGGTGAATCCAGACTTATCCTTTGAGGAGGAACCAGTGTAGATCCTAGATCGAGATGTTAAGGTTCTATGTAGGAAATCAGTTCCTTTGGTGAAGGTATTATGGAGGAACCATGGATCAGAGGAAGCGACATGGGAGCTGGAAGATATTATGCGGCAGCAATACCCTTAACTCTTCTGACCAGGTAAATTTTGAGGTCAAAATTTATTTTAAGGGGGTAGAACTGTAATATCCTAATTTTGTGGGTCTGTGCATTTTGTATGTTGCATGGCTAAGTTGGTAATTTGAGGCTTTGAGGTGTATATTGGGCTCAGGCTCGGGCTTAAACCCGGGTTAATTTGCTAATAAATAGTGTTAATGTGTAATCTAAGTTAGATAATTAAATTAGTAGCAAGGTGGGCTTGTGGCCCAAAAATTAGAGGTGCTTTAAATGGGCATAGGGGTAGCGTCACAAGGGGGAGGAGTTTGGGCCTTGTGTAGCCACTTGGAGCCCAAGTAGATGGGTCAAATTTCGGCACTGAGAAGGGAAGGAGTTGGATGGCACATTTGCTTTAATTTGGGAGCTTTATTTCTTTTTAATTAAGTGATAAAAGATGATAAAGGAAATAAGAGAGTTGGTTTGAAGGTGGTCTCTTCTATAGGTGAGATAAAGATTGGATTATCATGCAAGATAAGGGCTATCAGGAGGGGGAGAGTTGGCCGAAATTCCAACTATGTGTGGGTGCTTGTGTATTGCCAAATTTAGTAGCTAGTTATCATCTTTTTCATTTTTATTTTTCTTTCTTTTCTCACCTATACTCTGAGCAAGCCAAAAATTCTCTTCACCTTTGTGCCTCTGCCCTTTTGTTAAAACCGAAACTCCCTAGCATTCTTCTCCACTTCAATGTATCCCCAAAGGCCGAATCCCCTTTTGCTCATATTCCTTCCTCCATGGCCGAACCATCATGGTGGTTTCTCTATTTCTTGAAGGTGCATCGTAGCGAATACTCCTTTGTGTCTGGTGAGTTTGAGATTTCTCTTCTCTGCGATTTTTTATTTCTATCAAGTTCTAATCCAAATCACTTGTTCTAAGGCTTGTCGATTTCCTCTCTCATCCATAGCGAATCTGCCTTGCTATAGTCGGAAGTGTTGTTTGTGGAAAGTCAAGGCGGTGGTTGATGGTAGGTTTGGTAGAATGGCCTTTCTTGTTCAATTGTGGTTGGCGAATGGGTTATGGTACTCATTTGATTGCATTTAAGGGTTTGGTTTAATAAATGGGTGTTGGCCGAATGTAGGTTGGTGGTGACGTTTTCATAAAGACTTTTAGGATCTGAAAGCTAGGTAAGAGTTTCATTTAAACACTATGTTTATTTATTGGATCTCATCGGTTTGATTGGTTTAGTGACCAAGGGTTATTATGGACTCGAATAGCAGTCAAGCAGTAGGAGGGGTTGGATTTGTAAACCCAACACCAAAATACAAAAAGCGATCTATGTCAGAAGTGCGTGATTGCCCATCCGGGTGTGGGCCAACATCGGAGTTAGATCGTAGGCCAATCGTGGTAGTCTCGAGTGACAGTAGTGTAGAAGCAGTAAAAGCATTAGTACGAAAACCAGGTGTGTAACTCTTACACACTTTCTATGCTAAATATGTTATATGTTGTGTGTTGTTAAAAGCCGGAGTGATGGCAATGGTTACTAAAATACCCCTGTGGGTAAAAGCGAGGATGCCGGGTAAGTTGTTATTATTTCTAGCGATAATTATGATCTATAAAAGCATGTTATTTTGTATACGTAATTTTGTATGTTAAGCATGATCATACTGATATTGTTGGCATAAATATGTGTTATGGGTGATGAGAGGAGGGGGAAGTATGATCTATCAGACTGTCACCAGTGATTTGGTATCACACAGTGGGTTGGCCCCACATATTATAAAAAATTGTGACTAAGTCACAGTGGTTTGGCACCACCAATGGTTTGGTAACACATATGTTATTTTCGTAACTTCGGTTACCAGTAGTTTGGTACCACATATAATCTCCTTGTAACTTCGATTACCAGTGGTTTGGCACCACCAATGGTTTGGTACCACATATAATCTCCTTGTAACTTCGGTTATCAGTGGTTTGGCACCACCAGTGGTTTGGTACCACAAGGGGTAGATTTGGGAGGCATGGATGGATACCTAGGTTGATGGGTTGCATAACATGCATATTTGTATTTGAATCTGTGTAAGGGTATATTTTCTTTTGGGAGGGGGACTTACACACTGAGTCTAGGCGACTCACCCCTTCCGTTATATTTTGCAGATCAGGCTTAGATCGTGGATATGGAGCTGGAGTGGACTCAAGGTGGCCATGCACAGCATTTGGTTCATTACAAAGTTTTCTATTCGAACTTAGTTATTTCACTTGATTTTGGTTTTTAGTTATGTAATAAGGCCGCTGAAGTTTATTTTTGGGATGTTTTTATTTAATTGGTTCTTTAACTTTTGTTATGCATACTTAAACATTATGAATTGGCTGTTTTCAAAATCTAACAAAAAGGAAAAACTCATTTTCCAAAGTGGTCACCGACTAAGTTATAAATGTGAAAGAAACAATAAGGCAATCAAGTGTTTCTAAAACCAAGTATCAACATGTTTTCCACATTGCAAAATACAACGACGTATCTTAAAAAAAATTTTACAACAGCTTTCTCTTTAAAGGAATCAAATTAGTTTTCAACCGTTTTATACCCGTGGCACGTTAGATCTAGTTGTAGTGTTTTGAATGGGTTTGGGGTGTTACAGGGCTACCCTTGATGCTTGCTAAAAAGGACTCTGTGTGGGTCATTGTGGATTAGTTAACTAAGTCTGCCCATTTTATATCGGTACGCACTGACTACTCATTACAGAAATTGGAAAGGTTGTATGTGGCAGAGATTGTGAGATTGCATAGAGTTTCAATTTTTATTATATGTGATAGAGATCCTCGTTTTAGGTCTCACTTTTGGAAGAAGCTACATAAAGTGCTAGGTACGAGGTTGGATTTCAGTACAGCATTTCACCCTCAAACTGATGATCATCGGAAAGGGTAATTCAAGTTTGGAGGTTATGCTCAGAGGGTGTGTAATTGAGTTTTGAGGTAGTTGGGAGGACTACTTGTCGTTAGCTGAATTTGCGTATAACAATAGTTATCAGGCAAGTATTGGAATGGCACCATATGAAACACTGTATGGACGAAGATGTAGTACTCTGACTTGTTAGACTGAGTTGGGAGAGCGACGAGTTTTCAGTCCGGAGTTGGTAGCAGGCACTGAAGATAAGGTAAAGTTGATTCGGGATCAGCTAAAGGAGGCGGCGGATAGGCAGAAGTCGTATGCTGACCTCAAATGAAGAGAGATCGAACATTTTGTGGGGGACATGGTTTTTCTCAAGGTTTCCCCTTGGAAGAAGGTGTTAAGATTTAGTCGGAAGGGCAAGCTAAGCCTAAGGTTCATTGGGCCTTACCGAGTGTTGATGCGAATTGGGCCAGTTGCCTATCAGCTGGAGTTGCCTTCTGAATTGGGCTAAATACACGATGTGCTCCATGTGTCAATGCTAAGGTGTTATCGCTCAGATCCTTCTCACATCGTGTCAGTCGAGGAGATCGAGGTTAGACAGAACCTAACTTTTGAAGAGGAGCTAGTTCAGATAATTGATCAAGATGTCAAGGTGCTAAGAAGGAAGTATTTCCCTTTAGTCAAAGTGCTTTGGCATAACCATATTGCCGAGGAGGCTACTTGGGAACCTGAGGAGGCAATGTGTTGACAATACCCTCACTTGTTTCAATCAGGTAAATTTAGAGGCCAAATTTTTTTAGAGGGGTAGATTTGTAATGCCTTAAAAATCTCGAAACCCTAATTTTTATGCTTTGAAGTTAGTATGTATGTGTAGCCCTTAGAATATTAATTTTAAGATATTATCAGGATTATTTGAAGTCTTATAGATAAGGGAGACCACAGGGAAAAAAATTATTTTTCTTGCTTTAGTGGACCCTAGTCTCAGGCATGAGGCCTCTTAAGCAGATTAAGAGAAAATAGGACACAAATGGGCTTGTGGTCCAGTGGAAAGTAGCGTCACTTGGGAGCTATAAGGTGGCGTGTGTGTAGCTGAAGAGGTACAAGGTTTGAGCATTAGGAGTGTATTTTGGGAGTGTTTTATTTTTGCATAGGTGGACGGCAAGAGTTGTGTTGATTTTGAACTCTTGCCGTGGAGAGTTTGAAGTAAGCAGGTGTGATGGATGTGGAGGAAATTTCAGATAAGATTAAGGTGTTATCAGGGAGAAAAATCATGAGATGAGGAAAGGGAGGAGTTGTTTTCCAATAGGACTTTGGCGGATGTCATATTCGGTTTGTGGCTATAAGAGGAGAGAGCCGAATGTTTTGCAAGGTTATTTGAGTTGTCATTATTTTTATTTTTTTCTCCTTCATCGAATTCTTCCAATTGCCAAAAAAAATGCCATTCTTTTTATCGAAATTCCTATTAGTGTTGTGTTATTCTTTTTCTCTGAAAGCCGAATACTCATTTATCATATAGCCCTACTAGTGCCGATTCTTAGTTGTTTTTCATCTATCACAAATCAATTGTTACCCACTCTTAGTCAAATTAAAAGCTGGATCTTGTTCAGTAGCTATCTAGGCCGCAGGATAAATGAAGGATTTTGGCAAGTACTTAGTCAATTATCTTAGTGTGTTTTGTTAAAAGCCGAAGGGCTATCTAACCTCTCCTTATCGTATTAACAAGGGTAAGGTTCAAATATCGCAAGCATGATTGGTAAGGATCGTTAGCAAAGTGGTAAGTGTTCTGGACTTAGTTATGGATTAGTAAATGGCTGAATGTAATATGGCTTATAGGGGTGACTTACGTGGAATATGAGTCACTTGTTTTTGATGATACACGTTTGGGTGCAGATCTAGAGGATAATCGCAAATAGTACCAAAGGAGGGGCTACTAGAATGTGTGGCACACGGTAAGGGTACAGTAAGGTTTAGGTTTCTGATAAAGTGTGTATTAAGCCATGATTAGTCGTTAAGTGATATCAATTGTAGGTTCGTGATTAAGGGGTTTGCAGCACACGTGGTTACCAGGTGTGTACAAACACTACACATACATGATGTCGGCAATGCTGAAAAACCGAAAAGCTGAAAGTGGCTAAATGGGCCCAGTTGGCCCTGAGGCTAAGTTTGATGAAATGAATTGATTTGACTATATGAACTGAGTTTGGCACGCATGTTACATGATCTGGAATTGTTTTGGGCTTAAAAGGCCATATGACTGAGATTTGGGCCTAGTGGGTCATAAGGATGTGATGTCGACATAATGGGTTATATGAACGCGAAATGGGCTTGATGGGCTTTATGGGGACATAGACAAGTATGCTAGGGTTTAATGGACTTTAGGCTTAGTTCTGAACAACTCTTAAACAGCATAAGACTTTCTAATAATTAAACATGTCCGTGAACAAGTTCGCTGGGTTAGAGTGTGGCAATGGACATATGCATGTCTAGGATTGATCTAGGGAGAGCTTGGAACTTAAGCGGCCCTAGCGGCCCACCTCCTCTTCTCTGGAATCCTACCTGGTGCATAGTATCTATTCATTTTAACCGCAAGGACTTGTTAATGGGCCAAAGTTCATAACTAAAACCCGAAAGGGACCTAATACCCCTAGATTTGTAAAATTGCTAAAATACCCCTGATTTGAAAAGTACCAAAATACCCTTAGATTTGCAAACTCACTAAAATAGCCCGAATTGTGAAATTACCAGTATACCTTTGATTTGCAAAATTACCAAAATAACCTTGATTTACAAAATTTTCGAAAGTACCTCTATTTTTCAACATTATCGTAATACCCTTATAGAGTAGATTTACGGAAATAACCCTGATTTACCTTAATTTCCCAAGGATTTTGGGCTTTTGGGCCTTAAATTGTTAATTAGTAAAATTGTTTTGAAGTGTGCCTTTAATGTGACATTTCGGATTCGGGCCTAACTTCTAGGCTCGATTTGGGGTGTTACACCGATAGAGTTAAAAGAATTAAAAGCTCAATTGCAAGTGTTGATAGATAATGGCTTTGCTAGACCAAGTTTCTCTCCTTGGGGTGCACCAGTTTTATTTGTGAAATAGGAAGATGGCACGATTAGAATGTGTATAGACTATCGACAGCTCAACAAAATGACGATCAAGAATAAATACCCTTTGCCATGAATAGATGATTTGTTTAATCAGTTGAAAGGGGCAACAATATTTTCGAAAATCGATTTGAGATCAGGTTATTACAAGTTGCGAGTAAAAGACTTGGATGTGCCAAAGACTACATTTAGAACAAGGTACGGACACTATGAATTTCTTATTATGCCTTTCGAACTAACAAATACACTTGTTGTTTTTATGGACCTGATGAACTGGATTTTCAGGTCGTATTTAGATCGATTTGTAGTTGTGTTCATTGATGGCATATTGATTTACTCTCGTGATGAATCTGGGCATGCTGAGCATTTGAGAATCGTACTCATGATTTTGAGAGATAAACATTTTTTTTTGCAAACTTTAGCAAATGTGAGTTTCGGCTACAAGAGGTTGGATTTTGGGGACATATTGTTTCAACTAATGGTATCCGGGTTGATCCGAGTAAAATATATGTGATTATAGATTGGAAGCCTTCGAGAAATGTTTCTGAGGTTCGCAGTTTTCTGGGACTAGCGAGGTATTATAGACAGTTTGTAAAAGGCTTTTCGATGATTACAATTCCAATGACAAGATTACTTCAAAAATATGTTAGATTTGAGTGGTCAGAAAAATGTCAATAGAGCTTCAAACAGTTGAAAGCATTATTGACAGAGGCACTAGTGTTAGTTCAGCCTGAGTCGGGTAAAGAATTTTTAGTCTACAATGATGCATCATTAAATGGCCTGGGTTGTGTTTTGATGCAGGAAGGAAAAGTTGTAGCTTATGCCTCGAGATAGTTGAAACCACACAAAAATAATTATCCGACGCACGATCTTGAGTTAGCCGCGATGGTGTTCGCATTGAAAATCTAGTGTCATTATTTATTTGGTGAGAAGTGTCATATTATATCTGATCACAAAAGTTTGAAATATTTGATGACTTAGCAAGAATTGAAATTTACGACAACGGAGATGGTTAGAATTGCTAAAAGACTATCAATTAGTGATAGACTATCATTCAGGGAAAGCGAACGTAGTTGCTGATGCTTTAAGCTAAAAGTCCTTGTTTGTTTTACGTGCTTTGAATACACATTTGGCTTTGTCCGACGATGGTTCATTAGTAGCCGAGTTGAAAGTGAGACCATTGTTTATACAGCAGATTTATGAGGCTCAAAAACTTGATAATGAACTACAAGTAAAACGGGTTTAGTGTGAGTCAATTTTTGATTCAGAGTTTCAAATTGATTCCAATGATTGTTTGAGATTCAAAGATCGAATATGTGTTCCGAGAAATTCAAAATTGATTCAGATGATTTTGTATGAAGCACATAGTATTTGTTTATTAGTACACCCAGGAAGTATGAAAATGTATAATGATCTGAAACAATTTTATTGGTGGCATGGCATGAAACGGGATATCTAAGAATTTGTTTTGAAATGTTTGATTTGTCAGCAAATCAAAGTTGAGCATCAAGTTTCGTCAGGTTTATTATGGCCTATCATGATTCTTGAGTGGAAATGGGATAGAGTAACTATGGATTTTATTTTGAGTTCGCCCTTAACTCCGAGAAAGAAAGATACGATTTGGGTCGTTGTTGACAGATTGACAAAATCAGCTCATTTCATTCCTGTACATACAAATTTCTCGCTTGATAAATTGGCTGAGTTGTATATCTCAAAAATTGTTCGATTACACGTAGTGCCACTATCTATTGTTTTGGATTGAGATTCGATGTTCACATTGTGATTTTGGAAGAAATTGCAAGAAGCTTTAGGTACAAAGCTGCATTTTAGCACTGCGTTTCACCTGCAAATGAATGGTCAATCTGATTGAGTTATTCAGATACTTGAAGATATGTTAAGATGTTGCATTCTTGAGTTTGAAGGTAGCTCGGAGAAATACCTACCATTGATTGAATTTGCTTAAAATAATAGCTTTCAATCGAGTATAAAGATGGCACCATACAAAGCTCTATACAGTTGTAAATGTCGAACACTGTTGTATTGGAGTGAACTCAGTGAAAATAAGATTCACGGGGTTGATCTAATCAGAGAGACTGAAGAAAAAGTGAAAGTAATTCGTGATTGTCTAAAAGCAGCATCAGATCGACAAAAATTGTACGCAAACTTGAAACAAAAAGATATTGAGTTTCAGATTGGGGATAGAGTGTTTCTGAAAGTGTCGCCATGGAAAAATATATTGCGGTTTGGTAGGAAAGGGAAATTGAGTCTGCGATATATCAGACCTTATGAGATTATCGAGCGAATCGGGCCAGTTGCTTATCGATTATCCTTACCGTATGAATTAGAGAAAATACATAATGTGTTTCACGTATCAATGCTATGATGATACCGATCTGACCCTTCACACATCATTTCCCCGACTGAGGTTGAAATTCAGTCAAATATGTCATATGATGAAGAACCGATTCAAATTTTAAATCGTGAGATCAAAGAATTGAAAAAAAGAAAATCGTCTTAGTGACAGTATTATGGCATCGACATGGGTTGAAGAAGTTATGTGGGAACCTGAGGATGCTATGAGAAAGCAATATCCAAACCTATTCACTGGAAAGATTTTCGGGGACGAAAATCCCTAAGGGGAGAGTTGTAACAGCCCGATTTTAGCTAAGTCAGAATAGTAGTTTCAAAACCACAATTCTGAGGTCGAAAATTTATTTTAATATAATTTTTTGTGTTTATAGCATGTGATTATATATGTGTGAAAGTTTCATGAAATAATTTTAGCATTTGAATGCTTAATTTTATAAAAGGACTAAATCGCGTAAAATGAAAAAGTTGAATTCTAATTGTTTAAGTGCTTATTTGCTATGAATAATTGAATGTGAAGTCCTTATGTTGTGAATAGACCATGGATAGTGGGAATTGGCATGAATAGCCATCCATTATATGTTTTATTATTTTTTAAGAAAGGTTAATTAAGTAATTTGTGATTTAAGTTTAATTAAATTAAAAAAAAAAACAAAATGGTGGCCATGTATCATCTTTTTACAACTGAAATAGAAGAAAGAAAAGAGGGTTGAGATCATTTTAGGGTTCAGCCTTTATTGATCTTGATTAAGTTATGAATTATGTTCAGTTTTTGATTATTTTTATCTTTATGTGATCGTTGCATTGAGTACTAGCTAGCCCGTGCCCTAATTTTTGAGTTTGTTAATGATTTTGTGAAGTGCCATTGATGAATATTTAAGATTTTAAATGTTTGACGATGAAAAATAGATATTTGTTTATAGATTATCATATTTTGTTAAGTGATTTTTGGTAAAAATACAATTTAGGGATCAAATTGTGAAAAGTACAAATTATGTGGTTGAAATGTAAAATATGGACTGCTAGGGGTACTATGGTAATTCAGCTAAGCATGTGTTTTGTTAAATTTTGTCTAATTTTTATTTTTATGAAATAGGGACTAAATTGTAAAACTGTAGAACTTTAGGGCTAAAGTGTAAAAATGTCTAAATATGTGTTTGTGGACTAAATTGAATGGTTTGATGAATAAATGAGTTAATTTTTAATGTATATAGATCAAGAAAAAAAGAAATCGAATTTAGATCGGGGAAAATCAAAGGTTATCGAATAGTCGATCTAGTCTGTTTATCCCTAATATGATATGGTCAGACGTGTGACCCAAGTCAGTATGTATGCCCTGTTTTCACACAGCCTGGGACATGGGCGTGTCTGGAGCCGTGTGAGGCACACAGCCTATTCACACGAGCGTGTAACCCTTGTATGTTTGAAAAATTTCTAAGTTTTCAAGAATTTTCTTATTTTATCGGTTTAGTCCTGAATTTTCTTATAAGGGACAATGTGATTATGATTGAATGGTGTTTGAGAATGGATGCATAAATGTATTTTGCATGTTTTGATTTGATAGGTAATGCCTTGAAACCCTATTTCGGTGATGGATACGGGTTAGGGGTGTTACAGAAAAGGTGAGGGAGAAGGGTTATGACATGATGGAAAAGTTAAAAATGGAAAAGACTTTTAGGGGAAAATGAGATAATCGAGCCCTACATTATGGGCTTCATACTTTGGGTTTCCCAATATTCACTAAATGCAACTGCCTAAAAATCTTTCCTTTGGAATTTTCTAACCGGCCAACTCTTTTATTAACATCTCATCATTTAGTTTGTCATGGCATAACGTTTCTTTGTAATGTTGTGGCAAACTGTTGCTCTATATATACTAACAAATCCTGCTTCTTTTATTCTGCTCATGTTCATTATAATAATAACAGAAATGAAATTGTATTAAAAATAAAGAGAATAAAAATAGAAATAGAAATGGGAAAGCATTCAGCCATGCTCTCGCACGATCTCTTAAAGAGTATGGAAACATCTTAAAGCGTCTTCAAGAACACCTTGCTATTTTGAATGAATCACGTACTTCTAGAAAGATTCTTAAATGTAACCTTGGATCTTTATTGGGTAGTCCTCCGAACTGTCCTACTATTTATAACATCTGGAACATTACCAGTTTCAACTCAAATTGATGAGCTTGTATGGTTGGTCTGACTATCCTTGGATTCAAATCATCAAGCATTGGGATGACATGCTCCTTAATTGACCTATCTCATTCATCCACCACACGTCCAAGGGAAGGATTTTCATTATGATCATTTGGATTATCATTAAGATCATTCCTGTTTCCAGCCATTTTCCTAATTCTTTTCTCTTTCTCCACAAGGTTCTTTCAATCTCTTGATCAAAAAGGTATTCTGTTTTAGCAATAATGCCTTTTCTCATGCATTGATGGCAAACTTGTAAAAAGTAAATACACTAAATTAAATAAAACTAATAAGTAAAATAACCAAACCAATTTTCACCAAATTGCCAATCCCCAGCAACAGCGCCAAAAACTTGTCGCGTGTGAGATAATATGCAATTTCTACAAATATACACATCGAATCAAGTAATAAAGTGATGAGTGAGTATCATTTCCACGAGGATCGAATTAAGGGACAAAAGTGGTCTAGTTATTATAATATGTTAATGCTATGGAAAACTAATGAATAAGATGCTATGGTAAACTAAGGTAAGTATGCATTGATAATTTAAAGGAATAGTGACATACGCGATAGATGAAATTGATGAGTAATTAGAAATGCTATGGCAAAAGTGAAAGAAGAAATGTAATGGCAATAACAAGAGTGATTATCTGAATAGAATGCAAACAAAGAAATAAGCAACTAAATATGTTGAGAACAAGATACTACGACAAAGAATAAGGATAGAGTGATGTTGATTCAGAAGGTCGAGATTACCCAGAATCGACCATGGCTGTCAATAATGCCCTGACAAAATTGTATCTACTTTACTACAAAGAAGAGCTCTAAACTGACCTGCCTCTCGCGAGTGCAGAACCTCAAGTTACTTTTCCCGTGTCTATAGGCTTTTTAGATATCTCGCATGGGTTCTTCCTGTATGATCATGACTTTATCTCTAGATTCGACTACAAGTGTCTGTCGAATACTATCTCATTTCATTTAATTCTAATCCAACCAATCCAACCCTTTTAGAATTAGAATCATTTTATAGTTTGCGAACAGCCTTCTATGTTTAAAGATCGTTACATTTTAATTAAGAAATAAGAACAATAAAATGAAACAATAAAGTAAATTATATATATATTGCATCCATAACAATAGTTAAGGTTTCATAAAAATAATCCCAACCCTGTGAGATTTAGCTTATGGTCTAGGAAATAAATTTTTAAACCAAAATATTATCCGACATTGCGTTCAATTACTTCAATTCAATCTTTCGAAGGAATGCTAACGGAAATAATTGAAGAACTTTGGAACTCATCTTTCGCTTGCCCAGTCTACATTTTGGCAACACAGCATCCTATGATGGGTAAGAAGGGCTGCCTTCGACTTCTTGTCCTTTGTGCAGCCAGACCCTTATTTATGCCTAAGGATCTCTCTTACTATTTTTTCGCCCTTTGTGAGGTCCTCTTCTTAGATTTTATAGATAGATTGGGCTAGGGTCGGCTAACAGCTCATGATTGTTTTCTCCTCTTTTAGGGGGATTTATCTAGTACAAGTTTGAATTTGAATTGGGATTGTAACACCCCTAACCTGTATCCGTTGTCGGATTAAGGTTATAGAGCATTACCATATAATCAGAAACATTTAAACTTATCTTCATTCAATAATATAAACAAATCATAAATCAAACATATACATACATACAGTCCCTAAATCGAGCCATCGAGGCCTTAAAATATCTTAGGAATGATTAGGGACCAATATGAAATCATTTGGAAAGTCTAGGAAAAATTCATGAAATTTTGGAAATAGGGGTGACATGGTGCTGTGTCTCACATGGTTGAGACACACGCCCGTGTCTCAGGCCATGTAACCTTTGAACTAGGGACACATAGACGTGTCCTAGCCCATGTCCTCACCCGTGTAACTCTTGAGTAGGGTCACACGCCCGTGTAACTCACTGACATGCATACAAAAGAACTCTCATATGACACACGGCCATGTCGCCAAGCCATGTGTCTCACATGGCTGAGTCACACACTCGTGTCTCAGGTCGTGTGGACTGAAAATTCACCTAGGATCAAACCATTTCAATACCATATCTTGTTTAACTTCTCAAACCATTCATGCACATATTAGAGGGACTTAAACATTACCTAAACACACATCAAATTAACCTTTCAAGGTCCTAATACAACTAACCAATATGTCATTCAAAGGCACCTCAATCAACAACTAAATGTTACTTATCTAAACATGTCAATTATACCATATTTTGATAATCAAATTCTAGTTCAACCTTTACCAAAACATGCCAAAAACTTAACAGCTAACACCTCATTTCAAACATACCATAATAGCCATTCAAATATGCATAGTAGCATAACCAAATTGACCAAATTTGACAAAGCATCAAATGGTACCAAACCAAGATAAGTTTCAAAATTTATACATGCCAAAACACCATCAAACCATTCACCAAAATAACATTACAATTCATCCTATACATGACATTATAACCTTGGCCAAAACACTAAAAAATGCTGATATTTATACTGGATAGTGTGATAAATCTCCAACGAGCTTCCAAACCAACTAAGCTTCCTATAATTTATAAAACATAAGAAAGAAAATACGTAAGCAATTAATGCTTTGTAAGCTCGTATAACTTAAACAAAACTTAACATTTCATTTGCATAACGTAAATAGCATAAGTGTAATACCCAATAAAACCATAGGCTTGGCATAATGCCTATACAACATCATCAAATTCACATGTTAGTGCATTTATACATGGTTCAAATGAATTCATCCATTACAAGTAATTTACACATTTGTTCACATCACTTGGATCACCATTTCCTTTTCATAAATTCATGATACATTTCATTTTCTTCTCATACCCGTTGAACCACCTAGAATTACATCGAATACTCGAGAAAGCTCACATGAAGTGTGCCTTTACATAATCGTAACCTTTACTTTACATTATTGCTCACACGAGCTATGAAATAGGCCTGCACACACGAGCTATGGGTTGAAATGTAAGCTACACGATGTTGCTCACATGAACTATGGAGAATCTGTAACAATTGCAAGACCTCAGCCATCGGTAGGACATTCAAGACCAACATCCAAAACATGAAATCCCTATTGACATGTCATTTGTATCCTACAAATTCCTAAGGTTCAATTGAGACTCGTTAACCGTCATAGCATTTATTTTCTTGTACATCGATCAATTCACATTATAAATAACATAATAACATATGATTTGAAATATCATTACTACGAAAACCAATTATACGAACTTACCTCAACAACTAGGGCATGAAGGTTAAATCGAACTAATCTGTAACTTTTGTTTTTCCTCGATCTAGGTCAGTACGTGGCTTATCTTGATTTAAATAGAATATTATATTTAATTAAGTACTCCAATTAACCTTAAACATTCAATTCAATCCACATTTCATATTTATGCAAAATTACCATTTGCCCCTAACATTTTAACTTTTTGCAATTTAGTCCTTAAGCTCCTAAATTGAAATTTAATCATTTTAATCCTTCATTCAAGCTAACTAAATTTTTTAGGGACTTATATCAACCCAAATATGTCATCATTTCATAAATTTAACGTGGTTTTTTTACCATTTTTACAAATCAATTCCTAAATGTCAATTTCATAAAAAATCACTTCAGAAAACTTTTTTATTTCTCAACAAAGATTCATAATCTATCAATTATCATAAAAAAGCATTCAAGAAAATTTGGAATAACCCTCAACCTTAAAATTTTTACAAATTGACCTCCAGGCTAGCTAAATTAAGCTAAAACGATCTCAAAAACATAAAAAATCATTAAAAACGGGGCTTAAAAACTCACCATGCAAGCAAAGAAATTTAACCGAATGCCCTAGCTTGGTTTGATGGAGTATTTTTAGTGGTTGGATGAAATGAAGAAGATGAACATGGTTTTCTTAGATTAATTTAGTTTTAATTACTCATTTACCCTTTTGCCCTTTAAAAATTATCAAAACTTCAATAAAACCTAAGCCATAATAATCTTCTAGCTCACTAAATGGTCAATTTAGCATTCAAGTTCCTTAATTTAATATTTCATAGCTATATGACTCCTTTAACTAATAGAACTCCACTTTTACATTTTTTACAATTTAGTCCTTTTCACTTAATTAATCATGCAAACATAAAAATATTTTAACGAAATTTTAGTATGACCATACTAATATCCTATAGATATAATAATAATAATAAAATATTAATTTACTCATAGAATTTGTGGTTCTGAAACTACTATTATGATATAACTGAAAACGGGTTATTAGAGGGACTGTTGTGCGAAAAATGTTAACTTGGTCTTCTCGACATTGCCACAGCATCTATTTTGACAAAATGTCCAACCTTTTACCTTGAAAAACCTTCACTCATTTAGTTCTCGCTCCTCAACTTGCATCTACCAAACCACCAAACACAACCCTACCACAAGCGATTAAAAGTACCTAATATTTAAATGCAGTCCAAGCTCCTAATGAAATGATGAAAATATGAATGAAATGCCCTAAAATGAAACTATATGTAGCTAATTACAAGAAATTAGCTAAGTCTAAAGGCATGAAATATAATTCTTTTCAAGAGTCATCACTAAGCTCCTTCTAGTGGAGATAGACCTTTTCAAGTTTTAGAAAGAATTAATTAGAATTCTTATAAAATTAATCTCCTAGGTGAGTTAAATATTAGTGAAAGTTTTAATGTAGCTGTTTTATCTCTTTATAATGCATATGGCGATTTGAGGGAAAATCTTTTTGAAGAATGAAGGGATGATGTGAGCACGGGATGGAAATATGGTCCAAACATTAAAATATTAGACGTAGTGGACTATAAGTACAAGAATTCACCGGGAAATCTAACAGATGCTTTACAAGTGCCCATGGTGTCAATTACAAGATCAAGGGCTAATATGCTTAAAAAAGCTATTAAGTGTTTGATAATAGACATTTAAAGCCAAGTGTGAATATTCCATGTCACAATTATGGTCGAATATTGAACTTAATCCTTGCAAAATGTTGAATGTTGATCCATGAACTTATGCGCATTGGTAAAAGGAATAATTTTTCATTTTTTCACAATGTTTTAAGTTTAGTTTGTTTTTATTTTCTTGACATTTTATTTAAATAATTATATCTTGTGTTTTGTTCTCTGTTATATTTTAATTTCATGCAAATATATTGACTAAAAGGAATAGAGTTTTGTTGATTTCAATTTATAACTTTTGAGGTACAAATGGTTACAATGAACAAGTCTTCAAGCATCAAGCATGGATGGATGTTTCAAGCATAGATGGATGTTTCAAGAAAATATGGACGTTTCAAATAAATATGGATGATTTCAAGCATGGAGCATGGATAGTTTCAATTCATAAAGACATTTTTCTCATTCAAATACATGGGCATGGATGGTTTCAATGCATGAAGACATTTTTTTCTCATTCAAATACATGAGCATGGACTGTTTCAAAGAATGAAAACATTTTTCTCATCCAAATACATTTGCATGGGTTGGTTCAAATCATGGACGATTTTCTTATTCAATTTGGACATTTCTTTTGATTCAATTGTATGTTTATGGTCATTTGTGATATTCCTTTACCTTTTACACACCTATAAATAGGCATCACTTGTAAGCTTGAAAACACATCAAGTCAATATGCAACTTGTAAGTTTATTCTCTTTTGTTTCTTTGAGAGCTTCTTTTGAACTTATCAAGATTCTGATCTTGTGTCATTGATCCTTAGCGATCTTATCACTCCCCTTTCTCATCATTGTCTCTGAGTGTGGCGATCATTATACTGTTGGTTCCTATCTTCTTATAGATAGTGGGTCATAGTCTCCCTCTTTAACTTCCATTTCTGTTCAAACTTTGTAGAAAACAAATCTCGTCCATTATAACATTGGTTATTTTCTGGGTTTGTTTCGGGTTGAAGTCCTATCATCTCATCTATTATTTTGCTTATCTTTACTTTAACTTTTGTTATTTTGTTTTCAAGTTATCTATTACAACGATCGAACAACAAATTGTACTTGTGATCATCAAATGATTATAAGCACGTATCATTTGGTACCAAAGTTGGTTTTCTATTTAGGTATTGTCTTTTGATTCTCGATAATATTTTCAAAAAATGAAAAATAAAATATTTCGTAGGAAAAAGAGAAAAAATAAGGAAGTAAAAGAAAAAAATGATAAGTTGAGATTAAAAAAAAACAAAAAGAACGTCAACAAAATTTTTCTTGTGTGTTTAGTGTTATTGAAGTCATTTTAAATCTTTTGGTGCAATTTGGTGGTAGTGAAAATTTTCTTTTGTAAAAAATGCCATAAAATTTTTTTTATGTGATTAGTGTTTTTGAAGCCATTTTACAACTTTTGGTGTGGTCTGGGGGAACTAAAAATTTTCTTTTGTCAATTTTTTCCATGTCGTCAAAATATATTCCATAGCATTATTTGAAGTCTTTTGAGTTTATTTTGTCAAGATAGTATCATTTCTTAATCTTGTTATTATCTTTTGAGTTTTTTTAATTCTATTGTTTATTCTCACCATTTGTTTTTTCTTATTCCTGAGTTAACCACAACCTTTCAATGCCCACAAGATCATGATTTTTATTAAGTTCTTTCCAAATGTTCTTGAAAAACTTAAGAAAAACAAGTGGTAAACGCATTAGAGTGTGTAAAAGCCAATTTGTGTGATTTGAATGAAATACAAGTGGATTGTTTATCAATCGAGTGAAATTGTGAGGGAGTGACATGATGATATTTGTGTTACTAATCTTTCTATGTGTATTTAGAGACTAAAACATGTCTAATAACGAACATGAAAGAGGTGGAGTTCCTAACCTTCAAATGTAAGCTGTGATGTAGGAAATGCATAGGATATTGCAAAAAGGTTTTGATCAGCCTAGTGAATGCGTTGATCTTATGGAGGAAAGATCTTGAAAGGGAAGATATTCAACAACCCCTAGTGTGTTAGAAGGCAAGGCATGCAATAGATCAGATAATGTGTATACTATGGTAATGGTGATGAAGGTAATGAAAGGGCGTCTAATTATAACATAACGCAAAATGAACGAAGGCCTAGAGAAAGGCAAGATTGAGAGTGGGTTGATGGTGACCTTGGAAACATCAAATTAAAGATTCCTTCATTCCGAGGGAGAAAATATCTGGAAGCATATCTTGATTGGGAAAATAAAATAGCTTATGTTTGATTGCCATAATTTTTTGAATTAAAGAAGGTAAAATTAGCTGATCTTGAATTTATGGATTACACAATAATTTGGTGGGATCAACTAACTTTGGGAAGGAGAAGAAATGGAGAATGTCTAATAGAAACTTTGGCAGGAATGAAAGAAACTATTAGAAAGAGATTCATCCTTAACCATTATCAAAGGGATCTTTACCAAAAACTTCAAAGTCTTACCCAAGGGTCTCAAAGTGTGGAAGATTACCATAGGGAGATGGAAATTGTAATGATCTGAGCAAACATTGAAAAGGATCACAAGGCTACCATGGCAAGATTTTTGTTGGGGTTAAATTGAGAAATTGCCAATATAATGGAATTTCAAAACTATGTTGAATTCATTGACATGGTGTATATAGCAATCAAGGTAGAAAGGCATCTAAAGAGAAAAGGGTATTCTAGAACTAGAAAGACTTTTGGTTTTTCCTCTACATGAAACCAAAACATGATAAAAAAAAGGATGTCGTGCTTCAGGTAAAAGGTAAAGATTACATGCCTAAAGATAACAAAAAAAAATATTCTAGAGAAAGGAAAATCTAAAAGTCAACAAGGATGATCTCGAGATGTTCGATGTTTCAAATGTTTGGGGAAAGGGAATATTACGAGCCAATGTCCAAATTGGAACATGATGATCCTCAAAGACAATAGAGAAATTAAGTCAACGAATGATTTTGAAGAAAAGTCTATACCCTATTTAGAATTTGCAAGTGAGGTTGAATACACTGTTGAAGGAGAGTTGCTTGTTACTAAACAATCCTTGAGTGCACATGTAACAGCCCAGTTAAGACCCTAGTAGGAACAGTGGTTTTGAGACCACAAATTTGAGGTCAAAATATTAGTTTTATTATTTAGTTATTTTTGGTTTATTTTGGGTTATAATTTGATGTAATAAGGCTATTATACCTAATTGTTTTATGCGTTTTTAATTTTTCGATATGATACAAACAACATCAAATGTTTTGAAAATCAATTACCTACGGTTTTTCAAGTTACAATAATAATGAAATTCTAAAATTTGGTTTAACTTGTGACTCTTGAAAAATAAAATTTATCAATTTAGCACCAAATTAAATTACAACTCGAATAAACTTTTCTACAAAACCACCACGATTTTCAAAATGTTATTTGAAACTTAACTACATTTTATTTGATAAAATGCCAGATCCGATCAGGACTTGTGGGCCGGGTTTGGGGTGTTTCAACATTTATAATTGATTTCCAATTATACCATTAATGAAATAAACATTAAAGCTTATTATGGATGGTTATAAATGTCCATCAACCTTCCACTATCACTAAATCTGGTCTAATTGCACCATAAGACCTCCTTATTTAAAAGACAACAACACTTTGGTACTTATAAATTAGCACACAACTTTTGTAGTTTACGCAATTAAGTCATTTCTCTTAATTCGGCAAACAATCAATAAAATTATCACACAGACTATGTCACATAGAATCAACACCAAAGATAACATTAAATGGCCACTCATAAGTTCCTGCCGACCCGGTCCATCTACTGAGTTCCATCTGCAAAAAGTTAGCCCACGAAAGGTGAGTCAAACAGACTCAGTGTGTAACAACCAACACAAACTCCCAAACGACTTAGGCATATCAGATCATACATAACAAATATAGGCAATGACGCAATCCCAACCCCACCTAAATATTCATCCTCTACACATCACCCGTACCTGCCATCACACCGTGGGGATTACTAAATCGACCCTCCATCTGGTACACACCATCGAAGGCAATCGCTGCATACGACTTGCACATCACCCTTATAAATCGTGGCATTGCCACGGATAATGTGAGAGTCACCGGATAATAATATGTGACATAAGTCACCACATTGATTATGTGACATGAGTCACCGATATTGTGGTAAAACCATCGATCACTTCCCTTTTCAATATCACCCATATGCCCCATGCGCCATACAAATCATGCAGATATCATGTCATATGCCTTATTTCATATTCATAACCAATTCTTATATATGTCATATTCAGTGTTCATATTACTATACAGAGCGTTAGAGGATAACGTACCTGAATATGCCGTACCATTGAATGGTACCTTTAGCCACATCTTTCATATTCTTATTAACACATGTATTAAATTAATACCATAAATCTATTAGGAATTGGTGTAGGGCTACACACCTGGTTACTAACGTGTTTACTGAATCCCGAAAGTCTACTGAAATAGAGTGTACTCCTCCCTAAAAATCAAAGTCAGAATTGGCCAACATTAATCACTAAATATGGCCTTGGCTGAATATTCATACTCCCTTACCTTATGGATCTAAATCCTAAAATCGTTACTTGGCTATGAAGATGTCAAAATCCTACATGGTACATGTTAAGGTCAGCCTATTGCACAAGATCTATGAAATGACCCTTGGCCGAATACCACACATGACTTACCTTGGATCTTAAAATCCCGAAGATCTCTTCCTTATTGTCGACAACAACTAAATCCCGAAACCTCCTTCATAATTTTGGCCAAAAAGTAATAATGGGATTAAATCCTTGATTTTTGATAGTTAGAGAAAGAAAAGAATAGTAAATCGACATAGAAGAGATTCCTTACCGAAAAAGAAAGACCAAAACACAAATGGTCAAACCTTCCAAGAAATCGACAAGAAGAACTTGCAGGAGAAATCATTTTAGATGAGCAAGATAAGCGGCTCTTGGTGCTTAGAAGAAATCGGTTCCAATGGTGACAATGAAAAAGAACTTTCGGCTTCGAAGAGAATAGTAAGGAGTTATGGATTGAACTTGATGGACAATAGGGAGATTCGGCTTCAACAAGAATGAAAAGGAAGAGTATGAGGCTTTTAGGGAGAATTGGCAATGGCTAGGAGAATCCTACTTTCAGCTTTTGAAGAATTGAAAAGAAAAGAGCACAAGTTGAATTAGAGATTTTCGGCTCAAAGAAAAAGATGAGAAAAGAATGAATTTCGGCACACCCTTTCTACTATTCCCAAAACCAAAAATACCATCCTCCTATGCCGCATATTCAGCCAACTGCTCTTCCCTTATCAACTCCTTCTTTTTCTCCTACTTTCCCTCTTCCTTACCCTTTCAAAATAATTTAAATAAATCAATAATTATCTCCCTACCTTAGCCGAATTTTAAAAGGAATCTGACCACACCTGAAGCTCATCCCCTTGGTGTCCCATTGCTGTCCACCACTACTCATCCTTGCTACAAAATAAAACTCCTATTTGCATCCCTTGCTGCTCGAACATAAGCCCTGCCTGCATTGCCTGTGGCGTCACTTACTAAGGCTTTAAGTGGCTCCTTCCTGCCACTTTACCAAGCTAATTTTTATGTCTAATTTCCCCTACAATTCCTCTTAAGGCCTATCAAGCTTAGCTCCCCTTTAATACTGAAAATCTGATATTTTCTAAGGCATTTACCTACACTCTAAAGTTCTCAAAAATTCATACAACACATTCAAACACACATAGGCACGCTACTTCATACAATTAAGCAATAATGCACAAGCCCAAAATCCTGGATATTACAAATGTTATAATAAACAAAATGAAACTAAAATGCACATCTTTAAGATGTATTTTCCACCAAAATTTGAGAAAGAAAAGAGGGTTTGAAGCTTTCATGGTTTTGACAACTTCAAGCTTTAATTAGTAAGTGTTTTGTGTTCGATTTTTATTAATTTCTACGTTTTTGTAATTGTTGCTTCGTGCTCTAACTAACCCATGTTGAAATTTTGTGAATTGATGATGTTGTTGAGATGAGCCATTGATGAATACTTGAGCTTTGTAATAGTTGATAATGAAATATGAAAACTTGGTGTTGAATTAGATAATTTGTATTGAAATTTTTAGTGAAATTGAGTATTTTAGACTTAATTGAGGAAATAAGAAATTGAATTACTAAAATGTGAAATAAATGAAATGTATGAGCTTTTATTAGCATGGGAAGAATTCGACTAAGCATATGTGTTTTGAAATTTTGTGTATTTGATGATTTTGTGAAATAGGTACTAAAGTGTTGAAATGTGAAAATGTGAGGGCTATTTTGTAAAATTCCCTAAATAAGTGTGTGTGGATTAAATTGAATGAATTGGTGATTGAATGGATTGAATTTGAATGTGTATAGACCAAGAGAGGAGAGGTTTGGATGGAGATCGAGGCAAAGATAAACTGCTCGATTAATCGACCGTCTCGATAGTTCGACGTCCGAGGTAAGTTCGGATATAATACATGTTGTTAACTTATGTTCTATGTGATATGAATTGAATGAATATCTATATAACTATGAGTTTTGAAATGCTAAGTACGAAATTGAACTAAAAGGCACTAAGTGTGTGAATTTAGATACGAGATTGAGAAGGTTGGCACTGTGTGGTGAGATGATAAAAGCTTCGGATTAATGAATTGGCACCGTGTGTGTGAGATGATAAAAGCTTAGGCTTAATGAATTGGCACTGTGTGTGCGATACCAATATAAGTTGGTGTAACATATTGGCACTAAGTGTATAGAAATGACTATGTTTCAGTTATGTAATTTAGCACTAAGTGTGCAAATAACTCAAAGGAATAGCAAAGGTTGGATGAGATGTAATATTAAGCTATGGAATAGCATGAATGGTGAGTAACTATGTATTGATCAAGGTATGTTGAACCTATGTGGTTGATGATAATCTTAGAAGTTGAATGAATAAGATACTTAAGCATATGGTTGAGTTTGATGATGAGTCTAATTGTGCATTTATTTATGTGATGATTTACTTATGTACTATTATGGAATATTTGAGAAATATCTATTGTATTTTGAACTTACTAAGCTTTTGAAAGCTTACTGTGTGATTTTTTTTCTCTGTTTTATAGTGTTAGTAAAGCTAGCTCGGGTCTGGGGATTGTTAGCATCTCAATCACACTATCAGCCATCTGTTTTGGGTAATTTTGGAAAGATGTACATAGTTGAGATATGGCATGTATAGGCTAGTTATTTGAATAAGTATGAGATGTGAATTTAGCCATGTGATTTGGCTAGTTATGTGTTAGTTATATACTTTTGTGATTATGATATATGTGGTGTATGTTTTGGTATGATTGGATAGTATATAAAATGGTTGATATTTAATAAGTATATGGATGTATTTATGCTTGTGTTTATATAAGATTTAGTCTTGTAAATTTGGTATGAATGGAGTTGGTTTCGAATGTAGAGATTTGATAGTTATTTTGGCTTGTTAATTGTATTGATTATTGGCTTGTAAGTTTGATCCTAGGTAGGTGGCAATTTGACTTTGTAAATGGCCTATTTTGTCACACGGTTGTGGTACACGGGCATGCTTAGTGACCGTGGGGCTAAGTCAGTAGCTAGCTTAAGGACACATGGCCATGATACATGGGCGTGCCTAGTAGCTGTGTGAATAAGTCAGTATATGGCCTATAAGTACATGGGGTGCTTGGTAACCATTGAGTTAAGTTAGGTTTGACCACGGGAAGGACACACGGGTGTGTTTAGCAGCTGTGGGATACACACGGTTTGCCCACACGGGCGTGTACCCCCTGAAACTTAGAAAAGTTTAAAATTTTTGAGAATTTTTGTATTTGTTTCGATTTAATCCCGACCATTCTCTTACATGTGTTTAATGTCTTGTAGGCATCAATCAGGGACTATTTGTTTATGTTTTGATGTGTTATGATGATGATTTACTTTTTATCATAAATGGGATGTGAAATGATTCAATTGTTCAATAATGCCTCTTAACCCTATTCCGACAATAGATTTGGGTTAGAGGTGTTACATTTTATTGGTATTAGAGCTACGGTTTAGTCGATTCTCAGACTAACGTAGCACATGTGAGTCTATCTATACATACCATTTTTGAAATTATAATAGTGTGATAAATTATGATGGTTGTGAAACATCCTTAAAATGGGGCCTCTGTATTTTTCATGTGTTGCATGTATTGATCTGTCTGCTGTGCTAGTTTAGCATAATTTGGGGGCTAAGCATGACCTCAGGTTAGGCTTGAGTCATGGTCAAACATTTTTGTTTTTGTACTTAGTGAGAGGGAGCTAGGAGAGTTAGGGGTTAAAAGGAATTATCGGGAGTTTTAGACACAAGAAGTGCCTTGGTAAAGTGGCAAGGAGGTGCCACTCAAGTCACAAGGGAGGTGACACCACAAGGGGGTAAGGAGGACCTTGGTTCAAGCAGCAGAAATCTCACTTTCTGCTTAATATTTTGACGCCACAAGTAAGGAGGTGGAGTGCTCAAGAGGGAGTCTCTTGAATGGATGAGGATGTGATCATTAGATTTGAATTGGATAGATGAAGGTGAGGAAAGTTAGGAGCTTGAATCTTATCAAACTCATTTAGGGAGAGTTGGCCGAATAGTGGACTGTGGGCAAGGGGGCTACCGATTTTGGGGAGCCTTTGGTGTAGCAGAATGTCCCTCTAAGATCTTTAATTTTATTTTATTTCTTTCCTCCTTCTCAAAATGCTTGGTCGAATCTTCTTCTCCCCCATCTCTCTCTCTCTCTTTCTTCTTTTCATTCTTGCTCAAAGCCAAAACCATCTTAGTCCACTTCATCTTTTCTTTTTCTCAACCCTTGTGCCAAAATCTTCATCCTCTTCCCTTGCCGAATCTTCCATCTCCCATTCCATATTTTCTTTTCCATTCTCTTCTTTTCACTTTAGTCGAACCCCATTTGTTTCTCTTCTATCAACTATAGCCGAATCTCCCTTCATCACTAACTTTTTGCCAAATTTCCCTTCTTTCTTCTAGTGTTATTTTGGCCGAATATCAACCAAGAGTAGATCTTTTTCGGGTTCTTCTCTAATCAAATTTGAAGAGGGTAAGTGTTCTTGGCCGAATCTCTGTTATTTCCTTTCTCTTTTCTCTGTCGACTCACATG
This sequence comes from Gossypium rotundifolium, assembly GCA_025506655.1. NCBI lineage: Eukaryota > Viridiplantae > Streptophyta > Magnoliopsida > Malvales > Malvaceae > Gossypium > Gossypium rotundifolium. The sequence goes on along the minus strand of CP106730.1, from coordinate 73,641,595 downwards.
GGGACAAAAGCCAAATTTTGGCAATTGTGGACATGATTCCTAATCATCTATGAAAACCGATTTCTCCTAGGTTCTTGAGTTTGAAGCGAGAGATCGGGGTTGTTTATTCTCCGCCAACCGATTTCTTTTAGTACGTGGTAAGGGTTCATGTCAATCTATTCATCAATCATTCTTTTGAAAAAGAAGGCTATTGAGATTTAGTGTTAATGTTGGCCGATTGTAGGGGAGATCGGCCGCATACCTTGAGTGTGGCTAGTATCCAATGAGTGTTAAGGTAAGGATTGGGGTTCCATGCATTAACCCTTGGGTTTTGTTAGTTTGGCGAATGGCCTTATTCTTGATTTTGGTTTGGCCGAATGTAGGGACAAAAGGGATCTAGTGCAGTAGATCGGGTCTTCGGGATTTAGTGATTTCGTTAGTAACAGGTGTGTAACGTTTACACACTTTATTAGTATAATATGTCTATTATGTTTCTGTTATAGCCAATGAAATCGGTGACTATGCCTTGTGGGTATGAGCTTGAATTCTGGGTAAGTCCCCTGTCGTGTGATTTTTGATATACATTATCATGTTATTGTTGTATGCTATGCTATACATTATTTGCATCATCATATGTTTAATGCCACAATTGATATGGACATGATGGTGGGTTTGATGAGAGGAGGGGGATGGTTTATTTTGGACTGTCACTAGTGGTTTTGACCACACGACGGGTTGGCCCCGTCTTGTTATTATATTTTGTGACTAAGTCCCAGTGGTTTTGACCACCAGTGGTTTTGACCACATATGAATATTGTGACTCGTCCCCGTGGTTTTGTACCATAGTGGGTTGGCCCCACATGTTGATTACGGGATTGTCATCAGTGGTTTTGACCACACGATGGGTTGGCCCCATTACTTGGTTTGTGACTTCGATCATCAGTGATTTTGACCACACTGATATATTTGTGACTACTGTCACTGGTGGTTTTGACCACCAGTGGCTTTGACCACACGGGGTAGTTAAAGGAGATTGGATGGTTAGGTTATGGGTTGCATGATTTGCATGTTTTTACTGATAATTTGTGTAAGTGTTTGCACTATCGGGTTAGGGATTTATACACTGAGTCTCGGTGACTCACCCCTTCCCTTATATTCTGCAGATGAGGCGTGGATTGCGAATTTGGGCCGAGAGGACTCGAGGCGACCATGCATGCTTGATTTGACTTTTGACTTTAAAGTACTATTTCGATTTTATTAATTTTCTTTAAATTTGGTTTTGGTTTGTAATAAGGTCGTTGAGTATTATTTTGGGTTTTTATTATTTGTTTTTATTTTGATTATATTATACTATATGGACTTGTTAAATCAACCGGTAAAAACTAATGTTTTCAAAACTATAACTCCTTTGGGTTTTAAAATGTTGCCATCGGGTAACATCACTTAAAAGAAGATAACTTGTGTCTTTTCTAAAACTTGCAACAATAAGTGGATTTTCAAACAAGGATTTCTAAACCTTTCGTACTACAAAAGGGTTTCCTAAGAAAATTATCTGACAAACTTTCGATTTTAAAAGGTTATCACTCCGTGGCATGCCAGATCCGGTTGTGGTATGTTGACCGGGTTTGGGGTGTTACAATTTTGGTATCAGAGCCAAGTTTAAAAGCTCAGCTGTGGGCCCGAGGCCCAAAATGTTTTAAGGTAGGGTTTTGAAAAGTTTTGTGGAAAAGGTACATATTTGAATAAACATGGCACCGAAGTCTCAAGCACCAATCCACCGGTAAGTACTCCTAGCTTGTTGTGTGAATTATATGTGGGGGTGATGGGTATTTCGGGATCGTAGATTAGTAGAATAGGAGTTATGGAACCTTAGGAATAGCTTACTCCAACACAAATCACATAAGACGTAGAGATCCATTAAACAAACCTGTGAGTACGTTGCTAAGTTAAGGGTGTGGCAACCATTGTGTGCATGTCTAGGAATGGATTCAGGGAGAGCTTGGTATTTAAGTAGTCCTAGTGACTCACCTCCTCTTCACTCGAATCCTACCTGGTGCGTAGTGACGGTTCACCCTAGCTAAGATGACTTATTCACAGTAGAATTTAATAATTAAAACACGAAAGGACCGACCATCTGTTTTGTAACACTCTAAAAATTAAACCTTAATTTCGAAATTGCCACAGTAGCCTTGATTTAAGAAATGACCAAAATACCCCTAATTTGAAAAATGACCAAATTACCCATGACTTGTAAAAAGATTACCAAAATACCCTCATTATGGAAAATTGGAATACCCTCGAATTGAAAATTTTCCAAAATACCCTTACTCTATAAAATCACCTGCAACCATACTTTGGAAAATTATGAAAATACCCCTAGTTTATGAAATTACCAAAATACCTCGATTTCTAGAATTTTTGAAATACATATAATTTGTAAAGATTTCTAAATTAACCCTAATTTATTACTAAAAATACCCCGATAGGTTAAATTATAAAAATACCCTCGGCCAGTGAAATGACGAGTATACCCCTACATATGGGATATGGGTGTAGGAGGTTGTGGATGAGTAAATGTGATTCGATGTATTAGGGTAAGAAATTGAACTAAAAATTGTGTGATGATCGAAAGAACCACTACCAAATTTCTTTACATAAAACCTATTCGTGGGTAATCATTGAAACGAAGCTAATTCATAAAAAATTTCTTAAGCAGATTAAATTGCGGATTAGATATGAGTACTAAGGGATGTGGTCATAATGTGCGAGGGCGCAGTAGAGGCAGAATGACCGTATCAGAACCCGTTAGGTCTGGTCAAGGGTCTGAGAATGAGATACCACCACCACCAATTCTTTGGCGTAAAGTATCGAGGATCAAGCGGGGACAATCACGAGGTCACGAGCGATGTTGCGAGTCTTTGGAAAGAGTGGTCGGAGCGGTGGAGGTACAGGAGCTCAAAAATCAGATCCAAGTGATTAGAACCAATGGAGTGAGGTATTCGAGGAGAATTTGTGTGGCACCCAATATGGTGAGTATTGGTTGGAGGCGACGAGCGAATCATGGACAATTTGGATCGGCGGTCGAGGAGAAACTAAAGGAAGTAGTGTTGCTTCTCCATGATGAGTCATATCAGTGGTCGCTCACTATTCGGGATGGTACTGCAGTGGATGATCTCACTTGGGATTACTTCAAGGCAGCATATCAGAAGAAGTATGTCGGGACCAGTTACATTGATGCGCAGAGGAAGGTATTTCTGAGATTTGTTCAGGGAAGTAAGTTCGTATCGGAGTACGAGGTAGAATTCTTAAGATTGAGCCCATATGCTCGGGGCATCATAGCTACGAAGCATGAGCGATGTGTCAGATTTGAGGACGGATTAAGGGATGATTTGAGGTTGCTGATTGCTCTACAGTAGGAGAGAGAATTTACGATCTTAGTGGAAAAGGCCAAAGATACAGAAGAAGTGAAGTAGTCGGTTAGACGAAATCAGGACAAGGTTGGAATAAGAGGAATTTCGGATCATCTGGGTCTATCGGGAATCAGCAAAAATAGGGTAGATATAGTGGGCCAAATCAAGCTGCTAGGCCTACTACTGCTGATACTTAGTGGCCGATACGATGTGCTCGATGTGGGAAGTCTCACATAGGAGAATATTGGGCTGGAAATAGGGGATGCTTTGAGTGTGGATCGATGGGGCACCAAGTGAGGGATTGTCCACAGAGGTCAGCTGGGTTGCAATCTAGGGATCAGAATCGTACTCAGAACAGGAGGGAAGGTCAGTAGCCACAGAGGGGCCGTGGTGCTGATAGGGGAGGTAATGGCTCTAGTAGAGGCCGTGGAGCACCGGGCAGAGGTGTAGGTGGTACAGAGGTGAGACAGCCTAGACTGGTCTACGCAGCAAGGCGTCAAGAGGAGGGTGATGCACCGAATGTCATAATCGGTATGTTCCTAATCTTTGGATTACCATATACTGCTTTGATAGATGTGGGTTCGACGCATTCGTATATTGCCAGTAGTATAGTAGAGATTATGAACCTAAATTTCAGGACTACTTCTAGGGAGATGATCGTAATTAGCCCTCTAGGTCACTCTGTAGAAGTAAGTAAACTATATAGGGATGTACCCCTAGAACTTCAAGGGGTCGTGTTCTTGGCCGATTTGATGGAACTACCGTTTCGGGAGTTCGATCTGATTCTCAGGATGGATTGGCTGGTGAAGTACCAGGCTAGTTTGGATTGTGTGGCTAAGCACATGGTGTTGAGGACAATGGAAGGTGAGGAGGTGGTGATGATAGGTAATAGAAGGCATTACTTATCTAGTGTGGTCTCTGCACTGAAGGCGGAGAAAATGGTAAGGAAGGGTTGTGAGGCATACATGGTGCATGTTTGCACTTTGAGAGCCAGGGATGCAATTGTAAAGAGCGTCTGAACTGTAGGGAATTTGCAGATGTATTTCCAGAAGAACTTCTAGGTCTGCCTCCGGATTGGGAAGTAGAATTCAGTATAAACTTATTACCCAGGACTGCGCTAGTGTCTATAGCCCCGTATCGAATGGCGCCAAAGGAATTGGTGGAGTTGAAGGCCCAAATCTAGGAGTTGTTGGATCGAGGTTTCATTCGACCAAGTATATCTCCTTGGGGAGCACCTGTGCTCTTTGTTAAGAAAAAAGACGGTACAATGCAGATGTGTATAGACTACCGCCAGCTGAACAAGTTGACAATAAAAAATAAGTATTCGTTGCCCAGGATTGATGACTTGTTTGATCAACTTAAGGGTGCATCAGTTTTCTCAAAGATAGATCTCAGGTCAGGGTACCACCAACTCAAAGTGAAGGAGGCTGATGTTCATAAGACGGCATTCCGTACTCGGCATGGGCATTACGAGTTTTTGGTGATGCCGTTTGGGTTAACCAATGCACCGACAGCATTCATGGACTTGATGAATCGGGTGTTCCAGCAGTACTTGGACCAGTTTGTCGTAGTATTCATAGATGACATATTGGTGTACTCAAGGACTGAGGAGGATCATGATACGCACATGCGGGTGGTTTTGCAAATTTTGAGGGAGAAGTAGCTATTTACGAAGTTCAGTAAGTGTGAATTCTGGCTTAGGGAAGTAACTTTCTTGGGTCACGTAGTGTTCGCAGAAGGGATTAGAGTGGACCCTCGCAAGATTGAGGTGGTGTTGGATTGGAAACCGCTTAGGTCAGTTTCAGAAATTTGGAGTTTTCTAGGTCTGGTGGGGTATTACCGGAGATTTGTGGAAGGATTTTCTCTGATCGCGGTGCCGTTGACCAAGTTATTAAGGAAGGAGTTTTATTTGTGTGGATGGAGAAACAACAGGAAAGTTTCGACAAGTTGAGGAAGATTTTGACGGAAGCTCCGGTTCTGGTACAGCCTGAGGTAGGAAAGGTGTTCACGGTCTACTGTGATGCATCACATACTGGCTTGGGATGTATACTGATGCAGGAAGGGAAAGTAGTGGCATATGCGTCTCGACAGCTGAGACCACATGAGGTTAACTATCTGACACACGATCTGGAGTTGGCTGCGATGGTTTTGCCACGAAAATATGGAGGCACTACTTATGCGGAGAGAAGTCGATAGTCTATATGGACCACAAGAGTCTGAAATATCTTTTGACGCATAAGGAATTAAATTTAAGACAGCAAAAGTGGATTGAGTTGTTGAAGGACTACGACTGCTCGATTGAGTACCATCCGGGTAAGGCTAACGTAGTAGCTGATGCGTTGAGCCGTAAGGTGGTCACAGACCTACGAGCGATGTTTGCTCATCTTAGTCTGCATGACGATGGGAGTTTATTGGCGGAATTGCAAGTAAAGCTAACTTGGGTGGAGCATATTAAAGAGAAAGAGTTAGTGGATGAGGGTTTGAATGCTCGGAGGTTGCAAGTACAGAGTAATGGTTTGGAAGGTTACAGCTTGACTCACAATGGAGTGTTGTGCTTTCAAGGGAGGGCTTATATGCCGAAAGACGTCGAGTTAAGGCAATAGATTCTTCAGGATGCACATAGCAGCCCATACACTATGCATCCTGGAGGTAGCAAGATGTACCGGGATTTGTGAAAGCAGTTCTGGTGGCCAGGGCTGAAGCGAGAAGTGATTGAATTTGTGGGTAAGTGTCTGACGTGTCAGCAGGTCAAGGCTAAACATCAGCTACCGTCAGGTTTACTTCAGCCGGTGAAGATTCCTCAGTGGAAGTGGGAGAGGATTACCATGGACTTTGTCAGTGGGCTACCCCTTACGCCTACTAAGAAAGACTCAGTCTGGGTGATTGTGGATCGTTTGACCAAATCAGCTCATTTCATACCAGTAAAGGTTGATTATTCGCTTCAGAAGTTAGCTAAGTTGTATGTGGCTGAGATAGTAAGGTTGCATGGTGTGCCAGTGTCAATTATCTCGGATAGGGATCCGAGGTTCACGTTAAGGTTGTAGAGAGCTTTGCATCAAGCTTTGGGAACGAGGTTGGATTTTAGCATAGCTTTTCACCCGCAATCCGATGGACAGTCTGAAAGAGTAATTCAGATTTTAGAGGATATGCTAAGGGGCTGTGTTCTAGATTTCAGTGGTAGTTGGGAGGAGTATCTACCATTGACGGAGTTCACTTATAATAATAGTTATCAAGTGAGTATCCAGATGGCACCATACGAGGCACTGTATGGACGGAAATGTCGCATTCCTACGTGTTGGACGGAGTTGGGTGAATGGTAGATATTAGGTCCAGAGTTGGTGGCAAAAACTGAGGATAAAGTTAAAGTGATTCGGGCTAAACTTAAAGAAGCGTCAGACAGGCAAAAGTCTTACACCGATCTTAAATGCAGAGATATAGAGTATGCAGTGGGTGATAAGGTTTTTCTGAAGGTATCGCCATGGAAGAAAGTGCTGAGATTTGGGCGGAAAGGGAAGCTAAGCCCTAGGTTTATCGGGCCGTACACAGTGTTGAAGTGAGTAGGACCGGTAGCTTATCAGCTCGAGCTGTCGGCAGAGTTAAGTCAGATTCATGATGTCTTCCATGTTTCGATGCTTAGGCGCTATCGGTCAGATCCGTCACACGTTGTGCCAGTTGCGGAGATTGAGGTGAGCTCGGACTTGTCTTTTGAGGAGGAATGGTATAGATTTTGGATCGGGATGTCAAGGTCTTGCGTAGGAAGTCAGTTCCCTTGGTAAAAGTTTTATGGTAGAACCATGGTACGGAGGAGGCCACGTGGGAACCAGAGGATGTAATGCGGTAGCAATACCCTCAACTCTTTTGATCAGGTAATTTTGAGGTCGAAATTATTTTTAAGGGGGTAGAACTGTAACATCCTTAAAATGGGGCCTCTGTATTTTTCATGTGTTGCATGTGTTGATCTGTCTGCTATGCTAGTTTAGCATAATTTGGGGGCTAAGCATGACCTCGGGTTAGGCCTGAGTCATGGTCAAATATTTTTTTTTTGTACTTAGTGAGAGGGAGCCAGGAGAGTTAGGGGTTAAAAGGAGTTTTAGACACAAGAAGTGCCTTGGTAAAGTGGCAAGGAGGTGCCACTCAAGTCACAAGGGAGGTGACGCCACAAGGGGGTAAGGAGGACGTTGGTTCGAGCAGCAGAAATCTCACTTTTACTTAATATTTTGACGCCACAAGCAAGGAGGAGGAGTGCTCAAGAGGAACTCTATTGAACGGATGAGGATGTGATCATCAGATTTGAATTGGATAGATGAAGGTGAGGAAAGTTAGGAGCTTGAATCTTATCAAACTCATTTGGGGAGAGTTGGCCGAATTGTGGACTGTGGGCAAGGGGGCTATCGGTTTTGGGAAGCCTTTGGCGTAACTGAATGTCCCTCTAAGATCTTTAATTTTATTTTATTTCTTTCCTCCTTCTCAAAGTGCTTGGCCAAATCTTCTTCTCCCCCATCTCTCTCTCTTTTTTCTTTTTTCAATCTTGCTCAAAGCCGAAACCATCTTAGTCCACTTCATCTTTTCTTTTTCTCAACCCTTGTGCGAAATCTTCATCCTCTTCCCTTGCCGAATCTTCCCTCTCCTATTTTATATTTTCTTTTCCATTCTCTTCTTTTCACTTTAGCCGAACCCCATTTGTTTCTCTTCTATCAACCATAGCCGAATCTCCCTTTATCACTCAACTTTTTACCGAATTTCCCTTCTTTCTTCTAGTGTTATTTTGGCCAAATATCAACCAAGAGTAGATCTTTTTCGGGTTCTTCTCTAATCGGATTTGAAGAGGGTAAGTGTTCTTGGCCAAATCTCTATTATTTCCTTTCTCTTTTCTCTGTCGACTCACATGGGGACAAAAGCCAAATTTCGGCAATTGTGGACATGATTCCTAATCATCTATGAAAATCGATTTCTCCTAGGTTCTTCAGGATTTGAAGCAATAGATCGGGGTTGTTTATTCTCTGCCAACCGATTTCTTTTAGTCGTGGTAAGGGTTCATGTCAATCTATTACATCAATCATTCTTTTGAAAAGTCAAGGCTATTGAGATTTAGTGTTGATGTTGGCCGATTGTAGGAGGAGATCGGTTTCGCATACCTTGAGTTGTGGCTAGTATCTGAGGAGCGTTAAGGTAAGAATTGGGGTTCCATGTTAACCCTTCGGGTTTTGTTAGTTTGGCCGAATGGCCTTATTACTGATTTTGGTTTGGCCGAATGTAGTGACAAAAGGGATCTAGTGCACTAGATCGGGTCTTCGGGGTTTAGTGATTTCGTTAGTAACAGGTGTGTAATGCTTACACACTTTATTAGTATAATATGTCTATTATGTTTCTGTTATAGCCAATGAAATCGGTGAATATGCCTTGTGGGTATGAGCTTGAATTTCGGGTAAGTCCCCTGTCGTGTGATTTTTGATATATATCATCATGTTATTGTTGTTTGCTATGCTATACATTATTTGCATCATCATATGTTTTATGCCACGATTGATATGGACATGATGGTGGGTTTGATGAGAGGAGGGGGATGATTTATTTTGGACTGTCACCAGTGGTTTTGACCACACGACTGGTTGGCCCCGTCTTGTTATTATATTTTGTGACTAAGTTCGAGTGGTTTTGACCACATATGAATATTGTGACTCGTCCCCATGGTTTGGTACCACAGTGGGTTGGCCCCACATGTTGATTACGGGATTGTCATCAGTGGTTTTGACCACACGATGGGTTGGCCCCATCACTTGATTTGTGACTTCGGTCATCAGTGGTTTTGACCACACCGATATATTTGTGACTATAGTCACCAGTGGTTTTGACCACACGGGGTAGTTAAAGGAGATTGGATGGTTAGGTTATGGGTTGCATGACTTGCATGTTTTTCTGATAATTTGTGTAAGTGTTTGCACTATCGGGTTGGGGATTTATACACTGAGTCTCGGTGACTCACCCTTTCCTTATATTCTACAGATGAGGCGTAGATTGCAGATATGGAGCCGGAGGACTCGAGGCGACCATGCATGCTTGATTCGACTTTTAACTTTAAAATACTATTTCAATTTTATTAATTTTCTTTAAATTTGGTTTTGGGTTTGTAATAAGGTCACTGAGTATTATTTTGGGTTTTTATTATTTGTTTTTATTTTGATTATATTATACTAAATGGACTTGTTAAATCAATCGGTAAAAAGTAATGTTTTCAAAACTATAACTCCTTCGGGTTTTAAAATGTTGCCATCGGGTAACATCACTTAAAAGAAGATAACTTGTGTGTTTTCTAAAACTTGCAACAATAAGTGGATTTTCAAACAAGGATTTCTAAACCTTTCGTACTACAAAAGGGTTTCCTAAGAAAATTATCTGACAAACTTTCAGTTTTAAAAGGGTGGCATGCCAGATCCAATTGTGGTATGTTGACCGGGTTTAGGGTGTTACAGGTTGAAAATGTGTTTTCATATAGTAATTGGTCCCGATCGAGTAGTTACTGATGACGCAGAAAGTAATGCGCCTGCTCCCGCCCAAGGGACAACACCACCTCATCTAGGCCGAATGATAGTAGTGAGGGAGGAAAGGCTAAGCAAGCCTTCTTCCGAATGATGAGCGAGTGGTTTACGGAGTTCGTTCAAATGAATTTGGCTGCTCCATAACCTCTACCTCCACAAGTACCTATTGTGCCACAAGTTGTAGATCCGATCAGATTTAATAAACCCCCAGTGGATAAGATTCAGAAGTATGAGGCCAAAGAGTTTAGAGCTACATCTGAAGACGATGCTGAGCGAGCCAAGTTTTGGCTCGAGAATACCCTTCGAGTATTTGATGAGATGTCGTTAACTCCAGACGAATGCATAAATATGTTGTTTCGTTGTTGAGGGAAATTGGTGGAAGACATTGATATCCGTGGTTTCGAGAGAGAGGATCACCTTGGATTTCTTTCAAGTCAAATTCAAAAAGAAGTATATCAGTCAATGCTTCATTGATCGAAAATGTAAAAAGCTTTTAGAGCTGAAACAGGGCCGTTTGTCTGTTACTGAGTACGAACGGGAATTTGTGAGATTGAGTCAATATGCAAGAGAATGTGTTTTGACCAAAGCTACTATGTACAAATGCTTTATAGAGGGATTGAATGAAGAAATTAAATTCTTGGTTGGGATACTTGATATAAATGAATTTGTTGTGCTAATTGAAATAGCATGCAAAGCCAAGCAGCTCAGTAAAGAAAAGAAAAAAGCTGATTCTGAAGCCCGTGATGAAAGAAAAAGATTGATGAGTAAGTTTTCTCAACCTTCTACAAAGAGATTTAGGGATGCAAGTAATCATTCAAATGCTTCTTTTGTACATCTAAGTAAAGATCATTCGAGACAAAGTGCTGGTCCACGAACTCAAGCTCCAATGGAATCAAGTGTTGGCAGCGTTAAGAGTAACAAACCTGACTGTGAGCAGTGTGGAAGATGACATGTGGGAGAATGCTGGGGCAAGTACAACAATAGAGTCTATTATAAATGTGGATCCCGAGAACATTTTATTTGAGATTGCCCAAAGATGGTCAAAGAGGAAAATGTTCAGAATGTGAGATCAAGTAATGTATCAACTAGGGGTAGACCACCCAGAAATGTAGGGAATGTGAGGGGAAGTCAAAGAGGGACTATTGACAGAGTTGTGATGTCAGAGACGAGAGCACCTGCCCAAGCTTATGCTATACGTGCATGAGAGGAAGCATCATCTCTAGACGTTATCACCGGTATTTTCACTTTATTTGATACTGATGTTATTGCATTAATAGATCCAGGATCTACTCCTTCATATGTGTGTGTGAATCTAGTATCAAGTAAGATTCTACCTGTTGAGTCTACTGAATTTGTGGTTACAGTGTCAACCCCTTAGGCAAGTGTGTCTTGGTGGATAAGGTGTGTAAGAACTGCCCATTGATGTTTCGGGATGATTATTTTCTGGCTAATTTGATGTTGCTACCATTCAATAAGTTTGACATAATTTTGGGTATGGATTGGCTTACTCTGCATAATGTCATCGTGAATTGTAAAAGAAAGAGTATTGAGTTGAAAAGTCAGAATGGTGAGATAGTTCAAATTGAATCCAGTGATATGAAAGGATTACTAGCTATTATATATGCGATGAAAGCTATGAACTATGTGAGAAAGGGTTGTAAAGCCTATTTGGCGTACGTGATTGATACAAAAGTGTTGAAAAAGAAAGTTGAATCTGTGTATGTGGTATGTGAGTTTCCAAATGTGTTTCCTGAAGAGTTATCGGGACTACCTCTGATTCGAGAAGTTGAATTTGGTATTGAATTAATGCCGAGGATCACTTCCATATTGATAGCACCATATAGAATGGCACCAACCGAATTGAAAGAGTTGAAATCTCAGTTGCAAGAGTTGACTGGTAGAGGATTTCCACGGTCGAGTTTCTCAACCTAGGGAGCTCTGTGTTATTTGTGAAAAAGAAAGATAGAACTGTAAGGATGCGTATTGATTATCGATAGTTGAACAAAGTGATGATAGAGAACAAATATCTGTTGCCTCATATTGATGATTTGTTTGATCAGCTGAAGGGAGCTACAATATTTTCTAAGATAGACTTGAGATCAGGCTACTATTAGCTAAGAGTTAAAGAACCTGATGTGCCGAAAACTGCTTTTAGAATGAGGTACGGACATTACGAATTCTTAGTGATGCCTTGCAGACTAACAAATGCTCATGTAGTGTTTATGGACCTGATGAATAGGATATTCAGACTGTATTTGGATCATTTTGTTGTGGTGTTCATTGATGATATTTTGATCTATTTGTATGATGAAATGCAGCATGCCGAGCATTTGAGAACTGTGCTACAAACCCTGTGTGAGAAACAATTGTATGCCAAGTTTAGCAAATGAGAATTTTGGTTATGTGAGGTTGGTTTTCTCAGGCATTTTAACACCCCAAACCCGGCTTAGAAGTTAGGCCCGAATCTGGCGTGTCACATTGGGGTGCTTTTCGAGAAACCATGGTTCCATTTGAAAACCTTTCTTGATATTAAAAACTAATGTCCCAGTTTACTTTTTTTATTATTAATCGACATTTATTAAAAAGTTATTACCTGGAAAAAACTTTGTTTGTTGTGAAAACTTAATTAAAATGACTGACTTATGAAAACGTGATGTTTACGACCTGTTCGCAAAAGCGTAGTATTTTGAAAGCAGATATTATTTTCGAAAATCGTGATACAAAGTTAGCAGATTTAAAACATAATAAACTAAAAATCCAAAACTAAAACCAAAATTTAAGAGAGGCCTTATTACAAAATATTAACCCAAGTTAAATAAAAGTAAAATACTAAAGTCCAAAACTGCTTGTAGTGTGGCCACCTCCGAGTCCTCTAGCATGTCGAACCGCTTACTGAGGATTACCTGAGAAAAAATATTAAAAAGAGGGTGTGAGTTTACGAAAACTCAGTGTGCATAACCCTCATCAATAAGAACATGAATCACAATAGTTTGGGCCAAAGCCCATTTCAATAACGGTGGCAATTGGGCCTTAGCCTATAAAAGCCTCAGTTGGGCCTTAACCCATAAATATCACAAATCATATTTATCTGGGCCTGAGTCCATCTCAAATAAAACCACATATGCAATGCATTAATGCCCACACCAACCCTGCACTCCGTCTCCTGTCCAACCCTACACTCCTATGGGGATTTAATCGACCCACCCATCCCTACACTCCTTATGTAGCACCGGTTGCGGCACTAACTTATCGGGCAAAGATAGTCGCTTTCGGTGGCTAAAAGCCTTCGGTGGATCCATAGTCGTCAAGTGACCATGCGATCCTATCTACACTTCCCCTTTCGAATAATCCTATCCCCATGCAACATAATAACACATGAATGCAACATACAATAATAATCATACGATAACAATCATAAATCACATACAAGAATAATCATATAACATGTAGGGGCGTTTTCATCATTTTTGCCCTCCAGGGGCATATCGGTCATTTTACCCATCGAGGGTATTTTCGTAACTTACCTACCAAGGGTATTTTCATAATTTACCTACCAAGGGTATTTTCGTAATTTACCTACCAAGGGTATTTTTGTAATTTATCTACCAAGGGTATTTCGATAATTTCGCAACCCAAGGGTATTTCGATAATTTTGCAAACTAGGGGTATTCTAGTAATTTTACAAACCAGGGGTATTTTAATAATTTTGCAAACCAAGGGTATTTCGGTAATTTTACAAATCAAGGGTATTTCGATAATTTTACAAATTAGGGCATTTCGGTAATTTTATAAAATAGGGGTATTTTGGTAATTTCATAAACCAGGGGTATTTCAGTATTTTTACAAATCAGGGTGTTAACGACCCAACAGAAGGTCTACTGTCGCCTCAAACGACTCAAGTATTCTAAACAGAGATAATGATGCGAATGGGCCAAAGGCCTATTCTCGACCCAAGTGGGCCCACACACTCGTGTGGCCCATTTAGCCCAAACCTAGCCATATATATGAGATTCATATAATCTAGTTCACTATCTTCTACTCAATCATACAATTTACTCATATGGGCCCCGGGCCCACTTGGCCCCTTTTAGGCCATCGTAGCCCAACAGCCCACACCCGCAGAACACTACTGATGGCCTCAACTATGGCGTTGAAGCCCCACACATGCGCTCGCACACTCGTGTGGCTACCATCACCGTGTGACCAGCTTATCGGCATTTACCGCTCTACAACTATAGAAAAGAGAGAGTTGTACACCTAATAGGAATTCTGAAGCTGCTAAACCGCGCTCCCAAAGCTCCTATGCCCAATGCCCACCAAGGTATCTTTTCTCTCCTCCTAGAATGCTCTTTATATAGCTAGCTTCTTACCTTCCTTCTTTATATCTTTCCGATGTGGGATCATTCCGCTAGCAGAGTTTAAATCCAACTCAAACTTTGGTCGCCCCATCTTCGCAAAATAAATACTCCCTTGCTTCTCATGAGATTCGAACCTAGGCTCCCCTACAACATAATCCACGATGCTAGCCACTTTACCAACTAGGTCATTGTTTCTAAAATCATGCGCAACTAAATATAAGTCCTATGGCCAAATTCAAAAATCCATTTAAAAAGAAAACCAAAATGCATGCACCAAGACTTGAACCTTGGACCTCCTTCCTTCCTTTTGGCGTCACCGCCTTGCTCCTTATGTGTCGTCACTTTGCCACTACACCACACACTCCACTTGTCATTTTCCCCACATTTTATTCTTAAAGCCTACCTACCAACTCCCAGGGTTTTTTTCACCTAAAACCAAAATTTTTCCTAAGGCCTAACTTGAACCCGGGACTTCATAAAAGCCCCCTAACCTAATAGGTCCAACTTGCCTTAGTGCCATTCTCTTGTTGTAACATCCCAAAATGGGGCTATTTGGATTTAATTATTTTCCTTATGTATAAACTGCTGTGTCATCATTTATGGAATAATAATGATCAATTTAAGGCTTTGTGTTGGCTCGATTTGGTAGGAAATTTTAGTTTTAACTTTTAAGGTAGGGAGCCTTAGCAAGAGGGTGTTATAAGAATAAATAAAGGAGCTTTTGACATAAAATAAGCTTGGAATAAGTGGCAAAGGAAGGGCCACTTGGGAGCTACACTTGACGCCACAAGGGGTGGGGAGAGCCTTGGTTCGAGTCATGAAATTCTCCTTTTGGCACCTTGTTTGGACGGCAACAGAGAGAGAAAATGCTCAAATTTTATTTCATTAATAAAGGATAATATGAGCATTTTTAAATTGTTTTTTAATTGTTTAATTCTAAGGATAATAAGGATGATATTAGTTTATTTAGATAAACAAGATAATAGGTGATAATAAGGAAATTATTTGGATTATTAAGAGATTATTTGATTATTTGGGAATTAATAGATTTTTATCTAAGGATAATTAGTGATAGTCAAGGATATTATGAATTATTATTGGATTTTGTTCTCAAATGATTTGAATTAAATCAAATGAGTGGCGGAGAGAGGTTGTAAGTGTTTTAGAAATTTAAACACCTCATGGGGAGGTGGACGGCAAGGCCACTAGGGGATTAGAATGCCTATATAAGGTTCAACCTTGTCACCTTGTTTGCTTTTTGTCATTTTGCTAAAGTGTCAAATTCTCTTCACACATTCTTTTATCTTTCATTCTACTCCTTTGGCAATAGCCGAATTTCCTTTCTACTTCCATACTCCATCTCTCCAAACTTTTCACTCCCTTTTCAACTGAAAAGCCCTCTCTACTTCTTTTTTGAAAACCCCATTCAAATTCCTTCCTCTACTCTATAGACTTGGCGAATATTGAAGCGGAGGTAAGAGGTAATAGCCAAATACTATTTTTTTCCTTTTCCTTCTCTTCTGTGTCTCTGTCGACATCCATAAGGGGGGGTAAGTGCCGATTTCAATAGTGTATTAACACCCTTGTGAAACCGATTTCTTTCTAGGAAACTCCGGGATCACAAAGCAGAAAGGCGGATCTTCCATTCCTTAGTCAATCGATTGGTAAGTAGGTGGTAAGGATTTATGGTAAATAGAGTGCTATTCTAGTAAGTCAGTTAATGATTAAAAGCCGAAGGCTATTGGTATTATTTACTAATCGATGGTGGTTGGCGAGCGAGTAACTGGAATTGAGTCTTGTGATTAGGAAAAGAAAGGATAAAGGTAAGGTTAGGGTTCTGAGAATCCCTCTCAAATTAATTGGTTTGGTAGAATGGCCCATATCACTAACTCTATTATGGTAGAATATAGGAACAAAGAGATCTAAGGTGGTCGACTCCTTCATTCGAGATTTAGATTAATCGTGGTGACGGTGTGTACATACACACATATAATTTGTTAATATCTTGTTTGTTGTGAATGCTAACTTGATTTCTATGTAGCATTGATAATATACCATATCGGTATAGTTGGCAATCCGGGTAAGTCCACAAAATGTGTACTTGTTATTTGATGCTTTTGGTAAGCATGATGCATTATTATATGAGATTCAAGTATGTGATTGATGTGGGATTAGTGAGTGGAGGGCGAATTAATCGTCCGACGGGCACCATGTTTTGGTAACACACCGTGACTACGGTCACCAGAGGTTTGGTACCTCGGAGGTTTGGCACCTCATAGTGACTTGTCCCATGGTTAACACCATCGTGGGTTGGCCCCACTTGAGATATGGGATCGCGCGGTGATTTGGTATCACACGATGGGTTGGCCCCATCAAATGATTTGTGTCTCACGGACACGGTGTTTTAGTAACACATTGTGACTATATGTCACCAAAGTGGTTTGGCACCACCGGTGGTTTGGTACCACAGCGGGGTAGACGATGGCGTTTGGGTGGCTAGGTGAAATTAAACATTACGCATATGGATTGTTATATGTGGTGTATGAAAATGTTTTAAAAGCAGGGAAGGGTTACATCTTGAGTCTTGGTGACTCACCTTCTCCATTATTTTTTTCGGTGATGCTTAGATCGCGGATATGGAGCCGGAGGGACTTGAGGAGGCCATGCGGTGGATTTAAAATTAAATGGACTTTAATTTTAGTTATTTTAAATTTGGTTATTGAGTTGTTTTATGTTGGATGTAATAAGGCCTCATTTTACTCTACTTTAGTTATTTTCTTATATGTTGGATATTTTTATTTTTACTATAAATTTGAATCACACGTTTTAAAAAAATTAACACGAAAAATGTTTTATCGTGCCATCGAACACATCTGAAGTTTGTATAACAACTTGACTCAATTAAATTTTCAATTTGGACTAAGTAAAATTTTGACAAGGTAACTTAAAGCGAGCGGGCCAACCAAAGCTTAAGTGGATTTTGAAAATGGGTTTCAAAAGTTTTCTTCATAACGACCCATATTAGGTCCTAACGTTTGGTAGGGTTTGGGTATTACAAATTAGTATCGAGCCAGTTCAAAACTTCATTGTGGGGCCCAAGGCCCAAAAATGTTTTAGTAGGCCTTATTAATTGTTTTGGATTTTAAAGCGGCATGGCCCAAGTCTCCAAGACCGATCCGCTTGAGTAAGTACCTCTAAACTTCTTTGTGAATTATATTACAGTAGAAGGGTAGGAAGCATGGAGCGATAGATAGACTTATAGGAATTTGAACCCTAGGATTAGATTACTCAAACACACAAGCTAACATAAGACTTAAAGAACTAAACCAATCTATGACTTAGTCATCGAGCTGGGGTGTGGTAACCCCATGCACGCATGTCTAGGATTGGAGCAGGAAGAGCACGGTATTTAAGCGGTCAGTGACTCACCACCTCTTGGCAGTATCCCACAGTGCGTAGCTTGGGTTCACCCTAACTCGGAGGGCTCGATGGTGTGGTAACCTCTGCGCATGTCTAGAAAGGTTCGATTGGGAGCTTGGTATTTAAGCGGTCCGTGTGACTCACCTCCTCTCCACACGAAACACGCACAGTGCGTAGCTTGGGTTCACCCTGACCAGAAGGGCTCGGTCATGGGCTAAACATAATGACTAAAACCCAAAAGGGAATTAGCCTCGATTTTCGAAAAAAAAGAAAGAATGAAACAACAAAACTTGGTTTTAAAACTTTTCAAATCACTCCTTCAAAAGTAAGGACAACTCTTTTTACAATATTTTTTCCCCGAAAAGTTTGATTTGTGGAAAATTACGAAAATGCCCTTAGGGGTAAAATTACTAAAATACCCTTGGTCCATAAAACATCAACTCAATGATTTTGTCCAAAATTTTAAACTACTTCTCCAATATTCAACTCAGCTTTGGAAATCCTCAATGAAACACTTTGGTTTTGGAAAAATTACGAAAATGCCCTCAGCGTGTAAAATTACCAAAAGCATACAGTACAAAATTTTTACAACATCACCGTTTTAAGAAAAAAAATTCTCAAAAGGACCTCGAGTTTTACAATGGTTGAAACACCCTTGATTTACAAAAAATTACAAATTACCACGATGGACAAAATTACCAAAATACCCACGGTTTAGAAGCAATCTATAACTTTAAATTTTACAAATTTTTAGAAATGCTCTCAGGTTTTGGAATTTCAAAATGACACGCTTTATCAAAGTTTGAAATCTCTCGAATTTTATTACAAAAATACCCTCAGAGGAAAATGGCGAAAATACCACAGGTTAGAAATGGTAGAAATGTCAGAAGAGCGAATAGGTATGGAAAGTATTAAGGAATGGATGCAAGAACTTCTTTGTGTGAACTAGGATAGAAAATGAAACCTTGTTTGCACGAAAGAATCTCTAATTAAAATTTCTTCATAAAATTTCTTCATGAGTAATGAAGTGGAACAAACGCTAATACATAAAATTTCTCTTAATCAGATTAAAAGCGCGATAGATAGAATGAGTTCTAGAGGGCGTGGGCCGTGGACGCTTGTAGGGGTAGGATGACGGATTATCGAACCCGTCAGTCGGGACAAGGTTACAGCGATGTACCACCACCACCTCCACCTTTTGGAGCGAGGAGGCGAGATCGAGGCGGGAGGAGGCGATGCTCATGGCGGTATTGCGAGTCCTCGAATTGGTGGGTGGGTTGGTGGAAATTTAGGAGCTCGAAAATCTGTTCCGAGCGAATTCGGTCCAACGGAGTGAGGTGTTCAGGGTGTGTCGGAGTGGCACCTAGTGTAGCAGAGTATTGGTGGAATCTCTGAAAGGATAATGGATGATCTTGACACCGAGGAGGAAAAGTGAAAGGCGGTGTCGCTTCTAAAGGATGAAGCGTGCAGTGGTGGTGACAGTTCGGGATGGAGCCACGGTGATGATCTTCGATGGGACTACTTTAAAATCGCTTTTGGAAGAAGTATGTGGGCACCGGCTACCGACGCCTTGCAGAGGAAGGCTTTTCCGGTCTAATACAAGGAACTAAGTCCGTGGTAGAGCACGAGGCGAGTTTACGAGGCCGAGTAGGTATGCGGAGGAATCGTGGCTCTTGAACACACAATGTGTCCGCTTTGAGGACGGACTCAGAGATGACTTGAGGTTCTTGATTGCCCATGACAAGTTCGTGAGTTTTCATCTCGGTGGAAAAGGCTAAAGTAGCCGAGGGGATCAAGGAGGTCGTGAGGCGTAATTATAGTAGAAATAATCAAGAGAGGATTTGGGTCATTTGGATCCGAGTGGTAATGATCGAGAAGAAGGCTAGGCGAGTGGGCCAAATCAGCAAAGAAGGCCGTAGCTACTAATCGAGGCAAGCTCAAGGCAATGTTGTGGGAAGTCCCATTGGGGAGGTTGTTCGACCGGCGATAGAGGATGTTTTGAGTGTGGATCTTTAGAACATCGGGTCGAGATTGTCCCAAAGCGAGCTCGGAATCGGCGGAGGGATGAAGCGTACTTAGGACCGAAATGTGGGACCGCAGAGGGTCGTGGTAATGGCGAGGAAGAAATGTGGTTCTAACCGAGGTCGAGGAACTCGAGGCGAGAGGTTCGAGCAACACTGAGGCTAAGCGACTGGCTTAGTCTATCTGGTAAGACGTCGCGAGAGAGGTGACCACCGGATGTCATAACCGATCGTTTCTAATTTTTGGTCTTCCTTATTATGCATTAATTGATGTGGGGTCTACACATTCGTACACCTTGATGAGTGTGGTAGAGACTTTGAACCTAGACTCGAGAATGCTTTGCTAGGGAGATGGTGTAGTGAGTCCTTTAGGTCACTCAGTAGTGGTAGACAAACTTTTAGAGGCGTACCCTAGAACTCCAAGGGGTCGATATTGGTGATCGATGGAACTACCATTCGGGAGTTCGATTTGATCCTTGGAATGGATTGGTGGCTAAGTATCGGCGAATTTGGATTGCGCGCTAAGCGCATGGTTCTTAAGACGGTGAAAATGATGAAGTGGTTATGATAGGTGATAGGAGGAATTACCTATCCAACGTGGTGTCTGCCTTGAAGGTTGAGAAGATGGTCAAGAAGGGTTGTAAGGCGTTTTGGTTCAAATCGTGCTTTGGAAGCTAAGGAGTCGATGGTTGGAAAGGTCCGAGCGGTTGGGGAATTTGTTGATGTGTTCCCGGAAGAACTTCCGGTCCGCCTCCGGATCGGGAAGTCGAATTGATATAGACTTGATACGGGAAGCACACGTGTCTATAGCACCTTACGGATGGCACCAAAGGAATTGGTGGGTGAAGGCTCAAATTCGGAGCTCTTGGATAAAGGGTTTATTCGACCTAGTATATCTCCGTGGGGGCGCTTTGTGTTGTTTGTCAAGAAGAAGGACGGTTCTATGCGAATGTGCATCGATTACCATCGTTAAACAAGTTAACGATCAAAACAAGTACCCATTAACTCGGATCGATGACTTGTTTGACCAATTGAAGAAGCGTCGATGTTTTCGAAGATAGACCTTAGGTCGGGTTACCATCAACTTAAGGTGAAGGGGCGATGTTCACAAGACGGCGTTTGAACTCGGTATGGGCATTACGAGTTTCTAGTGATGCCATTCGGGTTGACCAATGCACCGTGGCGTTCATGGATCTAATGAGCGAGTTTTCAACGATGCTTGGACCAATTTGTCGTAGTGTTCATAGGCGACATATTGGTTTACTCAAGGACGGAGGAAGAGCATGACAAGCATTCTGGATAGTTACGCAAGTGTTGAGGAAAAGCGGTTGTATGCCAAATTGATGAAGTGCGAATTTTGGCTAAGGGAGGTGGCTTTCTTAGGTCACGTAGTGTCGTGGAAGGATTAGAGTGGATCCCGCAAGATTGAAGCAGTATTGAGTGGAAACCACCTAAGTCGATTGGCGAGAGATCTGGAGTTTTCGGGTTTAGCGGGGTATTATCGGAGGTTTGTGGAAGGGTTCTCTCTCGATCGCTTGTGTAGATTGACTAAGTTGCTAAGGAAAGGTGTTCCATTTGTGTGGTTAGAAGCGCAAGAAAGTTTTGATAAGTTGAGAAAGATTACGGAAGCTCGATTTTAGTACAACCCGAGCGGAAAATTATTCACGATCTATTGTGATGCATCTCACTTTGGTTTGGGGTGTGTGTTGATGCGAGATGGAAAGGTAGTAGCCTATCGTCCGTCGACTAAGACCGCATGAGGTTAACTATCCAACTCACGACACTGGAGTTAGCGCGATCGTCTTCGCATACGAAAATATGGAGACATTATCTTTATGGGGAGAAGTCGGTAATTTACGGACCACAAAGTTTGAGGTACCTCACGACACGAAGGATCTGAATCGAGGCAGTACCGATGGATTGAGCTGTTGAAAGATTACGACTGTTCCATCGAATATCATCCGGGTAAGGCTAACGTGGTGGTGATGCGTTAAGCCGGAAGGTTGTGGCGGATTTAAGAGCAATGTTTGCTCAGTTGAGCTGTATGTGATGGAAGCCTTTTGGCGAACTTCAAGTTAAGCCAACATGGATCGAGGAGATTAAGAACAAGCAGTTAGTGGATGAAGGCTTAAATGCTAAGAGAATGCAAGTTCGGGATGGTGGTTTAGAGGGTATAGTGTATTTGGTGATGGTGTGTTATGTTTTCAAGGACGGCCAGTATGCCAAAGGATATGGAGTTGAGACGGAAGATTCTCCGGGATGCTCATAGCACCCATCGCTATGCATCCGGAGGTAGCAAGATGTATGGAGATCTCTAAAGCGATTACGGTGGCGGTTGAAGCGTGAGATAAACGAATTGTAGGGAAGTGTTTGGCGTGTCGGTGAGTTAAAGTGAACACGGTTGCCATCGAGGCTACTTCAACGATAAAGATTCCTCAATGGAAATGGGAGAGGATCACTATGGATTTCGTCGATGGTCTACCCTTACGCATGATAAGAAAGATGCGATTTGGGTGATCGTGACCGTCGACTAAATCACTCACTTCATCTGGGTGAGAATGGATTACTCACTCCGAAACTAGCAAAGTTGTATGTGGCGAAATAGTCGATTACATGGTGTACCAGTCGCTTATCTCGGATAGGGACCCAAGGTTCACTTCAAGGTTTTGGAAAGCGTTACATCAAGCGTTGGAGTGCAGCGGTTGGATTTCACCTGACTTTCCATCCTCGAGACGGACGGGCAATCGAGAAAGGTCATCTGAGATCTTAGAAGATATCTTTGAGGGTTGTGTCTTGGAATTAGAGGTAGTTGGGAGGAATTCTTACCTCTAGCTGAGTTCGCCTACAACAATGACTACCAAGCGAGTATTGAGATGGCACCATCTGAAGCCTTTGTATGGACGAAAATGCCGAACTCAAGCGTGTTGGGCGGAGTTGGGTGAACGACAAGTGTTGGGCCAGAAATGGTAGCGAGAGGCGAAGACAAAGTCAAAGTAATTGATCTCGTCTCAAGGAAGCATCGATAGGTAGAAGTCTTATCCGATCTCAAGCGCAAGGAAATGGAGTATCTTGTGGAGATAAGGTCTTCTGAAGGTGTCGCCTTGGAAGAAGGTACTAAGATTTGGGCGAAAAGGAAGCCGAGCCCAAGATTCATTGGCCCATATCTGATCTTGAAGCGAGTAGGGACGGTAGCTTATCGACTGAGGCCGAGCGAGTTAAGTCGGATACATAGCGTCTTCCATGTATCAATCTTTGAGACGGTGTCGGTCGGATCCATCACATGTGGTGCCCGTGATGAAATCGAGGTTAACACAGGACTTATCTTTTGAGGAGGAAGGTTCGGATCTTGGATAGGGATGTGAAGGTTACTGCGTGGGAAGTCGATGCCCTTAGTGAAAGTGCTATGGCGGAACCACGGTCTTTGAGGAAGCTACGTGGGAACACGAGGATGTGATCTGGTGGAGTACCCCATCTGTTTTAGTTATGTAATTTGGATGAAATTTATTTTAAGGGGTAGAAGCGTAACATCCCAAAATGGGGCTATTTGGATTTAATTATTTTCCTTATGTATAAGCTATTGTGTCATCATTTATGGAATAATAATGATCAATTTAAGGCTTTGTGTTGGCTCGATTTGGTAGGAAATTTTAGTTTTTAACTTTTAAGGTAGGGAGCCTTAGCAAGAGGGTGTTATAAGAATAAATAAGGGAGCTTTTGACATAAAATAAGCTTGGAATAAGTGGCAAAGGAAGGGCCACTTGGGAGCTACACTTGACGCCACAAGGGGTGGGGAGAGCCTTGGTTCGAGTCATGAAATTCTCCTTTTGGCACCTTGTTTGAATGACAACAAG
This sequence comes from Gossypium rotundifolium, assembly GCA_025506655.1. Lineage (NCBI taxonomy): Eukaryota > Viridiplantae > Streptophyta > Magnoliopsida > Malvales > Malvaceae > Gossypium > Gossypium rotundifolium. Next base: position 73,618,020 of record CP106730.1, on the reverse strand, counting down.
AGAGAAAATGCTCAAATTTTATTTCATTAATAAAGGATAATATGAGCATTTTAAATTGTTTTTTAATTGTTTAATTCTAAGGATAATAAGGATGATATTAGTTTATTTAGATAAACAAGATAATAGGTGATAATAAGGAAATTATTTGGATTATTAAGAGATTATTTGATTATTTGGGAATTAATAGATTTTTATCTAAGGATAATTAGTGATAGTCAAGGATATTATGAATTATTATTAGATTTTGTTCTCAAATGATTTGAATTAAATCAAATGAGTGGCAGGAGAGGTTGTAAGTGTTTTTAGAAATTTAAACACCTCATGGGGAGGTGGGCAGCAAGGCCACTAGGGGGATGCGAATGCCTATATAAGGTTCAACCTTGTCACCTTGTTTGCTTTTTGTCATTTTTGCTAAAGTCCAAATTCTCTTCACACATTCTTTTATCTTTCATTCTACTCCTTTGGCAATAGCTAGAATTTCCTTTCTACTTCCATACTCCATCTCTCCAAACTTTTCACTCCTTTTCAATGAAAAGCCCTCTCGACTTCTTTTGCGAAACCCCCATTCAAATTCCCTTCCTCTACTCTATAGACTTGGCCGAATATTGAAGCGAGAGGTAAGAGGTAATAATAGAATACTATTTTTTCTTTTCCTTTTCTTACGTGTCTCTGTCGACATCCATAAGGGGTAAGTGCGATTTCAATAGTGTATTAACACCTTGTGAAACCGATTTCTTTCTAGGAAACTCAGGGATCACAAAGCGAAAAGCGGATCTTCCATTCCTTAGTCAATCGATTGGTAAGTAGGTGGTAAGGATTTATGGTAAATAGAGTGCTATTCTAGTAAGTCGATTAATGATTAAAAGCGAAGGCTATTGGTATTATTACTAATCGATGGTGGTTGGCGAGAAGCGAGCGGGAATTGAGTCTTTGTGATTAGGAATCGAAAGGATAAAGGTAAGGTTCGGGTTCACAAGGAATCCTCTCAAATTAATTGGTTTGGTAGAATGGCCCATATCACTAACTCTATTATGGCGAATATAGGAACAAAGAGATCTAAGGTGGTCGACTCCTTCATTCGGGATTTAGATTAATCGTGGTGATAGGTGTGTACATACACACACATATAATTTGTTAATATCTTTGTTTGTTGTGAATGCTAACTTGATTTCTATGTAGCATTGATAATATACCATATCGGTATAGTTGGCAATCAGGGTAAGTCCCCTAAAATGTGTACTTGTTATTTGATGCTTTTGGTAAGCATGATGCATTATTATATGAGATTCAAGTATGTGATTGATGTGGGATTAGTGAGTGGAGGGCGTATTATTGTGTAAGCGGGCACAGTGTTTTAGTAACACCGTGACTATATGTCACGGAGGTTTGGTACCTCGGAGGTTTGGTACCTCAATAGCGACTTGTCCACATGGTTAACACCACCGTGGGTTGGCCCCACTTGAGATATGGGATCGTCTCGCGGTGATTTGGTATCACACGATGGGTTGGCCCCATCAAATGATTTGTGTCTCGGACACCGGTGTTTTAGTAACACATTGTGACTATATGTCACGGTGGTTTAGCACCACCGGTGGTTTGGTACCACAAGCAGGGTGAGCGATTGGCGTTTGGGTGGCTAGGTAAAATTAAACATTCTGCATATGGATTGTTATATGTGGTGTATGAAAAATGTTTTAAAACAGGGGAAGGGTTACATACTGAGTCTTGGTGACTCACCTTCTCCATTATTTTTTTTCAGGTGATGCTTAGATCGCGGATATGGAGCCGGAGGGACTTAAGGAGGCCATGCGGTGGATTTAAAATTAAATGGACTTTAATTTTAGTTATTTTAAATTTGGTTATTGAGTTGTTTTATGTTGGATGTAATAAGGCCTCATTTTACTCTACTTTAGTTATTTTCTTATATGTTGGATATTTTTATTTTTACTATAAATTTGAATCACACGTTTTAAAAAAATTAACACGAAAAATGTTTTATCGTGCCATTGGGCACATCTGAAGTTTGTATAACAACTTGACTCAATTAAATTTTCGAATTTGGACTAAGTAAAATTTTCAGCAAGGTAACTTAAAACGAGCAGTTTTCAGCAAAGCTTAAGTGGATTTTGAAAATGGGTTTCAAAAAGTTTTTCTTCGTAACGACCCATATTCGGTCCTAACGTTTGGGCCGGGTTTGGGCTGTTACACTTGTTCTCAAAAATTTTAAACGCTACTACTCCCAAGGCCCATTGGGCCCAATCCTACTAGGCCCAACTTTGGGATGTTACAGGCATATTGTATCAGCTGCGAGAATAAGGGTTGATCCAAGTAAAATCTCTACTATTTTGGAATGGAAGCCTCCGAGAAATGTGTCTGAAGCCTGTAGTTTTTTGGGATTAGCGGGATATTATAGATTGTTTGTGAAAGTTTTCTCGATGATTGCTACTCCATTGACAAAATTGCTACAGAAAGATGTTAATTTGAGTAGTCAAAAAAGTGCCAGCAAAGTTTTGAGAAGTTGAAAGTGTTGTTGACAGAGGTGCTAGTGTTAGTTCAACCTGAATCGGGCAAAGAATTTATAGTTTATAGTGATACATCGTTGAATGGTTTGGGCCGTGTGTTTATGCAAGAAGTTAAAGTCATCGCTTATGCTTCGAGACAGTTAAAGCCGCATGAAAATAATTATTCGACGCATGACCTTGAGTTAGCTGCTATTGCATTCGCGTTAAAGATTTGGTGTCACTACTTATTCAGTGAGAAATGTCATATTTATACTGATCATAAGAGTTTAAAGTATTTAATGACTCAGAAAAAATTGAATTTGAGACAGAGGAGATGGTTAGAATTATTGAAAGACTATGAACTTGTGATAGATTACCACCCAGGTAAAGCTAATGTTGTAGCTGATGCTTTGAGTTGAAAATTGTTATGTCCTTTACTAGCTATGAGTACTCAGATAGATCTGTGTGAAGATAATGCGGTTATAGTCGGGTTGAAAGTAAAATCGATATTTGTATGTTAGATTTGTGATGCTCAAAAAAATGATGTTGAAATGATGGCTAAACGAACTCAATGTGAATCGAATGCTGAATCAAAATTTTGAGTAGATAATGATGATTTGTTGAGATTTAGAGATCAGATTTGTGTTCTGAGAAATTCAGAGTTGATTTCGATGATTTTGAATGAAGCTCACAATAGTCATTTGACTATACATCTGGGGAGTACGAAGATGTATAATAATCTGAAACAGTTCTATTGGTGGCATGATATGAAAAGAGATATTTTTGACTTTGTGTTGAAGTGTTTAGTTTGTCAACAAGTTAAGGCTCAACATCAAGTTCCATCCGGTTTGTTACAACCGATTATGATTCTTGAGTGGAAATGAGAAAGAATCACAATGGACTTTGTGTCGGGATTGCCTTTATCTTCGGGAAAGAAAGATGCGATCTGGGTGATAGTTGATAGATTGATGAAATCAGCTCATTTTGTTTCGGTGAGAACAAATTACTCACTTGATAGATTGGCTGAAATGTATATTGCGGAGATTGTGAGATTGCACAGAGTACCACCATCTATAGTGTCTGACAAAGATCCAAGGTTTCCTCGCGATTTTGGAAGAGGTTGCAAGATGCTTTAGGCACAAAATTACATTTCAGTACTGCGTTTCATTCGCAAACAGATGGTCAATCCGAGCGAATCATTTAGATTCTTGAAGACATGCTAAGTTGTTGCATACTTGAGTTTGAGAATACATGGGAAAAACATTTACCGTTAATTAAATTCGCATACAATAATAGTTTTCAATCTAGTATCAAAATGGCACCATATGAGGCTCTTTACGGTCGAAAATGTCGAACTCCATTATATTGGACTGAGCTGAGTGAGAATAAGATTCATGGGGTTGATCTTACAAAAGAGACTGAGCAGAAAGTGAAAGTAATTCGTGATAGTTTAAAAGCGGCATCAGATCGTCAAAAGTCTTATGCAGATTTGAAACTAAAAGATATTGAATTTGAGGTGGGTGATAAAGTGTTTTTTGAAAGTATCTCCATGGAAGAAAGTACTTCGATTTGGCCGAAAGGGTAAGCTGAGTCTGAGGTTCATTGGGCCGTATAAGATTATTGAACAAGTTAGGCCGGTTGCTTACAGATTGATGTTACCACCTGAGTTAGAAAAGATTCATGATGTGTTTCATGTGTCGATGCTTCGACGGTACCGATGTGATCCTTCTCATGTGATTGCTCCTAATGAGGTTGAGATTTTGCCAGATTTGTCGTATAATGAAGAACCGATCCCAATTTTGGCACGAGAGACCAAAGAAATTAGAAATAAGAAAATCTCTTTAGTGAAAGTATTATGGCACAAACACGGAGTTGAAGAGGCTACGTGGGAGCCTGAGAACATTATGAGAGAGCAATATCCACAACTATTCACTGGAAGATTTTTGAGGACAAAAATCCCTAAGGGGAGAGTTGTAACAGCCCGGTTAAGACCCTAGTCAGAACAGTGGTTTCGAGACCACAAATTTGAGGTCAAAATATTATTTTGATGTTATCTTTGGTGTTGATTCTATGTGACATAGTCTGTGTGAAAATTCTGTGTGATAATTTTATTAATTGTGTGCCGAATTAAGAGAAAAGACTTAATCGCATAAAGTATAAAAGTTGTGTGCTGATTTATAAGAACCTATGTGTTGTTGTCTTTTAAATAAGGAGGTCTTATGGTGCAATTAGACCATATTTAGTGATAGTGGAAGGTTGATGGACATTTATAACCATCCATAATAAGCTTTAATGTTTATTTCATTAAGGGTATTATTGGAAATCAATTATAAATGTTATAATAAACAAAATGAAACTAAAATGCGCATCTTTAACATGTATTTTCCATCAAAATTTGAGAAAGAAAAGAGGGTTTGAAGCTTTCATGGTTTTGGCAACTTCAACCTTCAATTAGTAAGTGTTTTGTGTTTAGTTTTTGTTAATTTCTAAGTTTTTGTAATCATTGCTTCGTGCTCTAGCTAACCCATGTTGAAATTTTGTGAACTGATGATGTTGTTGAGATGAGTTAATGATGAATACTTGAGCTATGTACTAGTTTATAGTGAAATATGAAACTTGGTGTTGAATTAGCACAATTTGTATTGAAATTTTTAGTGAAATTGAGTATTTTGGAATTAATTGAGGACATGAGAAATTGAAGGCCTAAAATGTGAAATAAATGAAATGTATGAGCTTGTATTAGCATGGGAAGAATTCGGCTAAGCATATGTGTTTTGAAATTTTGTGTATTTGATGATTTTATGAAATAGGGACTAAAGTGTTGAAATGTGAAAATATGAGGGCTATTTTGTAAAATGCCCTAAATAAGTGTGTGGATTAAATTGAATGAATTGTTGATTGAATGGATTGAATTTGAATGTGTATAGACCAAGAGAGGAGAGGTTCGGATAGAGATCGAGGCAAAGATAAAGTGCTCGATTAATCGACCGTCTCGATAGTTTAACGTCGAGGTAAGTTCGAATATAATACATGTTGTTAACTTATGTTCTATGTGATATGAATTGAATTAATATCTATATAACTATGAGTTTTGAAATGCTAAGTACGGAATTGAACTAAAAGGCACTAAGCGTGTGAATTTAGATGCGAGATAGAGATGGTTGGCATTGTGTGTGTGAGATGATAAAAGCTTCGGCTTAATGAATTGGCACTGTGTGTAAGGGATGATAAAAGCTTTGACTTAATGAATTGGCACTGTGTGTGCGATACCGATATAAATTTGGTGTAACGTATTGGCACTAAGTGTGCGGAAATGACTATGTTTCAGTTATGTAATTTAGCACTAAGTGTGTAAATAACTCAAAGGAATATAAAAGGTTGGATGAGATGTAATATTGAGCTATGGAATAGCATGAATGGTGAGTAACTATGTGTTGATCAAGGTATGTTGAACCTATGTGGTTGATGATAGTCTTGGAAGTTAAATGAATTAGATACTTGAGCATATGGTTGAGTTTGATGATAAGTCTAATTGTGCATTTATTTATGTGATGATTTACTTATTTACTATTGTGGAATATTTGAGTAATATATATTGTATTTCAAACTTACTAAGCTTTTGAAAGCTTACTGTGTGATTTTTTTTCTCTGTTTTATAGTGTCAATAAAGCTAGCTCAGGTCTGAGGATCGTCAGCATCTCAATCACACTATCAGCCATCTGTTTTTGGGTACTTTTGGAAAGATGTACATAGTTGAAATATGGCATGTATAGGCTAGTTATTTGAATAAGGGACTATTTGTTTATGTTTTGATGTGTTATAATGATGATTGACTTTGTGTCATAAATGGGATGTGAAATGATTCGATTGTTCGGTAATGCCTCTTAACCCTATTCCGGTGACGAATTCGGGTTAGGGACATTACAGCACAAGCTAAGGAAAAAGACCATCAAAGGGAATACATTTTTCACACTAGATGTGATATCAATGAGGAAGATGTGTAATATGATCATAGATGGAATTAGATGTACTAATGTAACAAGTATGACCTTGGTAGAAAGGCTTGGGTTGCCAACGATGAAACATCCGCAACCATACAAGTTACAATGGTTGAATGATGGAGGTGAAATTAAGGAAGTGAAACAAGTGTTGGTTTCTTTTACTATTGGAAAATATGTTGGTGAAGTCCTTTGCAATGTTGTTCCAATGCACCCGGGACGTGTCTTTCTTGGAAGGTCATGGCAATATGATCAAAAGGTGGTGCACGATGGTTTCACTAATTGGTATTCATTCAAGTTCAATAGAAAGCGAATTATGCTTGTTTCTGACTCCAAAACAATTGTACAATGATCAGGTTTGATTGAAAGAAAAAAGTGAGTGAGTCAAAAACAAATAGAGTGAGGTAATAAAATCAAGTGAAAATGAGCAAGAGAGAAAAAAGAGAGAATAAGCTAGAAAGAAGAATTGAGGGAAAGAAAAAAAGGAAAAGAGAAAGTGAATTTTTTTGCTAAGGGATGAGAGATTATTGAAAAAGCTTTTCAGGCACGACAATCATTACTTGTACTTTTGTACAAGGAGAATTATCTTAACCTTAACGAATTTCATTTTTCTTGTAGTATTGTGTCTCTTTTATAGGAATTTGAGGATGTGTTTCCACCACTTAGGGGAATCAAACTGTAACAGCCCAATTTAGGGCCTAGTTAAAATAGTGGTTGGGAGACCATAAATTCGAAATAGAAATATATGTTTTATGATTCTATAAGGCTATTTATGTGCTTGGATGATTGTGTGAAAATTTCATGAGGAAATTTTATTTATTAGAGATTAATTTTTCCATTTGTACTAAATTGCAAAGATTAGAAAATATGAGATTCTAGAAGATTTAAGTATGAAATAGAATTATAAAAATTACTAGAGGTCCTGATTTAGCAATTAGACCATTAAATGTCAAGATGGATAAAATTGGACATGGGAAGGAAAAATCTTAAGAAAGAAGTCTTAAGTGTATTTTTGTCATTTGGTAAATAAAAGATTAAAAAGGGAAAACGAAGTCAAAATTGTGTTCATCTTCTTCTCCCATGGCCGAAAATCACTAAGGAGCCATAGTTAGGGTTTCTTCAACTTTCAAGCTTGATAGTAAGTGCATCCTAGCCCTGTTTTTAATGTTCTTCAAATTTTTGAGATCCTCGTAGCTCGATTTAGCTATTTCCAGCTATATTTTGAGCTAGGGTTTATGTTCAAAAATTTACCCATGTATGACATGCATGTATTTTGATGTTTTATGGAAGAAAATGAAAGTTTGATATATGATAAACATCTTTTTCTAAGTGATTTTCATGAAAAATGCATAAAAGACCAAATTGTAAAAGTTGTAAAAATGGTCATACATGAGTGAAATAGTAGAAATTAAAGGTTGTTGTATTTAAGAAAATGGATTCGGCTAGGCTTGAAATACAAGAAAGTTGAATGAAAATCATTTTATGAGCCTAGAGGAAAATGTGTAATTATGTGAAAGTTTAGGGGAAAAATCATAATTTTGGGAAAGTGTGATTCATGAGTCAATTTATTCAATGCGAGTATTAAACAAGTGAAATTGTTATTATAGATCAAAAGCTCGAACCGAAACCAAGGCAAGAACAAAGTGTTGGGCTAAATCAAACATCTGCACACATTTTGAGTATCGAGGTAAGTTTGTGTGAAATTAAGGCTACATATGTTATTGTATTTAAATTTCTTATTATTATGAGAAATGCATATTATTATTTCCATGAAATTGATTAATGATACCTCGATGAGAAAGTGAAGAGAATATGACAATTTGAAGTCCCAGTTGAGGATTTGGAATAACGAGGATACCTATGTCACGACATGAGATAAGGACGGTCCCGTATAGGCCATGTCTAGGACATGGCATCAGCACCGAATGTAGATACCATATAAGACCATGTCTAGGACATGGCATTGGCATCGAATAAGGAAGGTCCAGTATAAGACCATGTCTGAGACATGGCTTCAGCACCAAAAGAAGATCTCGTGTAAGACCATGTCTGGGACATGGCATCGACATCTATGTACGATCTCGTATAAGACTGATAAAACGTAAAAGTAACATATTTTAGGCCCACATTTAGTATGCTTTTGGATGATTTAGCCCTTGATTTATGTAAAAAGGTGCTCTTAATCCTTTCTTTTCATGTTTTGACTCAGGAAAGCACCCGAGGATGAAAAGAACAAGAAACAGGCTTAAAATGGGCCAATTTGGGCCAAAGAAGAAATCGACACGGCCTGGACTTCAAGCCACACAGTCGTGCCTCGACAATTAACTAAGACATGGCCATGCTACGATCTACATGGTCGTGCCCCAATCGACAGAATCGAGACACGGCCTGAAAATAATTTACACGGGGGTGTACCATGGCCGTACCCCTACCGCGGGAGAGAGTAATTTCACTCGGATTTGGATACTTTGAGGCAAAGAAACACATTCCAAAGCCTATTCAAACACCAAGTAGGAAGTGTACTTGAATCGGGACTCTTAGAGGCCAAGTTAAGCATTTCAAAAGTCTATATAAACACCCTAAGTGTAATCTGATAGGGGGCGTTCAGCGAGGCCAAAGAGCCGAAGCCAGAGTAGTTCAATTCAGGGAATTACTCAAAGATAGCCAGTGGATCCATCTCAAGGAGCCGGAATTCTACTCAAGACGGCGGATTTCTCCTTCAATTACTTTAGGGGGTTTTAAGGATTTCTTATGTTTTGTTTTATCTTTTCTCTTGAGATGTTTTCTTTATTAAAGGGGATGAAACCTAGATGAATCTTGTTATTGATTTCTGAATTATATGATAAATACTTAATTTGTTCTTAATTGTGCATGCTTATTCCAAATCTGATGTGCTTAGGTGGATGAGGAATAGACCCTGCTTAAGAGTAGATCTAGCATAATTAAGCGGAGTTGATTGCATGCTTGGAGATAGGGTGATGAGATTTTACCAGATTAGGGTGAAACCTAATATGGGAGTCCATAGATCAATTTACTACTAGTCTAGGGGGTTATTATAAGAGAACAAGAGTTTTACTAATTAACCTAGGGTTAGACGTTATTCACCTTGAGAGAGGGTTTAATATACGTTAGGGAGTCTTACGGATAAAACTAAGTGAATAAATCGTATGATTCAGTGTTAAATAACAAGTGAAGTCTAGGTGGATTCTTCCTGAGGGTATCGTCGTGATCAACTGAGTTTTTCATCAAGTTATTTCCAATTTTTTTCTTTTTGTCTTTGTGTCTTTAGCATAGTAGTCGTTTAAATAGATTAAATCAATCAACCACTCCATATTTTAAGCTAAATAATAAAAAGAAAGTGAGTATTAGTACTTTTAGTTCCTTTGGGTTCGATAATCCGGTTTTACCTAAGCTATACTACTGTTCGATAGGTACACTTGCCTAATAATCCTTGTCAGAGTTAGTTTCTAGGTTTGATCATATTCTTTATAAATTTTAAAACTTGACAAAACAATGATCAAGTTTTTGGCGCCGTTGCCGGGCAACTAAAATATTAAGAAAGCTCTATTTTTATTACTTTAGCCATTATTTTTATTTTTTATTTCAAAATTTATTTTATTTTATTGTTTTTGCTAATTTTATTTTTTCCTTTTTTCCTAGCAGATACCTCTAGTTTATGACTAGAAGGAACCCGACAGTACCCCTAGTATACGATAGTGAAATTGAAGGTACTGCTCGGAAGAATCACAGAGAAATTAGGCGAGCCCTAAATTACATGGAAGAAGAACGAGAAGACAGATCCAGTCCTACTGAAGGGATGGACGAGAATAATCCACCATGAGATGTGGAAGAAAACAATGCTCCTCGTATTATGTATGATTATGCTAAACCTCATTTAACAGGAGCGGAATCTAGTATTGTTAGGCCTTCTATAGTTGCTAATAATTTTGAATTAAAGCCTAACACAATACAAATTATTCAACAATTTGTTCAATTTGATGGTTTCCAGGACGAAGACCTAAACACTCATATAGCTAATTTTTTAGAGTTCTGTGATACTTTCAAAATAAATGGCATTTCAGATGATGCCATACATCTTCGGTTATTTCCCTTTTCATTAAGGAATAAAGCCAAATAGTGGTGAAACTCGTTACCACGAGGGTCAATCACTACATGGGAGCAGATGGCCAAAAAATTTTTATTAAAATATTTTCCACAGGCCAAAATGGCCAAATTACGGAATGATATCTCTTCTTTTGTGTAGATAGATTTAGAAACATTATATGACGCATGGGAGAGATACAAGGATCTCTTGAGGAGGTGTCCACACCATGGTCTACCCTTGTGGCTACAAGTCCGAACTTTCAATAACGGTGAAAACCCTACAACGAGGCAACTAATCGATTCAGCCATCGGTGGAACCCTGAACAACAAAACTCCTGAAGCAGCTTACGTGTTCATTGAAGAGATGTCACTGAATAACTATCAGTGGCAAGTTACAAGGACAAAATCGACAAAATTAGCCGGAGTTTACAACCTCGATGCAGTAACCATGCTATCAACACAGGTAGAAATGATGAATAATAAGCTTGATAGTTTGTGTTCTTCGCAGGTACATCCAGTCATGCAGTACAACACCAATGGAACTGTGGCCAATCCTGAGTAGCCACCCTACCAACCGGACGTAGAGACCGAACAGATGACCTATATAGGTAATAATTTTCGATCCAATAATAATCCTTATAACCACCCAAATTTTTCATGGGGAGGCCAAGGAAATTAGGGAAATCAAATACAGCAACCTCCTCCAAATTTCCAAAATCAGCCATATTGCAAGAGAAGAAGCTAAACCTCGAAGAGATGTTGACAAAATTCATGTTAGACACATAAAAGCGCTTCCAAGAAACTGAGAAAACAATTAAAAGTAATGAAAGCCGAATTAGGGAACTTACTAAGTCAGTCAAGGAAGCCACTAATGCAGTTGAACAACTCGCAAAGCTAATGTCAGAACGACCGCTAGGACGTCTACCAAGTAACACCGAGATTAACCCAAAGGAGCAAATTCAAGCCATCTTAGCTCAAGACAGCAAGGGGTTAGATGAACCAAACCCAATACAAGAAAACAAGGTAGATGAAGGTAAGGTAGAGGTAACACAAGAAAGCCAAAACCAGTAATCAAGGAGTACCAACCTCGCATACCTTATCCCGAAGCTATAAAAAGAGACTATTCAGAGGAATAGTTTGGTAAGTTTCTTAAACTCTTAAAGAAATTACATATTAACTTACCTCTTTTTGAAGCTCTTTTTCAGATGCCAGACTCGAGGAAATTTTTAAGACAACTCTTGACTATCAAATGCAAATTAGACGAAGAGCACCACGTGGAATTAAACGTAGCATGCGCAGCAATGTTACAGAATAGACTACCACGAAAGATAAAAGATCTAGGGAGTTTTACAATTCCATGTTTAATTGATAGTTTAGCTATTGATAATACGTTAGCTGATTTAGGGGCAAGCATAAATGTCATGCCTTACACATTATTTAAACGACTAGGTCTAGGGAAGACCAAACAAACTAGGATGAGTATACAATTAGCTGATAAAACTGTTAGAATTCCTATGGACATTATCGAAGATGTTCTTGTCAAAATCGATAAATTTATTTTCCCAGTAGATTTTGTTGTCTTAGATATGGACGAGGAAAATACAATCCCCTTAATTTTAGGAAGACCTTTTATAGCAATTGCCAAGACTAAAATTGATGTTGCCACAGGAGAACTCATACTTTGTGTAGGTGACGAATCAATCAATCTTCAAACTCTTGACTCGGCCAGGACAACAATCGATGAAGGTAAGAAGGTCAATATAGATGACAAACAAATTGTTCAACCTTTATTGCAGGAAAAACTACAAAGACACAACCCTAAGCCGACTCAAAGATCCCAAATCGAGAAAGAAGAACCAAACCCCATGAAGTAAAACTAGAGGAACCACCAGAAGAGCTCGTAGGAACGTCCAATCACTTTAAAATAGGAGATCAGGTACTATTAGACAAAGCAGAACCGCACATCATCACAACAGGCCTGAAGGAAAAGGGAGAAACCCTTCTTAAGGTACACAATATCTTTCCACACGGAATAGTCTAGGTAAGCTACCCAACATTCAACACTTTTGAGGTAAACACTTCTTGACTTCAACTTTGTCAAGAAAATAGAACATTAAGCAAGAGGGAATATATCCAAACCTTTAAACCTCCCTGATTCAAGTACAAGGAAAATTCTAGCTTAAGACTATAAACGAGCGCTTCTCGAGAGGAAACCTGAGCACTAACCCTACTTCTTTTTACATTTGTTTTCTTCTCTTTCTCTTTCCCTTTGTATCTTAACCAAAAGTGCAAATTTCTATGACACATGTCCTTACACACGACCGTGTCCTTGGCCGTATGGACCACTGGATCTCTGTAATGACATAATAGAGGTCGTGCGAATCAAATCCCAACCACTTTTTGACGTCATGGATCCAACCACTCCCCCACAGGCACCAATAAATTGGCACGGCCGTGCTCCACAACTTTGTGAAGCCACTGACATATCAGACACGGACAAACACGCCTATGCTACCCAACCGTGCCAACACACTGCATTTTCAGGAATGGGTGTGGGGGAGCAAACACGCCTAGACACACGACCGTGCGATGCAGTCGTGTAATTCAACACACCCTCGATCCACAGGCATGGTAACGTGCCAGATTTGAGACCCTATTTAAACCCCACAGCCCTCATCCTTCTCCCCTCATTCTTCTTCCTTCTTTTTCTTTCTTTCTTTAAGTGTCCAGACTCTTGAGCTACACTAGAATCATGCCGAAGAAGCGTAATAAGGAAAGCATTGTCTCTTTAAAGGAGACCCCAATACATAATTTCATGCCGGCCGCTTCATCCAAACACCAACACAAGGGTCTTTTAGACCATTAAAATTTTTCTTTATGTTTATTTTCCCTTTATCCTACTTATCTATAATTCTCTTCTGCTTAATATATTTTAAATTGTCTTAGTTTCTTGGTTTTAGGTTCTAAAGGCTGCTTGGAAATCACGCACCATAGCCTTAGAGGTCACACCCACCTCGCGAACCATCCAACAATAAGGGCTCCTTAGTCCATTAGTCTTTTCTTTTAATTTCAATTTTCTTCTTAGTCTCCTTCTCTTTATTTTGTCTTTAATTATAGTATTAGTATATTATTAATGTTTCTTTAGATTTCTTGGCTACATCTTTGCAGGCTACCCAATTTCTTTATCTAGCACAAAGCTCATCGATAATCACCCCACCAGGCCTATAGAAAATGCAACCATGACCTCTGCCAACTCCCGGAATTATCTAAAATTCAGGAAGTGTCACTTCTCCCCTTCTCTTTTGATTACATTATTAGTTATGTACATTGAGGAAAATGTACATCTTAAGTGTGGAGGGGTAAAAGTACCTAACTTTTTGCATTATTCCAAAATCCTGAATTTTAAGTCTTGTTCCTAAGTAATTTTCTCATATTATTAATTAGGGTGAAATTTCTAATGATTTATGATTTTTATTAATATGTTTTTGAGTAAGTCATTGATAATTGTGCATTGATGATTTATACTTGAAGAATACTAGAGAATCAAGCACGATAAGTCTATTTTTCAAGAATAAAAAATTTTCTAGGTTGTTGAACTGAATTTGAATATTACTTTGAAGTTTGGAATTTACAGGATTAATGTCAAATACCCATAATTTTTGTGAGATTTGAGCCTTATAGAGCATATATTCTTTTTCATGCTCATTTTATTGATTATGAATGTGTCAACACTAAATTGTTATTCTAGAACTTGCCTAGATTATACATATCGAGACCACATTAATGATTTGATATACTGAGATTATAAAGGCACCTAGGTTTTAGCCCAGTCACTCCACTAAAAAGCCTACCTTCACAAATTGACCCCTAGTGAACCCATTTAATCCTAACAACCCTTTTTATTGAATTACCCGCTTAATATTAAACCAAAATCCTTTGCATTTGTTATCACCATTCTTTTTGACTATCTGTCTATCGAGAATTGATTTGATCAGTTACTGAATTAGTTTATTTCAGTTGATAAAATTCTTTATTTATTTATTTATTTACTTAGTTTGTTCTTAAAAAAACCTAAAGTATATTCAAGCATTAGTATATGATTAAAGGAGCTTATGCGGTTAAATTCCAATTGTTGAAGAAGAGCTCGTATTAAAAGTATTATCAATAGTAGTATTACTAGTTTCAAAGCAATCATTTATTTTCTAGTTCATTATTCTTGTTAGGTAACTGGTCAAGTCAATTTTGATTTCAAACCTTCTAATTCAGCCTTTATCCACACCTTTAACCTAAGCCCCATTACAACCCTGTCAAAAGACCTTTTGATTTGTGTATCATCTCATATTACAGTGGTGGAGATTTGATTTTCAGGAAAGCCTATGGGATTAACATTTCAGGTTCAACTTATGAGTGCTTTTCTTGAAACTTAAACACTTCTAGAGATTTGAGTTAATCTTTGGTGAGAACGTCAATCCTTGTCGATTTTGAATTAAAGGTAATTATTTAGATAAGGGGAGACATCTATGTTTTCGTGCTACAAAATATATGACTTAGAATTATTTGAATCTTTAGGAGTCTTTAAGTTAAATTATCCATGTATAAATTATCTGTGAATTATGATGAGGCATTATTGATAGGAATTGTGAATTATGGAAAGTTCATTTGAATTATAAGTTGAAAATTTTGCTTGAGGACAAGTAAAAGCTTAAGTGTGGGGGTATTTGATAAACCGTAAATGTAGCATATTTTAGGCCCACATTTAGTATGCTTTTGGATGATTTAGCCCTTGATTTATGTAAAAAGGTGCTCTTAATCCTTTCTTTTCATGTTTTGACTTAGGAAAGCACCCGAGAATGAAAAGAACAAGTAACAGGCTTAAAAAAGGGCCAATTTGGGCCAAAGAAGAAATCGATAGGGCCTGGACTTCAAGCCACACGGCCATGCCTTGATAATTAACTAAGACACGGCCATGCCACGATTTACACGGCCGTGCCCCAATCGACAAAATCGAGACACGGCCTAAAAATGATTTACACGGGCGTGTACCATGGCCGTGCCTCAGCAGCGAGAGAGAGTAATTTCACTTAGATTTGGATACTTTGAGGTAAAGAAACACATTCTAAAGCCTATTCAAACACCGAGTAGGAAGTGTACTTGAATCGAGACATTTAGAGGCCAAGTTAAGCATTCCAAAAGTCTATATAAACACCCTAAGTGTAACCTAATAGGGGGCGTTCAGCGAGGCCAAAGAGCCAAAGCCAGAGCAGTTCAATTCAGGGAATTACTCGAAGATGGCCAGTGGATCTATCTCAAGGAGCCGAAATTCTACTCAAGACGGTGGATTTCTCCTTCAATTCCTTCAGGGGGTTTTAGGGATTTCTTATGTTTTGTTTTATCTTTTCTCTTGAGATGTTTTCTTTATTCGTTACGAACTAAACCCTTCAAATACCTGAAGGGGATGAATCCTAGATGAATCTTGTTATTGATTTCTGAATTATATGATAAATACTTAGTTTATTCTTAATTGTGCATGATTAATCCAAATTTGATGTGCTTAGGTGGAGGAGGAATCGACCCTGCTTAAGAGTAGATCTAGCATAATTAAGCGGAGTTGATCGCACGCCTAGAGATAGGGTGACGAGATTCTGCTGGATTAGGGTGAAACCTAATATGGGAGTCCATAGATCGATTTACTGCTATTCTAGGGGGTTATTATAAGAGAACAAGAGTTCCACTAATTAACCTAGGGTTAGACGTTATTCGCCTCGAGAGAGGGTTTAATGTACGTTAGGGAGTCTTACGGATCAAACAAAGTGAATAAATCATATGATTCAGTGTTAAATAACAAGTGAAGTCTAGATGGATCCTTCCTGAGAGTATCGTCGTGATCAACTGTGTTTTTCATCAACTTATTTCCTAATTTGTTCTTTTTGTCTTTATGTCTTTAGCTTAGTAGTTGTTTAAATGGATTAAATCAACAAATCACTCCATATTTTAGGCTAAATAATAAAAAGAAAGTGAGTATTAGTACTTTTAGTTTCTTTGGGTTCGACAATCCGGTCTTGCCTAAGCTATACTGCTGTTTGTGTCACACCCCAAACCCGACCCATACTATTCAATGTTTATTAAACAATGTCTTATGGAGTATAAGAGGTAAAGTCATTATCGTAAAACGTATCCTAAAGTCTCAATCTCTATAGTTTCGACTTCTAAAACTAAAAGTTCTAAAGTATTTCTATAGTCATACCACAATATTCATAAAATAAAAATATAAACTTACTTGACTTGGTGTCGGATTCCCGTGGTGCCATACTTCCTTTAGAACAGGCATTTTTAATTTAAAATTCAAATAGCTTTGAAAAATATTTTTGAGCCCAAACCACAGCCGATTTTTAAAACTGGGTTCTGATACCATAAAATGTAACACCCCAAACCCAGCCCATGCGTTATGATCGAATCTAATGTGTTACATGAAGAAAACATATAAAATTCTTGTGATTCGTACTAAAATAGATATTGATTTGTTATAAAAAAGAAAACAAATTTAATTTGAAATATTTGATAAAATACAGAGTAAACAAGTTTGGATGTAAATATTTGATAAAATACAACTATTTTTGAGAGGTTGATTGATGAATCAAAAATCAAGGTAGTGAACTTTAAAACCGTGATTTTTAAAAATGTCATCGATAATTTGAAAGAAAGTCCGAGTTAAAATCATTTGTAAAAGTTTATTATAAAATCCATTTATTAATCAACTTTGGAGAAACCATTGGTTATGCATTTAGAAAAATCTCCATTTTAAAGATAATTCAAGCAACATAATAAATACGTCCAAACATAAAGCAAATTAAAGTTTACCCCATAGGACTTATTACAACTTTAAAACGCGAAATAGTAAAGGTAACAAAATAATACGAAAAGTAGTTTACTAATGTTTGCAAACATCCGTTATGAAGTATGGCCTCCACCGAGTCATCCATGGCCCCAAGTCCTCGTCACTGAGCGTTACCTACAAGGATTAAGAAAAGAAAGGAGGTGAGTTACAAGAACTCAGTGTCTAATCCCCTTATAGTTTTTCACTGGGCTTGAACCTGTTTAGAAAAAACTTGGGCCTGAGCCCATATAAAAATAACTTGGGCCAATGCCCATTTATAATAACTTGGGCTGAAGCCCATAAAGCATAATCTTGGGCCAAAGCCCATTTACAAAATAGAATATATCAAATGAATCAAATGAATGTAATGCAATCCCAAACCAAACCTAGTAATCCATCCGCTACACACCACCCGTACCAACCAACACACTTGTGGGGATCAAGTCAACCCACCCGCCAACACACCAATCGCAGGCATTAAACTATTTATAACAAATTTAATTGTGGACAAGCCACCAGAATAACAGAATATACATGGCATTGCCACTATACAGATTCATGGTAGAGCCACCAAAATATGTGGCAAAGCCACGAGAACTTCTCTTCAATAATATCTCATCCCATGCAAAATCATGTATATAATGCATAACAAATCATGATTTTTACAATATAACAATAATAATTTATTTGGATATTCATTACAATAGTACGGCCCATTATATCAATTTATCAAAAAGGCCCATTAAGAAAATATCAGATTGGCCCATTTAGCAAAATATCAAATCGGCCCATTTAGCGAAAATATCAAGTTGACCCATCTAACCATAACATCAGATTGGCCCAATAATCAAAATATCAGATTGGCCCATTTAGCAAAATATCAGATTGGCCCATTAATCAAAATGTGCATTCGGCCCATAAGGCAATATGTTAATTCAGCCCATTAAGCAATTTCATATTTCGGCCCATTAGGGGCAATTTCATAATTTAGCCCATATGGGCATTTTTGTAATTCAATAATTTTACCCACTAAAGGTAATTCGGTAATCTCGCAACCCAAGGGTATTTCTATAATTTTTACCCATCGAGGGTATTTTCGTAATTTTGCAATCCCGGACTTAACTACTAATTTGGGCATTAAAAAATTGAAACTGTCCATCTGCATCATACTGACTAAACTAACTATAACTCGAGTTAGAAAACCCAAAATTTAAATCCGTAAATTTTTTTTGAAACTAGACTCATATATCTTGTTACTACAATTTTTCCAGAATTTTTGACTTAGCCGTTTAGTACAGTTCATTCATTACAATTTCCCCTATTTCACTGACCAATAGTTCTGACCTCTCTTACCCAAAATTCAATTATCTCACTGTACAGTTTTTATATGCTGCTTGCACTTGTCTCTATTGAAAACCGACTCATCAAAGAATCCATACATATAAATTATAACTCATAATTCACCTTGTACAATTTTGAATGATTTTTCCAAAATAGAACAGGGAACCATGAAGTCAATCAGAACCAGTCTCACTAAAATTAGAATATCATAGAAAATAAAATTTCTTTTCCTTCTCTGTTTCTTTCATATCAAAATAGACATAGTAAGCTTTTATTTGATATCTTATTCAATTTCAAATTCTCTTTATCCTATTTTTCATGAATTTTCTAATTCACATCACAGCTATTGACCAAAACTATTTCATTGCAAAAATATGGTTTCCACTATGAACCTATGCACTCCCGAGTGATCACATATGCCGATTTCGATTTATCGATATTTCAACCGAATCACAAAACATTTCATGCAAATATTCAGAGAAGTGTGGGATTACTCACCATTTCCAACATGTATTCAGAAGGGTATGAGATTACACACCTTATTACGGGTTGTGCTTTCTACCGATTTCAACACCTATACTAATAGTTGATAGAATGTTAGTCTCTACTTTGATAATCATAACTAGAAACACTTTAATAGGCTAACTTCACTTACCAGGGATGTGATCTCCCTCAGTGCACCAAAAATCGATCCTACCCTTTTGCTACTAAAATCCCGTCCTAACAATATTTGGTGGGCGAAAGAGTTGTTAGCAAATATCCCACCTTTGGCCAAAACAAATCTTATAACAACGTTCTTACCCCACTTGCTTGACAAGTCAACGATAACGATTTGGTTAATACAAATCACTTGTGCTCCTTCACCTTGCTGAAAATTGAAAAGGAGATGACTCGAAATACTCAAAGAAAAGGTACCCAAAATGTCACTCTCAAAAACAAACCCGAAAGAACACTCAAAAGCAAAGAAAAGTTTCGGTTTCTCCCCTTACACCAATGACCGAAAATGATATTTGGAAAAACAAAAACACAAAATGATCAAAGGAGAAGAAACATCTCTCATGCACAAGACTTGCAAAAAGGTATGGAAAATTCGGCTACCCTCTCCTCTCACCAAAACCGTCCATGCCTTGGCAATAATGTCAAAAGTTTTCCAACCAAAACTTTCCAAAACACTTTCCTCTCTTTGGGCCAACATGTTCCCTATACTTTCCTTTTCTTTTGATTCCTTTCCTTACCTTATCCTTTCCTTGTTTCCTTAGCCATCTTTCCAAAATTAAAAAGTCCACCTTGCCATATATATCATCTTGGCCTACACTTAGGGAAAGAATACAAAAAAAAAATAGTCAAAATTTGCACAATATGGGATTTGAACCTCCTCCCTCAAAGTCCTTCATGTGGCGCCATATCCCCTTTACCATAAGCTCCTTTGTTCTAGCAAATTACTCATTTATTTACTTAAGTCTTAATGCCACTTACCTTTTCTCCTTAAAGTACTTCAACACAAAAATTTACCTATAGCCTAACTTGAACCCAGAGCTTCCTAGAAACCCCGTAACCTTCTAAATTCACTTAACTAATAAGTTCAATTTGCTACAACGCCATTCTCATATTCTTGAAAATTTTAAACATTCTTACGCCCAAGGCCCATTGGGCCCAATCCTACCAAGCCCAATTTTGGGATGTTACAGTTCGATAGGTACACTTGCCTATAATTGTTGTTAGAGTTAGTTTCCAAGTTTGATCATATTCTTTATAAATTTTAAAACTCGACAAAACAGCAATCAAAGACCATGTCTGGGACATGGCATCGACATCAAGTTAAGAGATTTCGTGTAAGACCATATCTGGGATATGTCATTGGCATCAAGAGGTGATCCCATGTAAGACCATATCTGGGATATGGCATTGGCATCGTGATACATGTAAGATTAGATGAGTATCCTCTGATATTCCAAGTAGTTCAACGGGCAAAAGAGCTAAGTATGCAAAAATGACAAAGAGATAAGCTATACGAAGATGACAAATGGCTACATTTAAGTTAAGGATGAGAATGATTTAAGTTTATGTTCAAGATAGCAGAGTGCTAAATTATGTGATGAAGTGTTACAGGTACCATGTGTAAAATTATGGGTTATGAAACGTAATGTGATACATGATGGGTAAGTGCAAGTATGAGTAAGTATGTTAAAGTACTTGAGAACTTGTGTTGTTATTGATCTATGAGATGAATGTATTTTTCTATGAGTACTTACATTGTTGTTTTAATTCATGCAAACTTACTAAGCTATTTTCTTACCCCTTTCTTTTTCCTTTTCCTTGTAGTATCGCCTAGCTAGCACGGGGATCGTAAAACGTCGGAGCTCGGATCACACTATCAATCATTCTTTTGGTATAGTGAAGTTGATTTATTTTGGGTATGGCATGTATAGGAACTTGGTCATCTTGTGTTATGTCATATTTGAAGCCAAAGTGTTGGCTACTAATGTTATACACTCATTTTATGACGTGAAAGTTCATGCAAATGATGGAGTAAAATGTGAAATGCATAAATAATAATTAGTGGTTCTTCATAGTGTATTATTTCCATGTTATGTGTTGCTTGTGTTGGTATGTGTGTGTCTATGTTTTAGGGTGGCAATTGGCTTGGAAAATAGCCTTCTAATTGTCCACACGGGTAGACACAGGGGGTGTGTCTAGGCCATGTGTGACACACGGTCAGCCCCATGGGTGTTTTAATAGGCCGTGTATCCCCTGTATCAAATTGCGAGAATTTGATTCGTCACACGGGCCAGCACATGGGCGTGTGCATAGGTCGTGTACCCTTAAGAGGTTGTTGACGTCATAAACAGAATACCTAGGTTTTTCACACATGGGTGATGACACAAGCGTGTCTAGGCCATGTGAGGGACACGGGCCACAGACACAGGCGTGCGTCTGATCGTGTGAAAACCCCTGTAGGTTCGAAAAGAAAAATAAATTCTATAGGGCTAGGAACATGGGTATGTGTGACCACACGGCCTGCCCACAAGGGCGTGTTCCATTTCATATGGCCGTGTAGCCCTGTTTAGGAAAAATTTTCTAAATGCGCAAAAGTCTCCCGTTTAATTTTAAAACCTTCCGTATGTATGTTTAGGGCCTCATAGGCCCATAATAAGGATGTTGTGAATATGAATGAAAAGTTTTAAGTTTGAAATGAAATTTTATAGCTCGATAATGTATGTTCTAGCAAGTTAAGTCTGGTAATGCCTCATATCCTGTCCCAGCATCGACACGGGTAAGAGGTGTTACACAAACATCAAATCAATTTTGTTCCAAGAGCTACAATTCCAAATCGACCTGTATACGGAAGTAATCTAGAGGAAACTAAGGAGTTAAAACAAAAAATCAGAGAACTTATGGAAAAAGTCTATGTTCAAGGAAGCCTAAGTCCACGTGCTGTTCCTATTCTTCTCATTCCAAAGAAGGATGCAAGATGGAAAATGTGCATCGACTCGACTGTAGATCTATTAATAAGATTTCAGTTAAATATCGACATCCCATTCCTCATCTAGATGATATGCTCGATGAATTACATGGGTCAAGTGTGTTTACCAAGATTGACCTTAAAAAAGGCTATCACCAAATTCGGTTGCAAGAAGGTGATGAGTGGAAGACCACTTTCAAGACCAAATACGGTTTGAATGAATGGTTGGTGATGCCACTTGGCCTAACCAACGCACACAGTACTTCTATGAGACTCATGAACTACGATCCTTCATTGGTAAATTATGTGTTGTTTATTTTGATGATATCATACTTTACAGTAAGAATATTGATGAACATGTTGATCATTTGAGACTTGTTTTAGAAGAATTATGAAAGGAAAAATTGTTTGCTAATCTTAAGAAATGCTTTTTCTATACTGACAAACTTGTGTTTTTAGGTTTTGTCAATAGCTACAATGGAATTGAAGTGGATGGAGAGAAGATTAGTGTAATTTGAGATTGACCAACTCCCACAAGTGTAAGTAATGTTGGAGCTTCCATGGTTTAGCTATGTTCTATCATAGATTTGTAAAGGATTTTAGTAATTTAGTTTCACCTTTAATAGAAATCATTAAGAAGAATGTTGGATTTAAATGGAAAGAGTCCCAAGAAAAATCATTTAAATTAATTAAGGAAAAATAAATCAATGTACAAATACTTGATTTTCTTGACTTTTCTAAAGCTTTTGAAATTGAGTGTGATGCATCAAGAGTAGGCATTAGAGCAATGCTAATGCAAGAGGGACAACCCATCACTTATTTTAGCAAAAACTTGAGTGGTGCCACCTTGAATTACCCCATTTATGAAAACGAGATATACACATTGGTAAGAGCTCTTGAAACATGGCAGCATTATTTATGGCCAAATGAATTTGTGATCCATACTGATCATGAATCCCTTAAGTATCTAAAAAGCCAACAAAAACTCAGAAAATGACATGCTAATGGGTAGAGTTCATTGAGACTTTCCTATACGTTATAAAACACAAGCAATGTAAGGAAAATGTGGTAGTTGATGCTCTTCCCAGAATGTACATTTTACTTTCTATTATAGATGCTAAGCTTGCGAAAAGGAGGCCTTTGGTAAGTTCTTCAAGCATGAAGCATTTTTGTTTTGTGAAAACAAGTTATGTGTACCTAAGAGCTCCGTATAGGAGTTATTTGTTAAAGAAGCCCACGGGGTGGGTTAATGGGGAATTTTGGAATTAACAAGACTTTACACATTTTACAAGAACATTTCTTTTGGCCTCATATGAGACGAGACATGGAATGTTACTATCAAAATTGTATTGTTTGTAAAAAGACCAAGTCTAGAGTTAATCCCCATGGATTGTATAATCCTTTACTTATTCCAACTGAACCATGGACTGATATTTCCATAGGCTTTATTCTAGGATTACCTAGGTCCAATCATGGAAAAGATTCCATCTTTGTTATGGTGGATAGATTTTCAAAAGTGGCTCATTTTATTCGATGTCATAAAACTAACGATGCTAAACATATTTCAAATTTATTTTTCAAAGAAGTTGTTAGGCTACATGGCATACTGCAAAGCATTGTGTCAAATCTGGAAAACGTTGTTGGGAAAGTTGGGTACTAAATTATTGTTTTTTAACACTTGTCATCCCTAAAACGATGGTAAAATGAAGGTACTAAATAGCACATTGCCTACTTTACTCCGTTCCATTATTCAACAGAATATAAAATCTTGGGAAGAATGTTTATACCATGTTGATTTTGCTTACAATAGGAGTGCATTCTGCCACTCAATTTTCTCCTTTTGAAATTGTATACAATTTTAATCCTTTGAATCCTATGGATTTAATTAATTTACCTTCTATTGAAATTGTCAATTTAGATGGAAAAAATAAAATTGAGTTTGTTCAGCAACTCCATAAGAAGGTACAAGAAAACATTGAGAGGAGAACGAAATAGTATGCAATGAAAGCCAATAAGGGATGAAAGAGAGTTGTATTCAAACCTGGTGATTGGGTTTAGGTAAACATGTGCAAGGAACAATTTCCAGCAAAATGGAGACCTAAGATCATTTTGAGGGGAGACGACCTTTTCAATTTTTAGAAATAATTAATGGGAATTCTTATAAAATTGTCTCCCAGGTGAGTAAAACATTAGTGCACATTTTAATGTAGCTGATTTATATCTTTATAATGCATATGGCGATTTGAGGGAAAATCTTTTTTAATAAGGAGGAGATGATGTGAGCACAGGATGGAACTGTGGTCCAAACATTAAAGTATCAAACATAGTGGACTATAAGTACAAGAATTCACCGACAAATCTAACAGATGCTTTACAAGTACCCATAGAATCAATTACAAGATCAAAGGCTAAGAGGCTTAAAAAAGCTATTAAGTGTTTGGTAACAGACATTAGGGCCAAGTGCAAATATTTTGTGTCACAATTCGGGTTGAGTATTAAACTAAATCCTTGCAACATGTTGAATGTTGACCCATGAAATTATGTTATTGGTCAGAGGGATAATTGTTCAATTTTTCATAATGTTTTAATTTTAGTTTATTTTTATTTACTTAACATTTTATTTAAATAATTATAGGTTGTGTTTTGTTCTTTGTTATCTTTTAATTTCATACAAAAAAATATATTGTCTAAAGGGAATAGAGTTTTGTTGATTTCTATTTATAGCTTTGTAGATAAAAATGGTTACAGTGAACAAGTCTTCAAGCATCAAGCATGGATGGACGTTTCAAGCATGGATGGACACGTTCAAGCATGAAACATGGACAGTTTCAATGTATAGAGATGTTTATCTCATTCAAATACTTAAGCATAGAGGGTTTCAATGCATGTAGATGTTTTTCTCATTCAAATACATAAGCATAGATGGTTTCAATGCATCAATACATTTTTTTTCTCATTCAAATACATGAGTATGGATGGTTTTAATGCATGAAAACATTTTTTTCTCATTCAAATACATGAGCATGGACGGTTTCAAAGAATGAAGACATTTTTCTCATCCAAATACATTTGCATGGGCCATTTCAAAGTTTGGATAGTTTCCTTATTTAAATTTGATGTTTCTTTTCATTCAATTATATGTTTATGAATACTTGTGATATTTGTTTACTTGCTACAGACCTATAAATAGGTATCACTTGTAAGCCTGAAAAAAAATCAGATCAATATAGAACTTGTAAGTTTATTCTCTTTTGTTCCTTTGGGATCTTATTTTGAACTTATCAAGATTCTGGTCTTGTGACGTTCATCCTTAGCCGATTTTATCACTCCCCTTTCTTATCATCTACAACTATGACGATCACTATACTATTGGTTCTTATCCCCTTATAGATAATGGATCACAGTCTCCTTCTTTAACTTCCAATTCTGTTCAAACTTTGTAGAAATTGGGTCTCATTCTTTATGTTGGTTCATTTTGGGTTTGTTTCGGGTTGAAGTCCTATCATCTCATCTATTTATTTTACTTATATTTACTTTAACTTTTGTTATTTTGTTTTTACTTGTTTGAACGATCAAACAACAAATCATACTTGTGATCATCAAACAATTACAAGCACGTATCAAAGGATGGGATCTAACATTTCCACAACCAGCCCACCAATTCCTAATATTTTCACAAGAACCCACTCAATTTGTAAGGTTTTAAACTTAGTCCCTAGAGTCACTATTACAACTTAAGCTTTAGCTTTTTTGGTTGTGACAACTCTCCCACCCTTAAAGAGAATTTTGTCCTTGAAATTTCTTACATTCAATTAGGAAGGAGATAAATCATACTAAGACGACATATAATAATGAATAATCTCACACAAGATTCTTTGACTAATCTTCGTACCCTTGTACCTAGCAGATCAATCCGTACAAAACGTAATGTGGCTAGGGCTACGTAGTCTTTGCAGAGTGTCGAAATATATAGCCTAAATGGATAGTTGCCTTGTAGAATTCATTTTAGCAAGTACATAATAGGGTAGATACTTTGATTACAAACTTTACTTGCAGATGTTTCTGCTTTTATGAATACCAAGGGTTGAAGAAGAACCCTTACAAGATACTAACAACTGTCAAGCATTGATTGGAGGATTTAAACCATTTATTATAATTCTTTTAAACATGAAACTTCCCATGGATGATTGATTTATATATCTGAACATAGAGAAGTAGAATCATCACTTTCTTAAATTATTTTCCCCAAATTTTCTTGTTGTTCTAGTTCTTTTAGACCCCTAATTTCTTTTTTCTTATGTCACAATTTCTTCTTTAGCTCTTTCTTTTCTCGTCACCGCAGTGTAACTTCCCTATTCACTTGAAACTCAAACCCATTTTAGAGGTAATTCTTCTATCTCCCTTTTATTTTTTTTTTACATTCATCTATTAAAATGGTAAGAGAGAGCCACAGTGGTAGAGGAAGAAGTCGCGGTGGTGGAAACCTAAGATGCTGTGGGGGTAGATTAGCCGCTGAGGGTGGTGAGAAGCCATAAAACCAAGAGGTTAGTACTCTTGTAGAATTGCCTTCTTACCAATTCCTAACTATTGAGGATGAGATGGTAGGGCATTTAGCAGCTAGGGGAATCTAGTTTCCTAATTTTGCCTATGAATTTGAGATCATTAAGGAAGAATGTCACTTAAGTGGTACTATAGATGGTTTCATACTCTTTCTTTATCTACTTGAGGCAGTTTTCCATCTTCCATTGCACCCATTCTTCTACATCATTTGATACATGCACTGATGGGGTGAAATTTATTAAATTCCATTTACTAAAGTTGCCAATTTTCAAGTTTGAGAAATCAGCAGACTTGTGATGACTTTTTGGATAGGATACAGGCATTTTTGAGTTGTGATGTCTTATATCATTCAAAGATCTATCTCTTAGCTTTGAAACACACTTTAAATCATTCAATTTTGAATTCAGGAGCTCAGGTTATGATTATTTTAGTGAAGATTGCGTGAGCAAAATTTCTGGACGGGATTATGATCAGAATTATGAATTTTGGGCTTTTAACTCGAGTTTAAATCATATTGGGTTTGATTTTTGGGCTTAATTTTTATTATATATGAGCCTAATATTGTATTAATCAGTTCTTATTATTTTATTATTTTATTACTGTAACACCCCTTACCCGTATTCAACGTCGGAACAGGGTATGATGCATTATCAGACTCACAACACAAGCAATCATACAATTTCGAGTCATAAATTTGCGTCCAAATTAAAACTATTCATACTCAATCATAAAGTCCCTAATATGAGCTAACGAGGCCCAAAACATGCTTTAGTAGTAGTTCGGGGACTAAACCGAGCACTTAGGAAATTTTTACAAAACTTAGAAAATTTTTGTTAGAAACAGGGGTCACAAGCCCGCGTGGTTTTGGGACACGCCCGGGTGGGCAGGCCGTGTGGTCACACACGCCCATGTCCCTAACCCGTGTAACTCTCTATTTATAACTCATGAACAAATTGAAGTCACATGCCCATGTGCTAGGCTGTGTGGTCAGTTTAATTTTCATGATTTTTCATAAAATAGGTGCAGACTTCACACGCCTGTGCCCGAGGTCGTGTCCCTCACACGGCCGAGACACACACCGTGTGCTCAATTCTGAGCATTCTGTTTCTCAAAATTTAAGGTACAGGGGACACACGACCGGAACACATGCCCATGGAACAGACCGTATGTCACACACGGCCTAGACACACGCCCGTGTGTCTACCCATATGGATAAAATAAAGGCTATTTATCAAGCCATTTGCCACCCTCATTTGCACACACTTGTACACAACTTCAAAGGCATAATTCATAGCATAAACAAGCAACCAATACCATCATAACTAGGCCTAAACATGTCATTTACAAGCCAATATCTATCATGCTTGAAAGCATCATATGCATAGTAGGCCGTGTGCCTCACATGACTAGTAAACACGCCTGTGTCTTGGGCCGTGTGAAAGCAGGGCATACATACTGACTTGCATCACTTGGCCAAGGACACGCTCGTGTGCTAGGCTGTGTGAAATTTGGACAGTAT
The DNA here is from genome assembly GCA_025506655.1 of Gossypium rotundifolium. NCBI lineage: Eukaryota > Viridiplantae > Streptophyta > Magnoliopsida > Malvales > Malvaceae > Gossypium > Gossypium rotundifolium. The sequence continues at coordinate 73,589,660 of CP106730.1, read as the reverse complement.
ACTAACTTGGGTCACACGGCTAAACACATGCCCGTGTGTCTAGCCCGTGTTCCCTACGAAATGGCCACACACGCCCATGTGCTAGGCGACATGCCATTTAGGGGGTATACTGACTTATACTACACAGCCAGTCACACGCTCGTGTGTGTGACCGTGTGGAGCAACTGACTTTAGTTCAATATCAACACCAGGGGACACAAGGCCGTGTAGCATGACAGTGTGTTGCACATTGTTGAGACACGCATGTTTGTGGACAAAAATAGGCCATTTGCAAAGCCAATTGGCCACCCTTTTTGTACATACCTACACAAGATCAAATGGCATCATTTTAAGACACAAATATACAGCCAAAAGTTCATCAACCAATACATAATCATACCATATTCATTTCAACTAAATTCAATACTCAATTCCATACGATTTACCTATTCAAATACCAATCAATTCATCTTGCTTTACTAAGAATAATTCACATATATAATTCATCTAACTAAACCAATTCAAATATATATAATCACTTCAACTCCATTCATTCAAGATAGGTCTATTAGCAAATATTAAAAGTAGATCTATTTGCACATTCATAAGCATCATCAATGTAACACCTCAAACCCAGTCAGCACACCACGATCGAATCTGGTATGTTACGGGGTGAAAACATTTTTAAAGAAACGAGTTACCGGTTAAATTTGATTGAAAACTCTTTATCATTTTAGAGTATAAAAATTCATGGATAACTATTACAATCGAGTGAGTTGAGCGTAAACAAGTTCAAATCATTTGTTTTAAAAAAAATTCAAGTTTATGAAAACATCCGAGTTACCTTTGTTGTCATCTTGGGAATTTTTATTACCCGATGGTAATGTTTAAAAACTCGAAGGAGTTATAGTTTTGAAAACATTGCTTTTTACCTATTAATTTAACAAGTCCATATATCCAACATAGGTATAATATAATCAAAATAAAAGAAAATAATAAAAACCTAAAATGATACTTAGTGGCCTTATTACAAATCCCAAAACTGAATTTAAAGAGAATTAATAAAATTGAAGTAGAACTAAAAGGAATCAAAACCCAATCGAACATGTATGGCTGCCTCGAGTCCTCCCTGGCTCCGTATCCACAATCTACGCCTCATCTGCAAAATATAAGGGAAGGGGTGAGTCAACAAGACTCAGTGTGTAAATTTCCACCCAATAGTGCACACTTACACAGATCATTAGCAAATCATGCAAATCATGCAACCCATAACCTACCCATCCAATCTCCTTCAACTACCTCGTGTGGTCAAAACCATTGGTGGTTCAAAACCACTAGTGACCGTAGTCACAAATATATATAACGGTGTGGTCAAAACCACTGATGACCGAAGTCACAAATCAAGTGATAGGGCCAACCCATCGTGTGGTCAAAACCACTGATGACAATCCCGTAATCAACATGTGGGGCCAACCCACTGTGGTACCAAACCACCGGGACGAGTCACAATATTCATATGTGGTCAAAACCACTGGTGGTCAAAACCACTGGGACTTAGTCACAAAAAATTATATCAAGACGGGGCCAACCCGATGTGTGGTCAAAACCACTGGTGACAGTCCAAATATTTCTTCCCCCTCCTCTCATCAATCCCATCATCATGTCCATATCATACGTGTCATAATATCATGTATCATGCAGTAATGCATAGCATAGCATATATCAATATGATGATGTGTATAAAAAATCACATAACAGGGGGCTTACCCAGAATCCAAGCTCATACCCACAAGGCATAATCACCAATTTCATTGGATATAACAATAACATAATAGGCATATTATACCAATAAAGTGTGTAAGCGTTACACACCTGACTATATGTAGATCTAATGCTAAATCCTGAAACTACACGATGCTACGAGATCCTGAAACGTATGCCCTCACTGCACCTACAATCGGCCAACATCACCCTTTAGATTTGAAGCCATTCGGCTTACTCATAAAATCCCAAAATTGTGTCGCAAGAAGGTAGTACTTACCTTAATGCTAATTTGTTTTCCAACCAAATCCCGAAGCTACATAATGATCCCCCTTGCAATGGGCCAGACACTACAACACACAAATGGTTAGCCTTCGGCCTTTGAACAAATAAGAAATAGATCTAAATGTTGAAACCTTACCTGGATCGAAAATCAAAACCCAAATATCCACTGCGTTAGACTGCACTTCTCCCTACAATCGGCCTTAACACATCATTATGAATCATAGGGCCATTCGGCCATGGCATAAATCCCAAAACCAAGAAGTTGTCGCATCCTTACCTTACAACTGATTCAGCCTCTATTCACCAAGGATCGGCATACCCTAAGTGAATATGAATAGAGTTTTAATACTTAAATCTAAAATGGAAAAAGGATGAAAGAGAAGTGAGTTTCGATCACTACACAAATCGGTCAAGAAAAGAAAAAGATATTGCTTACCAAGAGATTCGGCCACAACCCCAAAAGAAAGAATTAGATTCATCTTTGAAGGTGCTTAAGATGAAGGGTAAGTGCAATGGAGGAGAAAAGATCCAGCAAAGGGTGATTGAGAGGGGTTCCGGCACAAAAGGTTTTGAAAAAGTGAAGAAGATACCGAATGGAAAATAAGAAAGTTGATTTTGGCTAGAGCAAAATAGGAAGGAGAAAAGGTGAATAGAGATGGTGGACTCGGCAATATAGGCTAACAATGAATGACCCACAAGGTAAAGAAAAGAAGGGAGGGTATTGAGTTTTGACTTTGTGCAAGAATGAGAAGAAGAAAAAGAGAGAGAGAGGGGTGGGGAGAAGAAGATTCGGCCAAGCACTTTGAGAAGGGGGAAAAAAGAAATCAAATTAAAGAGCTTAGAGGGACATTCGGCTACACCAAAAGCTCCCCAAAACCGATAGCCCCCTTGCCCACAGTCCACCATTTGGCCAAGCTCTTCCCAAATGAGTTTGATAAGATTCAAGCTCCTAACTTTCCTCACCTTCATCTATCCAATTCAAATCTGATGATCACATCCTCATCCATTCAAGAGAGTCCCTCCTGAGCACTCCTCCTCCTTGCTTGTGGCGTCAAAATATTAAGCAGGAAGTGAGATTTCTGCTACTCGAACCAAGGTCCTCCTTACCCCCTTGTGGCGTCACATCCCTTGTGACTTGAGTGGTGCCTGCTTGCCACTTTACCAAGGCACTTCTTATGTCTAAAAACTCCCAATAATTCCTTTTAACCTCTAACTCTCCTAGCTCCCTCTCACTAAGTACAAAAACAAAAAATGTTTGACCATGACTCAGGCCTAACCCGAGGTCATGCTTAGACCCCAAATTATGCTAAACTAGCACAGCAGACATATCAACACATGCAACACATGAAAAATACAGAGGTCCCATTTTAAGGATGTTATAGTTCTACCCCCCTTAAAAATAATTTCGACCTCGAAATTACCTGATCAGAAGAGTTGAGGGTATTGCTGCCACATTACATCCTCTGGTTCCCACGTGGCCTCCTCCGTACCATAGTTCCGCCATAAAACTTTCACCAAGGGAACTGACTTCCTACGTAAGACCTTGACATCCCGATCCAAAATCTATACCGGTTCCTCCTCGAAAGACAAGTCCGAGCTCACCTCAATCTCCGCAACTGGCACAACGTGTGACGAATCTGACCGATAGCGTCTAAGCATCAAAACATGGAAGATGTCATGAATCTGACTTAACTCTGTCGGCAGCTCGAGCTGATAAGCTACGAGTCTTACTCGCTTCAACACCGTGTACGGCCCGATAAACCTAGGGCTTAGCTTCCCTTTCCGCCCAAATCTCAGCACTTTCTTCCATGGCGATACCTTCAGAAAAACCTTATCACCCACTGCATACTCTATATCTCTGCGTTTTAGATCGGTGTAAGACTTCTGCCTGTCTGACGCTTCCTTAAGACGAGCCCGAATCACCTTAACCTTATCCTCAGTTTCTGCCACCAACTCTGGACTAATATCTGCCGTTCACCCAACTCTATCCAACACGTAGGAGTGCAACATTTTCATCTATACAGTGCCTTATATGGTGCCATCTAGATACTTGCTTGATAACTATTGTTATAAGCGAATTCTGCCAATGGTAGATACTCCTCCCAACTACCACTGCAATCCAGAACACAACCCCTTAGCATATCCTCTAAAATCTGAATTACTCTTTCAGACTGTCCATCGGATTACTGGTGAAAAGCTGTAGCTAAAATCCAAGTTCGTTCCAAAGCTTAATGCAAAGCTCTCCAGAACCTCGGATCCCTATCCGAGATAATTGACACTAGCACACCATGCAACCTTACTATCTCGGCCACATACAACTTAGCTAACTTCTGAAGCGAATAATCAACCCTTACCGGTATGAAATGAGCTGATTTGGTCAAACGATCCACAATCACCTAGACTGAGTCTTTCTTAGTAGGCGTAAGGGGTAGCCCACTAACAAAGTCCATGATAATCCTTTCCCACTTCCATTGAGGAATCTTCACCGGCTGAAGTAAACCTGACGGCAGCTCATTTTCAGCTTTAACCTGCTAACACGTCAGGCACTTACCCACAAACTCAGTCACTTCCCACTTTAGTCTTGGCCACCAGAACTGCTTTCGCAAATCCTGGTACATCTTACTACCTCCAGGATGTATAGCGTATGGGCTGCTATGTGCATCCTGAAGAATCTGTTGCCTTAACTTGACGTCCTTCGGCATACAAGCTCACCCTTGAAAACACAACACTCTATCGTGAGACAAGCTGTAACCTTCCAACCCATTACTCTGAACTTGCAACCTCCGAGCATTCAAACTCTCATCTATTAGCTGTTTCTCCTTAATCTGCTCTACCCAAGTCGGTTTTACTTGCAATTCTACCAACAACCTCCAATCGTCATACAGACTAAGGTGAGCAAACATCGCTCGTAGGTCTGTGACCACCTTACGGCTCAATGCATCAGCTACTACGTTAGCCTTACCCGGATGGTACTCAATCGAGCAGTCGTAGTCCTTCAACAACTCAATCCAACTTCGCTGTCTCAAGTTTAAATCCTTTTGCGTCAAAAGATACTTCAAACTATTGTGGTCCGTTTAGACTATCGACTTTTCTCTGTATAAATAGTGTCTCCATATTTTCAGGGCAAAAACCACTGCAGCCAATTCTAGATCATGTGTCGGGTAGTTAACCTCATGCGATCTCAGCTGTCGAGATGCATATGCCACTACTTTCTCTTTCTACATTAGCACACATCCCAAGCCAGTATGTGATGCATCACAGTAAACCGTGAATACCTTTCGCCTCAGTCGTGCGTAACCGGAGCTTAGTCAAAATCTTCCTCAACTTGTCAAAACTTTCCTGTTGTTTTTCTGACCATACAAATGGAACTCCTTTCCTTAATAATTTGGTCAACGGCACCGTAATCAGAGAAATCCTTCCACAAATCTCCAGTAATACCCTGCTAGACCTAGAAAACTCTGAATTTCTGCAACCAACCTAGGCAGTTTCCAATCCAACACCGCCTCAATCTTACGAGGGTCCACTCTAATCCTTCTGCAGACACTATGTGACCCAAGAAAGTTACTTCCCTAAGCCAGAATTCGCACATACTAAACTTGGCAAATAGCTACTTCTCCCTCAGAATTTGCAAAACCACCCGCAAGTGCATATCATGATCCTCCTCAGTCCTTGAGTACACCAATATGTCGTCTATGAATACTACGATAAACTAGTCCAAGTACTATTGGAACACCCGATTCATCAAGTCCATGAATGCTGCCGGTGCATTGGTTAACCCGAACGGCATTACCAAAACTCGTAATGCCCATACCGAGTACAGAATGCCGTCTTATGAACATCAGCTTCCTTTACTTTAAGTTGATGATACCCTGACCTGAGGTCTATCTTTGAGAAAACCGATACACCCTTAAGTTGATCGAACAAGTCATCAATCCTGGGCAACGGATACTTGTTTTTATCGTCAACTTGTTCAGCTGGCGGTAGTCTATACACATCCGCATTGTACCGTCTTTTTTCTTAACAAAGAACATAGGTGCTCCCCAAGGGGATATACTTGGTCGAATGAAACCTCGGTCCGACAACTACTAGATTTGAGCCTTCAACTCCACCAATTCTTTTGGCGCCATTCGATACGGGGCTATAGACACTGGCGCAGTCCTGGGTAATAAGTCTATACCAAATTCTACTTCCCTATCCGGAGGCAGACTCGAAAGTTCCTCTGGGAATACATCAGTAAATTCCCCCATAGTTCGGACACTCTCTACAGCTATATCCTTGGCTCCCAAAGCACAAACATGCACCATGAATGCCTCACAACCCTTCCTTACCATTTTCTCCGCCTTCAGTTCAGAGACCACATTGGATAAGTAATCTCTCCTATTACCTATCATCACCACCTCCTCACCTTCCATTATCCTCAACACCATGCGCTTAGCCGCGCAATCTAAACTGGCCTGGTACTTCACCAGCCAGTCCATCCCGAGAATTAGATCGAACTCCCCAAATGCAGTTCCATCAAATCAGCCAAAAACACGACCCCTTGAAGTTCTAGGGGTACATCCCTATACAGCTTATTTACTCCTACAGAGTGACCTAGAGGGCTAATTATCGTCATCTCCCTAGAAGTAGTCTCGAAGTCTAGGTTAATAATCTCTACTATACTACTGGCAACATACGAATGCGTCGAACCCACATCTATCAAAGCAGTATATGGTAATCCAAAGATTAAGAATGTACCGGTTATGACGTCTGGTGCGTCACCCTCCTCTCGACGCCTCGCTACGTAGACCAGTCCAGGCTGTCTCGCCTCTGTACCACCTGCACCTCTGCCCAGTGCTCCACGGCCTCTACCAGAGCCATTACCTCCCCTAGCAGCACCATGGCCCCTCTGTGGCTGCTGACCATCCCTCCTGCTCGAGTGCGATTTTGATCCCCTGATCGCAACCTAGGCGACCTCTGTGGACAATCCTCACTCGGTGCCCCATCGATCTACACTCAAAGCATCCCTATTTCCAAATTCAACATTCTCCGTGTGAGACTTTCCACATCGAGCACATCGTAGCGCCATCGAGTATCGTCGCAGCAGAGGCCTTGCGACTTGATTCGACCTACTATATATACCCGCTTCTGCGATTCTCGGTGAGACCCAGATGATTTAAATTTTCTTATTCCAACCCTTGTCCTGATTTTGTCTAACCGACTGCTTCAATTCTTCCGTAACTTTGGCCTTTTCCACTAAGACCGTAAATTTTCTCTCTCCTACTATGGAGCAATCAGTAACTTCAGATCATCTCTTAATCCGTCCTCAAATCTGACGCATCGCTCATGCTCCGTAGCTATGATGCCCCAAGCATATCGGCTCAATCTTAAGAATTCTACCTCGTACTCCAATACGGACTTACTTCCCTGAACCAGTCTCAGAAACGCCTTCCTCTACGCATCAATGTAACTGGTCTCGACATACTTCTTCTGATATGCTGCCTTAAAGTAATCCCAAGTGAGATCATCCATTGCAGCACCATCCCAAACCATGAGCCACCACTGATATGACTCATCACGGAGAAGCGGCACTACTCCCTTTAGTTTCTCCTCAGCCGTCAGATCTAAATTGTCCATGATTCGTTCTGTCGCCTCCAACCAATACTCAACCGTATTGGGTGCCACACCAGATACTCCTCGGAATACCTCACCTCCATTGTTTCGGAGTTGCTCAGATACAGATTTTCGAGCTCCCGTACCTCCACCTGCTCTAGCCACTCTTTTCCAAAGACTCACAAGATCGCCTATGACACCGTGCATCTTCCCTGCTTGATCCTCGATACTCACGCCAAGAATGGTGGTGGTATCTCATTCTCGGACCCTTGACCAGACCTAACAGGTTCCAATGCGGTCATTCCACCTCTACCGTGCCCTCGTACATTACGACCACGTCCCCTAGTACTCATATCTAATTCGCGATTTAATCTGCTTAAGGAATTTTTATGAATTAGCTTCCGTTTCACTGATTACCCACGAATAAGTTTTATGTAAAGAAATTTGGTAGTGGTTCTTTCGATCATCACACAGTTTTCAGTTCAATTTCCTACCCTAATATAGTGAATCACATTTACTCATCAACAACCTCCTCCACCTATATCCCACATGTAGGGGTATTCTCGTCATTTCACTACTCGGGGGTATTTCTGTAATTTAACCTATTGGGGTATTTTTAGTAATAAATCAGGGTTAATTTGGAAACCTTTACAATTCATAGGTATTTTAAAATTCTAGAAATCGGGGGTATTTTCATAATTTTCCAAAGTATGGTTTCAGGTGATTTTACAAAGTAAGGGTATTTTGGAAAATTTTCAATTCATGGGTATTCCGGTAATTTTCCATAATGAGGTATTTTAGTAAATTTTTTACAAGTCAGGGGTAATTTGGTCATTTTTCTAATCAAGGGTATTTTGGTCATTTCTTAAATCAAGGTTACTGTGGCAATTTTGAAATCAAGGTTTAATTTTTAGAGTGTTACAAAACAGGATGGCTAGTCTCTTTCGGGTTTTAATTATTAAATTTGGCCTTTGAATAAGTCGTCTTAGCTAGGGTGAACCGTCACTACGCACCAGGTAGGATTCGAGTGAAGAGGAGGTGAGTCACTAAGACTGCTTAAATACCAAGCTCCCCCTGAATCCATTCCTAGACATGCGCACAACGGTTGCCACTCCCTTAACTTAGCAACGTACTCAGGTTTGTTTAACAGATCTTTAAGTCTTATGTGATTTGTGTTGGAGTAAGCTATTCCTAAGGTTCAATAACTCCTATTCTACTAATCTACGATCCCGAAATACCCATCACCCCCACATATAATTCACACAACAATTAGGAATATTTACCTGGGCGGATTGGTGCTAGAGACTCGGTGCCATGCTGTTTAAACCATGTACCTTTTCCACAAAACTTTTCAAAACCCTACCTTAGAACATTTTGGGCTTGGGCCCATAGCTGAGCTTTTGAACTTGGCTCTGATACCATAATTGTAACACCCCAAACCCGATCAGCACACCACGATCTAATCTGGTATGTTACGGGGTGAAAACATTTTTAAAGAAATGAGTTACCGGTTAAATTTGATTGAAAATTATTTATCGTTTTAGAGTATAAAAATTTGTAGATAACTATTACAATAGAGTGAGTTGAGCGTAGACAAGTTCAAATCATTTGTTTTTGAAGTTGTTTTAAAAAAATTCAAGTTTAAGAAAACATCCAAGTTACCTTTGTTGTCATCTTGTGAATTTTTGTTACCCGATGGTAACGTTTAAAAACCTGAAGGAGTTATAGTTTTGAAAACATTGCTTTTTACCGATTAATTTAACAATTCCATATATCCAACATAGGTATAATATAATCAAAATAAAAGCAAATAATAAAAACCTAAAATGATACTTAGCGACCTTATTACAAATCCCAAAACCAAATTTAAAGAGAATTAATAAAAGTGAAGTAGAACTAAAAGGAATCAAAACCCAATCGAACATGCATGGCCGCCTCGAGTCCTCCCCGGCTCCGTATCTGTAATCTATGCTTCATATGCAAAATATAAGGGAAGGGGTGAGTCACCAAGACTCAGTGTGTAAATCCCCACCCGATAGTGCATGCACTTACACAGATCATTAGCAAATCATGCAAATTATGAAACCCATAACCTACCCATCCAATCTCCTTCAACTACCCCGTGTGGTCAAAAACACTGGAGGTCAAAACCACTGGTGACCGTAGTCACAAATATACATAACGGTGTGGTCAAAACTACTGATGACAATCTCGTAATCAACATGTGGGGCCAACCCACTGTGGTACCAAACCACTGGGACGAGTCACAATATTCATATGTGGTCAAAACCACTGGGACTTAGTCATAAAATATAATATCAAGACGGGGCCAACCCGTTGTGTGGTCAAAACCACTGGTGAGAGTCCAAATATTTCTTCCCCATCCTCTCATCAATCCCATCATCATGTCCATATCATACGTGCCATAATATCATGTATCATGCAATAACGCATAGCATAGCATATATCAATAGGATGATGTATATCAAAAATCACATAACAGGAGGCTTACCCGGAATCCAAGCTCATACCCACAAGGCATAATCACCTATTTCATTGGCTATAACAATAACATAATAGGCATATTATACCAATAAAGTGTGTAAGCATTACACACCTGACTATATGTAGATCTAATGTTAAATCCTAAAACTACATGATACTACGAGATCCCGAAACGTATGCCTTCACTGCACCTACAATTGGCCAACATCACCCTTTAGATCTGAAGCCATTCGGCTTACTCACAAAATCCCAAAATTGTGTCGCAAGAAGGTAGTACTTACCTTAATGCCGATTTGTTTTCCAACCAAATCTTGAAGCTACGTAATGATCCCCCTTGCAATGGGCTAGACACTACAACACACAAATGGTTAGCCTTCGGACTTTGAACGAATAAGGAATAGATCTAAACGTTGAACCCTTACCTGGATCAAAAATCAAAACCCAAAGATCCACTGCGTTAGACTGCACTTCTCCCTACAATCGGCCTTAACACATCATTATGAATCATAGGGCCATTCGGCCATGGCATAAATCCCGAAACCAAGAAGTTGTCGCATCCTTACCTTACAACTAATTCAGCCTCTATTCACCAAGGATCGGCACACCCTAAATGAACATGAATAGAGTTTTAATACTTAAATCTAAAATGGAAAAAGGATGAAAGAGAAGTGAGTTTTGGTCACTACACAAATCAGTCAAGAAAAGAAAAAGATATTACTTACCAAGAGATTCGGCCACAACCCCAAAAGGAAGAATTAGATTCAGCTTTGAAGGTGCTTAAGATGAAGGGTAAGTGCAATGGAGGAGAAAAGATCCAAGAAAGGGTGATTGAGAGGGTTAGGCACAAAAGGTTTTGAAAAAGTGAAGAAGATACCGAATGGAAAATAAGAAAGTTGATTTCGGCTAGAGCAAAATAGGAAGGAGAAAAGGTGAATAAAGATGGTGGATTTGGCAATATAGGCTAACAATGAATGACCCACAAGGTAAAGAAAAGAAGGGAGGGTATTGAGTTTCGGCTTTGTGTAAGAATGAGAAGAAGAAAAAGAGAGAGTGAGGGGTAGGGGAGAAGAAGATTCGGCCAAGCACTTTGAGAAGGGGGAAAAAAGAAATTAAATTAAAGAGCTTAGAGGGACATTCGGCTACACCAAAAGCTCCCCAAAACTGACAGCCCCCCTTGCCCATAGTCCACCATTCGGCCAACTCTTCCCAAATGAGTTTGATAAGATTCAAGCTCCTAACTTTCCTCACCTTCATCTATCCAATTCAAATCTGATGATCACATCCTCATCCATTCAAGAGAGTCCCTCCTGAGCACTCCTCCTCCTTGCTTGTGGCGTCAAAATATTAAGCAGGAAGTGAGATTTTTGCTGCTCGAACCAAGGTCCTCCTTACCCTCTTGTGGCGTCACCTCCCTTGTGACTTGAGTGGCGCCTCCTTGCCACTTTACCAAGGCACTTCTTGTGTCTAAAAACTCTCAATAATTCCTTTTAACCCCTAACTCTCCTAGCCCCCTCTCACTAAGTACAAAAACAAAAATGTTTGACCATGACTCAGGCCTAACCCGAGGTCATGCTTAGACCCCAAATTATGCTAAACTAGCACAGCAGACATATCAACACATGCAACACATGAAAAATGCAGAGGTTTCATTTTAAGGATGTTACAATCAAGTTCATCATCTTATGCTAACTTAAATGGCCAAAATACACATCCATCAAATAAACCATTTTGACACAAGCCTATACATGCCATATACCATATATACATAGCTTCAAATGTACCAAAATAGATGATCAATAGTGCGATGAAGTCTCTGACAATTCCCAGATCTGAGCTAGCTTCGTAGAACTATAAGACATGGAAACAATTAAACAAAGTAAGCTTTAAGCTTAGTAAGTTCGTATGTGAACATGAAATAATCACAACATTCATATAACAATTCAAAATAGATAGTATCATTAACATTTAAAGCATCAATTCATGAATTAACATAAAACTTATCCATGTCCTCATTCATGAGTTCTCAACTTCATCTATCTCAATACTTGAATAGTTTTTCGTACATACCTGTACCAATACATTTCTATTTCTCATCAATACCCTTATCAAACCACTCTGGTTTACAAATGCTTTTGATACCATTTTATCGATTTTTTCAATGCCATAGACCAACTATGGTCTTTCACATATATTGCCAAGGCCTTGTCGTGGTCTTTCATTCACATGCCATAACCTGGTTATGGTCTTATTATCCAATTGTCATAGCCCGGCTATGGTCTTATTCAACAACTTGCCTTACTCAATTCGTATATTTCATTTAATATCTCAACATTTATCCAATAGAATAATTACTATATCAATTTCATCCATCAAATAGATAAGTGCACATTTAAGTTCAATTATATGAACTTACCTCTATTCGGAATTGACGAGTCGGATCGACTACTCGTTAACTTTGCTTTCCCCCCGATCTAAATCCAATTATTTCTTTCTTGATCTATATGAATTCAAAATTGACTTATCCAATCATATACTCTTTCAATTTAGTCCATAACACACATTTGGATTGTAACACCGCAAACTCGGCCTAGAAGTTAGGCCCGAATCTGGCGTGTCACAATGAAGAAAACGTTTAAAGGATTTGAAATTCGTACTAAAATAAGTTTTGTTAAAATCAAGAAAAACAAGTTTGATTTGAGACATTTGATAAAATACTATTAACCTCGAAGATTGATTGATAAATCGTTAGATTTGAACTAATAATCCTATAAAACGTGACTTTTGAAAATGACATTGAAAATTCGAAGAAGATTTTCATATTAAAAATACTTGTAAAAATTTTATTATGAATTCCATTTGTTAATCGATTTTGGAAAACCTTTATTTTAGCTTTTAGAAAAATTCTTGTTTAAAACAATTTAAGCAAAATAATAAGTAAACCAACCATAAAGCAAATAATAAAATAGTTCAAAGGCCTTATTACAACTTAAAATAAAATAATAAAATAACGGGAATAGAAATTTAAAATTTAATAACACTATTTCTGAGTATGGCCTCCACCGAGTCATCCATGGCCGAAGTCCACCTCACGGAGCATTACCTACAGGGTTAAGAAAGAAGGGGGTGAGTTACTTAGAACTCAGTGTGTAACCCACTCACCGTTGTTCACTGGGCCAAAACCAATTAAGCAATTAGTTGGGCTTGAGCCCATTTATAAATGCACAATATATATATATCAAATATATATATATAAAATATATGCATATGATATGCAATTCCCAACCAATCCTAATTTCCATCCACTACACACCACCCGTACCAACCAACACACCTGTGGGGATCAAGTCAACCCACCCCGCCAATACACCAGTAGCGGGCATTAAGCCAATTATAATATTTGTGGTAGAGCCTCCGAACTAGATTTTGGCAACAGGCCATTTTAAATATTTGTGGCAGAGCCACCGAACTAGATTTTGGCAACAGGCCTTTCTTCTCTTCGTCAATTATCCCAACCCATGCAGTCATGTATATATATATAATGCATAACAATATATTTATAAGGTAAATTTCAACAAAAAGCCCATATTACAAATTATCAATTTGGCCCATTAGTCAAAATAGCAATTTGGCCCATTTAACGATCTAGCAAACTTTGGCCCATTTAACGATCTAGCAAATTTGGCCCATTAAACATATTTTGGCCTTCATAACAAAATATATCAGATTGGCCCATAAAGTAATATGTCAATTCAGTTCATTAAACAATTTCATATTTCGGCCCATTAGGGGCAATTCTGTAATTCGGCCCATAAGGGCATTTTCATAATTTTACTCGTCGAGGGTAATTCGGTAATCTCGCAACCCAGGGGTATTTCGATAATTTACCCTCTAAGGGTATTATGGTAATTTCACAACCTAGGCTTAACTACTAATTTGAGCATAAAATTGAAATCGTCCATCTGCGTCATACTGACTAAATTGACCATAGCTCGAGTTAGAAAACTCAAAATCTAAATCCGTAAATTTTCCTTGAAAGTAGACACATATATCTTTCTTCTATAATTTTTCTAGAATTTTTAGCTTAACCATTTAGTACAGTTTATTCCTTAAAGTTTTCCTTGTTTCTCTGTCCAATGATTCTGACCTCTCTTTTCTTAATCACAAATATCTTACTGTGCGCTTTTCATCTACTGCTCCCACTTGTTTCCATCGAAAATAGGTTCAGTAAGGAATCAATAAATATAAATTATGTCTCATAATTCACTTTGTACAATTTTATATGATTTTTCCAAAATAGAACAGAATACCCCGAAGTCATTCAGAACTAGTCTCACTAAAATTAAAATAACTCAGAATATAATGTTCCTTTTCCTTCTCCGTTTCTTCCAAATTAAAGTAGACACAGTAAAATTTAATCTGATATCTTACTCACTTTGTAATTCCTTTTATCCAATTTTCATGATTTTTCAAATACACGATAATCGCTTTCGATCAAGCTGTTTTATTACAAAACATGATGACCACTACGATCATACGCACACCCGAGTGATTACGGATGCCGGTTTCCAATTTTCTTTGGTATTTCTACTGAATCATAGAATATTTCATGTAAACTTTCAAAGAGATGTGATATTTACTCACCATTTCAAACATATATGCGAAAAGGTACGGGATTCACACCTTGATTATGAGTTGTGCTTTCTACTGATTTCAACACCATAACGGTGATCTCCCTCGATGCACCAAGAATCGATCCTACCAACAATATCAATTAGCCAACCTTCAATCCGATTTGCAACATAGCCAAATAGGGATATAACGAAAATCCAAAAATGAACCCCCATACCTTATCGATATTGGATCCAATTACCACCGTTTGACTTGGCTAGAACAATACATGGTCTCCCACTTAAAGCACTATGAAAAGAGAGTGAATAAAACACGAAGAAGTGGAGGATAACACCATTTTGGTTATGATCACGATTTACAACCGAATTCGGCTAAAGAGGAAAGAATATGATCATAGAAAAGAATTCACTTACCGATTGTACATAAATGACCACTCGAATGGAAAAGAGAGTCCAATAGAAGGGTGGAAGATTCGGTTATCTAAAAAGGGAGATAGATAAGAGATAAAAATCTTGATCAAACAAAAGAGCAAGAAAGTGCACAAATGTGCTAGGGGAATTCGGCCAAAGTAAAAAGAAAGAAGAAACATATGGTCACCAAGGCTTGTAATTTCGGCACAAAGAAAAGAAAAAAGAAAAGAATTTGAGAGGAAAACAATGCACTATTGCTCTACTATGTTTCGGCAAGGTGGGTTACAAAATTGAGAGAAATGGCACAAAGTTGCCAAAAGGATTTCTGGCCAAAACAAAGCTAGGATTTTACCAAAAGCCAAAATAAAATTTTAGCCACCTAACTACTCCAAAACCGTCCACATGCATCCCCCCTTAGGATAAGCTTTCCAAAACATCATCCATGGAATTAGCCTCATGTCCCCTTTTATTTCCTATTTCTCTTGATTCCTTTCCCCAACTTCAACCTTGCCTTATTCTTTTAGCCACCTTACCAAAATAATGAAGTCCACCATTGCCATATTTATTCCTTGACCGATATATAAGGAAGGGAAGCAAAAGTAAAAGTCAAATTGCATACAAAGTGATTCGAACTCCTTCCTTCAAGGTAATACATATGGTGCCATAGCCTCTTTACTTACTGCTCACTTATGCTAGCTATTTAATCAATTATTTCCATATGCTTTAAGGTCACTTACTCCATCTCCTTAAAGTGCTAAAATACCAAATTTTTCCTAAGGCCCAATTAAACTCGAGACTTCATAAAAACCTCGTAACCTTCCAAATTCACTTAACTAATAAGTCCAATTTGCAATAATGCCATTCTCTTATTCTCATAATTTTAAACATTCTTATGCCCAAGGCCCATTGGGCCCAATCCTACTAAGCCCAAATTTAGGATGTTACATGGGCATTTTTACACATTAGCCCCTAAACTTTCACATTTATTCAATTTAGTCCTGATTTCACAAAATTCACAAAAATTCAACTTAACCCATGCTTAGCCGATTTACACATAAACCCTAGCAACACAAAACTTTCATTTATTACACATTTCAACCACTCAATTTGTATATTTTACAATTCAATCCCTATTTGACATTTTTGTTAAAAATCACTTTACAAAACATGAAAATCTATCATCAAACCTCAAAGAACACATAAATTCAACAATGGAAACTCAAAATCTTTAACAATTTAAATTAAAGGTACGGGCTAGCTAGAACACGAAGCAATGATCACAAAAATATAGAAATCATTAAAAATTGAGCTCAAAACACTTACCAATCAAGCCTTGCAAGTTTGAATATAACAAGTCCTAATATGATTTCTTCTTCCTCTTATTCAGCCAAAGAAAGATGATAATCAAACTAAGTTTTAGTTTTGTTTTAATATTAACCTTATTCATAAACCATTAAAACATTTATATTATGCCCATAATTATCCACCCAATATAAAAATGGTCTATTTATAACATAAGAACCTTCACTTTAATAAGCCATAGCTATTAAACACATTTAACTAATAGCACACAAGTTTTAGACTTTATGCGATTAAGTCCTTTTTCTCTAATTAACCATTTAAACGATAAAATTACTGCACAAAAATTTCATACTTTCATGCTGTAAACACATAAAATAATATTAAAAATAATTTTTTGACATCAGATTCGTGGTTCCAAAATCACTGTTCCGATTTAGCTAAAATATGGTTGTTACAATAATCACATACTTTCTCATCTTTGACATACCCTTTGAACCACTTGAATACTATCGGATACACGGAAAACTTTACACATAAGTGCCACATATGTAGCCAATGCTTCCACAAATCTCATGACACATATAGACTCGCTCTCGAGCTATCGTTGAGCTTGCTCACACAAGCTGTCAGTCAATATGTAGCTACTCGGTGCTACTCACACAAATTGTCAAGTATCCGTAACACATGTCGGTATACTCAGTCACTGGTAGGACATACTAGACTAGCACCCAGGACACATAAATGACATAATCACATGGGTTCCTAGTGACATATCACTTGTATCCTAATCTATTCCTAAGGTTCAACCGGGACTTTCTCACTTGTCGAAACTTCGTCAATTACATCCATAAAGTCAATCATACAATTCATGCAATAAAAAAAACATTATAAATACAATTATAACATTGCATTATTAACATACGAACTTACCTCGTTACAAAAATTGCAGAAATTGACCTAATTGTCAAACACTTTATTTTTCCCCCGATCTAGGTCCGAACCTCGTTTGTCTTGATCTATAATATCAAAGTTAACTTATTTAACAATCACATTACTCAATTTAGCCCAAAAATTAAATTATGGAAAATTACCTTTTTGTCCCTAACTTTTCAACATTTACATTTTAGTCCCTAGGCTCGTAAAATGAAATATATTCAATTTCTTCAAAACCCAAGCCTAGCTGAACCATTTTCATACTCATAACAGCCCACATTTCCCATTTAATCATACTTTTACTACTCATTTTATAACTTTTACAAATAGGTCCTTTTTAGGCATTTTCATCAAATATCACTTGGTAAATGTTGTTTATCTAACACCAAACATACATATTCTACCATTAAACATCAAAATACACAAATATCTAACATGGTAAAATTTTAGACTTTGATTTTCTTTCAAATTAGTCCATAAAAAAGCTAAATTAAGTTGCAAGGATCTCAAAAACATAAAAATCATTAAAAATGGGGCTAGGACAGACTTACAATCGAGCTTGAAAGTGGCCAAATCATAGCTATGGAGACTCTTTAAATTTTGGCACTAAGGGATGAAACTGAAGAAGATGACATCTTTTATTTTAATTATTTTGGCTTTTTTTACCAAATGACCAAAATGCCCTTCACTTAAACTTTGATATTTTCCCTAACCATGTTTATTTTTGTTCATACTAAGACATAATGGTCTAATTACCATCTAGGGACCTCTAATTTAAAATCTCATAGCAATTGGACACCTTTAACATATAGAACTTAAATTTTTCACTTTTTACAATTTAGTCCCTTTAACTAAATTGAGTGCCCATACATCAAAATTTTCGAACGAAATTTTCACAAAATCATTCCTTCAAACTGTAGACCATAAAAATATAATAAAAGTAAATTTTACTGTGTCAGATTTGTGGTCCCGAAACCACTATTACGTCTAGACCCAAAATCGGGTTGTTACAATTACTCCAAATTTTTAATAATTATTAAGTAGTTTAAGTTATTTAGAAGTTTTATGTCAATAAGAAAGTTTAGTTTAAAACTACTTCTTGTTTAGATTAATTAAAGTTCTAGTATACTTAAGAGTTTTATTTAGATTTATTTAGCTAGCCTATATATAGGCCTTTGCATTGTACACAAATCATTCAATTCATTATTATTCAACTGCTCTTCTGAGTCAATAAATTCTCTTTGATTTTTCTTTTCAATAATTTCTCTTAAGTTTCTTTTAGAAGAGTTTTAACAATCTTTTAAGATTATGGGGATCATTTTCAAACTTTTTCTTGCCAAGTTTTCTTTCTTGGAGGGGAAATTAGCGCCGCTTGAAAGGGGTTGTGGTTTCCAATGCTCCTTAGGACTTTTACATGCCACGTTTGATCTTTTCCATCTATCTTCATTATTTTCTTTTTTATTGTTCTCTTATTCTATTTTACTCGTCTTAGTTTATTTATTTCAATTGTTTTTCTTTAATTTTTTATCTAACTTGGATTTGTTTGTGTTTCAAGTTGTATCAAAATCCAAGTTTCTTTTTGAATGCCTAGAGTCCTAAGTCAAATCCGTGACTTGAACAAACTTTATGATTTGCTTCCGCATTCATTAAAAGATTGTAGTGGATAGCTCATGTAACACCCCTCACCTGTATTCAACGGTGGAATAGGGTTACAGGATATTACTAAACTTATAAAAAAATTAAACATTCACTTAGCATACATTTTCACAATTCATGCATTCATCATTCAATCTCAACCAATTTGTCCCTAATACTAGCCTATGAGGCCCTAAACATGCATTGAGAGTGTTTCGGGACTAAACCTGTAATGTCCCAAAGTAGGGGCTGTAGTTTTTGCTTGAATTAATGTTGTGCTTGATTGGCTAACTATTTGAGTGTGTTTGGAGGTCCTAAGGAGGCCTGGGTTCGAGTTTGAGCCTGAGAAAAATTTTAGTTTTTGTCCCTTTAGTGGAGAGGGCTGTTGGCAATAGGGCTTAAGTATAAGTATGTGCGTTAGAATGACACAAGATGAGCTTGTAGCTCAATGGAAGTGGCGTCATTGGGTAGGCAAGGAAAGTGAGGTTCGAATCCCACTAATTACAATTAGAGGCTTTTATTTTGTGACTTGAGAGGGATGAAGCAGAGTTCAGATCAAACTCTTCAAGGGGAGTTGAAGACTGGGTCAACAAGTTTGAATAGAATGTTAGGAGTGATGCAAGGAGAAGATAGTGAAGGAAATCGTGGAGATAGAGGAGAGTGGGAGTGTTGGCCAAATGTGGGGCAGCTGAATAGGGGAATTTCGACCAAGAGTGGTCTTTTGGTAGTACATACTCGATTTTTGAGGGGGGAGTGCCAAATTTTCTCTGGAGTTCTTTTGGGAGCATTATCAGGCTTTGTTTCTTTTTGGCATTTTTGTATTCTTTTCTTCCTTCTTTTATTTTCACATTTGTTTCCTTGCCAAAATCTCAGTTCTTTTCTAAGAGCAAGCTTTGTCATTTGTTGGCCGATTTCAATCTCCATTTCCTGCTAGACTTCTTTTTTGTACCCTTCAAGTTCGTCGAACCCACCTTCTTCTTTATCCTCAACATCTTACTTTTGTCCTTTAGGTTGAGTAACTGAGATCAATCTCTTCTCATCTTCCTCTAGTAGTCATATTTCTAAGGCCGTACTCAAGGAAACCTGTCTTGTTGTATCTAAGGAGTAAGTATATTGGTTTTCTGTCAATTATTTTCATGGGTGTTATCATTTTAGTCTCTAGGGCTGAATCTTCCCCATCTTCTATCGCTTGATTGGTTGGTATGTAGGTTCGCTCGAGGTGTAGGAGGGGACCAGCGCTTTGAAGCAGTCGATACATACTCATAGCCTTAATCCATTAGGTATACTCGCTTTGTATTTGTCAAGGGTGGATTGAATCATATGTTGACTCTATTTCTTTCATTAAGAAGTGGTTTGTATAGCAGAGTCCAATCAAGGATCCTTAATCTTCATGGATAATTGGAAAGGACTTAGGAAAACTCGGTAATAATAAGGTAGGAGTAAGTGTGGTTTCAATTTGTTAGGGTAATAAGAGGATAACCCTCTTAATCGTTTGACTAACTATTAATCTTATCTAACATAGGAACAGTGCTAAGGGATCGGTGGCACACTCGTAATCAAGGTGTGTAATCTCACACTCCTGCTTGTTCTGTTAATGGGATGATCCGTGAATCGGCTAAAAGTCAAAATATTAAAAAGCCAAAATAACGTCATCTGAGATCACTCGAGCGTGCAAGTGCTCGTAGTGGCAAATCGAGCCACGAATGTGGGAGATAGCCTTTTGGGAGTGCCACCAATTCTCTTATAGGACTGAGGCTGTAATGGGCCTTGTTGGGCCAAAGTGGGTTAAATAGGCCCAATGGGCCAATTGGCTTACAAGGGCAAAATTTTGGTAAGTGTCGAATGATAGTCACGGCTGTGAAGTTCATAGAATCGTGACCGAAAATTGGAGGACTGGGCCACATGAGCGTGTGGGCCCACTTGGGCTGAAATTGGGCTTTAGGCCCAATTGCACCGTATTGACCAAAAAGGGAACCTTTGTCGCTCGAGGAGAAAATAGGCCTCCGAAAAGGCCGTTAGGTGACTAAATGACCGAAATACCCTTGATGGGTATAATTACCTAAATGCCCTCACTGGGTGAAATTACTAGATTACCTCGATGGGTACAATTTACTGGAATACCCCTGAGGGGTGAATTACTGTTTTAACCCCAACCGACCAAATGACTGTTTTACCTTTAGTGTTAGGATCATGGATGTATGGGTAGTAATTGTATGATTGACTTTGATGGTGATGTACTGCATACATGATTTAATTATGACATGACATACTGTATGGGGTGGGTTATAGATTTCGGAGGAAGCACTGTACTGGTGGCTCTGCCATGTTATACTAATTTAGTGGCTCTTGCCATGTATACTGATTTTAGTGGCTCAGCCACGTATACTATTATTAGCAACTAGATTGCGTTATTGGTGTGCTAGTTGGGTGGGTTAACTTGGTCCCCACATGGTGTATTGGTTGGTACAGGTGGTGTGTTGACTAAACTGGGGTGGGTCATATGTTTGTTTTGCATATCATAGGTTTTAGGCCTAGACTGCTGCTGAATAGGGCTTAGGCCCAGACTACTACTGAAAGGGGTTTAGGCCCAATCTGATATTGTATGGGCTTGGGCCCAAACTGTGACTATGATAGGGGATTACATACAGAGTTCTCGTAACTCACCCTCTCTCTTTAACTGTGCAGGTAATCCTCAACTTTAGAGGATTTGGAGCTGCGAGGGACTCGGCGGTGGCCACATGTCTAACATATTTTTAGGTTAAATTTAGCGACTTTATTTTAGTTTATTCTATTTTAATTTTTGGGTTAATAATTTTTATAATAAGGCCATTGGGTTTTCTTTTTAACTTTTATTTGGTACTTCTTTTCATTACAAACTGCTAGTTTATTATACACGGGTTTTTAAAGCAATAACTACTATTTTCAAATATCACGTTTCCGCAACTGTTTAAATCAAACTTTCGAAACAAATAAGGTTTTAAAAATAATAATATTTTTGCAAAGAGAACAACCAGAGCTATTACTCACTACATCAAAAAATTTCCATTAATGAAAGATGTAAATCCATTGGAAAATCAAAAATATGCATGTTGGATAGAATGACTTTGAGCAAATCTTATTTTATTGATAAGCAAGGAAATTGGGGATGTTTAATTGGTAGAAAGTTTTAATTTGTAGAAGGGTTTTTCAAGGAACACATAGTTTTCAAACAAACACTTGATGTGCCATGCTAGATCCGGTCATAACGTCTAGGCCGGGTTTAGGGTGTTACATTTAATGGTATCAGAGCCAGGTTATAAAACTTGACAGTGGAATGGGTTTTGAAAATTTCTCCTTAACTATTTAAATTTTGGTTTGGAAAGTGATAGTGTTATTGAAAGTGTGGCACACTGAGTCTCCGGCACTAAATTCGTAAGTTTCCTAACACTATACTCTATTCTATGCTGAAATGATTGTACTGAGAAACTACAAGGGATAGTAGTAACATACTGAAACTCCTTAGTTAGAGAAACTGAGACTAAAAGAGACCAAAAACTGTAGTAAATTTGATCTGCGAGAATAACCCCTAATTATTTTCTTTCATAAAATACATGTTAATGACTATGAGAACTACAAGCTGAGTCATAAAAAATTTTAATCAGAAAATACGCTACATCGATATGAGCACAAGAGGACGCAGAAGGGGTACACATGGCCGTGGCAGAGGCCAAGGTGCTAGGGCTGGGTCCTTAGAATCAGGACATATGCCTGATAGGGATGTAACACCCCAAACTCCAGCCCATACGTCATGACCGGATCTGGTATGCTACAGGTTGAATGTTGAAAACTTTGCTTTGTAGGGTTTTGAAAATCTCGGTTTATTTTAACGGTTAATCATTAATTGTGACATTTTGAAGAAACTTTAACATTTCGTTGAACATCTTTGGAAAAAAAACATTTTCCTTTCACTTTATAATTAAGACTTTGAAAACATAAGTTTATAAGATGGAAAAAAGAAAATATAGTTCGATAACCTAAGTTATGGAGGCCTTATTACAAAAATAATCCCAAAATTGAAACTTAAAGGAAAATTGAAAATAGTCTATGAAGATAAAAGACTTGATGGCCCCTCGAGTCCGCCTCGGCTCCCATGTCCACGATCTACTGCTCATCTGAAAAGTTGGGAGAAATAAAAGGGTGAGTCATCAAGACTCAGTGTGCAAATCTCGAAAACACATAAAGGCCTTGAGGCCCACAAACACATTATGGCCCATACACAATGGTAACAGAATATATATTTACATGCAACATGGCCCATCCCAAACCTAAGAGTCCATCCTCTACACACCCCCGTACCAACCATCACACCGTGGGGATTTCTACAATCAACCATCCATCCACTACACACCATATCGACAGCTGTGCTGTCTGTCATAAAGACCGATCACTATATGACCTATGTGGAAAAGCCACCGATCGCCATGCGACCTTAATAATACATTGTAGTATTTCAATGTTGTGCTGCCTGTCGTAAAGACCGATCACTATGTGACCTATGTGGCAAAGCCACCGATCGCTATGCGACCTTCTTCCCCTTCATCATATTAATCTCATCCCATGCATACATACATGCAAGAATTAGAACATTATACTATCTAAACAGATCATAGACTTTCACATACTCCGATACACATAGAGAAGTTTCTATGATTACGTACCTGGCATTCCTTGCCTACCCTTTCTGGGTAATACGACTGTTCAAACAGCCTCATTTTCTGACTTTTTAGCCCATAACATACATATAATATAGATCTATAAAAAAAACCTTATCAGTTGCTACCAGCACAACATATAGTTGTTAATCCATAACATATGGTTAAGATTATAAACACGATGAACGAACCTAACGAAAATCTAAAGAGACCCCTTACTTTGAAATCCCGAAAAGAGATTGAGACTCACAGACTAGTAGTTTTCGGCTTTTAGATCTAAACGATCTACTTCGATTCCCGACGTCACCCAACAAGAAAACATCAAACCATTAATCAAACGTCAACCTTACCAGGCCCATTAGCCTTTCATCTTTAGCTTCCAAAACTGAAAGAAACGTGAAGAGAAGAAGATCGGCACTTACCCTATCATAGGAGATTTGGCTACTCCTAGAAGATTTCACTTTTGCGAAAACCAAAAAGTGAAAATGATTCAAAGAATCTATGGAGATTTGGCTTTTTAATGAAGAAATCGAAAGGAAGAAAAAAGAAAAGAGTAGACACTAAGGCATTCGGCTATGGCAGAAGAGAGTAAAGAGAAAGAATACTTAAGGGTTTTGACTTATAGAAGGAATCAAAAAAACGTGTAGAGAAAGGCTATGAGGTTTCCGCTTTAGCAGAGAATGAAGAAGAAGATGGAACTTTAGGGGTTTTTGGCTTTTTGAGAAAATAAACAACTAAGAGAAGAGAACGAAAATAAATGCCGAAATTAAGAAGTACCCTATTTTCCAATCAAATTTTGCACTAACCAAAAGCCACTTTAACCTCATCAAAACCAATTTCCTCCTTTCCCAGAGTTGGAAATTCAGCCACTACTGTGATCAATAGATAATTCCTAAACTTTCTCCCTTATCCATATCCGATCATACCTTCATAAGTGGCCTAGATAACACCACCTTTTCCTCCTTTTGATCTGCTTCATTATCCACATTATCCACTCACATAAACCCCCTATTTCTAAGCCTCATTGTTGTCCCACTCTACCCACTTAAATGTCAAAAATTAACTAAATTTAATTAAAAGAATTGGGCTTCATGAAACTTAAATTTGGGCCTCCTCAGTTGACGCCACTTCTCTGCTCTTTAAGTGGCACCACTTTGCCTCAAGACCCAAATTGTATCTTAAAACACAGGTAACATCTTTTAAGCCCTATCTTACCAGGCTTTCCACAAGAGTGTCCAAACAGAAAATTTGACTAAGGCCTCGACCCAACTTGAGCCCATTCTGGACCCCTAAAATATTCTATCAAGCATAACAAGCACAACCACTCACATTAAACACATAGGCCCATTAATTCAGGATGTTACAATTCTACCTCCTTAAAGAAATTTCAGCCTCGAAATTATGTGATCAGAATAGATGCGGGTATTGCCGCCGTATCGCTTTCTCTAGTTCCTAAGTAGCCTCCTCAGAACCGTGATTCTGCCATAGAACCTTAACTAATAGAATCGTTTTCCTTCGCAATACCTTGACATCATGATCCAAGATTTCTCCCCGTATAGATAATGTCTCCAAAACTTTAAAGCAAAAACCACCGCCGCCAACTCCAAATCATGGGTAGGATAATTTGCTTCGTGCGGTCTTAACTGTCGAGATGCATACATAACAACCTTTCCATCATGCATCAACACACGTCCTAGTCCTGTGTGTGATGAATCACAGTAAATTACGAATTCCTTTCCAGCCTTCGGCTGAATCAATACTGGAGCCTCCATCAAAATCTTTTTTAACTTCTCGAAACTCTATTGCTGCTTATTGGACCAAACAAACGGAACCCCTTTCCGTAATAACTTAGTCAATGGTGCCGCTATTGAAAAAAATCCTTCAACAAACCTTCAGTAGTACCCGGCCACTCAAAGAAAACTCTAAATTTTTGCCACGGACTTAGGCGGCTTCCAATCCAATATCGCTTCAATTTTTGAGGGTCAACCCTAATCCCCTCAACCAACACAACATGGCCTAAAAATGTAACTTCCCTTAGACAAAATTCACACTTACTGAATTTGGCATACAACTGCTTCTCCCTCAGAATCTGCAAAACCACTCGAAGGTGTGAGTCATGTTCCTCCTCCGATCCTGAATAAACCAGGATATCATCTATGAATACCACGACAAACCGATCCAAGTAGGGTTGGAATATTCTGTTCATCATATCCATAAATGTTGATGGCGCATTGGTCAAATCGAATGGCATTACCATGAACTCGTAATGACCATAGCGAGTCCTAAAAGCCGTCTTATGAACATCTACCTTGTTGACCTTAAGCTGATGGTATCCTGACCTCAGATCTATTTTTGGAAAGACTGAGGCTTCCTTCAACTGATCGAATAGGTCATCGATCCTCGGTAATGGGTATTTGTTCTTGATTGTTAGCTTATTCAACTGACAATATTCAATGCACATACGCATTGATCCATCTTTCTTCTTGACAAATAACATCGGTGCTCCCCACAGCGACACACTTGGCTGAATAAACCCTCTATCTAGCAACTGCTGAATCTGCGCTTTCAATTCCACCAACTCCTTTGGCGCCATTCTATATGGAGCAATGGATACTGGCGCTATTCCCGGAAGAAGATCGATACCAAACTCCACTTCACGATCTGAGGGTAATCCCGAAAGCTCTTCTGGGAAAACATCAGGAAACTTCTTCACCGTCCTAATGTCCCCAATAGTTAGGTCATTAGCTTCTAGAGCCCAAATAAACATTAAAACTGCCTCGCATCCTTTTCTCACCATCCTCTCTGCTCTTAGGGCAGTCACTACATTCGACAGACAGTTCCCTTTTCTCCTATCACCAACACTTCACCACCCTCGGGGGTTTTCAACACCATACGCTTGGCTGCACAATCTAAATTAGCTTGATACTTCACCAGCCAGTCCATGCCTAATATTAAGTCGAACTCCCCGAATGGTAATTCCATCAAATCCGTCTGGAAAACTATTCCCTGAACTTCTAAGGGTACCTCCCGATAGAGTTTATCTACTACCATAGATTGTCCTAATGGGCTAATTACAGTCATCGCCTTAGGGGTTATCTCAGAATCTAAACTTAAAGTTCCAAACACACTACTAGCAACATATAAATGTGTCGACCCAATGCCAATCAATGTAGTGTAAGGTAAACTAAATATTAAAAACGTATCGGTTATAACATCCGGTGCGTCAGCCTCCTCTCGACATCTGGCAGCATAGACTAACCCCAACTGTCTCACCTCAGTGTTTCCTGCCCCTCGGCCTGGTGCTCCATGACCCCGACTGAAATCGTTACCACCTCTAGCTGGACCACGACCCCTCTGCGACTGCTGACCTCTTCTACCTGGCTAAGCATTTCCCTGCCCTACGGGTCCTACATCACTCCGTGGCTGTGGACAGTCCCTAATCTGATGTCCAAAGATCCACACCTAAAGCACTTTCCACTGCCTGCCCAACACTCACCTACATAAAATTTACCACAGTGAACACACCTCCGTGTCTAGTTAGCAGCAGGTCTCTCCACCCGATTTGGCCCATCTGACGTAGGTCTTTTTTGAGCACGCCCAGCTGCCCCTGACG
Source organism: Gossypium rotundifolium (assembly GCA_025506655.1). NCBI lineage: Eukaryota > Viridiplantae > Streptophyta > Magnoliopsida > Malvales > Malvaceae > Gossypium > Gossypium rotundifolium. The sequence goes on along the minus strand of CP106730.1, from coordinate 73,562,325 downwards.
ATCCAAAATCCCTCCTACTTCCACTCCTATCTTTATCCCGATTCAGCTTTTCTGTTCGCTTTACCTCATTAGCTATCTTAGTTTTCTCCACAAGCACAGCAAATTCCCTCTCTTGCTGTAGAGCTATCAAAACACGTAAATCATCCTTCAGGCCATCTTCAAATCAAACACACCATTCATGTTCTGTGGCCACAATCCTTCGAGCATAATGGCTCAAGCGTAAGAATTCTGCTTCATACGCCGCCACCGACCTACTTCCCTGAACCAAATTTAGAAATGCTCTACGCTGCGCATCCACATAACTCATTCCAATGTACTTACTCTGGAACGCCATTATGAAGTAATCCCAGGTGATACAGTTAGCCACTACACCATCCTTAACCGTAAGCCACCATTGATAAGCTTCGTCTCAAAGAAGGGACACTACTCCTTTCAGCTTCTCTTCTTCTGTGAAATTCAGATCATCCATTATGCCTTCGACCGCCTCCAACCAATACTCAGCTGTACTCGGGGCTATCCTAGAAATTCCCTTAAACACCTCTGCCCTATTAGGTCTAAGTCACTCTGACACAGATTTTCGAGCTCCTGTGCCCATGCCTGCCCTAACAACCCTCTCTAAAACCCTCAACATCGCCTGAGATACCACATCATCTCCAGCCATCTGATCCTAAAATTTTGCCTCCACAACTAGTGGCACTGGTACCTCATTCCCTGACTCGTGACCAGACCCTACCGGTTCCGACACAGCAATCATGCCTCTACCTCGACCACGCACACCACGTCCTCTAGTGCTCATTCTACCGATTCGTGTTTATCTGATTAGAAATTTTATGAATTACTAATTTCTTCCACTGATTAATAACAAACAATCTTATAGAAAGTAGTTTAATTAGTAGTTCTTTCGAATTCAAAATCAGTCTCAAGTCTGTATCTCCTAATTCTAGAGATCACATACATTTCGTATCCATATGCATCACAACGGAGCATCACATAACAGCATCAACACACAAGTGACAACCATAAACTCTCCTTCATCACATAAGGGTATTTTCGTCATTTCACTACCTAGGGGTATTTTTGTAATTTCATCCTACAGGGGTATTTTCATAATTTTCCAAAATAGGGTATCTTGGTGATTTTACAAAGTAGGGGTATTTTGGTAATTTTGAAATTCAGGGGGTATTTCGATGATTTTTCCAACTGGGGGTATTTCGATAATTTACAAATTTTAGTAATTTTTACAAATCTAGGGTATTTTAGGAAATTTTCACAAATCAAGGGTATTCTAGAAATTTTACAAAACTAGGGATATAAGTAATTTTACAAAAATAGGGTGGTTGGTCCCTTTCGGGTTTTAGTTAAGAATTTTGGCCCATCAATAAGCCCTCGCGGCTAAAGTGAACAGACACTACGCACCAGGTAGGATTCTAGGGAATATGAGGTGAGCCGTTAGGGCTGCTTAAATACCAAGCTCTCCTTAGATCCAATCCTAGACATGCGTATGCCTGTTGCCACACTTCAACCCAACGACTTGTTCACGGACATGTTTATTTAGAGAAATTAAGTCTTATGGATGTTAGAGAATTTGTTCAAACTAAACTTAAAGTCCATAAACTCTAGCATACTAGCCTACGTCCCTATAGAGCCCATCAAGCCCAACATGTATATCACATAATGAGTTTAGAATACTTACCTGCGTGGATCAGGTGCCGGTAGACTCAAAGGCCATATCTCAATCGAACTTTTCTCAAACTTACATCACTTTTACAAATCACTACTGGACCCATCTCACAGCACGAGCTTTGAACTAGACTCTGATACCAAAAATGTAACACCCCAAACTCGGCCCATACGTCATGACCGAATCTAGTATGCTACGGGTTGAATGTTGAAAACTTTGCTTTGTAGGGTTTTTGAAAATCTCAGTTTATTTTAACCGGTTAATCATTAATTGTGACATTTTTGAAGAAACTTTAACATTTGCGTTGAACATGCTGGAAAAACCTATTTTCCTTTCACTTTATAATTAAGACTTTGAAAACATAAGTTTATAAGATGGAAAAAAGAAAATATAGTTCAATAACCTAAGTTATGGAGGCCTTTTTACAAAAATAATCCCAAAATTGAAACTTAAAGGAAAATCGAAAATAGTCTATGAAGATAAAAGACTTGATGGCCCCTCGAGTCCGCCTCGACTCCCATGTCCACGATTCTACTGCTCATCTGAAAAGTTGGGAGAAATGAAAGGGTGAGTCACCAAGACTCAGTGTGCAAATCTCGAAAACACATAAAGGCCTTGAGGCCCACAAACACATTATGGCCCCTAGGCCCATACACAATGGCAATAGAATATATATTTACATGCAATATGGCCCATCCCAAACCTAAGAGTCCATCCTCTACACACCCCTATACTAACCATCACACCGTGGGGATTTCTACAATCAACCCTCCATCCGCTACACACCATATCGACAGCTGTGCTGTTTCTCATAAAGATCGATCACTATGTGACCTATGTGGCAAAGCCACGATCGCCATGCAACCTTAATAATACATTGTAGTATTTCAATAGCTGTGCTGCCTGTCATAAAGACCGATCATTATGTGACCTATATGGCAAAACCACTGATCGCTATGCGACCTTCTTCCCCTTCATCATATTAATCTCATCCCATGCATACATACATGCAAGAATCAGAACATTATACTATCTAAACAGATCATAAACTTTCACATACTTTGATACACATAGAGAAGTTTCTATGATTACGTACCTGGCATCCCTTGCCTACCCTTTCTGGGTAATACGACTGTTCATACAACCTTAATTTCTGGATTTTAGCCCATAACATACATATAATATAGATTAACTAGTGTGATAGAGATCTACACACCTAATCACTGATAGGACAGTACTTTCTATGTCGACACTATCAGAAGTCAATACGACTGCTAACTTTCTAAGGTTTTGTCCTGAAGCCGGTCTATAACTCGGTGGCCAATCTTGAACTACTAACACTACTCGTTTCTTAAACTTAGGGATTGGTTTTACAGATCGAATCCCTCCGTCGCCTGATTGACATTTGATTCCATCAAAAAAACCTTATTAGTTGCTACCAACACAACATATAGTTGTTAATTCATAACATATGGTTAAGATTATAAACACGATGAACGAACCTAATGAAAATCTAAAGAGAACCCCTTACCTTGAAATCCTGAAAAGAGATTGAGACTCATAGATTAGTAGTTTCCAGCTTTTAGATCTAAATGATCTACTTCGATTTCGACGTTGCCCAACACGAAAACATCAAACCATTAATCAAACGTCAACCTTACCAGGCCCATTAGCCTTTTGGCTTTAGCTTCTAAAAACTGAAAGAAACGTGAAGAGAAGAAGATCGGCACTTACCCTATCATAGGAGATTCGGCTACTCCTAGAAGATTTTAATTTTTTGTTAAAACCAAAAAGAGAAGATGATTCAAAGAATCTATGGAGATTCAACTTTTAAATGAAGAAATCAGCAGAAAGAAAAAAGAAAAGAATAGACACTAAGGCATTCGACTATGGTAAAAGAGAGTAAAGAGAAAGAATACTTAAGGGTTTGACTTATAGAAGGAATCAAAAAAATGTATAGAGAAAGGCTATGAGGTTTTGGCTTTAGCAGAGAATGAAGAAGAAGATGGAACTTTAGGGGTTTTCGACTTTTTGAGAAAAGAAACAACTAAGAGAAGAGAATGAGAATAAATGTCAAAATTAAGTACCCTATTTTCTAATCAAATTTTTGGCACACACTAACCAAAAGCCGGAATTGCCCTCTTTTGAAAACTAAAACTAATTAATTAACAAGGGAAATTTTAGCACCCCCCTTTAGTCTCATCAAAATCGATTTCCTCCTTCCCCCAGAGTTGGAAATTCGGCCACTACTATGATCAATAGATAATTCCTAAACTTTCTCCCTTATCCATATCCGATCATACCTTCACAAGTGGCCTAGATAACACCACCTCTTCCTCCTTTTTATCTGCTTCATTATCCACATTATCCACTCACATAAACCCCCTATTTCTAAGCCTCATTGTCATCCCACTCTACCCACTTAAATGCTAAAAATTAACTAAATTTAATTAAAAGAATTGGGCTTCATGCAACTTGAATTTGGGCCTCCTCAGTTGATGCCACTTTTCTACTCTTTAAGTGGTGTCACTTTGCCACTGGGCCACAAGCCCCAATTTGTATCTTTAAACACAGGTAACATCTTTTAAGCCCTATCTTACCAGGCTTTCCACTAGAGTGTCTAAATAGAAAATTTGACTAAGGCCTCGACCCAAGTTTGAGCCCATTCTGGACCCTTAAAACATTCTATCAAGCATAACAAGCACAACCACACATATTAAATGCATAGGCCCATTAATTCAGGATGTTACAAGAGAAGCCCCGGCATCACCAGTAACTAAGATGGGGTCTCATGACTGAGTCGATGGGGATGATGCCATGTCTCAAACGATGTTACGGAGTTTAGAAAGGGTTGTTGGAGCAAGTATTGGGTTAGTGGGTCGAGGGTCAATCTCTGAACGACTCCGTCAAATGGGGTGAAAATCTTTAAATGCATTTCTGGTGTAGCTCTGAATGTAGCAGAATATTGGTTAGAGGCCGTCGAGCAATCATGGATGATCTTGACTGTACGATGGAGCAAAAACTGAAAGGAATAGTGTCTTTACTGCGATATGAGGCATATCAATGGTGGCTTATTGTGAGGGAAGGCATGCAGGCCGACCGTGTGACATGGGACTTCTTTAAGGTGGCCTTCCAAGGAAAATATGTTGGGCGAGTTATGTGTATGCCGGAGAAAGGAATTTCGAGTGCAGTTCGGGGAATAAGTGCATGAAGCAGTATGAGCGAGTTTTGCGGTTAAGCAAGTATGCTCGGGGCATAGTCGCGATTGAGTATGAGCGCTGCATGCAATTGAAGGATGGTCTCCGAGATGAGTTCCGGTACTGATAGCCTCACAAAGGGAAAGAAACTTTGCTACCCTGGTTGAGAAGGCTAAGATTAACGAGGATATGAAATGCTCAGAGTGTTAGAACCGTGAACAGGATAGGGGTAGAGGTAAGAGGAATTTTGGGCCTTCAAGTTCTTCTGGTGGGCCTAGGAAGAAGCCTAGGTTTGATGGGCCAGCTCGATCTGGGGTTTCTAATGATGCGGTCAGACAGTAGCCTTGCGCTGAGTATAGGAGATCTTATCTGGGAGAGTGCTGGAAAAGAACTGAGGCTTGTTTTAGATGTGGGTCCAAAGATCATCATGTTAGAGACTGTATTCAAAGGCCCGTTCAGATGTAAGCTACAGGTCAGGGTTATGTACAGGCAGAGAGAGGTGGTTAGCAGCCACTGAGAGGCCATGGTCCAGCCAGAGAGGGAAATAGGTTTAGATAATGTCGAGGAGCACCGGGTAGAGGTGTTGGGAACACAGAGGCGAGACAGCTAATGTTTGTGTATGTTGCTCGGCACCGAGAGGATGGCGACGCACCAGACGTCATAACTGATACGATTCTCATTCATAATGTACCATATACAACTTTAATTGATATTGGGTCTACACACCCGTATGTTGCATGTACTGTGTCAGGCTTGTTGGGCATACCGTTCGAACTTACTAAAAGAGAAATGTCAGTGATTAGTCCACTAGGACAGTCGGTTAGAGTAAACAAGCTATTTAGAGATGTGCCCCTAGAGGTCTAAGGGGTTATCTTTCCGGCAGATTTAATGGAACTGTTGTTTGGCGAATTTGATCTCATTTTGGGTATGGATTGGTTGGTGAAACACCGTGCGAATTTGGATTGCGCTGCTAAACGTATGGTGTTAAAGTCTTTGAAGGTCGAGAAGGTGGTCGTGGTAGGGGAGCGAAGGGATTATTTATCCAATGTGATTTCAGCATTAAGGGTCGAGAAACTGGTTTGCAAAGGTTGCGAGGCGTTCCTAGCATATGTCAGCGTATATGATGTTAAGGGTCCGTCTATTAAGGATATCAGAAATGTAAAGGAATTTTCAGATGTATTCCCCGAAGAGCTTCCAGTGTTGCCTCCTAGTCATGAGGTTGAATTCGACATTGAGCTCCTACAGGGAACGACTTCGATGTCCATCGCCCCTTATAGGATGGCAACGAAGGAGCTGGTGGAATTAAAGGTCCAAATCCAAGAGCTACTAGATCGAGGATTCATCTGACCGAGTGTGTCTCCTTGGGGAGCACCGGTATTGTTCGTGATGAAGAAGGATGGATCAATGCACATGTGTATTGATTATCGTCAATTGAACAAACTAATGATTAAGAACAAGTACCCTTTACCAAGAATAAACGATCTGTTTGATCATCTGGGAGGGGCTTCAGTTTTCTCTAAGATAGATCTCAGATTAGGGTATCATCAACTAAGGATTAAGGAGGCAGACGTGTACAAGACTGCATTCTAGACTCGTTATGGACATTACGAGTTTTGGTCATGCCGTTTGGGCTAATGAATGCACCAGCTACTTTCATGGATATGATGAACCGGGTGTTCCAACCCTATTTGAATCGGTTCTTGGTGGTGTTTATAGATGATATTCTGGTGTATTCAAGAACTGAGGAGGAGCATGATTCGCATCTCTGAATTATTCTACAAATATTGAGAGAAAAGTAGCTTTATGGCAAATTCAGCAAGTGCGAGTTTTGGCTGAGAGAGGTGACATTTTTAGGTCATACCAGTGTCTACTGAGGAGATTATGGTTGATCCTCGAAAAGTTGAGGCCGTATTAGATTGGAAGCCACCAAAGTTAGTATCTGAGATTCGAAGTTTTTTAGGTCTTGCCGGGTATTACAAACGGTTCGTTGAGAGGTTTTTACTGATTGTTGCACACCTAACTAAGTTATTATGTAAAGGAGTACTATTTTTTTGGACTGATAAATAAAAGGAGAGTTTTGAGAAACTGAAGAAGATTCTGACTGAAGCCCCGGTATTAATTTAGCCAGAGGTTGGAAATGAATTCATTATTTATTATGATGCATTGCACACGGGTTCTGGTTATGTGTTGATGCAAGAGGGTAAGGTGGTGGCTTATGCGTCCCGTCAGCTTAGGCCGCATGAGGTGAATTATCCTACTCATGACTTGGAATTAGTTGCGGTGGTATTCGCACTAAAGATTTGGAGACACTACTTGTACGGGGTGAAATCGATCATTTATACCGACCATAAAAATCTCAAGTACCTCCTTACCTACAAGGAGTTGAACCTTAGGAACGAAGATGGATAGAGTTGCTTAAGGATTATGATTGCTCGATTGAGTACCATCTGGGAAAAGCTAACGTGGTAGCGGATACACTGAGTCATAAGGTGGTATCTGATTTAAGAGTGATGTTTGCTCGTCTCAGCCTGTTTAAGGATGGTAGTCTGTTAGCTGAGCTTCAGGTGAAATCGACTTGGATTGATTAAATTAAGGAAAAGCAGTTGTTGGATGAAGCATTGATTCCTCATTTTCAACTGGTGAAGAAAGGAGAGACTGTTGATTTTGGGTTGAATACTGAGGGAGTGTTATGCTTCCGTGGGAGAGTTTGTATACCAAGGGTTCTGAGTTAAGGCAGTGTATTCTATGGGAGGCGCATAATAGCCCATACCCTATGCATCCTGGTGGAAACAAGTTATACCGAGATCTACATGAACTATACTGATGGACTTAAGCGTGAGGTTACTGATTTTGTAAGTAAGTGTTTGACATGCCAGCAAGTGAAGGCTAAGCACCAACTACCTTCGGGACTGTTACAACCTGTTAAAATTCCACTCTGGAAGTGGCAAAGGGTAACCATGGATTTTGTTAGTGGGTTACCCCTGACACCTACTAAGAAAGATTGGGTATGGGTTATTGTTGATCGACTAACTAAGTCCGCCCACTTCATATATGTTCGGACTGATTACTCATTGCAGAAATTGTCCAAGTTGTACGTGGCAGAAATTGTGAGATTACATGGGGTACCAGTGTCTATCATCTCGGACAGGGACCCTAGATTCACATCACGATTCTGGAGAGTGTTACATGAAGCTTTAGGTATAATGTTGGATTTCAGCACAACATTTCATCCTTAGACTGATGGTCAGTTGGAGAGGGTAATACAGATTTTGGAAGACATGCTAAGAAGCTGTCTGATTGATTTTTGAGGCAGTTGGGAAGACTTCTTGCCATTAGCAGAATTCATTTACAACAATAGCATCAATCCAGTATTTAGATGGCACCGTACGAGGCATTATATGGCCGTTGGTGTTGTACCCTTACTTGTTGGATAGAATTGGCGGAGCGGCGACTGTTGGGGCCAAAACTAGTTGCTGAGACTGGGGAGAAAGTAAAATTAATCCATAATCGATTAAAAGAAGCATCTAATAGACAGAAGTCGTATGCTGACTTAAAGCGTAAAGAGATGGAGTACTTTGTGGGGGATTATGTTTTCTTGAAGGTCTCACCTTGGAAGAAGATTTTGAAATTTGGACGGAAGGGCAAGCTGAGCCCCAGATTCATCGGACCTTACTGGATATTAAAGCATGTAGGACTGGTCACCTATCAGCTTGAGCTGCCTCTTGAGTTAAACTGGATACATGATGAGTTCCATTTATCTATGCTGAGGCAATACCGTTCTGATCCCTCACATATAGTTTCGGTGGAAGAGATCGAGGTAAGACCTGATCTAATTTTTGAGGAAGAACCAGTGCAAATACTGGATCGTGATGTTAATGTGCTAAGGAGAAAGTCTATTCGGTTAGTCAAGGTGCTATGGTGTAATCACGATTTAGAGGAAGCCACGTGGGAGCCTAAGGAGGCAATTCGACAACAATACCCTCATCTCTTTTGATCAGGTAAATTTTGAGGTCAAAATTTCTTTAAGGGGGTAGAGTTGTAACGTCCCAAAATAAGGGCTGTAGTTTTTGCTTGAATTCATGTTGTGCTTGATCAGCTAACTATTTGAGTGTGTTTGGGGATCCTAAGGAGGCCTTTGTTTGAGTCTGATCCTAGGAAAAATTTTAGTTTTTGGCCCTTTAGTGGAGGGGGCTGTTGGCAGTAGGGCTTAAGTATGATTGTGTGCGTTAGGATGACAGAAGATGAGCTTATAGCTCAGTGGAAGTGGCATCATTGGGTAGGCAAGGAGAGTGGGGTTCGAATCCCACTAATTGCAATTAGAGGCTTTTATTTTGTGACTTGAGAGGGGAGGAATCAGAGTTCATATCAAACTCTTCAAGGGGAGTTGGAGACTGGGTCAACAAGTTTGAATGGGAGGTTAGGAGTGATGCAAGAAGAAGATAGCGGAGGAAATCGTGGAGATAGAGGAGAGTGGGAGTGTTGGCCAAATATGGAGAAGCTGAATAGGGGAATTTCAGCCAAGAGCGATCTTTTGGGAGTGCATTTTCAGTTTTTGAAGAGGGAGAGTGCCGAATTTTCTCTGGAGTTCTTTTAGGAACAATATCAGGCTTTGTTTCTTTTTGGCATTTTCGTATTCTTTTCTTCCTTCTTTTCTTTTCTCATTTGTTTCCTTGCCTAAATCTCATTTCTTTTCTGAGAGCAAGCTTTTCTCATTTATTGGCGGAATTCAGTCTCCCTTTCCCGCTTGACTTCTTTTCTATACCCTTCAAGTTAGTCGAATCAACCTTCTTCTTTATCCTCAACATCTTACTTTTTTCCTTTAGGTTGAGTAATCGATATCAATCTCTTCTCATCTTTCTCTTGTAGTCATATGTCTAGGGCCGTACACAAGAAAACCTATCTTGCTGTATCTAACGAGTAAGTATATTGGTTTTCTGATAATTATTTTTGTGGGGGTTATCATTTTAGTCTCTAGGGTCGAATCTTCCCCATCTTCTGTGGCTTGATTGGTTGGTATGTAGGTTCACTCGAGGTGTAGGAGGAGACAAGCACTTTGAAGTAGTCTATATATACTCATAGCCTTAATCCGGTAGGTATACTCGCTTTGTATTTGTTAAGGGTGAACTTGAATCATATGTTGACTCTACTTCTTTTATTAAGAAGTGGTTTGTATCACAGAGTCCAATCAAGGATCCTTAATCTTCGTGGATAATCGGAAAGGACTTAGCAAAACTCGGTAACAACAAGGTAGGAGTAAGTGTGGTTTCAATTTGTTAGTGTAATAAGAGGATAACCCTCTTAATCGTTTGACTAACTATTGATCTTGTCTAACATAGGAACGGTGCTAAGGTATTGACGGCACACTCATAATCAAGGTGTGCAATCTCACACTCCTGCTTGTTCTGTTAATGTGATGATCTGTGAATCGGCTAAAAATCAAAATACCGAAAGGCCAGAATAATGGCATCCGAGATCACTCGAGTGTACGAGCGGTCGTGTGGTAAACTGAGCCACAAACATGGGAGATAGCCCTTTTGGGAGTGCTACAAATTCTCTCGTGGGACTGAGGCTGTAATGGGCCTTATTGGGCCCACAAGGGCAAAATTCTTGGTAAGTGTCGGATGATAGTCACGGCTATGAAGTTCGCAGAACCGTGATCGAAAATAGGAGGAATAGCCCATACGAGCGTGTGGGCCCATTTGGGGCAAAATTAGGCTTTAGGCCCAAGTGCACCGTATTGACCAAAAAGGGAACCTGTGTCACTCGAGGCGACAGTAGGCCTTCAATAAGGCCGTTAGGTGACTAAATAACCAAAATACCCTTGATTGGTACAATTACTGAAATGCCCTCACTCGGTGAAATTACTGGATTACCCTTGATGGGTACAAATTACTGGAATACCCCTGAGGGGTGAATTATTGTTTTAACCCCAATCGACCAAATGATCGTTTTACCCTTAGTGGTAGGATCATGGATGTATGGGTAGTAATTATATGATTGACTTTGATGGTGATGCACTGCATACATAATTTAATTATGACATGACATACTGCATGGTGTGGGTTATGAATTTCGGAGGGAGCACTGTACTGGTGGCTCTGCCACATTATACTGATTTAGTGGCTCTTGCCATGTATACTGATTTTAGTGGCTCAACCACGTATACTGTTATTAGCAGCTAGATTGCATTATTGATGTGTTGGTTGGGTGGGTTGACTTGGTCCCCACATGGTGTGTTAGTTGGTATGGGTGGTGTGTTGGCTGGACTGGGGTGGGTCATATGTTTGTTTTGCATATCATAGGGCTTAGGCCCAGACTACTACTAAATAGGGCTTAGGCCTAGACTACTACTGAAAGGGGTTTAGGCCCAGTCTGATACTGCATGGGCTTGGGCCCAAACTGTGACTGTGATAGGGGATTACACACTAAGTTCTCGTAACTCACCCTCTCTCTTTAACTGTGCAGGTAATCCCCAGCTTTAGAGGATTTAGAGTGAGGGACTCGGAGGTGGCCACACATCCAACATATTTTTGGGTTAAATTTAGTGACTTTGTTTTAGTTTATTCTATTTTAATTTTTGGGTTAATAATTTTTGTAATAAGGCCATTGGTTTTCTTTTTAACTTTTATTTGGTACTTCTTTTCATTACAAACTGCTAGTTTATTATACACGTGTTTTTAAAGCAATAACTACTATTTTTAAATATCATGTTTCCACAACTATTTAAATCAAACTTCCGAAACAAACAAGGTTTTAAAAATAATAATATTTTTGCAACAAAATAACTTTGAGCAAATCTTGTTTTATTGATAACCAAAGAAATTGGGGATGTTTAAACAGTAGAAAGTTTTAATTTGTAGAAGGGTTTTTCAAGAAACACATAGTTTTCAAACAAACACTTGATGTGGCAAGCTAGATTCAGTCATAATGTCTAGGCCGAGTTTGGGGTGTTGCAAAATCGATAACTTTGGAATCTTTTTAAACACTTAGAAAATTTTCTAAAAAATAGGGGACACACGCTCGTGTGGCCCACCACGTGTGTCTCACACGGCCAACAAGCACGCCCGTGTCACAGGCCATGTGAACATTCGAAATGTGAGCACATGGTCATGTTCCAACCTATGTTCGACCCCGTGTAACTCTCTGACTTGGGTCACACGGCCAACACACATGCCCGTGTGCTCTAAAAATGGCCATACCCGCCTGTGTGTCAGGTTGTGTGCTAGGTCATGCCAAACTTGTAGGGTATACTGACTTATGCCACACGGCCAGGTCACACGCCCATATGTGAGGCCGTGTGGTGTAACACCCCAAACCCGGCCCAAACAATATGACCAATTTGGTTTGCTACAGAGAAAACATTTTTGAAAACCGATTTTTAATTTAGTCGAAATGCCTTTCAATTTAAATTCTCTTTGTTAAAAACCATACTTAATTCAAAGAAAATATTTGTTGAGTCGAGTTGTTTATAAATTTCAAATGTACCCAATGGTACTTTAAAACATTTTGCGTTTAAAAGTTTAGAAAACATGTGCATCCGTTTTAACATCATCAAATAATTTAAACAAAACATTCAAACATGCAACAATAATAAAAGAAACTTTAGGAGGCCTTATTACAAACAAGTAACATAAACCCAAAAGAAAGATAATTAAAATCCAAAATTTATTTATTAAAAGTCTCCACTGCATGGCCACCTCGAGTTCATCCGACTCCTTATCCGCAGCCTCCGAATCACTGAAAATGTTAAAGGAAAAAGGTGAGTCATCAAGACCCAATGTGTAACCCTTTTTCCCGGTTTAATTCAACAACATACACAATTTATAACAATTTAACATGCATTAAAATATGTACCCAACCTAGCCATCCAAACACCTTTTTCTACCCCGTGTGGTACCAAACCACTGGTGGTGCCAAACCACTGGTGACATATAGCCACAAATGTGATACCAAATCTTTGGTGTCCAAGACACGATTGTGTTACCAAAACTTTGGTGACCGAAGTCACAAATCAAGTGATGGGGCCAACCCATCGTGTGATACCAAATCACTGGCAGACAATCCCATATCTCAAAGTGGGGCCAACCCACGGTGGTATAAACCACAGGGACAAGTCGCTATGAGGTACCAAACCTCTGGAGGTACCAAACCTCCGGTGACCGTAGTCACATTGTGTTACCAAAACACTTGGTGTAAAATCGACACTAATATCAACGCCCTCCTCTCATCAACCCATACCAATCATTCATATGCATATACAAAAATCATGTTGATAGATTTATTTAACAACATCCAATCGATTATCATAGGCCATAAATCAAATAATACACATACCAAATGTGTCATGCTTCCCAAAAGCATCAAATAATAATCTCATAGCAATAAAGACTTACCCGAGTCCTTGTTAATACCATGAAAGTATTACATCCATGTCTACACAAATTGATTAGATATAAAATAACACTTAGCATATTAAAGTTATAAGGTGTGTATGTACACACCGACACTAACGAGTCCTAAATCCGAATAGACAAATCGGCCACACAAGCTTGCCCTATATTCTACCAAAAGTGGATATTAGTAACATGGCCTATTCGGCCAAACCAAAATAATTAAGAAGGGTTCCTTGTGAACCTAAAATCTTACCCAACCTGTCTTCGATCACTAGCCAACACACTTCTAATGAATCGGCCTCACTTCCTATAAACAACCATCATCATTAAAATTATTAGCCTTCGCTTAGATGAATACTTAAAAGAATAAACCCTTAAAATAACTCTTACCACCTTACCAAAATCGATTGTGAGAAAAGTCCCGAGGAAAACTATGCTACCTTCAATATTGGCCAAAGTTGATCAAGATAGGAGAAGAAGATTTTGGCACAACTAAGATGTATATTAGGCTATAGGACAAAAGAAAGAAATAGGGTATGTGAGTAACAAAGAAAATGAGAAGGAGAAGGAGAGGATTCGATTTTAAAATAATGGAAGAAAAGAAAAGAAAAGGGATTTGGAGAAGAAAGAGGTTCGTCCAAATGAAAGAAAAAGGATTTGTGTTTGAGCACAAATCAAAGGAAGAAAAAGAGAGATGGGAGAATTGAGATTCGCCAACACTTTGTTTGCCCAAAAGAAAATACACAAAACAAAAAGGTGGTTTTTGTGTCAAAAGGAAAATGAGAGAAAGAGAAATGATATTTGATATAAGAAATTGAGGCTAAAATCCAAAACAATCTTGCACAAAAATACCTAAGTGCATTCAGCCAAAGAGAAAGTGTTTGAGAGAAAATGCTTTGCAACTTTTGCACCAAATGAAAGAATGACCAAAAAAAAATGCCTAAGCCTCTCCCAACAACTAGCATATTCGGCCAAATCCCCCCCTTAGCCACATTGCCGTCCAAGTTCATGGCATAAAGGCCATGAATTTGTTTCCAAAACATATCCCACAAACCAAGCCTTTTTCCCCTCAATTTACCATAACTCCAAGATATATTTCCATAACCTTAGGAATCTTATCCCTTATTCCATGCTTCCCTTAAACAACCATTCAACTTACCAAAATTATTAGTCCACCTATCATAATTATGTTGACCGTCCATTAAAGCTAACATACAAAAATAAACTTTAAAAAATGCTATACCTACTACTCGAACCATTAACCTCATGCAACCTTTCAAGCTCTTTAACCAACTTGCCACTAACTCCTCATATGCTTTAATATACACTTAAATTAACTTAAGTGCTAAGCTCATTTAATCCTCTTCATTAAATAAGCCATACTAAGAATTATCCTACTAAACCGAGCTTACTCAAGACCCCTAATTAAGTCTTATAACACCACAAATAATATCACATAAATTTAAACACAAGCAAAATAATTCAATCACGAATAACCCCTATTTTTGGGATGTTACAGTTCTACCCCCTTAAAAATAATTTCGACCTCGAAATTACCTAATTAGAAAAGGTGGGGGTATTGTTGCCTCATCGCACTCTCGGTTTCCACGTAGCTTCTTACGCACCATGGTTTCGCCATAAAACTTTCACCAAAGGTACCGATTTCCTACGAGAACTTTAACATCTCGATCTAAGATCCGGCGGCTCCTCCTCAAAAGATAAGTCCGAATTTACCTCAATCTCTACCACGGTACAATGTGTGATGGATCCGACCGATATCGTCTATGCATCGATACATGAAAGACGTTATGAATCGATTCAACTCTCCGGCACTTCGGTGATAAGCTACCTGGGTCCACTCGCTTTAACATCAGATATGGCCCGATGAACCTAGGGTTTAGCTTCCCTTTTTCCCAAATCGTAACACCTTCTTCCAAGGTGACACCTTTAGAAAAACTTTATCTCCCACAAGATATTCCATTTCCTTGTGCTTGAGATCGGCATAGGACTTACGCCTATCCGACACTTCTTTGAGACGAGCGAATTACCTTAACTTTGTCCTCGGTTTGATCACCAACTCGGACCTAGAACTTGTCGTTCACCCAATTCCGTCCAACACGTAGGAGTTCGGCATTTAGTCCATCTGATTACTTCATATGGAGCCATCTGAATGCTCGCTGATAACTATTATTATAAGCGAATTCCGCCAACAGTAGATACTCTTCCCGGCTACCACTAAAATCCGAACACAACCTCTCAAAGATATCTTCTAAGATCTGAATCACTCTCTTCGATTGTCCGTCGGTTTGCGGATGAAAAGTCTTTGAAGTCCAATTTCATTCCCAAGGCTTGATGCAAAGCTCTCCAAAACCTTGGCGTAAACCTCGGGTCCCTATCCGAGATAATCGATCTTCGCATACCATGCAATCTCACTATCTCGGCTACATATAACTTTGCTAACTTCGAGCGAATAATCTACCTCACTGGGTATGAAATGCACCGACTTAGTCGATGATCTACAATCACCCAAATCGAATCCTTCTTACTAGGCGAAGAGGTAATCCACCGACAAAGTTCATGGTGATCCTCTCCCACTTCCACTGAGGAATCTTCACCGGTGAAGTAACCCTGATGGCAACTAATGTTCAGCTTTGACTTGCTGACACGTCAGACACTTACCCACGAACTCAGTCACTTCACGCTTTAACCCCGACCACCAGAACTATCTCCGCAAATCTTCGTACATTTTGCTACCTCCAGGATGCATAGCGTATGGGCTGCTATGTGCATCTTGGAGAATTCTTTGTCTCGATTCCATCCTTCGCATACATGTATCGTCCTTGAAAACATAGCACACCATCATCAGTCAAACTATATCCTTCCAACCCACCATCTTACACTTGTACCCTCTTTGCATTTAATTCCTCATCGACAATCTGCTTATCCTTAATCTCCTTGATCCAAGTTGGCTTAACTTGCAGCTCCGCCAAAAGACTTCCATCGTCTTATAGACTCAAATGAGCAAACATTGCCCTTAAGTCCGCCACGACCTTCCGACTTAACGCGTCAGCCACCACATTAGCTTTGCCCGGATGGTACTCAATTGAACAGTCGTAGTCCTTTAACAGTTCAATCCACCGTCGTTGCCTCAAGTTTAAGTCCTTCTGAGTCAAGAGATACCTTAAACTTTTGTGATCCGTGTAGACTACTGACTTCTCCCCATACAAGTAATGCCTCCATATTTTCAAGGCGAAGACTACTGTTGCTAACTCTAAGTCGTGAGTTGGGTAGTTAACCTCATGTGGTCTTAGCTGTCGGGACGCATAGGCTACTACCTTCCCTTCTTGCATCAATACACATCCCAACCCAGATGGGACGATCACAAGAAAGCAGTAAACAACTTCCCTACCTCAAAGTTGTACGTAACCGAGCTTCATCGAATCTTCCTCGACTTATCAAAACTTTCTTCTTGCTTTTCGACCAAACAAATGGTACTCCCTTCCTTAATAGTTTAGTTAATGGTGCAGCAATTAACGAGAATCCTTCCACAAACCTTCGATAGTAACCCGCTGCACCGTAAAACTTCAATTTTCGCCACCGATCTAGGCGGTTTCGGTCTAACACCGCTTCAATCTTTGGGATCCACTCTAATCCCTTTCACGACACCACGTGACCTAAGAAAGCCACCTCCCTTAGCCAAAATTTGCACTTACTAAATTTGGCATATAAGCTTTCTCCTCAAGCTTGTAGAACTATACGCAGATGCTTATCATGATCCTCCTCCGTCTTTGAGTAAACCAAAATGTCGTCTATGAACACTACGACAAATTGGTCCAAATAATCTTTGAAACACCCTATTTATTAAGTCCATGAATGCCGGTGTATTGGTCAACCGAATAGCATCACCAGAACTCGTAATACCCATACCGAGTTCAAATGCCGTCTTGTGCACGTCAACCTCCTTCATCTTTAATTGATGATAACTTGACCTAAGGTCAATTTTTGAGAATCTGACGCACCTTCAGCTTGGTCAAACAAGTCATCGATTCGAGGCAGCGGATACTTGTTTTTGATCGTTAACTTGTTTAGCGGCGGTAGTCGATGCACATCCGCATAGAACCATCCTTCTTCTTGACAAACAACACAGCGCCCCACGGAGATATACTAGGTCGAATAAACCTCATCCAAGAGCTCACGAATTTGAGCCTTCAGCTCCACCAATTCCTTTGGTGCCATTCGATACGGTGCTATAGATACAGGTGCCGTTCCAGGTAGCAAATCTATACCGAATTCGACTTCTCGATCTGGAGGCAAACCGAAAGTTCTTCAGGAATACATCGGTGAATTCCCTCTTGTTCGGACCTTTTCAATCACGACTCTTTAGCCTCCAAGGTACAAATTCGTACTAAATGCCTCACACCCTTTCCTAACCATCTTTTGACCTTCAAGGCCGACACCACATTAGACAAGTAATTCCTTCGATTTTCGATCATAACTACTTCATCCCCTTCGTCTATTTGAAGAACCATGCACTTAGTAGCGCAATCCAACCTTGCCTGGTACTTAACCAACCAGTCCATTCCAAGGATCAAATCGAACTCCCCAAACGGCAGTTCCATCAGATCAGCCACGAACACGACCCTTGGAGTTCTAGGGTACATCCTATAAGGCTTGTTCACAACTATAGAATGGCCTAAAGGGCTAATTACAGTCATCTCCCTAGCAGCAGTCTCAGAGTCTAGGTTCAAAGTCTCTACCATACTACTCGCTACGTATGAATGCGTAGAACCCACATCAATTAATGCAACATAAGGAAGACCAAAAATTAGGAACGTATCGGTTATGACATCCGGTGCGTCACCCTCTTCGCGACGCCTCGCCGCATAGACTAGGCCAGGCTGCCTTGCCTCTGTATTACCTGTGCCTCTGCCCTGAGTTCCACGACCACGATTAGCACCATTTCCTCCTCTACCATTACCACGACCTCTCTGTGGTGCTGGTCCCTCCTTTTTGAACTGAGTCCGACCTTGACCTTCAGACTGATTCCTGCCTTGCTTACGTGGACAATCCCTCACACGGTGATCCAGTGAACCACACTCGAAACAGCCTTTTCCTCCGGTCCAACATTCGCCCCAATGAAATTTCCCATCGGTTACACCATCTTTGGTCCACGATTAGAGTAACAGACCTCCCTGCATCGATTCGGCTCATTTTGCCTAGCCCTCTTCCGAACATTACCGGTGACCCGGATGATCCATATCCTCTCTTATGCTTATTCAGGTCATAGTTCTGCCTTCCCGATTCCTTTATTCTTTCGGTTATCTTAGCTTTTCAACTAAAGTAGCAAACTCTCGCTCGATGTGGAGCAATCAACAATCTCAGCTCGTCCTTCAACCCGTCTTCAAATCAAACACATCGATCGTGCTCCGAGGCCACAATCCCTCCAGCATATTGGCTCAATCTTAAGAACTCAGCCTCATACTCTGATATAGATTTACTCCCTTGGACCAAACTCAGGAATGCCTTATCCTTGGCGTCGATGTAACTAAACCCAATATATTTCTTTTGATATGCAACCTTAAAGAAGTCCCAAGTGAGATCTTCACATAAAGACCATTATTCTGATGTGAGCTACCATCGATATGACTCATCCTTGAGAAGTGACACCGCCCCTTTTAGTTTCTCCTCATTTGTCAAATCTATCTCATCCATGATTCTTTCGGTCGATTCTAGCCAATACTCAGCTATGTTTGGTGCTACCCCAGATACACCTCGAAAAAATTCAGGTCAGATTAGCTAGAAGTCTTTCAGTCTCGATTTTGAGCTCCTCCACCTCCACCCATTCCAGCTACCCTTTCTAGAACCCATGAGATCGCCAGACACCTCGTCATCACCCATCTAATCCTCGCTTCTTGGCTCCAAAAGTTGGGGTGGTGGTAGTGGTATATCGTTCTCAAATCCTCGATCCGACGACTGACGATAGGTTTTGATATCATTCATCCAACCCCTTCCGCGCCCACGATGGCCACGCCCTCTAAAGTCATTCTAACTATCGTTCTTTAATCGATTAGGAAATTTTATGAATTAATACATGTTTCACTTGGTTATTAGCGAAGAAATTTTATAAAAGAATTTAATAGATATTCTTTCGATCAAAAGAGTTTTAAGTCTTCTATCTAGTTTACACAAAAAGTACATTCATTCCCTATTACCTTTCATACCTATGCACTCTTCGGGCATTTGTCCGTTTCTAACCCAGGGATATTTTCGTCATTTTCCTACAAGGGTATTTTCGTAATAAACCAAAGAATTTGAAAACTTTAATAAATCAAAACATTTTGTAATTTCTAAAACTGAGGGGTATTTTTGAGAATTTCTCAATTTAAAGGTATGGTGAAATTTTTGAAAACTAGGGGTATTTGGTAATTTTGTTAGTCGGGGGTAATTTTGTAAATTTCCAAAGTTAGTGTATATATTTTGAAATACAAGATTTTCAACTACCTTTGCAAAGTAAGAGGGTTTTATTGAAATCGAGGTAATTCGATAATTCTAAAACCAAGGGCAATTTAAGTAATTTTGCCACTAGGGGCATTTTGGTAATTTTGATAAACCAAAATATTTGATAATTTTTTGAAAATGAATTTGTCCTACTATCTAAAAGAGATAATTTAGTGATTTAAAATCAAAGTTTTTCCTAAAACATGGCTAATCCCTTCGGGTTTTATTTAGGGTTTTACTATGACCGAGTCCTCTTGGTTAGGGTGAGCAAAAGCTATGCACTGTAGGAATCCATGAAGAGGAGGTGAGTCACGAGGACTGCTTAAATACCAAGCTCTTGGATCCAATCCTAGACATGCGCACCAAGGTTACCACACCCTAACTCGGCGACTTGGTCCTAGGTTTGTTTAATTAGGCTTTTAAAGTCTTATGTCATTGTTTGAGGTAAACTAGTCCTAAAGTTTAAAATACTTATCACTATCTACGTCCCATGCTTCCTACCCTTCTATAGAAAATATATCATACATAAGTTATGAGTACTTACCTAGGCGGATAGGTGCTGGGAGACTCGGTGCCATGCTTATTCAAAACCAAAATATTTCAAATAGGCCTACTAAAACATTTTTGAGCCTTGGGCCCCCACAGTCGAGCTTTGAACTGGCTCGATATCAATTTGTAACACCCAAACCGGCCCAAACAATATGACCGAATTTGGTTTGCTACAGAGAAAACATTTTTGAAAACCGATTTTAATTTAGTGAAATGCCTTTCAATTTAAATTCTCTTTGTTAAAAACCATACTTAATTCAAAGAAAATATTTGTTGAGTCGAGTTGTTTATAAATTTCAAATGTACAGATGGTACTTTAAAACATTTTATGTTTAAAAGTTTAGAAAACATGTGCATCCGTTATAACATCATCAAATAATTTAAACAAAACATTCAAACATGCAACAATAATAAAAGTAACTTTAGGAGGCCTTATTACAAACAAGTAACATAAACCCAAAAGAAAGATAATTAAAATCCAAAATTTATTTATTAAAAGTCTCCTTTGCATGGCCACCTCGAGTTCATCGACTCCTTATCCGCATGACTCTGAATCACTGAAAATGTTAAAGGAAAAAGGTGAGTCATCAAGACCCAATGTGTAACCCTTTTCCGGTTTAATTCAACAACATACACAATTTATAACAATTTAACATGCATTAAAATATGTACCCAACCTAGCCATCCAAACACCTTTTTCTACCCGTGTGGTACCAAACCACTGGTGGTGACAAACCATGGTGACATATAGCCACAAATGTGATACCAAATCACGGTGTCCAAGACACGATTGTGTTACCAAAACACGGTGACCAAGTCACAAATCAAGTGATGGGGCCAACCCATCGTGTGATACCAAATCACCGCGCACAATCCCATATCTCAAAGTGGGGCCAACCCACGGTGGTATAAACCACAGGACAAGTCGCTATGAGGTACCAAACCTCGAGGTACCAAACCTCCGTGACCGTAGTCACATTGTGTTACCAAAACACGGTGTCCGTGGACACGAATATCACCGCCCTCCTCTCATCAACCCATACCAATCATTCATATGCATATACAAAAATCATGTTGATAGATTTATTTAACAACATCCAATCGATTATCATAGGCCATAAATCAAATAATACACATACCAAATGTGTCATGCTTCCCAAAAGCATCAAATAATAATCTCATAGCAATAAAGACTTACCCGATTCCTTGTTAATACCATGAAAGTATTACATCCATGTCTACACAAATTGATTAGATATAAAATAACACTTAGCATATTAAAAAGTTATAAGGTGTGTATGTACACACCTGACACTAACGAGAGTCCTAAATCCCGAATAGACAAATCGGCCACACAAGCTTGCCCCTATATTCGGCCAAAAGTGGATATTAGTAACATGGCCTATTTGGCCAAACCAAAATAATTAAGAAGGGTTCCTTGTGAACCTAAAATCTTACCCTGCTGTCTTCGATCACTAGCCAACACACTTCTAATGAATCGGCCTCACTTCCTATAAACAACCATCATCATTAAAATTATTAGCCTTCGCTTAGATGAATACTTAAAAGAATAAACCCTTAAAAATAACTCTTACCACCTTACCAAAATCGATTGACAGAAAAGTCCCGAGGAAAACTATGCTACCTTCAATATTCGGCCAAAGTTGATCAAGATAGGAGAAGAAGATTTTTGGCACAACTAAGATGTATATTCGGCTATAGGACAAAAGAAAGAAATAGGGTATGTGAGTAACAAAGAAAATGAGAATGAGAAGGAGAGGATTTGATTTTAAAATAATGGAAGAAAAGAAAAGAAAAGGGGATTTGGAGAAGAAAGAGGTTCGGCCAAATGAAAGAAAAAGGGATTTGTGTTTGAGCACAAATCAAAGGAAGAAAAGAGAGAGATGGGAGAATTGAGATTTGGCCAACACTTTGTTTGCCCAAAAGAAAATGCACAAAAACAAAAAGGTGGTTTTGGTGTCAAAAGGAAAAATGAGAGAAAGAGAAATGATATTTGATATAAGAAATTGAGGCTAAAATCCAAAACAATCTTGCACAAAAATACCTAAGTGCATTCGGCCAAAGAGAAAGTGTTTGAGAGAAAATGCTTTGCAACTTTTGCACCAAATGAAAGAATGACCAAAAAAAATGCCTAAGCCTCTCCCAACAACTAGCATATTCGCCAAATCCCCCTTAGCCACATTGTTAGTCAAGTTCATGGCATAAAGGCCATGAATTTGTTTCAAAACATATCCCACAAACCAAGCCTTTGTCCCTCAATTTACCATAACTCCAATATATCTTTACATAACCTTAGGAATCTTATCCCTTATTCCATGCTTCCCTTAAACAACCATTCAACTTACCAAAATTATTAGTCCACCTATCATAATTATGTTGACCGTCCATTAAAGCTAACATACAAAAATAAACTTTAAAAAAATGCTATACCTACTACTCGAACCATTAACCTCATGCAACCTTTCAAGCTCTTTAACCAACTTGCCACTAACTCCTCATATGCTTTAATATACACTTAAATTAACTTAAGTGCTAAGCTCATTTAATCCTCTTCATTAAATAAGCCATACTAAGAATTATCCTACTAAACCGAGCTTACTCAAGACCCCTAATTAAGTCTTATAACACCACAAATAATATCACATAAATTTAAACACAAGCAAAATAATTCAATCACGAATAACCCCTATTTTTGGGATGTTACATGTGGAGCATACTGACTTGATTATAATTTCAACACCAGAGGACACACGGCCGTGTACCTGACCGTGTATTGCACACGGCTGAGACACACGCCCGTGTCTCTACCCGTATGGACGAAAATAGGCTATTTACCAAGCTAATTTGCCACCCAACCTTGAGCACACCTATATCAAACTTCAAGGCACCAATATATAACATAAATAAGCATTCAATCAAACTCAACCAAGTATCATTTATTCCATTTCAATACCAACAAATACAAGGCTCACAATATCACAATATGAAATTCAAATACATACTAAATTTTACCCTTTTTAATCATCAATATAGTCATTTCCAAACATGTATCAAATTGCCTAAACTCATAAGCATACTAATTAATAATTCATCAACCATTTGACATTCACCATACCTATTTTCAGCAAGCATCAAATACCATCATAACTAGCATTTATAGAGCAATTACCAAACTCAAACAAAGGCCATTTGCACATTTATACACATCATCAATTTCACCATTATAAGCCAACTTACATGGCTACATAGATACAAACAAAACCTTAAATATTTATAGCCAATTCAAATGGCTAAATTCACAAGCATCACATATATCAAAATGACCAAAATCCCTATACATGCCATATGACCTAGAACTTAATTTCAAAGGTACTAAGTGGTTGGATAGTGTGAAGAGTCTCCAACGATCCTCGAATCTGAGCTAGCTTTGAAATCACTATAAAACACAGAGAAATACACAAAGTAAGCTTTATAGCTTAGTAAGTTCGTATAGAATTTAAAATAACTTACCAAATGTGCACAATTTAAACAAATCAAACATAATATACAATTCATATATGGAATCATCATCATATCACAATTTCATTCACAAGATTAGTTATCACTTTCATAATCTCCTTATTTTAATGCTTGTACAGTTCATGTACATACCTGTACCATTCCGTATCAAACTCATAACTCAACCATATCTTTGACGTACCCATTGATCCATTCGGGATATTTTTGGATATTCAAAAAACTCGCACACTTAGTGCCAAATAAATAGCCAAAGCTACATCGATCTCTCACACTAAGTGCCACTATATATATATATATATATATATATATATCTTTATCTCAATCTCGCACACTAAGTGCCATACATAGCAGAAGCTATCTCTATCTCGCACACTAAGTGTCATACATAGCCGAAACTATCTCGATCTCGCACATTAAGTGCCATACATAGTCGAATTTTCGTCGAATACTTCCATACATTTGTATTCATCAACAACTCAAATATAAAGCATTAAATCTTAATGATATTAGTACTTATTAACATACGAACTTACCTCGGATGTAAAAACGATGACACAAGTTGATTAGTCGAGAACTTTGTTTTTCCCTCAATCTAGATTCGAGTTTCACTTTTCTTGATCTATATGTAATCAAAATTAAATTATTTAATCATCTTTATATTCAATTTAGTCCAAAATTCACTTTAAGGCATTTTTACAAAATTGCCCCTAATATTTCACATCTTTTACAATTTAGTCCTTAATTCATAAAATCACAAATTCATGAAATTCAATCTAACCTATGATAGCTGAATTACCATTATGCCCCTAGAAGCCCATATTTTTTATTTATTTCACATTTTAACCATGAATTTTACTTTTTACAAATTAATCCCTAATTTGTATTTTCACCAAAAATCACTTAACAAAACTTGTATAACTATCATTAAACATTCAAAATATATCATCAAACATCAAAATACATGCTTATTCATCAATGCAAACTTTCTAAATCTTTAACAGTTTTGCAAAATAGTCCCTGGGCTAGCTAGACAAAGCTACAATGATCTCAAAAACATAGAAATCATTAAAAACCGAGTCAAAAATGACTTACATGCACAAGATGCTTTAGTTGAACCTTAAAACTCAAAAATGGAATTTCTTCTCTTCTATTTTCGGTGAACAAACTCATTAAAGAATAAGATAGTTTGTTTTTTAATTACTTTATTTTGTTTAATTTATTAAATTACAACATTAACCTTTTTAATTAACTATTTAAAACACTTAATATATGTCCATCTTTGTCCATTTACTAAAAAAATGGTCTAATTACCACATAAGGACCTTAAATTTAAGTTCTATAGTTATTAAACAACTTAGCTAATAGAACAACACTTTTGCATTTTACGCGATTTAGTCATTTTTATCAAATTGACCAATCAAACAATAAAATTTCTTAACGAAATTTTCACAAAAACATATTATCATGTTGTAAACATTAGAATAATAATAAAATAAATTTTTTGACTTCGAATTTGTGGTCCCAAAACCATTGTTTTGATTTGACTCAAAATGGGCTGTTATAGCTCATCATTCCTTATCACCATTCTAAAAGAGTATGGGGTTGCACCGAGATAGCTCGTCGGTTTATCGTGGTGGACACTAGTGGCATATTTTAAAGATTGTATTTTTTTATATAAGCCACCCATCCTTTACATTTTCCAACACATACCAGTTGAAGGTAATCACTCAAGGGACCTTGGCTGGGATGGTTCACTTTTGTACTTAAATAGGCCACGTGCCCATTCTCAAAAATTGGAGGGAGATTTTGGCTTTCCTACTCAGTGGGTCCATTCTGCGAGAATCCACCTACCTTCAAGAATAGTCAATTGATACTAAAATCGTTGTTGAGTAGTACAATTGAATAAAGAAGGGCCACTCATTGATACTTGAAGATCTTTCAATAGTTAGGAATATTTTCCACTTTTGTTTAGGTGGGTAAAGCCCTGACGGTAGTAGGGTAGCTGATCTGATACTGGGTGTAGATGCTAGATGGGTAAAATCTGCAGATGAGGAATGGCCATGTGGGTTCAATAATGACTTGGCATTGATATTAGTAAGGAGGAGGGAAGTGTAACACCCCTTATCTGTGTCCGACACTGGGACCAGATACGAGGCATTACCATGCTTAACCTTGCTTGAACATGTAATAATCCAATTTAAAACTTTTCTTTTTTAATCATAACATACCCATGAAGGTAAATGCAGGGGACACACGGCCTATTAACACATCAATGGGGCTGACCATGTGTCACACACGGCCTAGACACACACCCGTGTGTCTACCCGTGTGGACACTTAAAGGCTATTTTCCAAGCTTTTTTGCCACCCTGAAAAATAAAATGTAACATGTAACACCCCAAACCCGGTCAACACACCACGACCGAATCTGGCATGTCACAGAGTGAAAACATTTCGAAGAAAACAAGTTGCTGGTTTAATTTTAGCGAAAAAGCTTCTTTGTTTGCTTTGTGTTTGCAGAAATCCGGTGCATGTATAGTTGAAAACGTTTAGTTGCTTGAAATCCCGAAAGGCTTTATAAAAATTGGTTGCTATTCATTACTTAGACAAACGTTAAAGTCTGTTGAAACTCGAGTGAATTTTTACTTAGTTAATTTAAAACCGTTTGATTTTGTGCTTGGGAAAACTTAGATTTGAAAATCATTTAAGTTAGTTTAATTATAATCTTATGTGTTTTATTATTCGATGGTAATGTTTAAAAAAAAACCCATTGCGTAGCATATTTTGAAAACTTGATTATCAGGTTATTTAAAACATGTTAAACAGTTTACTTAGCAACATTTAGAAAATCAAAGCAGATATAATAAAACCCAAAATAAAAATACTAATGGCCTTATTATAAACCCAAATAAAACCAAAATATAAAGGTAAAGTACCCAAGTCAAAAATCCATGTAAAACCGAAAACAAGTAACGCATGACCACCTCGAGTTCACCCGGCTCCTCATCCGCGATCTATGAACCACCTGAAAAGATAAGGGAAGAGGTGAGTCACCAAGACTCAGTGCATAATCCCCCTTCCGATTATAGCAACATTCTTACACAGGTCATAATCAAGAAAACATATCATGCACCCAAACCTAGCCAACCACAACTCCTTTTCCTACCTCATGTGGTACCAAACCACTGGTGGTGCCAAACCACTGGTGACCCAAAGTCACGAATAATCCATATATGGGGCCAACCCACGTTGTGATACCAAATCACTGGCGACAATCCCGTTTTATCAAATGTGGGGCCAACCCACTGTGGTGCTAAGCCACTGGGACGAGTCGTTATGAGGTGTCAAACCTCTGGTGACCCAAAGTTACGAATATCAACTGTGGTACCAAACCACTGGTGGTGCCAAACCACTGGTGACCCAAAGTCACAGATATCAATCTTCCTCCTCCTCTCATGTCACCCATATTAATGCACATGCATATACATATCATGCCAACATGCTTAATCATTAAACATAGAGTAAACCATAGCATATGCGATTTCATCAGAATCAAATATCTTAAACTTATCAAACGGACTTACCCGAATCCTTGCTCATACCCATAAGGGTACCAAATTGAAATCTACACAGTTTTGACTTTTAACAAAGTTTTAGGTTATTAACAAGTTTACATGGATTATGAAGTGTGTAAGATACACACCGGTTACTAACGCGACTACTGAATCCCGAAGCACACGATGACAAGCCTTCCCTACAATCATCCAAGATCTTAAACCACATAACTAATAGCCTTCAACTTTTCCAAAGAATAAGAGAAAGGTTAAGTCGATATGTAACCTTACCACAGTCTTTAACGAAATCGATTGATAGAGAGTAGATGGCCACGATCCACTGCTTCAAAATCCCGAAGAACCTAAGAGAATCCGATTTCATAGATGATTAAGAATCATGACAAATGCGAAAATTTGGCTTTTATTCCATATGAGTTGACGGAGAAAGAAAAGAAGATAAAAGAGATCCGCCATGACAACTTACCCACACCAAAACTAATTAGAGAAGAAGACAAGAGAGATCCACGCTTGATTGATGTTCGGCCAAAAGTTAGAACGAGAAGAGGAGAGTAGAGAGAGATTTCGGTAATGGTGATGGAATACTCAAGGTGAATTTGGCTATGGCTTAAGAAAAGAAATCAAAGGAGATTCAGCCAACATGAAATGAGAGAATGAAAGGGGAATATTTGGATTGAATGATGGTGAGAAGAAGATGAAAGAATCAATGGAAAAGAGAGTGGCTTGAGAAAGAAGAAGGTTCGACCAACCAATAAGAATGGAGAGCAAAAAGAGATGAGATTTAGGGAGAATAGTGTTTCGGCTTCAAAGAAATAAGAGAGGAATCCAAATGGAGATTCGGCTTAATACCAAAAAAAAGAAATTGGCAAGAGCCTAAAGTGCTTTTGGCTTTCGGTTTCAAAGAAGGAAAAGAAAGAAAACTCAAATGGTTCATTTGGGGATTCGGCTAGATACTTTAGAGGGAAATCGACAATAGCCTCAAAACTTTCGGCTTTTGATTCAAATGGTGCATTAGGGGAAGAAATCGACAATGCTAAGGGGGTTTCGACTTTATCTCACAAACGAATGCACCAAGGCATTGACTAGCTGAAAATGTCACTAAGGAATTTTGGCACTCCCCCGTAGTCTTCCAACCGATTACACTTCCTCACACTAGAGTTCAAATTTTGGCAAACTCCTCAAACTTCTCCTGGCCAACCATTCAAATGAGTCTGAATTGATCACACTCCTAAATTCTCTCTTCTCCATCCGTTTAAATTTGTTGACTTGATCAACAGTTATCCATCAGAGTTTGAGCTGAGCACAACTCTTCCCCCCTCTGGCGTCAAAAAGAAATCCTCAAAGAGGGATTCCTGCAGCTCGAACCTTAGCTCCCTACCTCTGCTTGTGACGTCACTTCCCAAGGCCCTAAGTGGCGCCTCCTTGCCACTTTACCAAGGCTTTTCTTATGCTACAGTTCACTACAAAAATATTCTTAACCCCTAGCTCCTTCAGCTCCCCTGAACCAATGCTTGAAAATAAAATTTTCCTATAGTTCGAGCCTACCCTTGGCTTATATCTAGACCCTAAAACACCTCAATTAATAATGCAACTCAAGCCATACACATGCAAATAGTTCAAACATAATACCCCCTATTTAAGGATGTTACAGTTCTACCCCCTTAAAAATAATTTCGACCTCGAAATTACCTGGTCAAAAGAGTTGAGGGTATTGCTGCCTCATCACATCCTCTGGTTCTAACGTAGCTTCTTCCACGCCATGATTTCACCATAGTACCTTCACTAATGGAACTAATTTCTTACGTAAAACCTTCACATCGCGATCTAGAATCTGCACTGGTTCCTCTTCCATGGTCAAATCTGGGCTCACCTCAATTTCCTCCACCGATACAACACGTGATGGATCTGAACGGTAACGCCTAAGCATGGAGACGTGGAATACATCATGTATCTGACTCAGTTCTACTGGCAACTCGAGCTGATAAGCTACTGGTCCCACTGGTCTCAATACCTTATATGGGCCAATAAACCTTGGGCTTAGCTTGCCTTTCCTTCCAAACCTCAGCACTTTCTTCCATGGCGAGACCTTCAGGAAAACCCTATCACCCACTACAAACTCAATATCTCTCCGCTTAAGATCGGCATATGACTTCTGCCTGTCGAAGCTTCCCTCAGGCGTGCCTGAATCAACTTGACTTTATCCTCGATCTCATCAACCAACTCTGGTCCCAACATCTGATGCTCACCTAACTCTGTCCAGCATGAAAGTGTATGACACTTCCTGCCATACAAAGCCTCATATGGTGCCATCTTAATGCTTGCCTGGTAATTATTGTTGTACGCGAACTCTGCTAACGGTAGAAACTCTTCCCAGCTGCCGCTGAAATCCAAAACACAGCCCCTTAGTATATCTTCCAAGATTTGTATCACCCTTTCCGACTGTCCTTCTGTCTGTGGATGAAATGCCGTATTAAAATCCAATTGCGTACCCAACGCCTGATGCAATGTTGTCCAGAACCTCGACGTGAATCTGGGTCCCTTATCCGAGATGATTGATACTGGCACACCGTGCAACCTCACTATCTCTGCCACATATAGCTTAGCTAACTTCTGAAGCGAGTAATCAACCCTTACCGATATGAAATAAGCTGATTTCGTCAAATGGTCCACAACCACACAGACTGAGTCCTTCTTACTAGGCGTAAGGGGTAGCCTACTGACAAAGTCTATAGTGATCCTTTCCCACTTCCATCGAGGAATCTTCTTTGGTCAAGTAAACCCGACAAGAATCGATGTTCGACTTTGACCCATCGACACGCCGACACTTACCCACAAACTCGGTCACTTTCGCAGGACACTGCCACCAAAACTGCTCTCGCAAACCACGGTACATCTTGCTACCTCTAGGATGCATGGCATATGGGCTGCTATGTGCGTCCTAAAGTATCCTCTGCCTTAACTCGACATCCTTCGGCATACAAACTCTCCCTTGAAAACACAACACTCCATCGCTGGTCAAGCTGTAACCTTCCAACCCACCATTCTGAACTTGCAACCTCCGAGCAGTCAAACCCTCATCCACTAACTGTTTCTCTTTAATCTGCTCTACCCAAGTCGGGTTAACCTGTAATTTTGCCAAAAGACTCCCGTAGTCATACAAGTTAAGATGAGTAAACATCACTTTCAGGTCTGACACTACCTTACGGCTCAACGCGCCTGCTACCACGTTAGCCTTGCTTGGATGATACTCAATTGAACAGTCATAGTCCTTCAACAGCTTAATTCATCTCCGCTGTCTCAAATTTAAATCCTTCTGCATTAAAAGATACTTCAGACTCTTGTGATCCGTGTAAACTATCAATTTCTCTTTGTACAAATAGCGTCTCCATATCTTCAGGGCGAAAACCACTGCAGCTAACTCCAGATCATGCGTCGGATAGTTAACTTCATGCGGTCTCAGCTGTTGAGATGCATATGCCACTACTCTCCCTTCCTGCATCAGCACTGTAACATCCTGAAAAGGGCCTATGCATTTTCAGTTTAATTGTATGAAATGAAAAGTTTAAGCACTAAGAATAAATTTTGATATTTTGGAAACACCGAAATGCATAAAATGGAAACTTGAACATTTTGGAAACATGAACATTTTGGAAACTTGAACATTTTGGAAACCTGAACATTTTTGGAAACTTGAACATGTAAGAAAAATGGCAAGTTACAGAGCCGATCGAAAAATTTAGAAAAGTTAGAAATGATCGAGAAATGTCAAATTTTAAAGTTCAAAATAGGCTTGGAGAATTTTGACACACAAATAGGCTTGGAAAAGTGGCCTGAAGATGCCATTTAGGGCTTATGGAAATGGCGCCACATGCAGGAGAAATGGGCCTGGGTTCGAGTCACTTGGAAAGCAAATAATGAAGGTTTTATTTTTGCTTCCATAAGCAAGAGGGTGGACGGCACAAGCTTCTAGGAATAGAGGTGTTTTAATTCCATAAATATGTGAATAATAAGTGATAAATAAAGGATTTTCTTTTAATAAGATAATTGAGGAGATAAATGATGGATTAAACACTTTTATTTTTTAAAAAAAGAGATAATGTTATCACAAGGAAGAGTGTGGCCAAGTCAAGGACTCTTGGCCTAGTAATTTCGGCTGAAGAAGGAGAATTAAAGGCTTTTCTCTCATCTTTTCCTAAGTGTGTCAAAAATTCCCTAGTCCCTATTTCTCTCTGCCGAAATTTTTCCTAAGCAAAACTCCATCTTTTCTTCTCCTCTCCTTTGTCATTGTTAAGCCAAAACCCTTTTCTTTTGATCCCTGTTAAATCTCCATAGCCGAATCTCTGTGACTCTAGGCAAGGAAGCAATCGATTAAAGGCATCAAGGTAAGGTTAAGCTATTCAATTTCCTTTCTTTTCTATTTGCAGAAAGAGAATGGCCTAATCCCTATTCTTGTTCATGGCCGATTCTACAAGGATCTCTCAGGTTTCTACAATTACCAAATATAAGGATCAAGGATCTAAGGTAAGGAATATAAATATTCGGTCAAGGTTTTGATTATGTCTCAATATTAAAATAAATCGACATGAAGTTATAAGGATTTGACGGATATTCAAGACAAGGAAACTTTTGGGATTTGGAAACTATAAGGTAAGTACATAGATCCAATCGGCCTAGGGTTATATTGGTATTATTTTCCATTTACTCAAAAGTTAGAAACTGACATAATTACCTGATTTAGTGGCTAGCCGATTTAAGGAAGGAGTACTATCAATTTCCGGCATTTGATTTACAATCTTTCAATTCGGCAACAAGGTAAGTAATACAAATCCTACTAGGATTTGGTTTTTAAGCCAAATAGGTTTGTTAATATGTTTTAATGGTTGGCCGAATATAGGAGTTAAGATCTAGATCGGTAGATCGTTCTTCGAGATTTCAAGGAATCTATTAAGCAAATCAGGTGTGTACGCACACTAACCTTCGTATATCATATGGCAATTATTTTGATATATGAATATGCATAAGAATGTGAATGTGGCTAAGTACCACGCTTGTGGTAAGAGTACCAGTGCACGCTTCCTACTTCGATAGGATTACTTAATATGATATATTTTGAACATATGAATAGTAACATGAATGAGAATTAAGTATGTTATGCATGATATAAAATTTATGGGGCATTCGGGATCTATGTGAAAGGGAAGAAGGTGTTGACTTGGTCTCACCAGCGGAATATGGTGACAACGATCACAAAATTTGAATATGGTAACTCGGTTACATTATCTGAATTTGGTAACCGGTTACATTATTTGAATATGGTGTCTAATGAGACAAATTATATAGGCGATGAGCACGTCGAATGCAATGACTTCCTTCGATGGTGTGTAGCGGATGGAGGTTGACTTAGTAGTCCCACTTGTGTGGTTGGCGGTGGTGGTGTGTAGCGGATGGACAAATAGGCTTGGGTTTGGGTTGCATCATCATTTATTTTTATATGAATATGAATTTGATATGAACATGTATGCCGATTTGTTGAATGTTAGTCTTGTGTGCACATTGAGTCTGTTGACTCACCCATTGTGGGAACTATTTTGGTGATGAGCGGTGTGATTTGATCGGGTCGTTAGACCTCAAGGTGGCCATGTTTCATTTGAAGATTTTATTTAATTTGGACTTTATTTCTTTTTAGTACCTTAAATTTTATTTTTGGGTTTTACTTGATGTAATAAGGCCATAAGGCCCAGTGGATTTTTCTTATTTTGCTTTACTCTTAACTATTACGTTGCGAACTATTTAAGGCTAAAGTTTAAGAGATATATTTTTTTTAAATAAACCTTAAAGATTATTTTGTCACCTTAATAAAAATTGGATGTACAAGATTAATTAAATGGGTTTCCAATCTAAGCCCAACTCAAAATAATAGTTTTCTAAAATTTTACAAATTCTCTCTAAGTAATGAAAATCTTTGAAACCGGTTTACTTTAGGAACATACCAGATCCGATTCAGGCTCATGGGCTGGGTGTGGGGTGTTTCAAGCACACATCCAAAGCCAGTATGTGATGCATCACAGTAGACCGTGAATTCCTTTCCTGCCTCAGGCTGAATCAAAACCGGAGATTCCGTCAGGATCTTCTTCAACTTGTTGAAACTTTCCTATTGTTTCTCAGACCACACAAATGGAACTCCTTTCCTCAATAACTTGGTCAACGACGCTGCGATTAGAGAAAATCCTTCTACAAATCTTCGGTAATACCCTGCCAGACCTAGAAAACTCTAAACTTTCGCTACTAACTTAGGCGATTTCCAGTCCATAACTACCTCAATCTTGCGAGGGTCCACTCTAATCCCTTCAGCTGACACTACGTGACCTAAGAAAGTCACCTCCCTAAGCCAGAACTCGCACTTACTGAACTTGGAAAATAACTACTTCTCCCTCAGAATTTGCAAAACTACCGGCAAGTGCGCATCATGATCCTCCTCAGACCTTGAGTACACCAATATGTCGTCTATAAATACCACGATAAACTGGTCCAAGTATGGCTGGAACACCCGGTTCATCATATCTATGAACGCCATCGGTGCGTTAGTCAACCCAAACGGCATTACCAAAAACTCGTAGTGCCCATACCGAGTGCAAAACACCGTCTTGTGGGTATCAGCCTCCTTCACCTTAAGCTAATGTACCTGGACCTTAGATCGATCTTCGAGAAAACTGATGCCCCCTTAAGCTGATCAAACAAGTAGTTTATCCTGGCAACGGATACTTGTTCTTGATCGTCAACTTATTCAACTTGCGGTAATCTATACACATCCGCATTGTACCATCTTTCTTCTTAACAAAGAGCACAGGTGCTCCCCAAGGTGAAACACTTGGCCAGATAAAACCTTGATCCAACAACTCCTGAATCTATGCCTTCAGCTCCACCAATTCCTTTGGCGCCATCCTGTACGGGGCAATAGACACTGGCACAATTTTGGGTAATAGATCTATACCAAATTCAACTTCACGATCTGGAGGCAGACCAGGAAGTTCTTCTGGAAATACATCGACAAATTCCATCACTGTTCGGACATTCTCTACGGCTGACTCCTTGGCCTCTAAGGCACACACATGAACCATGAATGCTTCACAGCCCTTCCTGACCATCTTCTCAGCTTTCAAAGTAGACACCACGTTGGATAGATAATCTCTTCTATTACCTATCATCACCACTTCTTCACCCTTAACCGTTTTCAAAACCATGCGCTTAGCCGCGCAGTCCAAACTCGCTTGGTACTTCACCAGCCAGTCCATCCCAAGAATCAGATCGAACTCCCCAAACGGTAGTTCCATCAGATCAGCCACAAATACTACCCCTTAGAGTTCTAGGGGTACATCCCTATACAACTTATTTACTTCTACAGCGTGACCTAGAAGGCTAATTACTCTCATCGCCCTAAAAGTAGTCTCAAAGCCTAGATTCATGGTTTCCACTATGCTACTAGCAATATACGAATGCATCAAACCAACATCTACCAAAGTAGTATATGGTAATCCAAAGATTAAGAACGTACTGGTTATGACGTTCGGTGCTTTGCCTTCCTCTCGACGCCTCACTACATATACTAATTTAGGTTGTCTTGCTTCGGTGTTGCCTGCACCTCTGCCCAGTGCTCCGTGGCCCAGACCAGAACCATTACCTCCTCTACCAGAACCATGACCCCTCTACGGTTGCGGTCCCTCATTCCTAAACTGAGCACGGCCCTGACCCTCGGATTGAATCCTGGCTAGCCTATATGGACAGTCCCTCACACGATGATCCAGTGACCCACACTCAAAGCATCCTTTGCCACTGGTCCAACATTCTCCCCAATGAGATTTTCCATACCGCTTACACTGCGCTGGTCCCTAATTAGAAGCAACACCATGCCTAGCCCTTTTCTAAGAATTTCCAACTAATCCAGATGATCCAAAACCTCTCTTTTGTCTATTCCTATCCGAATTCTGTCTCACAGATTCCTTAACCCCTTCGGCTATCTTAGCCTTCTCTACCAACACGACAAACTCCCGCTCCTACTGTGGAGCAATCAATAATCTCAGCTCATCCCTCAGTCCGTCCTTGAACCTGACACATCGTTCATGCTCCGTAGCCACTATACCTCGAGCATACCAGCTCAACCTTAAGAATTCCGCCTCGTACTCGATCTGAGACTTACTCCTCGAACCAAACCTCAAAATGCCTTCCTCTGCATATCAATATAACTAGACCCAATATACTTCTTCTGATAAGCCACCTTGAAATAATCCCAAGTGAGATCATCCGTTACAGCACTATCCCGAACCGTGAGCCACCACTGGTATGACTCATCCCGGAGAAGCGACACTACCCCTTTCAGTTTCTCCTCGTGATCGGATCCAAATCGTCCATGATTCGCTCCGTCGCCTCCAACCAATACTCAGGCACCACACCAGAAACACCTCAAAATCCTCAGCTCCATTGGCTCGGAGTCGCTCAGATACAGATTTCTAAGCTCCCATACCTTCGCCGCTCCAGCCACCCTCTCAAGAACTCACAAGATCGCTTTGATATCTGATCCTCCCCGTCGATCCTCGATACTCAACACCTACAGCTGGTGGTGGTGGTATCTCATTTTCTGACCCCTGACCAGACCCCACTGGTTTAGACAGTCATCCTACCCCGATCGCTTCCACGTATATTACGGCCTTGACCTCGAGTGTTCATGTCTAATATCTCGACTTATCTGGTTTATAAAGTTTTATGCACAGTCTTTATTCCACTATTAATAAGGCATAGTCTTATGAATAGTTCTTTAAAGAGTTTTGTTTTCCGCGAGTTCATAGAATCCTATAGGTTTTCGTCTCTAGGGTAGTCCACTAATACTATTCACCCATATCATATAATATATACCATCACAATCATTTGAAAATAACAGTTAGGGGTACTTACCTAGGCAGATTGGTGCCGGAGACTCGGTGCCATGCTTCCCAAACCATATATTTCCCACAAAACTTTTTAAAACCCTACTTTAAAACATTTTGGGCCTCGAGCCCACAACCGAGCTTTTGAGCCTGGCTCTGACACCAAAAATGTAACACCCTAAACTCGGTCAACACACCACGACCGAATCTGGCATGTCACAGAGTGAAAACATTTCGAAGAAAACAAGTTGCCGATTTAATTTTAGCGAAAAAGCTTCTTTGTTTGCTTTGTGTTTGCATAAATCCGGTGCATGTATAGTTGAAAACGTTTAGTTGCTTGAAATCTCGAAAGGCTTTTTAAAACTCAGTTGCCATTCATTACTTAAGACAAACGTTAAAGTTTATTAAAACTCGAGTGAATTTTTACTTAGTTAATTTAAAACTGTTTGATTTTGTGCTTGGGAAAACTTAGATTTGAAAATCATTTAAGTTAGTTTAATTATCATCTTATGTGTTTTATTACCCGATGGTAACGTTTAAAAAAAAACCCATTGCGTGGCATAATTTCGAAAACTTGATTATTAGGTTATTTAAAACATGTTAAATAGTTTACTTAGCAACATTCAAAAATTAAAGCAGATATAATAAAACCCAAAATAAAAATACTAATGTTCTTATTACAAACCCAAATAAAACCAAAATATAAAGTTAAAGTACCCAAGTCGAAAATCCATGTAAAATCGAAAACAAGTAATGCATGACCACCTTGAGTCCACCCGGCTTCTCATCCGCGATCTATGAACCACCTGAAAAGATAAGGGGAGAGGTGAGTCACCAAGACTCAGTGCATAATCCCCCTCCCGATTATAGCAACATTCTTACACAGGTCATAATCAAGCAAACATATCATGCACCCAAACCTAGCCATCCACAACTCCTTTTCCTACCCCCATGTGGTACCAAACCATTGGTGGGGCCAAACCGCTGGTGACCCAAAGTCACTGATATCAATAATGATGTGGTGCCAAACCACTGGTGACCCAAAGTCACGAATAATCTATATGTGGGGCCAACCCACGTTGTGATACCAAATCACTGGCGATAATCTCGTTTTATCAAATGTTGGGCCAACCCACTGTTGTGCTAAGCCACTGGGACGAGTCGCTATGAGGTGCCAAACCTCTGGTGACCCAAACTCACGATTATCAACTGTGGTACCAAACCACTGGTGGTGCCAAACCACTGGTGACCCAAAGTCACAGATATCAATCTTCCTCCTTCTCTCATGTCACCCACATTAATGCACATGCATATCATATCATGTCAACATGCTTTAATCATTAAACATATAGTAAACCATAGCATATGCGATTTCATCAGAATCAAATATCTTAAACTTATCAAACGGACTTACCCGAATCCTTACTCATACCCATAAGGGTACCAAATTGAAATCTACACAGTTTGACTTTTAACAAAGTTTTAGGTTATTAACAAGTTTACATAGATTATGAAGTGTGTAAGATACACACCTGGTTACTAATGTGACTACTAAATCCCGAAGCACACGATGACAAGTCTTCCCTACAATCGGCCATGATCTTAAACCACATAACTAATAGCCTTCGGCTTTTCAAAAGAATAAGAGAAAGGTTAAGTCAATATGTAACCTTACCACATCTTTAACAAAACCGATTGATAGAGAGTAGATGGCCACGATCCACTACTTCAAAATCCCGAAGAACCTAAGAGAATCCAATTTCATAGATGATTAAGCATCATGACAAATGCCAAAGTTTGACTTTTGTTCCATATGAGTCGAGAGAGAAAGAAAAGAAGATAGAAGAGATTCAGCCATGACAACTTACCCACACCAAAATCGATTAGAGAAGAAAACAAGAGGGATCCATGCTTGATTGATGTTCGGCCAAAAGTTAGAATGAGAAGAGGAGAGTAGAGAGAGATTTCGGTAATGGTGATGGAATACTCAAGGTGAATTCGGCTATGGCTTAAGAAAAGAAATCAAAGGAGATTCAGCCAACATGAAATGGGAGAATGAAAGGGGAATATTCAGTTTGAATGATGGTGAGAAGAAGATGAAAGAATCAATGGAAAAGAGAGTGGCTTGAGAAAGAAGAAGGTTCGGCCAACCAATAAGAATGGAGAGCAAAAAGAGATGAGATTTAGGGAGAATAGTGTTTTGGCTTCAAAGAAATAAGAGAGGAATTCAAATGGAGATTCGACTCAATACCAAAGAAAGAAATCGACAATAGCCTAAAGTGCTTTCGGCTTTCAGTTTCAAAGGAGGAAAAGAAAGAAAACTCAAATGGTTCCTTCGGGGATTCGGCTAGATGCTTTAGAGGGAAATCGACAATAGCCTCAAAACTTTCGGCTTTTGATTCAAATGGTGCATTAGGGGAAGAAATCGACAAGGCTAAGGGGGTTTTGGCTTTAGCTCACAATCGAATGCACCAAGGCATTGACTAGCCAAAAATGTCATTAAGGAATTTCGGCACTCCCTAGTCTTCCAACCGATTACTCTTCCTCACACTACAGTTTAAATTTCGGCAAACTCCTCAAACTTCTCCTGGCCAACCATTCAAATGAGTTTGAATTGATCACACTCCTAAATTCTCTCTTCTCCATCCGTTTAAATCTGTTGACTTGATCAACAGTTATCCATCAGAGTTTGAGCTGAGCACAACTCTTCCCCCCCTCTGGCATCAAAAAGAAATCCTCAAAGAGGGATTCCTGCAGCTCAAACCTCAGCTCCCTTCCTCTGCTTGTGACATCACTTCCCAAGGCCCTAAGTGGCGCCTCCTTGCCACTTTACCAAGGCTTTTCTTATGCTACAGTTTACCACAAAAATATTCTTAACCCCTAGCTCCTTCAGCTCCCCTGAACCAATGCTTGAAAATAAAATTTTCCTATAGTTTGAGCCTACCCTTGGCTTATATCTAAACCCTAAAACACCTCAATTAATAATGTAACTCAAGCCATACACATGCAAATAGTTCAAACATAATAGCCCCTATTTAAGGATATTACATAACACCCCAAACCTAGCCCATGCATTATGACCGGATCTGACATGTCACATGAGACAAACATGTTAAATCCTTTTTATTCGTACAAAAATAGGTATTTATTTGTTTTAATCAAGAAAACTAGTTTGATTTGAAATATTTGATAAAATACTACTAACCTTGAAGATTGATTGATAAATTGATAATTTGAATAAGAGATCTTGAAAATCGTGACTTTTGAAAATATCTTTGATAATTCGAGAGAAAATTTTCGAGTCAAAAATACTTACAAAAGTTTGTTATGAAATCCTTTTGTTAATCTATTTTGGAAAATCTTTATTTAAGTTTTTAGAAAAATTCCCAATTAAAACAATTCGAGCGAAATAAAAGTACGTTAAACATAAAGCAAAAATAAAATATTCCAGAGGTCTTATTACAACATAAAAACCCAAAATAGTAAAGTGAACAGATATAGAAGTCTAAAGTTCAAAATAAAACACCATTTCTGAAGTATGGCCTCCACCGAGTCATCCATGGCCCAAGTCCTACGTCACTGAGCATTACCTACAAGGATTAAGAAAGAAATGAGGGTGAGTTTAAGAACTCGGTGCGTAATCCCCTTACCGTCATCCACTGGGCCTGAACCCATTTAACACCATCTTGGGCCTGAGCACATAGCATAATCTTAGGCTGAAGCCCATTTATATAACAAAACATATATATATGTGCAATGTATGCAACCCAACCCATCCTAGTAATCCATCC
The DNA here is from genome assembly GCA_025506655.1 of Gossypium rotundifolium. NCBI lineage: Eukaryota > Viridiplantae > Streptophyta > Magnoliopsida > Malvales > Malvaceae > Gossypium > Gossypium rotundifolium. The sequence goes on along the minus strand of CP106730.1, from coordinate 73,522,187 downwards.
GCTACACACCACCCGTACCATCCCATCACACCTGTGAGGATCAAGTCAACCCACCCCGCCAAACACACCAGTCGCAGGCAAGTTGCCATTTATAATATTTGTGGTTGAGCCACTTGAAATGCTATAGTCAAGCTGCTTTTTATAATATTTGTGGCTGAGCCACCAGAGTCATAATTATGTGTGGCATAGCCACTACACAGATTGTGGCAGAGCCACCAGAATATCATATATAGTAATATAATCGGCACACAGCCTTGGGTAATTATGATTGACACAGAGTCGTTAATTCATATGTTAGGCACATAGCCATTATCAGAATTTGTGGCTATAACAGTAGGCTACACTTCTCTTCATTCAGATTCCCACCCCATGCAACTTGATAAAATGCATCATTCATCACAATATACATATATAAAAACATAATATAATCATACATGTGTTACCAGACGATATCGAAGATAAAATAGACAATCAACCCAATAAGGGTATTTTGGTAATTCAGCCCAACGAGGGCATTTCTATAAATCGTCCCACTAAGGTATTCTAGCAAATCGACCCATAGGGGCACTTCAGTAAATTTATAATTTTGCAACCTAGGGGTATTTCGATAATTTATCATCCAAGGGTATTTCCATAATTTCGTAACCCCGGACTTAACTACTAATTTGGGGCATTAAAATTGAAACTGTCCATCTACGTCACATTGACTAAATTGACTCTAACTCGAGTAAGGAAATTTGAAATTTAGATCCGTAAATTTTCCTTGAAACTAAAATCCTATAACTTCTTAATATAATTTTTCCAGAATTTTTGGCTTAGCCGTTTAGTAAAATTTATTCATTAAATTTTCCCATGTTTCACTAACCAACGATTCTGACCTCACTTAACTTAAATTAAAATATCTCATTGTACAGTTTTTATATATTGCTCCCACTTATTTCTATTGAAAATAGACTCACTAAGGAATCTATACATATAAATTATAACTCATAATTAACTTTGTACAATTTTTAATAATTTTTCCAAGATAGAATAGGGAACCACGAAATCATTCAGAACCAGTCTCACTAAAATTAAAATATCATAGAATATAAAATTCTTCTTCCTTATTTGTTTCTTTCATATAAAAATAGACACAATAAGATTTATTTCTATATCTAATTCACTTTCTAATTCCCTTTATCCTATTTTTCATGATTTTTCAAAATCACATCTCTGCTGCTAACCAAAAACTGTATCATTGCAAAATATGGTTTCCACTATGAACATACGCACGCCCAAGTGGTCACAGATGTCGGTTTCCAATTTTTCGATCTTTCGACCGAATCACAAAACATTTCATGCAAATATTCAGAGAGGTGTGAGATTACACACCTGATTTGGATTTCCTAAAGAACCACTCTTCGTTGTCCCCTACAATCGTGATCCTTCCCTACTAGGTTCTAAAATCCAGCCTTGCACTTTGGCTATTGCAATGAGTTCCACCAATATTCGGGATAATCACCCACTTACCAATCAACTTCCGAAACCAAGGCTAAGAGAATGATAAGTAGCAGTAAAGAATGGCTTGAAAGTTTCGGCAAAACAAAGGAAGAATGAATAGGATGGATTGAGGGTTAAGGCACAGCAAGGGGACAAAATGAACAATGACTATGTATTTCGGCCAAAACAAGAGAAAAGTAGTTGGTAAAGAAAATGCCAAAATGTACAAAGCTTTGCAAAATAGCCAAGAGAAATTTGGCTCTCCCTTTCCCTAACAAAGCCGTGTGCCTACTACACCAAAGATGATGGTTGACCAATTTTCTTTCCAAAACACCTTCCACAAAATTGGCCAACATGTTCCCTATTCTTTCCTTTCCTTTTTCCTTCTTTCCTTCCACCCATCCTTTCCTTATTTCCTTAGCCATCTTTCCTAAAAGAAAAATTCTTCCTTACCATAATTGAAGCCTTGGCCAACACTGTGGCTGGATAGCACAAAAAAATAATCAAAATTTTCGCCAAGTGGGATTCGAACCTTTTCTCCTAAAGCCCTTCATGTAATGCCTCACCACCTTGCTACTAGCTTCTCTTGTGCTAGCTAAATACATACTTATTTCCTTAAACCTTGATGACACTTACCATCTCTCCTTAAAGTACTCAAACACTAAAATTTTCCTTTAGCCTAACTTGAACCCGAAACTTTCTAGAAACCCCGTAACTTTCCAAAATCACCTTCTTAATAAGTTCAACTTGAAATAAAGCCATTCTCTTGTTCTCAAAAAATTTTAAATGCTTCCGTGCTCAAGGCCCAATGGGCCCAATCCTACTAGGCCCAATTTTGGGATGTTACAATTCTACCCCCTTAAAGAAATTTTGTCCTCGAAATTTCCAATTATAGGAATAGTCGCACATCCTAGCCTAACACATTACACTTTCGTTGCGCACTTGATCTTAATAACACTAATTCGCTTTCTATCTTAATCTTGGAAACTCTTCACATTATCAAATATCTAATCCTCAGAAGCAAACAGGTATTTATCATTCATCATAAAATTTTCTACATTTAACCAAATCATACCAGTCTTAATGGTGATGGAACAATCCCGAGCCCTATGCTCCTTAGACCCGCATCTCAAACATGCTCCTGACCTCTTCCAGCACTCACCCGGATGACGCCTTCCGCAAAAATCGCAAGCCGAAAAGTTTGGACGTGCCTTAACACGCTTTACAGAACGAGATTGTGACCCTAAAGAACCGCGATCTATTTTCTTCTTACAGTCCACGCACCCAACTCGAAGTGCCTCACCGATTCCTTTAATCTCCTCTAATACCTCCTTAACTAACAGAGTCAGCTCATCAACCCCAGCTCGATCATGAGATCCTGTCTCAGCCACTGGCGACGCTGGTGCATCCATTTCGGCATATGTCCCGATGCCTCAGATACAACTCTAGCACCTCGTCCTCTACCACGTCCACGTCTACCACGTCCACGTCCTCTAGCGCTCATGTATGCTAAATCGATTTAATCTAATTAAAAGTCTTATGAATCAATATGCTATTCAATGTTTATTAAACAATGTTTTATGGAGTATAGGAAGTAAAGTTGTTTTTGCAAAACGTATCCTAAAGTCTCAATCTCTATAGTTTTAGCTCCTAAAGTTAAAAGTTCTAGAGTATTTCTATAGTCATACCACAATAATTTCCAAAATGAAAACATAAACTTACTTGACTTGGTACCGGATACCGTGGTGCCATACTTCCTTTAGAACATGCATGTACAAATTAAAATTTTAAACAGCTTTGAAAACGTTTTGAACCCAAACCATAGTCGAGTTTTGCAATCAGGCTCTAATACCATAAAATGTAATACACCAAACCCGACCCATGCATTATGACCGGATCTGACATGTCACATGAGAAAAACATGTTAAATCCTTTTTATTCGTACAAAAATAGGTATTTATTTGTTTTAATCAAGCAAACTAGTTTGATTTGAAATATTTGATAAAATACTACTAACCTCAAAGATTGATTGATAAATTGATAATTTGAATAAGAGATCTTATAAACCGTGACTTTTGAAAATATCTTTGATAATTCAAGAGAAAATTTTCGAGTTAAAAATACTCACAAAAGTTCTTTATGAAATCCATTTGTTAATCTATTTTGGAAAATATTTATTTAAGTCTTTAGAAAAATTCTCATTTAAAACAATTCGAGCGAAATAAAAGTACGTCAAACATAAAGCAAAAATAAAATATTCCAGAGGCCTTATTACAACATAAAAACCCAAAATAGTAAAGTGAACAAAAATAGAAGTCTAAAGTTCAAAATAAAACACCATTTCTGAAGTATGGCCTCCACCGAGTCATCCATGGCCCAAGTCCCACGTCACTGAGCATTACCTAAAAGGATTAAGAAAGAAAGGAAGGTGAGTTACAAGAACTCAGTGTGTAATATCCACTAGGCCTGGACCCGTTTAGCAACATCTTGGGCCTGAGCCCATAGCATAATCTTAGGCTGAAGCCCATTTATATAACACAACATATATATATATGTGCGATGTATGTAACCCAACCCATCCTAGTAATCCATCCGCTACACACCACCCGTATCATCCCATCACACCTGTGGGGATCAAGTCAACCCACCCCGCCAAACACACCAATCGCAGGCAAGTTGCCATTTATAATATTTGTGGCTAAGCCACCAGAAACGCTGCAGTCAAGCTGCTTTTTATAATATTTGTGGCTGAGCCACCAGAGTCATAATTATGCGTGGCATAGCCACTATACAGATTATGGCAGAGCCACCAGAATATCATATACGGTAATATAATCGGCACATAGCCTTGGATAATTATGATCAACACAGAGTCGTTAATTCATATGTTAGGCATATAGCCATTATCAGAATTTGTGGCAATACCACCAGGCTACACTTCTCTTCATTCAGATTCTCCCCATGGAACATGATAAAATGCATCATTCATCACAATATACATATATAAAAACATAATATAACCATACATGTGTTACCAGATGATATCAAAGATAAAATAGACAGTCAACCCAACAAAGGTATTTTGGTAATTTAGCCCAACGAGGGCATATCTATAAATCGGCCCAGTAAGGCATTCTAGAAAATCGACCCATAAGGGCATTTAATTAAATCGGTAATCTTGCAACTCGGGGGTATTTCTATAATTTATCATCCAAGGGTATTTTGTAATTTCGTAACCCCAAACTTAACTACTAATTTGGGGCATTAAAATTGAAACTGTCCATCTACATCACATTGACTAAATTGACTCTAACTCGAGTTAGGAAATTCAAAATTTAGATCCATAAATTTTCCTTGAAACTAGACTTATATATCTTCTTACGAGAATTTTTCCAGAATTTTTGGCTTAGCCGTTTAGCAAAGTTTATTCATTAAAGTTTCCCCTGTTTCACTGACTAATGATTCTAACGTCACATAACTTAAATTCAAATATATTAGACTCGCTAAGAAATCTATACATATAAATTATAACTCATAATTCACTTTGTACAATTTTGAATGATTTTTCCAAGACGGAATAGGGAACCACAAAGTCATTCAGAACCAGTCTCACTAAAATTAAAATATCACTGAATCTAAAATTTCTTCTTCCTTCTTTGTTTCTTTCATATAAAAATAGACACAATAAGCTTTAATTCTATATCTAATTCACTTTCTAATTCCCTTTCTCCTATTTTTCATGATTTTTAAAAATCATCTCTCGCTGCTAACCAAAGACTGTTTCATTGTAAAATATGGTTTCCACTACGAACATACACATGCCTGAGTGGTCACAGGTGCTGATTTCTGGTTTTTCGATCTTTCGACCAAATCATAAAACATTTTATGCAAATATTCAGAGAGGTGTGAGATTACACACCTGATTTGGATTTCCTAAAGAACCACTCTTCGTTGTCATCCACAATCGTGATCCTTCCCTACTAGGTTCTAAAATCCAGCCTTACACTTTGGCTATTGCAAGGAGTTCAACCAATATTAGGCCTAATCACCCACTTACCAATCAACTTCCAAAACCAAGGCTAGGAGTACGATAAGTAGCAGTAAAGAATGGCTTGAAAGTTTTGGCATAATAAAGGAAGAATGAATAGAATGGATTGAGGGTTACAACACAACAAGGGGAAAAAATAAACAATGTCTAGGTATTTTGGCTAAAACAAGAGAAAATTAGATGGTAAAGAAAATTCCAAAATGAACAAAGCTTTGCAAAATAGCCAAGAGAAATTAGGCTCTCCCTTTCCCTAACAAAACAGTGTGCCTACTACACCAAAGATGATGGTTGACCAATTTTCTTTCTAAAACACCTTCCACAAAATTGGCCAACATGTTCCCTATTCCTTCCTTTTCTTTTTCCTTCTTTCCTTCCACCCATCCTTTCCTTATTTCCTTAGCCATCTTTCCTAAAAGAAAAATTCTTCCTTACCATAATTGAAGCCTTGGCCGACACTATGGCTGAATAGCACAAAAAAATAATCAAAATTTGCACCAAGTGGGATTCAAACCTTTTCCTCGAAAGCCCTTCATGTGATGTCTCACCTGTAACATCCTAAAAATCTGAGTATCAATATGTTGCATGTTTTGGTGTTTAGCTTGTGAATGATTAAATTTATGTGCTTAATATATAGTCTTGAGAAGGCTTAGGATTTATTCGATATTAGAATAAATTTTAATTTTGAGTACTTTATTGAAGTGGATCAAGTGACCTTGATGCTTAAGGTAATTAAGTGGCAAAAACTAGCATAAGTGAGCTAGTAGTAAGGTGGAATAGGCGCCATGAGTGTAGCTTGAGGGGAGAGGTTCGAATCCCATGGATAGCATTTTGGTGACATTTATTTTTGCTCTTTCTTAGCAAATGTCGACCAAGCTCTATTCTTGGTAAGGATGGACTAATTCTTTTATGGTAAGGTGGCTAAAGGTTATGGCAAATATGTATTTAGGGATAGAATTTGCATGATTTTGGGGATAGGATTTCTAAACTTTTGGAAGGTGAAGGAACATAAGGCACCTCTTAAGGGAGAGTGTTTTGGAAAGTTAAGATGACCAAGTTTGACCATGTATTTGGACGGTTTAGGGGGCTAAAGGGGGAAGGCCGAATTTTTGGTGATAGGTTTGGTATGGTTAGTAGCTTTTGGGCAATACCATTTGGTCACTTTTGCTTTTACAAGACATTTTTTTTCTCTTTTCATCTCATGCTCTCAAAACCGAATGTGTATTGGCTTGGAAGAATTATCTTTGTTTCACCTTTTTGGTCATATTTTGTCAATTCAACTTGTGTCTCTTTTCTAGTGCCTAAAACATCAAAAACAAACATCATCTCTTCCTTTTCTCCCATGGTCGAATGCATCATTGTTTCAAACCCTCTCTCTTTGCTTTTCTCTTATCTTTGAAAATTTAAATCTTAAACCTCACATCCTTATTCTCTTTCTTTCTTCATTTATTTTCTTTTCAACCATATTTCCTTCATCATTTTTCTCACATGGCTGAATGTTAGACTACCTCCATAGTCGAACCATTCTTTTCTCTCCTTTGTTTTTATCAAAGTTGAATCTTCTCTTCATCTATATTATTTTGTTGATTATTCTTTCAACCTTCGTTTAAGCAATCGGTAAGAACTCTTTTCGAATCTTTCTTTTCTCTTCTTTTTCTTAGCGTATATGTACAAGTTTGGAAGGGTCTTATGATCGATTATAACATTTTTTTCTCTTAGACAATCTTTCATTTTTTTTAGTGTCATAAAGAAGGCCAAACTCAGAGTATTTGTTATCTTAGTGACTCGCTAGAAATCGAGTCGAAATGTAAGGTAAGGGTTCCTATCAAGGATTTCTATATTACTCGTCATATCATTATAGAAGGACTACTAATCGATTTCATTTTAGGGGAAGTTATTGCTTGATTCTCATCTCAAGAACACAAGGATATTTATTTTTGTGGTAAACAAGATAGGGACAAAAAGGGTTGTTAATAGCGTTTGGAAGAGGGGTGGTTCCGCTATTCCCCCTAAATTTAAACGAAGGGCTATTTTAGTAATCCGAGACTTTCCACCTGGTTGTGGACCCTCAGTCGAGGAGAATTGATTATTCAAAGTTGTTCGTAGTTCAAAGCTATTAGTGATTCGGGATTTCCCATCGGGTTGTGAACTGTCAACCGGGGAGAACCGACAAATAGTTGTCATTCGAGATTTCGAGGGTAAGGATTTAGATCGTTTATCATTAGTATAGTTTTATATTAAATATTAGTGTTCTAATCAAGCGTGATAAATATTTAGGTATCGACGAACGGGAAAGTATAGTTCTCACCGAAATCAGGTGTGTAACTTCACACTTATCTCATGGGTTATACTATGCCGTAAGTATTAGAATCAAACTCGTAAAGTCAGAAAAATTGGAAAATACAGTTTATTAGCACTTTTGGTGTGAAAGCATGGAAACAGTATTAAAGTTGTGAAAAATTATGGATTTGCCCTTAATGGGCTATATTGTTAAAAGGTGATATTTTGGGCCATATGATTTATTTTGATAAATTGGCCAAGTGAGAATATTATGAAAAGGGCCTCATGTGACTAATGGGCCAAAATTTGCTAGATCGATAAATGGGCCAAAATTTGCAAGATCGATAAATGGGCCAAAGTTTGCTAGATCGATAAATGGGCCAGAATTTGTTAGATAGTTAAATGGGCCAAATTGCTATTTTGGCTAATGGGCCAAATTGATAACTTGTAATATGGGCTTTTTGTTGAAATTTACCTTATGAATATATTGTTATACATTAAATATATATATACATGACTGCATGGGTTGGGATAATTGACGGAGAGAAGAAAGGCTTGTTGCCAAAATCTAGTTCGGTAGCTCTGCCACAAATATTTTAAATGGCTTAATGCCTCTACTTCGGTGGCTCTACCACAAATATTATAATTGGCTTAATGCATGCTATTGGTGTGTTGGCGAGGTGGGTTGACTTGATCCCCACAGGTGTGTTGGTTGGTATAGGTGGTGTGTAGCGGATGGAAATTAGGATTTGTTGGGAATTGCATATCACATGCATATTTTATATATATTTGATATATATATATATATATATATATTGTGCATTTGTAAATGGGCTCAAGCCTAACTAATTGCTTAAATGGTTTTGGCCCAGTGAACTCGGTAAGTGGGTTACACATTGAGTTCTAAGTAACTCACCCCATTTTTTTTACTCTTCTTAGGTAATAATAATTGATGGAGGCTTGGGCCGGGGATGACTTCATGTGGAGGCCATACCACGAATGATGAGTTATAAAAACTTTAAACTTCTATTAAGTATTTTTATTTATGTACTATTTCAATTGCGATGTAATAAGGCCTCCGTATTATTTTTATGGATTTTTATGTGGATGGATTTTAATATGTTTTAGTTACTTAAATGGGGTTGTTTAATTTTTTATAAATGTTTTCTTAAACTTGAGTATAAAAAGGTGGTTTTTCTTAAATATCACTCACTTGTAAAATTTTGTGAAAGCTCTTTTATAAATTTATTTCAACCAATTATTTAAGTTTTTAACCAATTATTTCTCTAAAAATCAAATTGTAAACTCTTATGTTTTAAAATCATGGTTTTCAAATAAATCTCAATTTTTGATCAAACTCCATCTTTAAAATCGTTTTGAAGAATTGTTTTCATTAAAAGCATTGATGACTGGACGTAAGTTTGAATTGTGTGGCATGCCAAGTCTGGTCTTAAACGAATAGGCTGGGTTTGGGGTGTTACATTTTATGGTATTAGAGCCAGTTTCAAGACTCGGCTGTGGTTTGGGTTCAACAACAATTTTTGTTTAAAAACTGCTTAAACTTCTAGATTTTATGTTTTAAAGGTAGTATGGCATCACGAGCATCCGGCATCAAGTCAAGTAAGTATTTGTTTATTAAATGTTTATTCTTATGATATGATCATACGAACACTCTAGAACTTCTAGTTTTAGATGTTGAAAATGGTAGAGATTGAGACTATAGGATGTGATTGCGAAAAATAACTTTACTTCTTATATCTCATAAAATATCGTTAATAAACACTGAAATGATATTCTGATTCATAAAACTTGTAATTAGATTAAATCGAATTAGTCATTATGAGCACTAGAGGACGTGGTCGTGGACGCGGTAGACGTGGCCGTGGTAGAGGATGAGGTGCTAGGGTTGAGTCTGAAGTGCTAGGTCATATGCCAGAAATGGATGCACCTACATCACTCGAGAGTGAGATTAGATCACATGACCATTCGATAGAGGACAATTCTTTGACTCAAGCAATGTTGCGAGTTCTAGAGAGGGCTGTTGGGACTAGAATTGGGCCAGTAGCATGTGGATCAATATCAGAACGACTCAAGGCAAGTGGTGCCGAGGTTTTTAGAGGTGTCTTCGGTGTAGCTCTGAATGTTGCAGAATATTGGCACGAGGCTATAGAACGAATTATGGATGATCTGGAGTGCACCGTCGAGCAGAAACTGAGAGGAGCCGTGTCCTTACTAAAGGACGAGGCGTATCAATGGTGGCTTACTGTTCGAGAAGGCACCGAGGCTGCATTGGGTACTTGTAATTTCTTTAAAGCTGCATTTCAAGGGAAGTACATCGGGACAAGTTGTGTAGATGCCCGGGGGAAGGAATTCCTGAATCTGGTTCAAGGAAGTATGACGGTGGCGGCTTACAAGGCAGAGTTTCTTCGCTTGAGTCGTTATACTCGCACAATAGTGCTGACTGATCATGAGAATTGTGTACACTTTGAAGATGGGTTGAATGATGAGTTGTGGGTATGATAGCCCCACAACAAGTACGGACTTTTACCTTGCTTGTAGAGAAAGCCAAGATAGCCGAAGAGACTAAGAATTCAGAATGCCAGAACCGAGAAAGAGCCAGAGGCAAGAGGGATTTTAAGTACAAAAGTTCTACTAAAAGGTTCCAGAAGAGGCCTCGAAATGATGAGCCAGCTCAAGCTAGAGCACCTGTGACTACCAATCAGAGTGGAGACTATGCCGACTGTGGGAAGCGACACATCGGGAAATGTTGAAGAAAAACTAGTGCCTGCTATAAATGTGGTTCCAAGGATCATCAATATAAGAATTGCCATCGACAGACTGATACAATTCAGGAAGCCCGTAACCCTGATACTCAGCCAGCTAGAGGCACTCAGTAGCTACCGAGAGGCCATGGGCCAGGTCGTGGTGGTAATGGTGTTGGTCGTGGTCAAGGCACACTAGGTAGAGGTAATGGCTTTAGAGGTAACACGGAGGCAAGACAGTCGGGATTGTCTATGCGGTCAGGCATCGTGAAGATGGCAATGCACCTGATGTGATAACTGGTACGTTCTTCATCTTTGATGTACCTGTTACTGCTTTAATAGATATCAGGTCTACTCACTCGTATGTTGCTAGTGCCATATTTGGAAACCTGAATATTAGATCTGAGATTACCGATAGAGAGATGACGGTAGTTAGTCCTTTAGGGTAGTCGGTAATAGTGAATAAACTGTTTAGAGACGTGCCCTTGGAAATTCAAAGAGAGATATTTCTAGTGGACTTGATGGAATTGCCTTTCGATGAATTTGATCTTATTTTGGGCATGGATTGGTTGGTGAAGCACCGGGCGCAATTGGATTGTACCAAAAGTGAATGTCAATAAGGACTGTGGATGATGATGAGGTAGTTATGATTGGTGAGCGAAGAAACTTTTTGGCAAATGTGGTATCTACTTTAAAGGCAGAAAAGTTGGTGCGGAAAGGGTATGGAGCATTCCTAACCTTCGTTAGTGCTTTGGATGCCAAGGAATTATCGGTGGAAGGTGTGAGAATGGTGAAAGAATTTCCAGATATCTTTCCTGAAGAACTTCCTGGTCTACCTCCAGATCGAGAAGTAGAATTTGGCATTGAGCTTTTGCCCGGAACGGCTTCGGTGTCCATTGCTCCTTATAGAATGGCACTGAAGGAGTTAGCGGAGCTTAAAGCTCAAATTCAAGAACTATTAGGTCAGGGATTTATTCAACCAAGTGTGTCTCCGTAGGGAGCACCGATTTTGTTTGTTAAGAAGAAGGATGGGTTGATGCGTATGTGCATTGATTATAGGCAGTTGAATAAGTTGACGATCAAGAATAGGTATCCATTACCGAGAATTAATGACCTGTTTGATCAATTGAGAGGAGCTTCAGTTTTCTCCAAGATTGGTTTGAGGCCGAGTTATCATCAACTCAAGGTGAAAGAGGCCAACATTCATAAGATGGCATTTTGGACTCGTTATGGACATTATGAGTTTTTGGTTATGCCATTTGGTTTGACCAATGCACCAGCTGCATTTATGGACATGATGAACCGAGTCCTTCAACCCTATCTAGACCGGTTCATAGTGATGTTCATAGATGATATCTTGGTATATTCGAGGAATGAAGAAGAGCATGACTCACATTTGTGCATCGTGTTGCAAATTTTGCGAGATAAGCAACTTTATGCCAAATTTAGAAAGTGTGAATTTTGGTTGAAGGAAGTGACTTTCTTGGGTCATGTGGTGTCAGTCGAAGGAATAAGATTTGATCCTCGGAAGGTAAAGGCTGTGTTGGATTGGAAACCACCAAAGTCAGTGGCTAAAATTCAGAGTTTCTTGGGTTTGGCTGGTTACTATAGACTTTTTGTTGAGGGGTTTTTGTTGATTGCTGCACCCCTAACTAAGCTGTTATGTAAAGGAGTACCATATGTGTGGACTATTAAACAACAAGAAAGTTTCAAGAAACTGAAGAAGATTTTGACGGAAGCGCCAGTTTTGATTCAACCTGAGGCTAGAAAAGAGTTTATCATTTACTGTGATGCGTCACACATGGGTTTAGGATGTGTACTGATGCAAAGTGGAAAAGTGGTGGCTTATGCTTCTCATCAGTTGAGGCCTCACGATGTCAACTATCCTACTCATGACTTGGAGTTGGCTGCGGTGGTGTTTGCTTTAAAGATTTGGAGGCACTATCTCTACGGTGAGAAGTCAATCATTTATACGGACCATAAGAGTCTTAAGTACCTCCTTACTCAAAAGGAGTTGAACTTGAGACAACGAAGATGGGTGGAGTTGTTAAAAGATTATGACTTCTCAATCTAGTACCATCCTGGAAAGGCTAACGTTGTGGTAGACGCGTTGAGTCGTAAGGTTGTATCAGAGTTGAGAGCAATGTTTGCTCATCTCAGTTTCTATGAGGATGCCAGTCTGCTAGCGGAACTTTAGGTGAAGCCATTGTGGTTAGAACAGATCAAGGAAAATCAGTTATCAGATGAGAAGTTGGGTCCTTTAATGCAACAAGTTGAAAGTGGTATAATAGGAGACTTTGGATTGAACAAGAATGGCGTGTTGTGTTTTCGTGGAAGAGTTTGTATACCCAAGATTCAGATTTGAGACAAATGATTCTTCGAGAGGCATATAGTAGCCCTTATGCTATGCACCCCGGAGGAAATAAGATGTATAAGGATCTTCGTGAGCAGTATTGGTGGCCAGGGTTAAAGCGGGAGGTTACTGATTTTGTGGGAAAATGCTTGACTTGTCAACAAGTGAAGGCGGAACATCAATTACCATCAAGTTTATTGCAATCAGTAAAGATTCCTCTATGGAAATGGGAGAGGATAATGATGGATTTTGTTACTAGGTTACCTTTAACATCTACTAAGAAAGATTCTGTTTGGGTGGTAGTAGATCGATTAACAAAGACTACTCATTTTCTACCGGTTCGTACGATTACTCGTTGTAAAAGTTGGCTAAGCTATATGTATCTGAGATTGTGAGGTTGCATGGGGTACCAGTGTCTATCATATCGAATAGGGATCCCAGGTTTACATCACGATTTTGGAAAGCTTTACATGAGGCGTTGGGAACAAAGTTAAACTTCAGTTCGGCTTTTCATCCTCAGTCAGATGCTCAGTCAGAAAAAGTAATTCAGATTTTGGAAGACATGCTACGAGGTCGTGTGATCGACTTCAGAGGTAGTTGGGAGGATTTTCTACCGTTGGTAGAGTTCGCGTATAATAACAGTTACCAATCCAGTATCCAAATGGCGCCCTATGAAGCATTATACGGTCGTAGGTGTCGTACTTCTACTTGTTGGACTGAATTGGGAGAACGACAGTTGTTAGGTCCTGAATTGATATCTGAGACGGAAGAAAAGGTAAAGGTGATTCGAGCGCGGTTAAAGGAAGCTTCGGATAGAAAAATTCGTATGCGGATCTGAAGCATAAATACATTGAGTTTGCAGTGGGAGATCTGGTCTTTTGAAAGACTCACCTTGGAAGAAGATTTTCAGATTTGGAAGGGCAAGTTGAGCCCTAGGTTCATTGGACCGTACCATGTGCTGAAGTGTGTAGGACCAGTGGCCTATCAGCTTGAATTACCTCCGGAGTTGAGTCAGATTCATAGTGTTTTCCATGTTTCTATGCTGAGGTGTTATAGATCGGATCCGTCTCACATAGTACCGGTAGAAGAAGTGGAATTAAGGCCAGACTTGTCTTTCAAGGAAGAACCAGTGAAAATCTTAGACCGCGATGTTAAGGTGCTAAGAAAAAAGACTGTGCCGTTAGTTAAGGTTCTTTGGCGTAATCATGGAGCGGAGGAAGCTACGTGGGAGCCTAAGGACGCAATTCGGCAACAATATCCTCACCTCTTTTAACCAGGTAAATTTTGAGGATGAAATTTTCTTTAAGGAGGGTAGTGTTGTAACATCCTAAAAATCTGAGTATCGATATATTGTATGTTTTGGTGTTTAGCTTGTGAATGATTAAATTTATGTGCTTAATATATAGTCTTGAGAAGGCTTTGGATTTATTCGGTATTAGAATAAATTTTAATTTTGAGTACTTTATTGAAGTGGATCAAGTGACCTTGATGCTTAAGGTAATTAAGTGGCAAAAACTAGCATAAGTGAGCTAGCAGCAAGGTGGAATAGGCGCCATGAGTGTAGCTTGAGGGGAGAGGTTCGAATCCCATGGATAGCATTTTGTGACATTTATTTTTGCTCTTTCTTAGCAAATGTCGGCCAAGCTCTATTCTTGGTAAGGATAGACTAATTATTTTATGGTAAGGTGGCTAAAGGTTATGGCAAATATGTATTTAGGGATAGAATTTGCTTGATTTTGGGGATAGGATTTCTAAACTTTTGAAAGGTGGAGGAACATAAGGCACCTCTTAAGGGAGAGTGTTTTGGAAAGTTAAGATGGCCAAGTTTGACCATGTATTTGGATGGTTTAGGGGGCTAAAGGGGGAAGGCCGAATTTTTGGTGATAGGTTTGGTATGGTTAGTAGCTTTTGGGTAATACCATTTGGTCACTTTTGCTTTTACAAGACATTTTTTTCTCTTTTCATCTCATACTCTCAAAACCGAATGTATATTGGCTAGGAAGAATTATCTTTGTTTCACCTTTTTGGTCATATTTTGTCAATTCAACTTGTGTCTCTTTTCTAGTGCCTAAAACATCAAAAACAAACACCATCTCTTCCTTTTCTCCCATGGCCGAATGTATTATTGTTTCAAACTCTCTCTCTTTGCTTTTCTATTATCTTTGAAAATTTAAATCTTAAACCTCACATCCTTATTCTCTTTCTTTCTTCATTTATTTTCTTTTCAACCATATTTCCTTCATCATTTTTCTCACATGGTCGAATGTTAGACTACCTCCATAGTCGAACCAGTCTTTTCTCTCCTTTGTTTTTATCAAAGTTGAATCTTCTCTTCATCTATATCGTTTTGTTGATTATTCTTTCAACCTTTGTTTAAGCAATCGGTAAGAACTCTTTTCGAATATTTTCTTTTCTCTTCTTTTTCTTAGCCGTATATATACAAGTTTGGGAGGGTCTTATGACCGATTATAACGTTCTTTTCTCTTAGACAATCTTTCATTTTTTTTAGTGGCATAAAGAAGGCCGAACTCGGAGTATTTGTTATCTTAGTGACTCGCTAGAAATCGAGTCGAAGTGTAAGGTAAGGGTTCCTATCAAGGATTTCTATATTACTCGTCATATCATTATAGAAGGACTACTAATTGATTTCATTTTAGGGGACGTTATAGCTTGATTCTCATATCAAGAACACAATGATATTTATTTTTGTGGTAAACAAGATAGGGACAAAAAGGGTTGTTAATAGCGTTTGGAAGAGGGGTGGTTCCGTTATTCCCCCTAAATTCAAACGAAGGGCTATTTCAGCAATCCGAGACTTTCCACCGGGTTGTGGACCCTCATCCGAGGAGAATCAATTATTCGAAGTTGTTCGTAGTTTGGAGCCATTAGTGGTTCAGATTTCCCATCGGGTTGTGAACCGTCAACCAGGGAGAACCGACAAATAGTTGTCATTCGAGATTCTGAGGGTAAGGATTGAGATCGTTTATCGTTAGTATAGTTTTATATTAAATATTAGTATTCTAATCAAGCGTGATAAATATTTAGGTATCGACGAGCGGGAAAGTATAGTTCTCACCGTAATCAGGTGTGTAACTTTACACTTATCTCATGGGTTATACTATGCCGTAAGTATTAGAATAAAACTCGTAAAGGCAGAAAAATTGGAAAATACGGTTTATTAGCACTTTTTGGTGTGAAAGCATGGAAACGGTATTAAAGTTGTGAAAAATTACGGATTTGCCCTTAATGGGCTATAATGTTAAAAAGTGATATTTTGGGCCATATGATTTATTTTGATAAATTGGCCAAGTGAGAATATTGTGAAAAGGGCCTCATGTGACTAATGGGCCAGAATTTGCTAGATCGTTAAATGGGCCAAATTGCTATTTTGGCTAATGGGCCAAATTGATAACTTGTAATATGGGCTTTTTGTTGAAATTTACCTTATGAATATATTGTTATGCATTAAATATATATATACATGACTGCATGGGTTAGGATGATTGACGAAGAGAAGAAAGGCCTGTTGCCAAAATCTAGTTCGGTGGCTTTGCCACAAATATTTTAAATGGCTTAATGCCTCTAGTTCAGTGGCTCTGCCACAAATATTATAATTGGTTTAATGCCTGCTATTGGTATGTTGGCGGGGTGGGTTGACTTGATCCCCACAGGTGTGTTGGTTGGTACGGGTGGTGTGTAGCGGATGGAAATTAGGCTTGGTTGGGAATTGCATATCACATGCATATATTTTTTTTATATATATTTGATATATATATATATATATATATATATATATATTGTGCATTTGTAAATGGGCTCAAGCCCAACTAATTGCTTAAATGGTTTTGGCCCAGTGAACTCGGTAAGTTGGTTACACATTGAGTTCTAAGTAACTCACCCCATTTTTCTTACCCTTCTCAGGTAATAATAATTGATGGAGGCTTGGGTAGGGATGACTTCGTGTGAAGGCCATACTACTAATGATGAGTTATAAAACTTTAAACTTCTTTTAAGTATTTTTATTTAAGTACTATTTCAATTGCGATGTAATAAGGCCTCCGTATTATTTTTATGGATTTTTATGCGTGGATGGATTTTAATATGTTTTAGTTACTTAAATGGGGTTGTTTAATTTTTTTATAAATGTTTTCTTAAACTTATGAATAAAAAGGGGTTTTTCTTAAATATCACTCACTCGTAAAATTTTGTGAAAACTCTTTTATAAATTTATTTCAACCAATTATTTAAGTTTTTAACCAATTATTTCTCTGAAAATCAAACTGTAAACTCTTATGTTTTAAAATCATGGTTTTCAAATAAATCTCGATTTTTGATCAAACTCTATCTTCAAAATTGTTTTGAAGAATTGTTTTCATTAAAAGCATTGATGACTGGACGTAAGTTTGAATTGTGTGGCATGCCAAGTCTGGTCTTAAACGCATAGGCTGGGTTTGGGGTGTTACATCACCACCTTGCTACTAGCTTCTCTTGTACTAGCTAAATACATACTTATTTCCTTAAACCTTGATGCCACTTACCATCTCTTCTTAAAGTACTCAAACACTAAAATTTTTCTTTAGCCTAACTTGAACCCGAAACTTCCTAGAAACCCCGTAACGTTCCAAAATCACCTTCCTAATAAGTTTAACTTGAAATAAAGTCATTCTCTTGTTCTCAAAAAATTTTAAATGCTTCTGTGCTCAAGGCCCAATGGGCCCAATCCTACTAGGCCTATTTTCAGGATGTTACA
Organism: Gossypium rotundifolium; assembly: GCA_025506655.1. NCBI lineage: Eukaryota > Viridiplantae > Streptophyta > Magnoliopsida > Malvales > Malvaceae > Gossypium > Gossypium rotundifolium. The sequence goes on along the minus strand of CP106730.1, from coordinate 73,504,515 downwards.
TAAACTCATTCAATTTATCACAAGTATCACATAACAAGGTGATATTAAACTACTAAGAATCCTTAAATTATCATTCATTCCACCCATGTTTTAGTTAATTACCTACATGAACATTCATTTCATCAAACTCATCAACTTTATAACATAAACTTGACAATATTGGCCAATTCACCATGGCCATTTACAAAATGAGTGTAGAACATTAATAGCCAACCTATTGGCCTTCAAATATGACATGACACAAAATGATCAAGTTCCTATACATGCCATACTCAACATGAATTAACTTTACTATACCAAAAGAACGGTTGATAGTGTGATCCGAGCTCCGATGTTCTATGATCTCCTAGCTAACTTGGCAAAACTACAAGGAAAAGGGAAAAGAGAGGGGTAAGCATATAGCTTATTAAGTTTGCATGAAATTCTAAAACAATATAATTGCTCACATTAAATCCATCCATCTATTGAAACAATAACAACATAAGTCTCAAAAGCTTAAGCATACTCATCTATGCTTACTCATACTTACTCTTACCCATCTCATGCCACATTATGGGTTTATAACTTGTATTTTCTCATGGTACCTGTGTCACTTATCACATAACTTAGCATATATACTATCAGGAGCTTAAACTCAAATCTTTATTATTCATAACATGAATGAAACTCAAGGTCTTCCATAAATAGTTTTGGCCCTATACCATTTTACACACTTGGCTTTTTTGCCCATAAACTAATCAGATTATCGTGATATTCAAACTCATCATGCATAAATCTCGATGCCCATGCCATATCCCAGATTTGGTCTTACATGAGATAACCCCTTGATGTCGATGCCATTCCCAGATATGGTCTTACACAGGATCTTATAGTTCAATGTCTATGCCATGTCCTAGACATGGTCTTACATGAAATCATACACAAATGTCGATGCCATGTCCCAAACATGGTCTTATACGAAATTTTCATTTGATACCGAGGCATATCCCTGACATGGTCTTACACGGGATCTCCTTTATTCAGTGCTATAACATGAGTATCCATGTCACACCCCTAACGCAAAACCGTCGCCAGAATAGGTTTAAGAGGAATTACCTAATAATCAAAATATTTCACATCCATTTCACGACACTAAGTCAATCATCAATCAAACATATTCAAATACGAGCATATAGTCCCTTATCAAGGTCTACGAGACTTTAAACACATGTTAGAAAGAGGTCAAGTCTAAACCGAACACTTACAAAAATTTTTAGAAGTTTAAATATTCTTCAATACTGCAAAGGTCACACGCCTATGCAGTCAGGCCATGTGCTTAACACGACTACCAGACACACCCATGTATCCAGGCCGTGCCAAAATAGAGCTTACATATTGACTTATCCCCATGGCCACTAGACACTCCTGTATGCCGTGGCTGTGTGAAATTAAGCTAGCTACTGACTTGGTCACACGACCACCAAGCACGCTCGTGGACCACGACTGTGTAACCTATTCAGACACACTTCGAAGTGGCCCTTGAGCAACACGGTAGAGACACACGCTGGTGTCCCTTGGCCATCTATACAAAATAGGCCATTTGCAAAGCCAATTTGCCAACCACACAAAGGTCATTCCTACAAACACAATTGAGCATTTTCTCACACACAATTTGGCAACTAAATACATATCAAAAGATCAACATATCATCCCATCTAATCTCATCTCTAATCATATCAACTTATATACCAACTTTCACAACTAAAATACATGCATTACCGAGCATGATTCATCCACATTATCACTAGATCATAATGGCATTAATCCATCATCAAACTTACCATTCATAAAAGATTTTCATATCATCAAGTCATACCATAATATACATCATATACCAAATCCACTCATGCATATAGCCAACATATATCTAGCCACATCACATGGCTATTTACACATTTCCAATATGTTTCAAAACAACTAGCCTATACATGCCATATTCAAATATACAGATCTTCAAAAGTACCAAAATAGATTGTCGATAGTGTGATAGTGAATGCTGAAGATCCTCGAATTTGAGCTAGCTTTACTGACACTGTAAAACAGAGAAGCAAATCACACAGTAAGCTTTCAAAAGCTTAGTAAGTTCGTAATATAATACATATTACTCAATAATACCATATCAATACATAATTAAACCATCACAAAGATAAATTGCACAATTAGGCTCATCATCAATCTCAACCATATGCTCAAGTATCTATTCATTCAACTCTTAATGCTATCATCAACCACATAGGTTCAAACGTACCTTGATCAACACATAGTTACTCACCATTCATGCTACTAAATTTCTCAATATTACCTCTCGTTCAACCTTTGCTATTCCTTTGATTTATTCCCACATTTAGTGCCAATATGTTAAACCAAACTTATATCGGTATCGCCAACACAGTGCCTATTCGATAAGTCAAGCTTCTATCTTTTCGTACACACAGTGCTAATCATTAAAGCCATAGCTTCTATCATTTCGCACACACAGTGCTAATCAACTCTGTATCAACTTAATTTTGCACACTTAGTGCCTCAATACTTGAACTCGTACATAACATATTCTATTACTTTAATATATATTCATTCATTTATCATCACATAGATATTAGTTAATTAGCAAGTATTATATCCGAACTTACCTTGGACGTCGATATACCAAAACGGTTGATTAATCGAGCTCTTTATCTTTTCCTCGATCTTGATCCGAACCTCTCCTTTCTTGGTCTATACACATTCAAATTCACTCATTCAATTACTAATTCATTCAATTTAGTCCACACACACATAATCAGGACATTTTATAAAATAGCCCTCACACTTTTACATTTCAACACTTTAGTCCCTATTTCATAAAATTATCAGATACACAACATTTCATATCACATATGTTTAGCCGAATTCTTCCCATGCTAATACAAGCCCACACATTTCATTTATTTCACATTCTAGTCCTTCAATTTACACTTTTTTCAATTTGGTTCAATTTACTCAAATTCACCAAAATTTCAAAGACAAAATATGTTTATCTTTCACCTATCTTTCATATTTCATCATCAACTAACACATAGCTCAAACATTCATCAATGGCATATCTCAAAATCACTATCAATTTCTAAAATTTAAGCATGGGTTTGAAAAAGCACGAAGCAACGATTACGAAAACGTAGAAATTATCAAAAATCGAGCTCAAAACATACTTCAATCAAGATGAACAAGGGCCAAATATCACAAAGCTATAAACCATTCTTTTTTCTTCTTCAAATTTGGTGGAAGAGATGAGAATATAGCCATCTCATTTGTTTTTTCTAATTAATATTAACTTATTAGTCATTTTACAAATTTGCCCTTAATGATATTAATATTAACAACCAATGCCATGCTATCATCTTCCACTAACCATAAAATCGGCTAATTGCAATTTAAATCCTACAAATTATAAATACAACAACTTTTAAGTACTTATCAATCAGCACAAAGCATTTTACACTTTATGCGATTAAGTCCTTTTTACTAATTAAGCACACAATCAATAAAATCTTCACACAGGCCAAAGCACATACTGTAAACACAGAGAATAATATTAAAATATTATTTTGACCTTAGATTTGTGGTCTCAAAACTACTGTTCCAACTAGGGTCTAAATTGGGCTATTACAACTCTCCCCCCTTAGGGATTTTCGTCCCCAAAAATCTTACCAGTGAATAGATGTGGATATTGCTCTCTCATAACATTCCAGCTCCCACATTGCCTCTTCAACTCCGTGTTTGTGCCATAATACTTTCACTAAGGAAATTCTTTTGTTTCTTAACTCTTTGAACTCTCGTGCCGAAATTCGAATCGGTTCTTCACTATATGACAAATCTGACTAAATTTCGACCTCAATAGGAGCAATCACATGAGAGGATCAGATCTGTATCGTCAAAGCATCGACACATGAAACATGTTATGAATCTTTTCTAACTCAGGTGGCAACATCAATCTATAAGCAACTGGTCCAACTCGTTCAATGATCTCATAGGGTCCGATGAACCTCGGACTCAACTTGCCTTTTTGCCAAATTGAAGTATTTTCTTCCACTGAGATACTTTCAGAAACATTTTGTCACCAATCTCAAATTCGATATCCTTTTGTTTCAAATCTGCATAAGACTTCTGACGATCTGAGGCCGCTTTCAGATTATCACGAATAACTTTCATTTTTTACCCAATCTCTTTTATCAAATCAACCCCGTGAGTCTTATTCTCACTCAGTTTAGTCCAATACAATGGAGTTTTACATTTTCGATCGTAGAGAGCTTCATACGGTTCCATTTTAATGATAGGTTGAAAATTGTTATTATAAGCAAATTCTATCAATGATAAGTGCTTTTCCCACGTACTTTCAAACTCAAGTATACAACACCTCAACATATCTTCAAAACCTGAATGATCCACTCAGACTGACCATCCGTCTACGGATGAAATGCAGTACTAAAATGAAACTTTGTACCTAAAGCCTCTTACAATCTCTTCCAAAATCATGAGATAAATCTCGGATCTCTATCAAATACAATAGATAGTGGCACCCCATGCGATCTCACAACCTCAGTAACATACAATTCAGCCAATCTATCGAGTGAAAAATCTATTCTCACCGGAATGAAATGAGCTAATTTCGTCAACTTGTCAACTATCACCCAGACTGCATATTTTTTTCCCGGAGACAAAGGCAATCACGACACAAAGTCCATCGTGATCCTTTCCCATTTCCACTCAGGAATCATAATTGGTTGTAACAAACCAGATGGAACTTGATGTTCAACTTTAACTTGCTTACAAACTAAACATTTCGACATAAAGTCAAAGATATCTCTTTTCATACCATGCCACCAACAAAACTATTTCAGATCATTATACATTTTCGTACTCCCTGGATGCACAGTCAAACGACTATTATGAGCTTCATTCAAAATTAACTGAATCAACTCTAAATTCTTCGAAACACAAATTCGATCTCTAAATCTCAAACAATCATCACTATCAACTCAAAATTCTAAATCTGAATTCAAATCACATTGAGCTCGTTTTGCTATCATTTCAACATCACCTCTCTAAGCATCGTAAATCTGACGTATGAACATCAGTCTCACTTTTAATTCAGCCAAAACTGAATCATCATCACACAGATCTATCTAAGAATTCATAGCTCGCAAACCACATAAAGACTTCCGACTCAAGGCATTAGCGACAACATTAGCTTTGCCCGGATGATAATCAATCACAAGTTCATAATCTTTCAACAATTCTAACCATCTCCTCTGTCTCAAATTCAATTCTTTCTGATTCATCAAGTACTTAAAACTCTTATGATCGGTATAAATATGACATTTCTCACCAAATAGGTAGTGACGCCAAATTTTTAATGCGAATACAATCGTGGCTAATTTAAGGTCATGCGTTGGATAGTTCTTTTCATGCGACTTTAACTGTCTCGAAGCATAAGCAATAACTTTGCCTTCTTGGATCTGCACATAGCCCAAACCATTTAACGATGCATCACTATAAATTATAAATTTTTGACCCGATTCAGGTTGAACTAACATAGGTGCCTCTGTCAATAGTGTTTTAACTAATCAAAACTCTGCTGGCACTTTTCTGACCACTTGAACTTAACATCTTTCTACAATAACTTCGTCAACGGAGTCACAATCATCGAGAAGCCTTTCACAAACTGTCTATAATATCCTACCAGTCCTAGAAAACTACGGACTTTAGACACATTTCTTGGAGGCTTCCATTCTAAAATAGCAGAGATTTTATTCGGATCAACTTTGATTCCCGCAGCTGACATAATATGCCCCAGAAAACCAACCTCACGCAACCAAAATTCACATTTACTAAACTTAGCATACAATTGTTTCTCACATAGATTCTGTAACACGGTTCTCAAATGCTCGGCATGTTGCCTCTCATCACAAGAGTAAATCAGAATATCATCAATAAACACCACAACAAAATGATCCAAATACGGTTTGAATATTCAATTCATGAGATCCATAAATATTGTAGGAGCATTCGTTAGTCTAAAAGGCATCACTAAGAATTCATAATGTCCGTACCTCATTCTGAAAACAATTTTGGCACATTGGATTCTTTAACTCTCAACTGATAGTAGTCCGATCTCAAATCTATCTTAGAAAACATTGTATCTCCTTTCAACTGATCAAACAAATCATCAATACGGGGCAACAGGTATTTATTCTTTATCGTTACTTTGTTCAACTGTCAGTAGTCAATACACACCTTCATAGTGCCATCTTTTTTTCATAAATAGCATAGGAGCACCCCAGGGCGAGAAACTCGGTCGTGCAAATCCTCTATTAGTCAACTCTTGTAACTAAGATTGTAACTCTTTCAATTCTGTTGGTTCCATTCTATACGGAGCTATTGAGATAGGAGTAGTCCCCGATACTAATTCAATTCCAAATTTAACTTCTCGTATTGGAGGTAATTTCGGTAACTCTTCATAAAACACATCTGGAAATTCACAAACCATAGGTACCGATTCAACTTTCTTCTCAGTCACTTTTGTATCAATCACGTATGCCAGATAGGCTTTGCAACCCTTTCTCACATAGTTCAAAGCTTTCATTACAGATACATAGCTGGTAACCCTTTCAAATCACTAGATTCAATTCAAACTATATCATTGTTCTGACTTCTCAATTCAATACTCTTTCTTTTACAATTCACTATGGCATTATGCAAAGTGAGCCAATCCATACCTAGAATTATATCAAATTCATTGAATGGTAGCAACATCAAATTAGCCGGAAAGCATATATCTCGAAACATCAATGGGCAATTCTTGCACACTTTATCCACCAAGACACACTTGCCTAAGGAGTTCGATACTCTAATCATAAATTCAGTAGACTCAACAGGTAGAGTCTTACTAGATACTAGGTTCATACACACATACGAATGAGTGGATCCTGGATCTATCAATGCAATCACATCAATATCAAATAGAGTAAAAGTACCAGTGATGACGTTTGGAGATGATACTTCCTCTCGTGCGTATAGATAGGCTCGAGCAGCTCTGGCTTCTACTCACATTTCCAGTGTTTCTGGGTGGTCTACCCCTAGCCTTCATGTTACTCGATCTCATATTCTGAACATTTTCTTCCTCAATCATCTTTGGGTAATCTCGAATGAAGTGATCTCATGATCCACATTTATAACAAACTCTATTATTATACTTGCCCTAGCATTCTCCCACATGTTATCTTCCACACTGTCTACACTCAGGTTTGTTGATTTTGGCACTTCTAACACTTGATTCAGTTGGAATTTGATCTCGTGAACCGATGCTTTGTCTCATACAATCTCTACTCGGATGTCCAAATAAAGCATCTGATCGATTGCTTACATCACTAAATCTCTTTGTCAATGGTTGAGAAAACTTACTCATCGATCTTTTTCTTTCATCTCGAGCTTCAAATTCAGCTTTCTTCTTTTCTTTACTGAGCTCCCGGCTTTACGGGCTCTTTCGACTAACACAACAAATTCATGTATGTCAAGTATCCCAACCAATAACTTAATATCTTCATTCAACCCTTCTATAAAGCATTTACATATAGTATCTTCGGTCGAAACACATTTTCGTGCATACTAACTCAATCTCACAAATTTCCACTCGTACTTAGTAACTGACAAACGTCCTTATTTTAGCTCAAGAAACTCTTTACGTTTCTGATCAATAAATCATTGACTAATATATTTTTTTTGGAATTCAACATGAAAGAGATCCCAGGTGATTCTCTCTCTTGGAACCACAGAAATCAACATTTTCCACCAGTTATAAGTCGTATCTCTCAACAAAGAAACTACACACTTGATACATTCATTAGGGGTCAATGACATCTCATCGAATACTTGAATTGTATTCTCAAGCCAAAACTCAACTCGCTCAGCATCATCATCAGCTGTGGCCCTACACTCTTTGGCCCCGTACTTAAGAATCTTATCCACAGGAGGCTTAATTAGATGGATCAGATCTATCACTTGTGGCACAACAGGTACTTATGGGGGTGGAGGTTGTGGAGTAGTCGGATTTATTCGAAAGAACTCTGAAAACCACTCACTCATCATTTAGAAGAAGGCTTGCTTAGCCTCTCTTCCTTCACTAATATCATTTGACCAAGATGTGGCTGGTGCTATCTCTTGAGCGGGAGCAGGTGCGTTACTCTCAACATTATCAGCAACTGCTTGATCGGGATCCATTACTATATGAAAACATATTTTCAACTGTCAAAATTCATCATACTATCGTAATTATATAAATATGGCATGTATAGTTAGAATTACACACGCTACGTTAGTTTGAGAATCGACTAAATCATAGCTTTGATACCAATAAAATATAACATCCCTAACCCAGAATCGTCATCGGAATAGGGTTAAGAGGCATTATCGAATAATCAAAACATTTCACATCCATTTCACGACACTAAGTCAATCATCAATCAAACATATTCAAATACGAGCATATAATCCTTTATCAAGGTCTACGAGACCTTAAACACATGTTAGAAAAGGTCGGGACTAAACTAAACTATAACAGTTTGGTTTATACCCTAGTCAAAACAATTATTTCGGGACCACAAATTTGAGTCTGTATAAAATTTTAATATTATTTTCTGTGTGATTGATAAGTGATTAAGCATGTGGTAAAGTTCCGTAAGCTAATTTGTCTATTTATGTGATTAATTTGATTAAAGGATTGAATTGCATTGAAATGAAAATTTCCATGTTTTATGATAATATGCCTATTTTTTATGTCTTTACAAGTGTGAGAACTTATGTGGCAATTAAGCCATTATCATGGTTAGTGGACGGCTAAGGTCATAAATGACCTTATAATTTTTATGTTATATATTTATGTATGAAGGATATTTTGGTAAATGCGTTATTAGCACATTATTAATGAAACAAAAAGATGAAAGTGTTCATCTTTTATTTCTCTTCATTTGACCGAAACTAGCAAAGAAAGAAAAGAGAAAACTAGTTAGGGTATTCAGCCATTGAATTGCTTGATTGATGTATGTTTTGGCTTTAGATTTTGATGATTTTTATGTTTTTGATATTGTTGCTTAGTCTACTATCAAGCCCATGTCTCAATTTTGTGTATTGATGATGTTCATGAGATGTGCCATTGATGAAATGGTGAGCTATGTGATGAGTTTAGTTGTTAATTGAAAGATTTGTGCTAGATGAACATACTTTGTTCTTGAATTTTTGATGAATTTAGCTAAATAGGGCTAAATTGATAACATAGTAACTTGAGGCACTAAATTTAAAATTTGATGGAAAATATGGGCTTGTATGAGATATATGAACATTTGGCTAAGCATGAGTATGTAATGATTTTGTGAATTTGATGCTTTGAGAAAAATAGACTAAATTGATAAATTGTGCAAATGTGAGGGTTAAAATGCAAATAGCCCTAAATGTATATCCTTGGATTGAATTGAATGAGTTAGTGAATAAAAGAGTTAATTCTAAATATGTATAGATCAAGAATAGAGGAAAACAGACTTAGATCGTGGGAAAGCAAAAGTAACCGAGTAGTCATTTCCATTTCCATGAAAATCGAATCTGAAGTAAGTCATTATGCAAATAAACTTATTCGTATTGAATTATGTATGTTCATATGACTATTGATAACAATGAATGTTTACGAGATGCTATGTACATGAATTTCGAGATAAGATTGACATAGTGACAATGTCTGAGAAGTCCTGTACAAACCTAGGAATAGATAGGATTAGCTATGTCATGACATAGGTATCTGTTCTGTTTTATCATGTAAGACCACGTCTGGGACGTTGGCGTTGATTTGAGATTTCGTGTAAGACCACGTCCAGGACGTTATATGAGATTTACATGTAAGACCATGTCTAAGACATTGGCATCGTATTGATTTGTGTAAGACCTTGTCTGGGACAGTGGCATCGATATATGAGTGATGTAAGACCTCATCTGGGACATGGGCATTGTACGACTATTTTGAGCTTTCTGAGTATCCTATTAGATTCCTATCAGTTCAATGGGAAAATCTGAGCTATGATTAATTACGTGAACGTATATTCATTTCAGGTACGTTTGGTATGTACATTAAGTGTGTATAAAAGGTAAGTACCTATGTAACTTTGATTTGAAGAAATGTATGATTGAATATGAGATTTTGAATGAAATACAAGAATGATTATGAAAGAGCTATGTATATACATATGATTCTTGAATTGATGAATGTGGTAAATATAGCTTAGAATATGGACCTAAGCATATATGTGAGAAATTTGCTATGAATATGAATTGTGTCAATGTTTCTACATGCTTATATGCTTTACATATTAAGTTTATTTGTATATGACTTACTAAGCTTTTGGAAAACTTACTCTCTGTGTGTGTTTTTCTTTGTTTCATAGATCGTCAAAGCTACAGAAGGCTCAGGGACCATCGAGGATCATCATCACACTACTCAGCTTGTTTTGGTACATTTTGGAAATGTATATGGCTAGATATGGCACGTATAGGCTAGTTATTTGTATACGTGTGAGACTTGAACTTAGCCATGTGATTTGGCTAGTTATGTATTGGTAATACGCTTTGATGAATGAGTTATATGATGCATATTTTTGGTATGGTTTGAAAGTATAAGAAATGGTTAAGTTTTTAGGTAAGTATTTGGATGAATTATGCTTATGTTATATATGTTTTAGTCTTGTAAACTTGGCATGATTAGTATTGGATTGGATTGTAGATATGGATGATTATTTTAATATGTTTTTGGTTGCCACATGTGCATGAGATGTGTTGGTAATTTGCTTGTAGGAATGACGCTAGTTGGGTGGCATTTTGGTTTTGTAAATGGCCTATAATGTCACACGGGTGTGGCACACGGGCATGCATAGTGACCGTGGGGTAAAGTCAGTAGCTAACTTAAGAGCACACGGCCATGGTACACGGGCGTGCCTAGTAGCCATGTGAAGAAGTCAGTATATGGCCTAAGAGTATACGGCCTTAGTACATGGGGTGCTTGGTTACCGTGGAGCCAAGTTAGGTTCAACCACGGGAAGGACACATGGGTGTGTCTAGCAGCCATGGGAGGCACACGGCCTGCCCACACGGGCGTGTAACCCCTTTGAAACTTTGAAAATTTTAAAATTTTGAGAATTTTTGTATGTGTTTTGGTTTTGTCCTGACCCGGTTTATAAGCATGTTTAAGGTATTTGACCATTATAAGGGACGCTTTGTTTGTGTTTATTATGTGATTGTAAGAAATGTTATGAAAGTTTTTGATCTGTCTGATAATTTTCTTATCCCTAATTGTAACACCCCAAACCCGATCTAAATGCTACAACCGGATCTGACGTGCCACGAAAAGGAAAAATGTTTTAAAACTGATTCGTTGAGTCTCGAAAAGGGAAAGTCGTTGTAAAACTAATAATTTTTTTTCAAAAAACGTCGAGATGTTTTGGAAAGGTGCAAAACATGTTGATATTTCGTATTATTTACTTTGGCATGATAAATACAAAACAAGTACTTATTTAGTTTTTTTTTAAACATTCGGTTCCTAGTTTAATTAACATAGTAAATACGAACTTTAGAGTCTATTAATAAAAACAAACCCAAAATAAAGTTTAGGCGGGGTTTGGGGTGTTACAATTTTGGTATCAGAGCCTGTTCAAAAGCTCGGTTGTGGGCTTAGGGCCCAAAATATGTTTTGGGTTTGTGAAATGATTAAGCATGGCACCTGAATCTCTGGCGCCGATCCACCCAGGTAAGTACCCTAACTTCTGTTGTGATATATATGTGTTGGGTTTTGTGGGCTTAGACGTAGCTAAGGATGATAGTACCAATGGAGTCTAGGTTAGACAAACAACTTCCTAATCCATAAGACTTAATCTTAATAAATGTAACTCAGAGACAAGTCATAAGGCTAAAGTGTGGCAACAAGCATATGCATGTCTAGGAGTAGATCCGGAAGAGCTTGGTATTTAAGCGGTCGAGTGACTCACCTCCTCTTCGCAGAATCTTACGGTGCATAGTGATTGTTCACTTTAGCCAAGCTGTGGTGTGGCAATAGGCATATGCATGTCTAGGAATGGATTCAGAAAAGCTTGGTATTTGCAGTCCTAGTGACTCACCTCCTTTTCACTAGAATCCTACCTGGTGCATAGTGACTATTCACCCTAGTTACGAGGGCGTGTCGACAGGCCAAAACTTACAACTAAAACCCGAAAGGGACCAGCCACACTGTTTTGTGGAAACCCTAGTTTTGAAATTACCAAATAACCCCTAGATTTGTGAAAATTACCTTAGATTGAGAAGTGACCAAGATACCCTTGGTTTATAAAACTACCAAATTACCTGGCTTGTGAAATTTTCAAAATACCCTCGAATTTATAAAATTACCAAAATACCCCTGGATTTGTAAAATTACCAAAATACCCCGAGTTGGGAAAAATTACCAAAATACCCTTATTTTGCCAAATCACTCGAAATTATATTTTGGAAAATTACAAAAATACCCCTATAGGTTAAAATTATGAAAATACCCTTGGTAGCGAAATGACAAAAATACCCCTAGGTGAAGGATGTGCTCGTATGAATGTTGAATGTGCATGTTTCCTAGAATTAAGAAGATTGAAAACTGTAGATAGGTTCGAACGCAAAAGAATCACTTTTAAAAAAACTATTTCTCATAAAATTGTTCGTGGATAAACAGTGAACAAAGTTAATAATTCATAAAATTCTTAACCAGATAAATCGAATGAGAAGAATGAGTACACAAGGTTGTGGACGTTCACCGCATGGTCGTGGTAGGGGTAGGATGGCCTTGTCGGAGCCAGCAGGGTCTGGTCATGGGTCTAGAAATGTGATGCCGAATTTGCCAGTGGTAGAAGCTGAGTTTCAGGACCAGACCGGTGGTAATGATGTAGTATTGCAGGCGGTACTGCGGGTTTTAAAAATGGTTGTCGAGGCAGGTGGGGGAGCAAAAACTCGCAAATCGGTGGCTGAGCGACTCTGAGCTAATAGAGCGGAGGTGTTTAGGGGGTGTCCGGTGTAGCTCCCAATGCTGCTGAGTATTGGTTGGAGGCAAAAGAGTGAATAATGGATGACTTAGACTTCTCGGCTGAGGAGAAGTTGAAGGGGATAGTATCTCTTCTTCAGGATGAGTCGTACCAGTGGTGGCTCACGGTCAGGGATGGTGCAGTGGCAGGTGATATCACCTAGGATTATTTTAGGGCAGCCTATCAGAGGAAGTATGTGGGGACTGGCTATACTGATGCGCAACGAAGTGCGTTCCCAAATTTGGTACAAGGGAATAAGTCAGTACCCGAGTACGAGGCTAAATTTTTAAGGTTGAGCAAGTATGCTCGGGGTATGGTGGCTACGGAACATGAGCACTGTGTTAGGTTCGAGGACGGGCTAAGAGATGAGCTGTGGGTTTTGATTGCACCCCAGCGTGAAAGGGAATTTGCCGTTCTCGTGGAAAAGGCCAAAATAGATGAGGAGGTGAAGCAAACCAAGAAACGAAATCAGGATAGGGGCAAGGATAAAAGGAGTTTTGGGCCATCAGGGTCTGGAGGAAGTGCTCAAAAAAGGAATAGATTTGGTGGGCGGATCAAGTCTGCGAGGCTCTTGCTCGATTGGTCGCCTTGGTGTGCTCGATGTAGGAAGTCTCATTCGGTGAATGTTAATTGGTAATAGAGGATGTTTTGAATGCGGTCGATGGAGCACCGTAAGGGACTGTCATGAAGTTAGCTAGGATCCAAGCCGAGGGTCAAGGGCGTGGTCAATTTAGAGAGATGGCCAGCAACCACAGAGGGGTCGAGGTGCGACTAGGGGTAATGGTAATGGCAATGGTCGAGGTCGTTGAGCACCTGGCTGAGGTGCTAGAGGGGCTAATGCTAGGCAACCTGGGTTGGTCTATGCAGCCAAATGTCGAGAGGAGGGCAACGCACCGGACGTCATAACCGGTACATTTATAATTTCTAAGCTATCTTACATTGCTTTAATTGATATTGGTTCGACACACTCGTATGTTGCTAGTAGTGTGGTAGGAACTCTGAACTTAACCTATGAGATATCTGCTAGGAAGATGACGGTAGTTAGTCCTCTAGGACACTCTGTGGTGGTAGACAAACTATATAGGAACGTACCACTAGAACTTCAAGGGGTCGTATTTCAAGTGAATTTGATGGAACTACCCTTTGGGGAGTTCGATTTAATCTTAGGAATGGATTGGTTGGTTAAGTACCAGGCAGAATTAGACTGTGCGACTAAGCACATGGTGCTGAAAACGGTCGAGGGTGTAGAGGTGGTAATGATAAGTGAGAGAAGGAATTACCTATCTAATGTGGTGTCCGCACTGAAAGCGGAGAAGATGGTAAGGAAAGGATGTGAGGCATTTGTAGTTTATGTTTGAGCTTTGGAAGGTAAGGAACCGGCTATAGGAAGCGTTGAGCGGTGAATGAGTTTGTTGATGTCTTCCCAAAAGAGCTTTCGGGTTTGCCACCGGATCGGGAAGTGGAGTTCGGTATAGACCTTTTACCGGGAACAGCGTTAGTGTCTATTGCTCCGTATAGGATGGCGCTAAAGGAATTGGTGGAGTTGAAAGCACAGATTCAGGAGTTGCTGGATCGAGTTTCATCCGGCCAAGTGCGTCTCCGTGGGGAGCGCCGATACTCTTTGTTAAGAAGAAGGACGGGTCGATGCGTATGTGCATAGACTATCGTCAGTTGAATAAATTGACGATTAAGAACAAGTACCCTTTGTCTAGGATAGACGACTTGTTCGACCAGCTTAAGGGAGCATCGGTCTTTTCCAAGATAGATTTGAGGTCGGGGTATCACCAACTTAAGGTAAAGAGGCGGATATCCATAAGATGGCATTTTGTACTCGATACGGGCATTATGAATTTTTGGTTATGCCATTCGGGTTGACGAATGCACCAGCAGCACTTATGGATATGATGAACCGGGTGTTTCAACCGTATTTGGATCGGTTCATCGTGGTATTATTGATGACATTCTGGTGTACTCAAAATCGGAGGAGGAGCATGACGCGCATTTACGAGTGGTGTTGTAGATTATAAGGGAAAAGCGTTTATATGCCAAGTTTAGTAAGTGCGAGTTCTGGCTGAAAGAGGTTACTTTCTTGGGTCATGTAGTGTCAGCTGAGGTGGACTCATGGAGGCCATACATATGTTTACTCGTAAATTTGTTTCTTTTATTTGGACTTATTTTTATTTGGGCTTTTGTTATGTAATAAGGCCTTGGGTATTTTACTTGGTTTCAGCTTTCAATTTGGTTACTGCTTATTATTAAATGATCAATATGAGATTTTCCTAAAATGATAATCAACCGTTTCTTATTCAAAATTACTTAAACTCAATTTTTCACAACAACTATAAAGAATACGAGTTTTTTTAACAAACGCACAGTTTTTAGACATTCCTTTCATGTGACATGCCAGATCCGATCGTAACGTTTAGGCTAGGTTTGGGGTGTTACACTAATCCAGTCGCGGATATGGGTTAGGGGTGTTACATTTGGTTGGTATTAGAGCTACGGTTTAGTCGATTCTCAGACTAACGTAACGTGTCAGAGTCTAGATATCATGCCATATATTTTAATTGTGATAGTGTGATGAATCCTGACGTATAAAATGTGATTTTTGTATACCAATGGATCCCGAAAAAGTCATAGCTGATGACGTAGAAAGTAATGTGCCTACTCCTGCCCAAGGGACAGTGCCCTCTGATCCGAGACCGGCTACGAGCGGTCAAGAGGGGGAAGCTAAACAAGCTTTCTTCCAGATGATGAGTGAGTGGTTCACTCAATTCGTAAGAAAAAACCCCACTATTTTACAACCCTCGCCCCCGGTTAATCCCCCTCAGACATCTGATATACCTCCGACTGTAAATTTGAATTTGTGGAATAAGCCTTCGGTTGACAAGATCCGTAAGTATGGGGCTGAAGAGTTCTGGGCTACTAATGATGATGATGCTGAAAAGGCTAAGTTCTAGTTAGAAAATACTATTAGAGTATTCGATGAAATGTCTCTAACTTTGGATGAATGCATAAAATGTGTTTTATCTTTGCTCCGAGATGCAGCTTATCAATGGTGAAAAACTTTGATTTCTATTGTTCCGAAAGAGCGTGTTATGTGGGACTTCTTTAGATCGAGTTTCAGAAGAAATACATCAGTGAGAGATTCATCGATCAGAAATGGAAGGAATTTCTAGAATTAAAATAGGGCCGAATAATGTTACTGAATATGAACGAGAGTTCATGAGATTAAGTTAGTACGCTCGAGAATGTATATCATCTAAACCAATAATGTGCAAAAGATTCGAAGATGGTCTTAATGAAGATATTCGCTTGTTAGTCGGGATCTTAGAAATAAAAGAGTTTGTTGTACTCATTGATCGAGCATGCAAAGCTGACGTACTCGGGAAAGATAAAAGAAAAGCTGAGTCTGAAGCCCGAGATATGAGAAAGAAAGTTCCAAGCAAATCATTTCAGTTTGCTTCGAAGAGATTCAGAGATGATCAAAGTCGTTCAAGAGATAATGTGGGATATTCGAACAGAAACCAAGCTAGATCGCAGATGAGTTCTGAAACCCCAAGAACTTCAGTGGCCAGGGTTGGTAATGTCTGGATTGAGAGACCTGATTGTAAACATTATGGAAAAAGGCATCCAGAAAGTTGTAGATTAAATGACAGAGCTTGTTTTAGATGTGCATCACTTGATCATTTTATTCGTGATTGCCCTGAGTCTGTTGAGCCAAAGATTGTTCAGAATCTGAGATCTGGTAATGCACCTGTAAGAGGAAGACCTTCGAAGAATGTAAGAAATGTTAGTGGTAGTCAGAGAACTACGAGAGACATTGTTGCAAGATCTAAAGCTAGAGCCCCTACCAGAGTGTATGCTATTCGAGCTCGTGAGGAAGTTTCATCTCCAGATGTTATAATGGGTACTTTTACTCTTTATGATACTTTTGTGATTGCATTGATAGACTCTGGTTCTACGCATTCGTATATATGCATGAATTTAGTATTCAGTAAGACTTTTCCTATAGAGTCTACTGAGTTTGCTATAAAAGTATCGAACCCCTTAAGTAAAAGTGTCCTGGTTGATAAAGTATGCAAGAACTGTCCGTTAATGTTTCGAGATATTTGTTTCTCTACTGATTTGATTTTTTTTCCATTTTATGAGTTCAATATTATTCTGGGTATGGGCTAGTTGACATTGCATGATGCTGTTGTGAACTGTAAAAGAAAGACTATAGATTTGAGATGTCTGAATAATGATATTGTACTGGTTGAGTCTAATGGTTTGAATGGATTGCCTGGTGTGATATCTGTATTGAAAGCTTAGAGATATGTGAAAAAGGGATATGAAGCATATTTTGCTTATGTGATTGATTCGAAAGTGTGTGAAAAGAAAGTTACATCAGTGCCTATTGTCTGTGAGTATTCTGATGTGTTTCCTGAAGAGTTACCAAGTTTGCCTCCGATTCGTGAAGTTGAGTTTGGTATTAAATTACTGCCTGGTACGACACCTATTTCGATAGCTCTGTATAGAATGGCACTAATAGAATTGAAAGAGTTAAAGTCACAGCTGCAAGAGTTAACCGATAGAGGATTCGCTAGACCGAGTTTCTTGCCTTGGGGTGCTCCTGTTCCGTTTGTGAAAAAGAAAGATGGCATGATGAGAATGTGTATCGATTATCGTCAGCTAAATAAGGTGACAATGGAGAGTAAATATCTGTTTCCCAGAATCGATGATTTATTTGATTAGTCAAAAGGGGACTATATTTTCCAAGATTGATTTGAGATCAAGATATTACCAGTTGAGAGTGAAAGATTCTGATATACAAAAAATTGCTTTTAGAACGAGGTACGGGCATTATGAGTTTTTAGTTATACCATTTGGACTAATCAATGCTCCTGCTATTTTTATGGATCTGATGAACAGAATTTTTAGACCGTACCTAGATCGATTTGTTGTGGTGTTCATAGATGACATATTGATTTATTCACATGATGAAGATGAGCATCCTAAACATTTAAGAATCGTGTTGCAAACTCTAAGAGAAAAGCAATTGTATGCGAAATTCAGCAAATGTAAATTCTGGTTACATGAGCTTAGTTTTCTAGGACATATTGTGTCAATTTTTGGGATTCGTGTTGATCCGAGCAAAATTTCTGCTATTCTAGATTGGAAACCTTCGAGGAACATGTCTGAAGTCCGTAGCTTCCTGGGACTAGCTAGTTATTATCCTTGATTTGTAAAAGGATTTTCAGTGATAACTACTCCTTAACTAAACTACTTCTGAAAGATGTTAGATTTGAATGGTCTGATAAATGTCAGAAAAGTTTTGATCAGTTGAAAACTCAGTTAACAGAAGCTCCAGTGTTAGTACAACCAGAATCGGGTAAAGAAGTTGTGATTTACAATGATGCTTCATTAAACGGTCTGGGATGTGTTTTGATGCAAGAAGGCAAAGTTGTAGCTTATGCCTCGAGATAATTGAAGCCACATAAAAAAAACTAACCGACGCACGACCTTGAGTTAGCTGCGATTGTGTTTGCACTTAAGATCTGGTGCAATTATTTGTATGGTGAGAAATGTCATGTGTTTTCGGATCATAAAAGTCTAAAATACTTGGTGACCCAGAAAGATTTAAACCTACGTCAAAGGAGATGGTTAGAGCTGTTAAAGATTATGAGCTTGTGATGGATTATCATCCGGGTAAAGTAAATGCTATTGCTGATGCATTGAGTAGAAAATCATTGTTTGTATTACGTGCTTTGAATACTCAGTTAGATTTGTCTGATGATAATTCTATGATAGCTAAATTAAAAGTGAAACCTATGTTTGTACAGCAAATACGTGATGCTCAGAAGGTTGATAATGAGTTGTTATCAAAATGAGCTCTGTGTGATTTGAATTCTGAATCTGAATTTCAAATTTTTAATGATTACTTGAGATTCCAAGATTGTATCTGTGTTCCAAGAAATCCAGAGTTGATTCAGTTGATTTTGAATGAAGCTCATAACGGTCGTCTATCTGTTCATCCGGGAAGCACTAAAATGCACCATGATTTGAAGCGACACTATTGGTGGTATGGTATGAAACGAGACTTTTCTAACTTTGTTTTGAAATGTATAATCTGTCAACAAGTGAAAGCTGAACATCAAGTTTCGTCTAGGTTGCTTCAACTGATTTTGATTCATGAATGGAAATGGGATAGAGTAACGATGGATTTCGTTTCGGGATTGCCTCTGACTCTGAAAAAGAAGATGTGATATGGGTCGTAGTTGATCGATTAACTAAATTTGACCATTTTATTCTTGTAAGATCTGACTACTCACTTGATAGATTAGCTGAGCTATATATTTTTGAGATTGTGAGATTGCACAGGGTAGCACTATCCATTGTGTCAGATAGAGATCCGAGATTTACATCACGATTCTGGAAGAAATTGCAAGAAGTTTTAGGCACGAAACTGTATTTTAGTACAGCTTTTCATCAGCATACTTGAGTTTAATGGTTCGTGGTAATAGTATTGCCATTGATTGAATTTGCATACAATAATAGTTTTTAGTCAAGCATTAAAATGGCACCTTATGAATCTTTGTATGGACATAAATGTCATACACCTCTGTATTGAACCGAGCTCAGTGAGAATAAGCTACACGGAGTTGATTTGATAAAATATTCAAAACAGAAAGTGAAACTGATTCGAGATTGTTTGAAAGCAACATCTGATTGTTAGAAGTCTTATGCAGACTTGAAACGAAAAGATATAGAATTTAAAATCGGTGACAAAGTATTTATGAAAATGTCTCCATGGAAGAAAGTGCTTCAATTCGGACGTAAAGGCAAGTTAAGTCCGAGGTTCATCGGACCGTATGAGATCATTAAACGTGTTGGGTCGGTTGCATATAGATTAAAGTTGCCCTCTGAATTAGAAAAGATCCATAATGTATTCCATGTTTCGATGCTCTGTAGATATCGATCTGATCCGTCACATGTGATTGCCCCATCTAAAATTAAAATTTGATCTAATATGACATATGAAGAGGAACTGATTAGTATCTTAGCTCACGAAGTAAAAGAGTTGAGAAACAAGAAAATACCATTAGTGAAAGTATTGTGGAATCAACATGGAATTGAAGAGGCAACGTGAAAGCCAGAAGATTCAATCAGATAGCAATATTCGACTCTGTTTAGCGATAAGATTTTTTGGAACGAAAATCCCTAAGGGGGGAGAGTTGTAACAGTCCAGTTTATACCCTAGTTAGAACAGTGGTTTTGGGACCACAAATTTGAGTCTGTATAAAATTTTAATATTATTTTCTGTGTCATTGATAAGTGATTAGCATGTGGTAAAGTTTCGTAAGTTAATTTGTCTGTTTATGTGCTTAATTTGATTAAAGGATTAAATTGCATTGAAATGCAAATTTGCATGTTTTATGATAATATGCCTATTTTTTATGTCTTTACAAGTGTGAGGATTTATGTGGCAATTAAGCCATTATCATGGTTAGTGGATGACTAAGGTCATAAATGACCTTGTAATTTTTATGTTATATATTTATGTATGAAGGATATTTTGGTAAATGAGTTATTAGCATATTATTAATGAAACAAAAAGATGAAAGTTTTCATCTTTTATTTCTCTTCATTTGACCAAAACTAGCAAAGAAACAAAAGAGAAAACTAGTTAAGGTATTCGGCCATTGAATTGCTTGATTGAGGTATGTTTTGGCTTTAGATTTTGATGATTTTTATGTTTTTGAGATTTTTGCTTAGTCTACTATCAAGCCCATGTCTCAATTTTGTGTATTGATGATGTTTATGAGATGTGCCATTGATGAAATGGTGATCTATGTGATGAGCTTAGTTGTTAATTGAAAGATTTGTGCTAGATGAACATACTTTGCTCTTGAATTTTTGATGAATTTAGCTAAATAGGGTTAAATTGAGAACATAGTAACTTGAGGGACTAAATTAAAAATTTGATGGAAAATATGGGCTTGTATGAGATGTATGAACATTCGGCTAAGCATGAGTATGTAATGATTTTGTGAATTTGATGCTTTGAGAAAAATAGACTAAAATGATAAATTGTGCAAATGTAAGGGTTAAATTGCAAATAGCCCTAAATGTATGTCTTTGGATTGAATTGAATGAGTTAGTGAATAAAAAGTTAATTCTAAATATGTATAGATCAAGGACTGAGGGAAAAGGACTTAGATCGCAGGAAAGCGAAAGTAACCGAGTAGCCGTTTCCATTTCCGTGAAAATCGAATCAGAGGTAAGTCATTATGCAAATAAACGTATTCGTATTGAATTATGTATGTTCATATAACTATTGATAATAATGAATGTTTACGAGATGCTATGTACATGAATTTCGAGATAAGATCGACATAGTAACAATGTCCGAGAAGTCCTGTACGAACCTAGGAATAGATAGGATTAGCTATGTCATGACATAGGTACCTGTTCTATTTTATCATGTAAGACCACGTCTGGGACATTGGCGTTGATTTGAGATTTCGTGTAACACCACGTCTGGGACGTTGGCATCGATATGAGATTTACGTGTAAGACCATGTCTGGAACATTGGCATTATATTGATTCATGTAAGACCATGTCTGGGACAGTGGCATCAATATCTGAGTGCATGTAAGACCTCATCTAGGACGTGGGCATTGTACGACTATTCCGAGCTTTCTGAGTACCCTATTAGATTCCTATCGGTTCAATGGGAAAATTCGAGCTATGATTAATTACGTGAACATATATTCATTTCAGGTACGTTTGGTATGTGCACTGAGTGTGTATAAAAGGTAAGTACCTATGTGACTTTGATTTGAAGAAATGTATGATTGAATATGAGATTTTGAATGAAATACAAGAATGATTATGAAAGAGCTATGTATATATATATATATATATATGATTCTTGAATTGATGAATGTGGCAAATATAGCTTAGAATATGGACCTAAGCATATATGTGAGAAATTTTCTATGAATATGAATTGTGCCAATGGTTCTACATGCTTATATGTTTTACATATTAAGTTTATTTGTATATGATTTACTAAGCTTTTGGAGAGCTTACTTTATGTGTGTGTTTTCTCTGTTTTATAGATTGTCAAAGCTACTGAAGGCTCAGGGACCGTCGAGGATCGTCATCACACTACTCAGCTTATTTTGGTACATTTTGGAAATGTATATGGCTAGATATGGCATGTATAGGATAGTTATTTGTATAAGTGTGAGACTTGAACTTAGCCATGTGATTTAGCTAGTTATGTATTGGTAATATGCTTTGATGAATGAGTTATATGATGCATATTTTTGGTATGGTTTGAAAGTATACGAAATGTTTAAGTTTTTAGGTAAGAATTTGGATGAATTATGCTTGTGTTATATATGTTTTAGTCTTGTAAACTTGGCATGATTAGTATTGGATTGGATTGTAGAGATGGATGATTATTTTGATATGTTTCTGGTTGTCATATGTGCATGAGATGTGTTGGTAATTTGCTTGTAGGAATGACGCTAGTTAGGTGGCATTTTGGTTTTGTAAATGGCCTATAATGTCACACTGGTGTGGCATACGGGCATGCGTAGTGACCGTGGGGTAAAGTCAGTAGTTAACTTAAGAGCACACAGCCATGGTACACGGCGTGCCTAGTAGCCGTGTGAAGAAGTCACTATATGGCCTAAGAGTACACGACCTTAGTACACGGGGGTGCTTGGTGACCATGGAGCCAAGTCAGGTTCGACTACGGGGAGGACACATGGGTGTGTCTAGCAGCCATGGGAGGCACACGGCCTGCCCACACGGGTGTGTAACCCCTGAAACTTTAAAAAGTTTAAAATTTCTGAGAATTTCTGTATGTGTTTCGGTTTAGTCCCGACCCGGTTTATAAGCATGTTTAAGGTCTCATTGACCATTATAAGGGACACTGGATTTGTGTTTAGTGTATATTGTAAGAAATGCTATGAAAGTTTTGATCTATCTGATAATGCTCTTAACCCTAATCTAGCGGTGGATACGGGATAGGGGTGTTATAGAACACTTACGAAAATTTTTAGAATTGTAAATATTCTTTAATACTGCAAAGGTCACACGCCTGTGTAGTCAGGCTGTGTGCTTCACATGACTACCAGACACACACATGTATCTAGGCCATGCTAAAACAGAGCTTACATACTGACTTATCCCCACGGCCATTAGACACGCCCGTATGCCATGGCCGTGTGAAATTAAACTAGCTACTGACTTGGTCACACGGCCACCATGCACGCCCGTGGACCACGACCTTGTAACCTGATCAGACACACTTTGAAGTGGCCCTTGAGCCACATGGCAGAGACACACGCCTGTGTCCCTTGGCCATGTTTGCAAAATAGGCTATTTGTGAACCCAATTTGTCAACCACAAAAAGTTCATTCCTACAAACACAATTGAGCATTTTCCCACACACAATTTGGCAACTAAATACATATCAAAAGATCAACATCATCCCATCTAATCTCATCTCTAATCATGTCAACTTATATACCAACTTTCATGACTAAAATACATGCATTACCAAGCATGATTCATCCACATTATCACTAGATCATAATGGCATTAATCCATCACCAAACTTACCATTCATAAAACATTTTCATACCATCAAGTCATACCATAATATACATCATATACCAAATCCACTCATGCATATAGCCAACATATATCTAGCCACATCACATGGCTATTTACACATTTCCAATATGTTTCAAAACAACTAGCCTATACATGCCATATTCAAATATACACATCTTCAAAAGTACCAAAATAGATTGTCGATAGTGTGATAGTGAATGCTGACGATCCTCGGATTCGAGCTAGCTTTACTGACACTGTAAAATAGATAAGCAAATCACACAGTAAGATTTCGAAGCTTAGTAAGTTCATAATGTAATACATATTACTCAATAATACCATATCAATACATAATTAAACCATCACATAGATAAATTGCACAATTAGGCTCATCATCAATCTCAACAATATGCTCAACTATCTATTCATTCAACTCTTAATGCTATCATCAACCACATAGGTTCAAACGTACCTTGATAAGCACATAGTTACTCACTATTCATGCTACTAAATTTCTTAATATTACCTCTCGTTCAACCTTAGCTATTCCTTTGATTTATCCGCACACTTAGTGCCAATTTCATAACTGAAACATAAACATCACCGCACACTTAGTGCCAATATGTTAAATCGAACTTATATGGATATTTCACACACAGTGCCTATTTGATAAGCCGAAGCTTCTATCCTTTCGCACACACAGTGCTAATCATTAAAGCTGTAGCTTCTATCGTTTCGCACACACAGTGCTAATCAACTCTGTATCAACTCAATTTCGCACACTTAGTGCCTCAATACTCGAACTCATACATAACATATTCTATTACATTAATATACATTCATTCATTTCTCATCACATAGATATTAGTTAATTAACAAGTATTATATTCGAACTTACCTCGGACATTGATATATCGAAATGATTGATTAATCGAGTACTTTGTCTTTGCCTCGATCTCGATCTAAACCTCTCCTTTCTTGGTCTATACATATTCAAATTCACTCATTCAATTACTAATTCATTCAATTTAGTCCACACACACATATTCAGGGTATTTTACAAAATAGCCCTCACATTTTCACATTTTGACACTTTAGTCCCTATTTCATAAAATTATCAAATACACAAAATTTCATATCACATATGTTTAGCCAAATTCTTCCCATGCTAATACAAGCTCAAACATTTCATTTATTTCACATTTTAGTCCTTCAATTTACACTTTCTCAATTTGGCTAAATTTACTCAAAATCACCAAAATTTCAAAGACAAAATATGTTTATCTTTTACCTATCTTTCATATTTCATCATCAACTAACACATAGCTCAAACATTCATCAATGGCATATCTCAAAATCACTATCAATTTCTAAAATTTAAGCATGGGTTTGAAAGAGCACGAAGCAACGATTACGAAAATGTAGAAATTATCAAAAACCGAGCTCAAAACATACCTCAATCAAGATGAACAAGGGCCGAATATCACAAAGCTATAAACCCTTCTTTTTCTTCTTCAAATTCGGTTTAAGAGATGAGAATATAGCCATCTCATTTGTTTTGTTTAATTAATATTAACTTATTAGTCATTTTACATATTTGCCCTTAATGAATATTAATATTAACAACCAATGCCATGCTATCATCTTCCACTAACCATAAAATGGGCTAATTGAAATTTAAATCCTCCAATTATAAAGACAACAACTTTTAAGTACTTATAAATCAGTACACAATATTTTACGCTTTATGCAATTAAGTCCTTTTTTCTAATTAAGCACACAATCAATAAAATCTTCACAGAAACTTCACACAGGCCAAAGCACACACCGTAAACACAGAGAATAATATTAAAATATTATTCTGACCTCATATTTATGGTCTCGAAACCACTGTTTTGACTAGAGTCTAAACCGGGCTTTATAATCCTAATTATTTCGAATCTTTATCTGGAATTTCACTTAGCTTATTTTCACCATTTCCTGATCGACGCTTTATCACTCGATTTTCAAGTAATAACATACATTATCATAATATAAAGTAGTTTCAAATAATGAACATTATGAAACTTTAACTTCATACAAACTTACCTCGATTCTTAAAATGTGTATCGATGCTCGATTTAGTCCTCGATTTTGTTCTTGCCTCGATTTTGATCTAAGCTTCATGTTTCTTAATCTATAATAATAATTTCACTTGTTAAATACACGCAATGGCTAAATCGACTCATAATTCATATTTTAAAAAATTATAATTTTACCCCCCAAACTTTTACATAATTACACTTTTACCCCTAGGCTCTTAAAATAATTTTTATTCCACTTTCTTACATTTCAAACCTAGCCAAATCATATTCTCAACTATAAAAACATCTAATTTTCACTATTTCCCTAATGTATCACCATTTCTACAACTTTTACAAATTAGTGCTTTTATGCATTTTTCATGAAAATCACTTAGAAAAAATATTATTCTTCCATAAAACATCAAAATACGTGCATTTCATACATGGGTAAATTTTTTAACATAAATCCTAGCTCAAAATATAGCTAGAAATAGCTAAATCGAGCTATGATGGTCTCAAAATTACGAAGAACATTAAAAACGGAGCTAGGATGCACTTACTCTCAAGCTTAGAAGTTGAAGAAACACTAGCTATGTCTTCCTTGTGATTTTCGGCCAAGGGGAAGAATATGGACACCATTTTTTACTTATTTTCCCTTTTTATTCTTTTATTAACTAAATGACAAAAATGCCCTTAATGATCCTTTCTTGAGATTTTTCCTTCCCATGTCTATTTTTGCCCATCATCAAATATATTGGTCTAATTGCTAAATAAGGGCCTCTAGTAATTTTTATAATTCTATTTCATACTTGAATCTTCTAGAATCTCATATTTCCTACTCTTTGCAATTTAGTCCTAATGGACAATTTAATCACTAATTAATAAAATTTCATCATGAAATTTTTACACAATCATGAAATCACCTCATAAGACTCATAGAAATCGTAAAACTCATGTTTCTATTTTGGATTTGTGGTCTCACACCACTATTCCAATTAGGCTCTAAGTCGGCTGTTACAATTCTAACCCCTTAAGGATTTTCATCCCCGTAAATCTTACTAGTGAAAAGGTTTGGCTATTGGTTACTCATAACCTCACCGAGCTCCCATGTAGCCTCTTCTACCCCATGTCTTTGCCATAATACTTTCACAAGGGCTATTGAAACACCCCACACCCGACCCAAGAGCCTGAACCGGATCTGGTATGTTCCTAAAGTAAACCGGTTTCAAAGATTTTTGTTACTTAGAGAAAATTTGTAAAATATTTAGAAAAATGTTGTTGTGAATTGGGCTTAGATTGGAAACCCATTTAATTAATCTTGTAAATCCAATTTTATTAAGGTGACAAAATAATTTTTAGGGTTTGTAAAAAAATATATATCACTTTAACTTTAGTCATATTTAGTTAAGTAATATAATAGTAAAAAGTAAAGCAAAGTAAAGAAAATCCATTGGGCCTTATGGCCTTATTACATCAAGTAAAACCCAAAATAAAATTAAAAGAACTAAATAGAAATAAAGTCCAAATTTAAACGTAATCTTCAAATGAGACATGGCCACCTCAAGGTCTACCGGCCCGGTCCATCACTATTCATCACCTGAAAATAATTCCCACAACGGGGTGAGTCAACAGACTCAATGTGCACACAGTACTAACATTCAACAAATCAGGCATACATGCTCATATCAATTTCATATTCAAATAAAAACGATGATGCAACCCATCCCAAGCCTAAGGGTCCATCCGCTACACACCACCCGTACCTGCCAGTCACACCATGGGGACTACTAAGTCAACCCTCCATCCGCTACACACCATCGAAGGCAGTCGCTGCAGTCGACGTGCTCATCGCCCATATAATTTGTGTCATTAGACACCATATTCAAATAATGTAATCGAAGTTACCAAATTCAAATATTTGTGACCGTAGTCACCATATAACGTTGGTGAGACAGAAGTCAACACCTTCTAACGTTGGTGAGACCGAAGTCAACACCTTCTTCCCTTTCACATAAATCCGAATGCCCCAAAAATATATATCATGCATAACATACTTAATTTCATAATCATATACATATATTCACATGTTATAAAATAACATATTTCATAATCCTATCGAAGTAGGAAACGTACCTGAGTACTTTTGTACCACATTAGAGTACTTAGCCATATTCATATTCTTACGTATAATCACATAATAAAATAATTGACATATGAAATATCGAAAGTTAGTGTGCGTACACACCGATTTGCTTAATAGATTCCTTGAAATCTCAAGAACGATCTACCGATCTAGATTTTTACTCCTATATTCGACCAACCATTAAAATATATTAACAAACTTATTTGGCTTAAAACCAAATCCAAGTAGGATTTGTATTACTTACCTTGTTTGCTTAGAATTTGGATGTTTGTAAATCAAATCCCAAAATTGCTAGTATTCCTTTTCCTTGAAATCGGCTAACACTAGCCATGTAACCATGTCGTTTTGGCTTTTGAAATAATGGGAAATAATCCTAAATATCAAAAAACAAGCCTTGGCGAATATCACCTACCTTACAAATTCCAAATCAAAAGGATTCCTTGCCTTATAGCACTCGTCGACATCCCTAAGCATCATATGTTAAATTTAATTTAACATATAAATCATAACCTTTAACCAAATGTATTTATCTTACCTTAGATCCTCGAATTTCCCTAAAGATTCCTCCTTGTATTCAACTATTGTAAAAGAACCCGAGAGATCCTTATAGATTCACCATAAGACAAAAATAGGGATTAGACCCTTCTCTTTCGGCAAATAGAAAAAGAAAGGACTTGATTAATGCTTAGCCTTACCTTTAATGCTTTGATTGATTGCTTCCTTGCCTATAGTCACAGAGTTTGGCTATGAAGTTTTAATCGAGGATCAAAGAGTGTTTTGGCTCGACAATAACAAAGGAGAGGAGAAGAAAATAGAAGAAGAAGAGATGGATTTTGCTTAATGAGAAATTCGCAAAAGAGGGGAGAGAGCAAGGGATTTTCGCTACTTGGAAAGATGAGAGAAAAGACCTTGGGTTCTCCTTTTATAGCCGAATTTTCTAGGCCAAGAGTCCTTGACTTGGCCACCACTCTCCTTAAGATAATATTATCTCCTTTATCTAAAAATAAAAGCATTTAATCTATTAATTATCTCCTCGATAATCCAAATTTAAAATCCCTTATTTATCACTTAATAATCAAGTTTTAATAAAATAAAACTCCTCCTTTCTAGAAAATAGGTGCCGTCCACCCTCTTACTTAGGGAAGCAAAAATAAACCTTCATTATTTGCTTCCTAGGTGACTCGAACTCGGGCCCATTCCTCTTACACATGGTGCCATTTCCATGAGCCTTAAGTGACACCTTTAGGCCACTTTTCCAAGCCCGATTGTGTGTCAAATTTCACCAACTTTTTCTTTTAAGGCCCTCTTGCCCTTATTTCCCATTTTGAACTTTAAAATTTGTCATTAAGATTATTTCTAAGTTTCCTAAAATTTTGATCGGCTCAGAACTTGCCATTTTTCTTACATCTTCAAGTTTCCAAAATGTTCGTGTTTCCAAAATGTTCGTGTTTCCAAAATGTTCGGGTTTCCAAAATGTTCACTTTCCTAATTTACTTAGGTTTCCAAAATGTTCACTTTCCTAATTTGCTTAGGTTTCAAAAATGGTCATTTTCCTATTTCCAACATAACATTTCCATGCATTCTCGTGTTTCCAAAATCATTCCAAATTTATTCCAAAACACATAAAAGATGTCTTTTTGTACAATTAGGCCAAAATGCATAGGCCCTTTTCAGGATGTTACGTTCTACCCCTTAAAAATAATTTCCTCCTCGAAATTACTTACTATCGTTCATCCGTACAGTCTAACTCACCACACTACGCTATTGCAGCGCACTCTGATCTTAAAGAACTATCATACTTACTAGGCACATTCTCTAAGTTCACAATCAAGGTTCCATATACTTCATTAGCAACATAAGATCGAACTAATCTTATAGCGAGTAAAGTAATAATGTATAATCCATAAATAAGAAACTTACTCGTTGTCTCGTCTGAGTGCGTCACTATCCTCGCGACGGCCGACTGCATAAACTAACCTTGGCTGCCTTGCTTCTGAACCTTCAACACCTCCACTTGGTGCTCCACGACCTTGGCCGGAACCATTACCTCTGTTATTCGAACCTCGACCTCGTTGAGGCTACTGTCCTCCCCTACCAGCCTGATTAACATGCTGAGTTGCTGGCTGTTTGTCATCTGATATTTTTGGACAATCCTTGAACATATGGTCCTTGGACCCACACTTAAGACATGCTCCTGTCTTTCTCCAACACTCACCTAAATGCTTCTTTCCACAATGCTCACAAGGATGATATCGCCTCGGTACCAACTTATCGATCCTTTGGCCCATCGGTTCTAGGCCTCTTATTCCTCGATGATCCGCATAATCCAAAACCTCTTTCCGGCCTATTTCGATCGTTGTTCGCTTGATAGAATCCTTAATTCCCTCGACCACTTTAGCCTTATCCACCAAAGCAGAGAATTCCGCTCGATGCGGTGCTATCAACGCCTCAGATCGTTCCTCATCATCCTCAAATGGACACGGTGTTCATGCTCGATTGCCACTACCCTCGAGCATAGCGGCTCAATCTCGTGAATTTCGCCTCATATTCTGCGAGACTTACTCCTTGCACCAACCCTAGAAAAGCCTTCCTTTGTTCATCGGTATACCTAGTTCCCACATACTTCTTCCAAATGCCTCTTTAACATACTCCTGTGTCAAGTTGTCACCGTGGTACCATTTCGAATAGTTAACCACCAGCGATACGCTTCATCGCGAACAACGCCACCATCCTTTTAACTTTTCCTCTGGAGTCAGATCGAGCTCATCCATGATACGCTCTGTTGCTTCCAACCAGTACTCAGCTGTACTGGGTGCCACATTAGATACTCCTCAAAACATTTCCGCTCCATTTGCTTGGAGCCGTTCAGGTATCGACTTTTGTTTTCCTGAATTTCCTCCGGCACCTGCCACCAATTTGAAAACTCGCAAGACCGCGACTGCGATCTTCTTCCGTCGAGCTCGCCGCTCAACATTAATAGCTGGGGGTGGTGGTGGCGGTGGCATTTCATTGTCGGACCCTTGATCCGATCTAACGGGTTCCGACACGGTCATCCTTCCTCTACCTCAACCACGATGACCACATCCTCTAGAGCTCATTTTCTAGCGTCGAGATCTGATTAAGAAATTTTATGGATTAGTCATTGTTCCACTTTTTACCCGCGAAGGAGTTTTATGAAAAAGGATTTAAGAGTGGTTCTTTCGTATTCATACAATCACACAATTTTTCCATTCATTCATTCATCCATCAAACAAGTATGAACTTTCGTTCATTCAGAGAAACGTTGTAGTTTTTGTTGTTGTTGTTTTCCACTACCCAGGGGTATTTTCGTAATTTTGTCCTACAGGGGCATTTTCATAATTTTCCAAAAGAAAAATGTTCCTTGGCATTTTTGTCAAAAATTAATTTGAAAATTTCAAAGTCTCGGGGTAATTTGGAAAAATTTTAAAATCCGGGGGTATTTCGGTAATTTTTGACCTCAGGGGTATTTTGGTAATTTTTTCACAAATTAGGGTAAATTTGTAATTTTAATAAATCAGGGGTATTTCAAAAGTTGTAAAACTTTGAGGATTCTTTCCGAAAATTGTTCCTTCAAAAATGGGGATCTTACAAAAAAAAATTTTGGAAATCAGGGTCATTTTGGTAATTTTGTAAATTAGGGGTAATTTTGTAAATTTTTTTTCCAAAATTAAGGTATTTTTGATATTTTGCAAATTAGGGTTTTTGAATGTTTATGAAATAATGAAATTTTGGTAAAGTGTTGAGTAGTTGAACATTTTATAAACCAAGCATTTTGGCATTTTGGTTGTTTTTTAAATTAGGAGTTTTTCGAAAATGTTGTAAAAATAATTTTCTCGATTTAAAAGAAAGTTTTAAAAGTTTGAAAAACTAGGGTTTGTTGTTTTGTTCTCTCTTTTTTTAAACATGGCTAGTTCCTTTCGGTTTTAGTCATTATGTTTAGCCTATGACCGAGCCCTCTTGATCGTGGTGAACCAAAGCTACGCACTGTGAAAGATTCATGTGGAGAGGAGGTGAGTCACACTGACCGCTTAAATACCAAGCTCCCACCAAACCATTCCTAGACATGCGCATGAGGTTGCCACACCACCGAGCCCTCCGAGTTAGGGTGAACCAAAGCTACGCACTGTAGGATTCTGCAAGAGGAGGTGAGTCACTAGGACTGCTTAAATACTGTGCTCTTCCGGATCCAATCCTAGACATGCGTCATGGGGTTACCACACCTTAGCTCAAAGTGACTTAGCCATAGGTTTGTTTAGTGCTTTAAGTCTTATGTGTTTGTGTTTGAGTAGACTAGTCCTAGGGTTCAAGTTCCTATCATTCTATTCTACGCTCCATGCCTTTTCTACCCTTATATAAATCATAGAATCACACATAGAGTTAGGGGTACTTACCTGGTGGACTGCGGGTCGGAGACTTAGGGGCCATGCCAGAAGCCTGCTTATTTTCAAAGAAAATCATTTGGCTCGAATTCAAAACGTTTTGGGCCTTAGCCCACAGGCCGAGAGTTTAAACTGGGCTCTGATACCAAATTGAAACACCCCACACCCAAACCAAGAGCACGAAGCAGGATCTCGTATGTTCCTAAAGTAAACCGGTTTCAAAGATTTTCGTTACTTAGAGAAAATTTGTAAAATATTTAGAAAAATGTTGTTGTGAATTGGGCTTAGATTGAAACCCATTTAATTAATCTTGTAAATCCAATTTTATTAAGGTGACAAAATAATTTTTAGGGTTTATAAAAAAATATATATCACTTTAACTTTAGTCATATTTAGTTCAGTAATATAATAGTAAAAAGTAAAGCAAAGTAAAGAAAATCCATTGGGCCTTATGGCCTTATTACATCAAGTAAAACCCAAAAATAAAATTAAAGGAACTAAATGTAAATAAAGTCCAAATTTAAACGGAATCTTCAAATGAGACATGGCCACCTCAAGGTCTACTCTACCGGTCCATCTTTGTTCATCACCGAAAATAATTCCCTAGCAGGGTGAGTCAGCAGACTCAATGTGCACACAAGACTAACATTCAACAAATCGGGCATACATGTTCATATCAATTTCATATTCAAATAAAACGATGATGCAACCCATCCCAAGCCTAAGGGTCCATCCGCTACACACCACCGTGCACCGCCGGTCACACCATGGAGACTACTAAGTCAACCCTCCATCCGCTACACACCATCGAAGGCAGTCGCTGCAGTCGACGTGCTCATCGCCCATATAATTTGTGTCATTAGACACCATATTCAAATAATGTAACCGAAGTTACCAAATTCAAATATTTGTGACCGTAGTCACCATATAACGTTAGTGAGACCAAGTCAACACCTTCTAACATTGGTGAGACCAAGTCAACACCTTATTCCCTTTCACATAAATCCCGAATGCCCCAAAATATATATCATGCATAACATACTTAATTTCATAATCATATACATATATTCACATGTTATAAAATAACATATTTCATAATCCTATCGAAGTAGGAAACGTGCACTCGAGTACTTTTGTACCACATTAGAGTACTTAGCCATATTCATATTCTTACGATAATCACATAATAAAATAATTGCCATATGAAATATCGAAAGTTAGTGTGCGTACA
Organism: Gossypium rotundifolium; assembly: GCA_025506655.1. Taxonomy (NCBI): domain Eukaryota; kingdom Viridiplantae; phylum Streptophyta; class Magnoliopsida; order Malvales; family Malvaceae; genus Gossypium; species Gossypium rotundifolium. The sequence goes on along the minus strand of CP106730.1, from coordinate 73,470,909 downwards.
CACCGATTTGCTTAATAGATTCTTTGAAATCCAAGAACGATCTACCGATCTAGATTTTTACTCCTATATTCACCAACCATTAAAATATATTAACAAACTTATTTGGCTTAAAACCAAATCCAAGTAGGATTTGTATTACTTACCTTGTTTGTCAATTTAGATGTCGTAAATCAAGTCCCAAAATTGCTAGTATTCCTTTTCCTTGAAATCGGCTAACACTAGCCATGTAACCATGTCGATTTTTGGCTTTTGAAATAATGGGAAATAATCCTAAATATCAAAAAACAAGCCTTGGCGAATATCACCTACCTTACAAATTCCAAATCAAAAGGATTCCTTGCCTTATAAAGACTGTCGACATCCCTAGCATCATATGTTAAATTTAATTTAACATATAAATCATAACCTTTAACCAAATGTATTTATCTTACCTTAGATCATCGAATTTCCCTAAAGATTCCTCCTTGTATTCAACTATTGTAAAAGAACACGAGAGATCCTTATAGATTTGGCCATAAGATAAAAATAGGATTAGACCCTTCTCTTTCGGCAAATAGAAAAAGAAAGGACTTGATTAATGCTTAGCCTTACCTTTAATGCTTTGATTGATTGCTTTCTTGCCTATAGTCACGAGTTTCAGCTATGGAGTTTTAATCGGGGATCAAAGAGTGTTTTGGCTCGACAATAGCAAAGGAGAGGAGAAGAAAATAGAAGAAGAAGAGATAGATTTTGCTTAAAGAGAAATTCGGCAAAGTGGGGGAGAGAGCAAGGGGATTTTCGGCTACTTGGAAAGATGAGAGAAAAAGTCCTTGGGTTCTCCTTTTATAGCCAAATTTGCTAGGCCAAGAGTCCTTGACTTGGTCACTACTCTCCCTTAAGATAATATTATCTCCTTTATCTAAAAATAAAAGCATTTAATCTATCAATTATCTCCTCAGATAATCCAAATTTAAAATCCCTTATTTATCACTTAATAATCAAGTTTTAATAAAAATAAAACTCCTCCTTTCTAGAAAATAGGTGCCGTCCACCCTCTTACTTAGGGAAGCAAAAATAAACCTTCATTATTTGCTTCCCAGGTGACTCAAACTCGGGCCCATTCCTCTTACACATGGCACCATTTCCATGAGCCTTAAGTGACACCTTCAGGCCACTTTTCCAAGCCCGATTGTGTGTCGAATTTCACCAACTTTTTCTTTTAAGGCCCTCTTGCCCTTATTTCCCATTTTGAACTTTAAAATTTGTCATTCCGGCATTATTTCTAAGTTTCCTAAAATTTTCGATCGGCTCTGTAACTTGCCATTTTTCTTACATCTTCAAGTTTCGAAAATGTTCAGGTTTCCAAAATGTTCAGGTTTCCAAAATGTTCAGGTTTCCAAAATGTTCACTTTCTTAATTTACTTAGGTTTCCAAAATGTTCACTTTCCTAATTTGCTTAGGTTTCAAAAAATGGTCATTTTCCTATTTCCAACATAACATTTCCATGAATTCTCAGGTTTCCAAAAATCATTCCAAATTTATTCCCAAACACATAAAAGATGTCTTTTTGTACAATTAGGCCAAAATGCATAGGCCCTTTTCAGGATGTTACAGCTATCCTTTTATTTCTTAATTGCTTGACTTCTCAGGCTAGAATCTTGACCAGTTCTTCACCATATGTCATATCAGGTTGAATCTCAACCTCTGTCAGTGTAATCACATACAAAGGGTCTAATCAGTAGCGTCGCAAAATAGACAAGTGAAACACATCATGAATCTTCTCTAATTCAGATGGCAAAGCCAAGCGATAGGCTGTCAATCATATCCTCTCGGTGATCTCATATGGTCAGATAAATCGCGGACTCAATTTTCCTTTCCAGCCAAATCTGAGAACTTTCTTCCATGGTGACACTTTCAAGAATACTCTATCACCGACTTGATACTCAATCTCTTTCCTTTTAAAATCCACATAAGATTTTTGTCTGTCAAAAGTAGCCTTTAAACAATCTCAAATCACCTTTACTTTCTTCTATAACCAAATCAACCCCATGAATCTAGTTTTCCTTAAGTTCAGTCTAGTACAAAGGCGTTCGGCACTTACGCCCATAAAAAGCCTCATAAGGCGCCAATTTCATGTAACAGCTCAAATTTTAGCGATGTCAAAAATAGTGGTTCGAGACCACCAAATTAAAAATAAATTCATAGATTATATTATTTAATATTTATGAGCCAAATGTAGCTTTTAAAATATTTTTAAAATAGTAAATTGTATTTTATAAAGATTTATTTGGTCAAGAAATTGAGAAAAAGATGTATCGAGATCTCAGTGTTATAAACTGAGCCAAAAATATTTTTATGAATATTTACGGAGTGTCAATAAGGTAGTATTAAAATTTCATTAGAAAATTTTGACGTTCGGGTGGTTAATTAAATAAAAAGGACTAAATTGAAAAAGGTGTAAAAGTTGCTAGAAGGATTAAATAGCTCAATTGAGGAAGGACCTAAAGTGAAAATAAGCCTAAAGGAGATATTTTGGGCGACAATAGTTGAGAAAATTCAGGAAATGGGTGAAATAAGGGAAAAATTAGAAAATTGCCAAAATTAGTTAAATAAAAATGGGACCAAAATGGAATATCTAGAATTCTCTTCATTTCTCTTCATTTTCATCAGCTGAAAAATATCCATGGAAAAGGGTTCAAGCTGGTTTTCATAATCTAGCTTCATGTAAGTTTAATTCTTGCTTTCTCTTTGAAATTTCTATGTTTTTAGACTTTTACAATTGGGTCCATGTAACAGTCTGGTTTATCCGTAGTTGGAACAGTGGTTCGAGACCATGAATCTCAGTCTGCATAATATTTTAACATTATTTTCTGTGACGTTGATATGTGATTAAGCATGTGCTAAATTTTTGTAAGCTAATTTGAATGTTTGTGTGTTTAATTTGATAAAAGGATTAAATTACACTAAATGTGAAAGTTGCTTGCTAATTGTTAAAGAACCAATGTGTTGTGGCTTTGTTGAGGTGGAGTCCTTATGTTGTTATTATGCGAACTTATAGTTAATGGATGAATGAAAGACAATCATGCCCTTGCTACATGTTTGTTTTAATTGTTTAATGAAAGGTTAAATTTGTAAATGGATTATTATATATGTTATATTGGATAAAACATAACAAAATGGCCATTTTATTCATCCCACTTTGGCCGAATATAGCAAAGAAAAAGGAAGAACATGAGCTTTAAGGGTTTCGGCTATTTCAAGCTATAATTTAGGTATGTTTTGGCTATGGATTTTAATAATTTTTATGAAACACCCCAAACCCGGCCCACGAGCCTTGACCGAATCTGGTATGTTCCCCGGTGTAAACCGTTTCAAATTCTTTTGTTACTTAGGAAAAACTTGTGCGATTTGGAAGAAAGATCGTTTTGGGTTGGGCTTGAGATGAAAACAGGTTCATTTCATCATTAAAAATCCTTTACTTTAAGTGACAAAACGTTTGGGCTTTGTTTTAAAAATAGATTTACTTAATCTTTTAATAAGTAAAAGTTTGTAAGCTCAATAAATAAAAAGAATAAAATAATTCTACTAAGGCCTTATTACATCAAATAATTCCCAAAATTTAAATTCAAAATACTTAAAGTAAAATAGTCCAAATAAAATAAATTTGAACTTCACATGGCCTCCACTAAGCATCCGTACCCGGTCCATCACCGGTCGTCACCGAAAAGTATCCCACAACGGGTGAGTCAATGACTCAATGTGTAACCAACACTAAAATTTAATATTTCAGGCATACAATATCATACATGTTCATAAAGCATTTAAACAATATGATGCAACCGAACCCAAACCTATGAAGCCATCCGCTACACTCCCGCACCAACTCAGACACCGTAGGGACTACTAAGTCGACCCTCCTTCCACTACACTCCATATCACGGTCTTAGGTCACCGCATTTGTGGTCTTAGGTCACCACGTTCAGATTTCTATGTTCTTAGGTCACCACATTCGATTCATGTGGTCTTAGGTCACCATATTCAGATATCACGGTCTTAGGTCACCGTGTTTGTGGTCTTAGGTCACCACATTCACTTCCCCAAAAATAAACCCATATGCCCCATATAATAGTAATATGCATAAATATACCAGAGTTCACATTCTTATCCTTATTCTCATGTTACAATTAACATATTTCATAATCCTAGTAGGAGTAGGAAACATACCTGAGTACTTTGTACCATAACATGGTACCTTAGCCACTTTCATATTCTTAATATCACATATATTAATTAAACGTAGCCATAAAACATATTATGATATAGTGTGGGGTACACACGGTACCTAAGCCATGCTTTTCACATTCTTAATAACACATTTAATTTAAAACATAGCCATGAACGTATTAAAACTTAGGGTAGGGTACACACCTGATTCGCTTAACGATTTCACTTGAAATCCCGAATTTTCGATCTTAGATCTTTAACTCCCTACATTCGGCCCATATTAATTATTTAATGACAAACTCATTCGGCCATAAAACCAAATCCTAGTAGGATTTGTACACTAAGACATACCTTATGGATTTTAAATCCCAAAATTCACCAAATAACTAGGGAACGCGCGGCCTATGGTGTACCTTCGGGAAAAGAACTTCTCCTTCCTTGTAGTCGACACTTAGTAAACCCCGAAAGATCTCTTCAAAGTTTCGGCAACAAGATATTAATGGGGTTAGTCCTAGATTTCGACAAATCTTAAAAGAAAAAGGATGAAAATCGAATGATAACTAGTTTTTACCCTTAATACAGAAGTCGATAACCCCTTGTTTGAAGTCTCAAAACTATTCGGCTATGGCCTTGATTTTAGCAAACTTTTAGCTTTTGGAAGATTATGAAAGAAGAAGAGAAAAGAGTTTGAGCAATTTGGTAATGAAGTTTTGGCTACACAAGGTGTATTTTAAACAGCAAAACAATGAAGGAAGGAGATATTTGCTAGAGAGAATTCGGCAGAGAGAGAGTTAGAAGAAAGAATGAATGGCCCTCTTTTCCTTTTATAGCCGAAATTACTAACTTAGAATACCTTACTTGGCCATCACTCTTCTATTTTGATAGCTTTATCTCTTTAATTAAAAATTAAATAATAATCCCTCAATTATCTCTTTGAAAATAATCTAAAATAAATCATCATTTATCCACCTATTTAGCCGAGTTTTAAGGAGAATTAAACTATTCCCTTAAGAGTCCCTATTGCCATCCATTGCTTCCTCTTTAAGTAATTAAATAAAAATCACTTAAAGTCTTAGCTAGATGCCGTCCACCCCCTTCCCTTGATGAGCCGAATTTAAACTTATTCTATTGGACTCCTTGTGGCCATACGAGGCCCAAATTATCTACCTAAGTGGCACCTCCCTATGATTAGTTTAGCTTTAATAATGAATTGGGCCGCAAGCCCAATTCAGACGCAAAAACACTCTCAAAAATGCTCTCCTTGCTGCTCGAACCTAAGATTGCACACATGCTGGTGGCGTCATTTACTGGGCTTTAAGTGGTGCCTCATTGTCACTTTTCCAAGCCCATTTTTGTGTCAAATTTCTTCTATTAATTTTCTTAAGGCGACCTTGCCTTAAAACTTATCATTTCTAAGACATTTCCTTACATTTCCAAGTTTCCAAAAACGTTCATTTCCCTCCTTTAAACTTATCATTCCTAAAGCAATTCCTGGACATCTCCCTACATTTCCAAGACAAGGCATTTCCTTACATTTCCAGGACATTTCCTTACATTTCCAAGACAAGACATTTCCTTACATTTCCAGTACATTTCCTTACATTTCCTTACATTTCCTTACATTTCCTTACATTTCCTTACATTTCCATACATTTCCTTACATTTCCATACATTTCCATACATTTCCTTATATTTCCATACATTTCCATACATTTCCATACATTTCAATACATTTCCTAGGTTCTAAAAATGCACACCACATATCACATAAACATGCTATTTCATAAAATTAAGCAAAATGCACACAATGGGATTCAACCTCTTCCCTCAAAGTACTTCACTTGATGCCATAACCCTTGCACCTTAGGTGGCGCCCCTTGCCACTTTTCCACATCACTTCTTGTTTTTAACTTAAAACCAATAATTGTCCAAAGCTTTTCTTCCATCCTAGGATTTTAAAACCCTTAATTCACTTCCAAACACCGCTAAAACCTACTACTCATGAATTATGCACAAACGCATAACCCCTAATCTAGGATGTTACAATTCTACCCTCCTTAAAAATAATTTCGTCCTCCAAATTACTTACTAACAATCAGACAACCCTTCTCACCGTACTATGCTTACTGCTGCACTCGATCTTAATAGAACCATCATACTTTCCAGCACAATCTCTATGTTCACGCCCTTAGAACTCATTTCTAACGTCGGTTTAACTGATTAAGAAGTTTTATGTATTAAAAATTTTGTTTCACCGATTAACGAGAAAGAAGTTTTATGGAAAGAATTTTTAGAAGTGGTTCTTTCGTATTCATACATGCACAGTCTTTACATCCATACATCCATCAATTAATTATGAACTTTCGCTCATTCGGAGAAATGTTGTAGTTTTCATTGTTGTTGTTTTTCCACTACCTGTGGGTATTTTCGTAATTTGTCCTATAGGGTATTTTTTCACAATTTATCGAAACAAGGTTCCTTGGTGTTTTTGTCAATGAGGGTATCTTGGAAATTTTGCATTCTCAGGGATATTTAGGTAATTAACCCGGGTAAATTGTAAATCTTAATAAATCACGAATATTTTGGAATTTACAAAACTTGAGGGTTGTTTTTGAGAATTTGTTTTCCAAATCAGTGTTGTTGCCAAAATTTTTAAAGATCGAGGGTCATTCTGGTAATTTTGTAACTCGGGGGTATTTCGATAATTTGCAGGTTAGGGGTAATTCCGTAAATTTTTTTCCATAATCAAGGTATTTTGATATTTTGTAAATTTAGGGTTCCTTTAAGCAAAATAGTGAAATTTTGATAAGAACTGTGGGTATTTGGAAATTTCATATACCAAGGGCATTTTTGTAATTTTACCACTAGGGGTATTTTAGTAAATTTGTAAATCAAAAATATTTCAGGAAAATTTATAAAATTGAAACACCCCAAACCCGACCCACGAGCCTTGATCGGATCTAGTATGTTCTCCGGTGTAAACCGTTTTAAATTTTTTTGTTACTTAGGAAAAACTTGTGTGATTTGGAAGAAAGAACATTTTGGGTTGGGCTTGAGTTGAAAACAAGTTTAATTCATTGTTAAAATCCTTTACTTTAGGTGACAAAACATTTGGGCTTTGTTTTTAAAATAAATTTACTTAATCTTTTAATAAATAAAAGTTTGTAAAATAGAAGCAAAGTAAAGTAGTTCTACTAAGGCCTTATTACATCAAATAATTCCCAAATTTAAATTCAAAATACTTAAAATAAAATAGTCCAAATAAAAATAAATGAACTTCTTGCTGTGCATGGCCATCCCTAAGCATCTTCCGGTCCGGTCCATCACTGGTCATCACCTGAAAAGTAATCCCACAACCGGGTGAGTCAACAGACTCAATGTGTAACCAACACTAAAATTTAATAATTCAGGCATACAATGTCATACATGTTCATAAAGCATATAAACAATATGATGCAACCCGAACCCAAACCTATATGCCATCCGCTACACACCACCCGTATCATCCTACACACTGTAGGGACTACTAAGTCAACCCTCTATCCGCTACACACCATCGAAGGCAGTCGCTGCAGTCGACATGCTCATCGCCCTTATAAAATATGTGGTCTTAGGTCACCACATTCAGATATCGTGGTCTTAGGTCACCACATTCAGTTATCGTGGTCTTAGGTCACCATATTCAGTTATCGTGGTCTTAGGTCACCACGTCATGGTCTTAGGTCACCACATTCACTTCCCCTTTTCATATAACCCATATGCCCCATATATTACATATCATGCACATCATGCCAAATTCTTATTTCACATTCTTATAATGTCCTATGTGTGTCGTAACAGATATTTAACATAATCCTAGTAGGAGTAGGAAACGTACTTGAGTACTTTGTACCATAACATGGTACCTTAGCCATATTCACATACTTATAACATGCATATATTAATTATTGCCATGAATCTTATTAAAAGCAGTGTGGGTACACATGGTACCTTAGCCATATTTTTACACTTTCATATTAACACATATAATGAATTAAAGCCGTAAATCTATCAAGATTTAGTGTGGGGTACACACCTGATTCGCTTAACGATTTCACTTGAAATCCTGAATTTTATGATCTTAGATCTTTAACTCCCTACATTCGGCCCATATTAAATATTTAATGACAAACTCATTCGGCCATAAAACCAAATCCTAGTAGGATTTGTGCACTAAAACTTACCTTAATGCCGATTTGCTTATCACTCAAATCCCAAAAACTTTGCTTTTCTCCTCCTTGTATTCGGCCAAATCCTAAATCTCTATATAGGTTAGTTTTTGGCTTTTAAGATAATAAGAAATAGATCTATGTTCTAAAATAAGGCCTTGGCCTAATATACCTATGTGCTTACCTTCCAAATCTTAAATCCCGAAAAGCTGATACTTGTTCCTTGAGTAGTCGAAATTCCTATAACCATATGTTAGATTTAATCTAACATTAAAACATAAAACATGGCCTTTGGCCGAATGCTATGGACATTTACCTTGTGGATTTTAAATCCCGAAACTCACCGAATAACTAGGGAACATGCGACCTATGGTGTACCTTCGGGAAAAGAACTTCTCGTTCCTTGTAGTCGACACTTAGTAAATCCCAAAGAGCCTTCTTTCCAAGTTTCGACTAACACAATAATGGTGTTAGATTTCCTAGTTTCGGCTTTAATCTTAGAAGAAAAAGAATGGAAATCGATAACTACTGACCTTACCCTTAATCTTTGTAATCGACAACCCCTTTTCTTTAGTCCTCAAAGATTCGACTTAAGACCTAGAGAATAGTCACACAAGTTTCGGCTTTTGGAATATTGAGAGGAGAAGAATGAAGAAGAAAAGAATAGTTGCTTAAGAGAATTCGCAGAGGTTATCAAGGAAGAGAAAATAATCTTTGAATGGCTCTCTTTTCCTTTTATAGCCGAATTTACTACTCGTAATCCCTTACTTGGCCACCACTCTTCTATTTTGATAACTTTATCCTTTGAATTATCACTTTATTAAAAGAATTAATCCAACAATTATCTCCTAAAAATAATGATAATTAAATCTATTATTTATCTCCTATTTAGACAAAATTTAAAGAGAATAAAACTCTTCCCTTGGGTTCCTTAGTGCTGTCCACTTCCCTGCTCTTTGTAGCAAAAATAAAACTCCTTTATTTGCTACCCAAATGACTCGAACCTAGGCCCAATACCCTTGTATGTGGCGTCACCTACCTGGGCCTCAAGTGATATCTTCAGGCCACTTTTCCAAGCCTGTTTGTGTGTCAAATTCCTCCTATTAATTTTCTTAAGGCCACCTTGCCTTAGTTTTCTCTTTTTAAACTTAACATTTCCATACATTTCCAGGTTTTCAAAATGTTCACTTTCCTCTTTTAACTTAAGTTTCCAAAATGTTCACTTTCCTCTTTTAACTTAACATTTCCAAGTTTCCAAAATGTTCACGTTCCTCTTTTTGAAACTTAACATTTCTAAATCATTTCTTGTAACACCCCAAACCCGGCCCACGAGTCCTGACCGGATCTGGTATGTTACTGGGTAAAAATAATTTGAGTCAATTTGAAAGTTTGGTGAAAATTCGATAAAATTTGGCTAAGGTGTAAAAAGGGTGTTTGAAAACTCAGTTGGGCTTTTTATAAGTATAGTTAGGTTGATAAACCCTTTTTGAAAACGGTTGATCATGTAGCATTCTAAAGTCCGTCAAAGTTATAGTTGACTTAGTTTAATTTTTGTTACCCGATAGTAACATCTTTGAAAACCCGTAAAAGTTTATTAAGTTTGAAAAGTTACTTTTAACTGGTTCAATTAATGTTTATAAAATTCCATTTGTAATATAACATAAGTAAAATAAAATAGTAAAATAAACATCAAAAAAAAATAATAGCGGCCTTATTACAATCCCAAAATAAAAACTTAGAAAGTAGATAATATTAACTTTAATAAAATGAATTTAAATCCATCGACAAGCATGGCCGCCTCGAGTCTTCTCCGGCTCCATCTCCGTGTTCTACTCATCTGCAAAATGTTAAGGGAAAGAGGGTGAGCCACCAAGACTCAGTGTGTAATCCCCCACCCGGTAAAGCAACTCATACACAAGTCATTAATAAACATGCACATGCAACCCACCCTAACCATCCATACTCCTTAACTACCCGTGTGGTCAAAACCACCGTGGTCAAAACCATCGATGACTTAGAGTCACAAATCAAATGATGGGGCCAACCCATCGTGTGGTCAAAACCACTGATGACCATAGGTCACAATATATCAAGTGTGGTCAAAACCACTGGTGGTACCAAACCATTGGGACTTAGTCGCAATTTATCAATCGGTGTGGTCAAAACCACGGATGACCATAGGTCACAAATAATCTGATGGGGCCAACCCATCTTATGGTCAAAACCACTGACGACAGTCCATAAAATCATCCCCCTCCTCTCATCAATCCCACCATCACATACTTTTATATCAATTTTCATATATCATGTCATAGCATTTAATATCATGTGATGGCATGCAAATCGTATATCAAAAATCATAAGTTAGGGGACTTACCCAAAATCCATGATTATGCCACAAGCTAATCACAACCAAAAGATTAAAGGCAAACAATAAAGTCATGTAAATTAATAAAGTGTGTAGTGAGATCTTAAACACTTGTTACTATCGAAATTCCTAGATCCCGAAAAGCCGATCTACGATGCTAGATCTTGACCCTACATTCGGCCAATTGTCAGTGTTAATACCAAAGGCCTATTCGGCCATATCTACTCAATACCAAAAGTTCTTACCTTGAACGGATTTGATTTACAAACAAATTCCGAAGCCTTAATTAGTCCCTAAATCCATGGCACACATTAGTTCGGCATTTAACAATAGACTTTTTAATAGATGGCCCTTGGCCGAATGATGTGTAAGCCCTACCATCACTTACCAAAACCGATTGCTAGAGGGTTGTATTGAGTACATCAAAATCCCGGAGTACCTTATGGGAAATTGGTTCCTAAGAAGAGAAATAGTTAACCACACCATCAATAAATGCCGGATTTCGGTAAGCCATAACAAGAACAAAGATTTAACACAAGAGAGTCCCTTACCACACTTATTGAATTTGGCAGCACCCTTGGTTAGGGGGGAAAGATTCGGCTTAAGCACAATTGGAAGGGTTGGAATTTTAGTGAAGGAGGAGGGTGTATTCGGCTAAGAAGAAACAACAATGCTGGAAATTTCTGAACAATTTTGGCTAAGAGTTTAAGGAGAATTCAAAAAGATAATGAAGGAGAAAGAAGAAAAGAATTTCTTGGAAATTTTGGGCACTTCTATGTCAGAATAAAATCAAATATGGACAGCCCCAAGGAGTCCAAAAATCGGCAAACACCCTCTTATTTTGTGATAATTTCTAGCCTTGAATTATCACAAATAAATCTAGCTTTATCATATTTTTAATCTCCTAATCCCCTCAACAATTTAATAGTAAATAAAACACTAATAGCTTCCCCTTTTCCAGCCCAAAATAGGCAAAAAAAAATAAGCTTAATCATATCACTTGAAGAGTCCAAATAGCAGCCATCTCCCTCTCCTTCACGCCAGCAACAAAAAGGAAGAAAAAAAATAAAACACATTTGCTGCCTCATAGGTTCGAACCAGTGACCTGGTGAAGGCAATAGCAGCAGCCTCCCTTAACGCCCTTTTCCAACTCTCCCAATTGACTTTCATGTCAATTTACCCCACCATTTAATTATAAGCCTTCTCCCTGGCCCTTACTCCTTTAACGCCAAAGCCCAAAAAAATAAAACTCCTTGCTTCCTTTATGTCTCGAACCCAAGACCTTAAACCAAAGCCCCTTTAAGTGGCGCCCCAAGCCACTCCACCTCCTTGACTTTCATGTCTGATCCTTACCCAAAAATTCTTTAAGGCCTTCCTTACTTGGGCCCTTCCTTTAATGCCCCAAAAGAAAAAAACATATCCCCTTGCTACTTCCACGGATCGAACCTCCTCCCTTGCTACCCCCTTAGGCGCACCAAGCCACCATGCCAATTACATTCTTGTGTCATGTTCCTCCTAAATTTTATTTAAGCCCTAACTTCACCTAGCTCCCTCCTTTTTAAGCCTTAAAAAGAGATTTTTAATTCCAAATCTGACCTAAATCAGGGTTATGACTAGACCCTTAAAACATGTCTAGCAATCAAAATATTTATTTCTTGAAGCCCACATGGAAATTTATTTAAATTACAAATAACCCCTAATTCAGGGTGTTACATTTCTTACATTTCCAAGTTTCCAAAAAAAATGTTCATCATACATTCATAAGTCATGCCATTTCGTATAAATCTTCAAAAATGCATAGGCCCATTTTCAGGATGTTACAGTTCTACCTCCTTAAAAATAATTTCATCCTCAAAATTACTTACTAAAGAACAATCGTACATCCTAACTCACCACACTACACTCACTCATAAGACTCGATCTTAAAACTAACACATTTCGGGACATTTCCTACATTTCCTTACATTTCCCTATATTTCCTTACATTTCCATACATTTCCTTACATTTCCATACATTTCCATACATTTCCATACATTTCCTTACATTTCCATACATTTTGGAAACCTGAAAAATGTATGGAAATGCTAAAAAGAGGAAAGTGAACATTTATGGAAACTAGGAAAATGATTTAGAAATGATTCAAAAGAGGAAAGTGAACATTTCTGGAAACTTGGAAATGTAAGGAAATGTCAAGTTTAAAGAGCCAAACGAAAATTTTTGGAAACTTAGAAATGACTTAGAAATGTCGAGTTTTAAAGTCTAAAAGAGGAAATTAAGACAAGGTGGCCTTAAGAGAAAAAGTATGTGAAATTTTACACACAAACAGGCTTGGAAAAGTGGCCTGAAGATACCACTTAAAGCCCAGTGAGTGACGCCACTTAGGTGGATAATTTGGGCCTCGTATGGCCACAAGGAGTCCAATAGAACAAGTTTAAATTTGGCTCATCAAGGGAAGGGGGTGGACGGCGTCTAGCTAAGACTTTAAGTGATTTTTATTTAATTACTTAGAGAGGAAGCAATGGATGACAATAGGGACTCTTAAGAGAAGAGTTTTATTCCTTTAGAATTTTGCTAAACAAGAGATAAAGCTATCAAAATAGAAGAGTGATGGCCAAGTAAGGGATTCTAAGTTAGTAATTTCGGCTATAAAAGGAAAAGAAGGCCATTCATTCATTCACTCTTCCTTTGCCGAATTTTTTAAATAGATTCTCCTCTCTCTGCCGAAATTCCTACAGTTTTATTCTTCTTCTTTTATTTTTGCCAAGCCAAAATACCTTGTGTTCTAACCGAATCCTCCATCTTTATTCTTCCTTCTCTTTTCTTTCTAATCCCTCCAAAAGCCAAAAGTTGTGAGAGCATCATTTAGCCATAGCCGAATCTCTGAAGGTTGAAGTGAAGGTTCAATCGATTCCTTCAAATAAGGGTAAGATCCAAGTTTGGTTTCCATTCTTTTATATTTTAGACTTATCGAAATTTAGGGACTAATTCCTATTATTAATCTTGGCTGAATCATGGAAGGAGAAGTTCTTTTCCCGAAGGTACACCATAGGCCGCATGTTCCCTAGTTATTCAGTGAATTTTGGGATTTAAGATCCTTAAGGTAAGTGACTATGAATATTCGACCAAGACCCTATTTTTGTAGTAGATCTATTATTATGTGTTTTAAGCTAAAAACTAACCGATTCAAGGGATCTAGTGATTAGCCGATTTCAAAGGAGAAGAATACAAGTTTTCGGGATTTGATTATTCATCAAAATGGCAACAAGGTAAGTTTTAAGAATACAAATCCTACTAGGATTTGGTTTTATAGCCAAATAGGCTTTATGCTAATATATTAAGGTTGGCCCAATGTAGGAATTGAGATCTAAGGCATTAGATCAAGCTTTTCGGAATTTAAGTGAACCGCTAAGCAAATCAAGTGTGTACCCCACACTACTTTTTAATAAGATTTATGGCATTAATTAATATGTGCATGTTTATAAGAATGTGAATATGGCTAAGGTACCATGTTATGGTACAAAGTACTCAGGTACGTTTCCTACTCCTACTAAGATTATGAAATATGTTAATTGTAACATGAGAATAAGAATAAGAATGTAAACTCTGGCATGTTTATGCATATTACTATTATATGGGGCATATGGGTTTATTTTTGGGGAAGTGAATGTGGTGACCTAAGACCACAAACACGGTGACCTAAGACCGTGATATCTGAATGTGGTGACCTAAGACCACAGTAATCTGAATGTGGTGACATAAGACCACAGAAATCTGAACGTGGTGACCTAAGACCACGAGTACGGAGACCGCGATATGGAGTGTAGCGGAAGGAGGGTCGACTTAGTAGTCCCCACGGTGTACAGGTTGGTACGGGGGAGTGTAGCGGATGGCTAACTAGGTTTGGGTTTAGGTTGCATCATTATTTTTACCTGTTATATGAACATGTATGTGATATGATAATGCATGCCTGAAATATTAATTCTTAGTGTTGGTTACACATTGAGTCTATTGACTCACCCCTCGTGGGATTATTTTTCAGGTGACGATCAGTGATGGATCGGGCCGGCAGATGCTTAGTGGAGGCCATGTGAAGTTCAGACTTTTATTTGGACTATTTGATTTTAAGTATTTTGAATTTTTATTTTGGGAATTATTTGATGTAATAAGGCCTTAGTAGAACTATTTTATTCTGTTTCTATTTATTAAGCCCACAAACTTTTATTTATTAAAAGATTATGTAAATTTATTTTTTTAAATCAAGGCCCAAACGTTTTGTCACCTAAAGTAAAGGATTTTAATAATGAAATAAACTTGTTTTCAACTCAAGCCCAACCTAAAACAATCTTTCCTCCAAAACACACAAGTTTTTCCTAAGTAACAAAAGAACTTGAAACGGTTTACACCGGGGAACATACCAGATCCGGTCAAGGCTCGTGGGCTGGGTTTGGGGTGATCTAAAGCTTTGTCAAATTTCTTAAGCAGATTCTCCTCTCTCTGCCGAATTTTCTACAGTTTTATTCTTCTTTTTGTTAGCCAAAGCCGAAATACCTTGTGCTCTAGCCGAATCCTCCATCTTTATTCTTCCTTCTCTTTTCCTTCTAATCCCTCCAAAAGTCGGAAGTAAGCCTTTTAAGGCCATAGCCGAATATATCAAGTGGCTTCAAGCTTAGGTGTTGTCGAATTCAATATTATGGGTAAGAATTTTATGGCCATTAATTTATTCTCTTCTTTAAGCTGCAACATAGGAACTAATATCATTAATATCTTGTTTGCCGAAATTTGGAAAGATCTTTCAGGATTTGTTTAAGTCAACTACAAGGAAGGAGAAATTCTTTTCCCGAAGGTACACCATAGGCCGCGTGTTCCCTAGTTATTCGGTGAGTTTCGAGATTTAAAATCCACAAGGTAAGTATCTATAGCATTCGGCCAAGGCCATGTTGAGTAAATAGATGTGTCTCATTAATATTTAAAAGCCAAAACTAATCTATTCAAGTAATCTTGTGATTGCCGATTTTAAGAAAGAAGGATACAAAGTTTTTGGCATTTGATTAGACATCAATCGGCAGCAAGGTAAATCCTACTAGGATTTGGATTTATGGCTGAATGGCTCTTTACTAAGTATTAAATGATTGATTAAATGTAGAGATTTAAGATCTAAGGCATTAGATCAAGCTTTAAAAGGATTTCAGCGAATTTGTTAAGCAAATCAGGTGTATACCCCACACTAAATCTCAATAGATTTACGGTTTTAATTCATTATATGTGTTAATATGAAAGTGTAAGAATATGGCTAAGGTACTGTGTGTACCCTACCCTAAGTCAACCCTCCATCCACTACACTTTATATCGCGGTCTTAGGTCACCGTATTCGTGGTCTTAGGTCACCACGTTCAGATTTCTGTGGTCTTAGGTCACCACATTCAGATTACTATGGTCTTAGGTCACTACATTCAGATATCACTGTCTTAGGTCACCGTGTTTGTGGTCTTAGGTCACCACATTCACTTCCCCAAAAATAAACCTATATGCCCCATATAATAGTAATATGCATAAATTTGCCAGAGTTCACATTCTTATTCTTATTCTCATGTTACAATTAACATATTTCATAATCCTAGTAGGAGTAGGAAACGTACCTGAGTACTTTGTACCATAGCATGGTACTTAGCCATATTTTCACATTCTTAATATTTCATTTAACTTAAACATAGCCATGAACATATCAAGACTTAGGATAGGGTACACACCTAATTCGCTTAACGATTTCACTTGAAATCCCAAATTTCGATCTTAGATCTTTAACTCCCTACATTCGGCCCACCCTAACATGTTAGTAAAAAGCCATTCAGCTATAAATCCCAATCCTAGTAGGATTAGTACACTAAAACTTACCTTGGTGACAAATCCCGAAATCTTCACAATACTCTTTCTTGTATTCTAAAGCTTTAAATCACTTTAACAAATTAGTTTGCTTTTGAATAAATATGAACTAGATCTAAAACACCAAAAATAGGCCTTGGCGAATATTCGCATGTCTTACCTTGTGGATTTTAAATCCCAAATTCACCGAATAACTAGGGAACACGCGGCCTATGGTGTACCTTCGGGAAAAGAACTTCCCCTTCTTGTAGTTGACTTAAACAAATCCCGAAAAAGATTTCTTCAAAGTTTCGGCAACAAGATATTAATGGGGTTAGTTCTAGATTTCGGCATATCATATAAGAAAAAGGATTAAAATCGAATGATAACTAGTTCTTACCCTTAACTCGGCCCACGAGCCTTGACCGGATCTGGTATGTTCCCCAGTGTACCGTTTCAAATTCTTTTGTTACTTAGAAAAACTTGTGTGATTTGGAAGAAAAATCATTTCGGGTTGGGCTTGAGATGAAAACAGGTTCATTTCATCATTAAAAATCCTTTACTTTAAGTGACAAAACGTTTGGGCTTTGTTTTAAAAATAGATTTACTTAATCTTTTAATAAGTAAAAGTTTGTAAGCTCAATAAATAAAAACAGAATAAAATAATTCTACTAAGGCCTTATTACATCAAATAATTTCTAAAATTTAAATTCAAAATACTTAAAGTAAAATAGTCCAAATAAAAGAAATTTGAACTTCACATGGCCTCCACTAAGCATCGCGGCCGGTCCATCTTGGTCGTCACCTAAAAAGTATCCCACAACGGGGTGAGTCAACAGACTTAATGTGTAACCAACACTAAAATTTAATATTTCAGGCATACAATATCATACATGTTCATAAAGCATTTAAACAATATGATGCAAACCGAACCCAAACCTATTAAGCCATCCACTACACTCCCTCGTACCAACCTGTACACCGTGGGGACTACTAAGTCGACCCTCCTTCCGCTACACTCCATATCGCGGTCTTAGGTCACCACATTTGTGGTATTAGGTCACCACGTTCAGATTTCTGTGGTCTTAGGTCACCACATTCAGATTACTGTGGTCTTAGGTCACCACATTTAGATATCACGGTCTTAGGTCACCGTGTTTGTGGTCTTAGGTCACCACATTCACTTCCCCAAAAATAAACCCATATGCCCCATATAATAGTAATATGCATAAATATGCCAGAGTTCAAATTCTTATCCTTATTCTCATGTTACAATTAACATATTTCATAATCCTAGTAGGAGTAGGAAACGTACCTGAGTACTTTGTACCATAACATGGTACCTTAGCCACTTTCATATTCTTAATATCACATATATTAATTAAACGTAGCCATAAAACATATTATGATATAGTGTGGGGTACACACGGTACCTTAGCCATGCTTTTCACATTCTTAATAACACATTTAATTTAAAACATAGCCATGAACATATTAAAACTTAGGGTAGGGTACACACCTGATTCGCTTAACGATTTCACTTGAAATCTCGAATTTTCGATCTTAAATCTTTAACTCCCTACATTCGGCCCATATTAAATATTTAATGACAAACTCATTCGGCCATAAAACCAAATCCTAGTAGGATTTGTACACTAAGACTTACCTTGTGGATTTTAAATCCCGAAATTCACCGAATAACTAGGGAACACGCGATCTATGGTGTACCTTCGGGAAAAGAACTTCTCTTTCCTTGTAGTCGACACTTAGTAAACCCTAAAAGATCTCTTCAAAGTTTCGACAACAATATATTAATGGGGTTAGTCCTAGATTTCTGCAAATCTTAAAAGAAAAAGGATGAAAATCGAATGGTAACTAGTTTTTACCCTTAATACAGAAGTCGACAACCCCTTGTTTGAAGTCTCAAAACTATTCGGCTATAGCCTTGATTTTAGCAAACTTTCAGCTTTTGGAAGATTATGAAAGAAGAAAAGAAAAGAGTTTGAGCAATTTGGTAATGAAGTTTCGGCTACCCAAGGTGTATTTTCGGCTTGGCAAAACAATGAAGAAAGGAGATATTTACTAGAGAGAATTCGAGAGAGAGAGAGAGAAAGAATGAATGAATGAATGGCCTTTTTATAGCGAAATTACTAACTTAGAATCCCTTACTTGGCCATCACTCTTCTATTTTGAAAGCTTTATCTCTTTAATTAAAAATTAAAGAATAATCCTCAATTATCTGCTTGAAAATAATCTAAAATAAATCATCATTTATCCACCTATTTAGCCGAAGTTTTAAGGAGAATTAAACTCTTCCTTTAAGAGTCCCTATTGCCGTCCATTGCTTCCTCTTTAAGTAATTAAATAAAAATCACTTAAAGTCTTAGCTAGATGCCGTCCACCCTTTCCCTTGATGAGCCGAATTTAAACTTATTCTATTGGACTCCTTGCGGCCATACGAGGCCCAAATTATCCACCTAAGTGGTGCCCCCTATGATTAGTTTAGCTTTAATAACGAATTGGGCCGCAAGTCCAATTCAGACGCAAAAACCCTCTCAGAAATGCTCTCCTGCTGCTCGAACCTAAGCTTGCACACACATCTTTGGTGGCGTCATTCTTGGGCTTTAAGTGGTGCCTTCTTGTCACTTTTCCAAGCCCCTTTTTGTGTCAAATTTCTTCTATTAATTTTTTTAAGGCCACCTTGCCTTAAAACTTATCATTTCTAAGACATTTCCTTACATTTCCAAGTTTCCAAAAATGTTCGTTTCCCTCCTTTAAACTTATCATTCCTAAAGCATTTCCTGAACATCTCCCTACATTTCCAAGACAAGACATTTCCTTACATTTCCAGGACATTTCCTTACATTTCTGGGACATTTCCTTACATTTTCAAGACAAGACATTTCCTTACATTTCCAAGACATTTCCTACATTTCCTTACATTTCCTTACATTTCCTTACATTTCCTTACATTTCCTTACATTTCCTTATATTTCCTTACATTTCTTTACATTTCCTTACATTTCCATACATTTCCATACATTTCTTTATATTTCCATACATTTCCATACATTTCCTAGGTTTTAAAAATGCACACCACATATCACAGTAAACATGCTATTTCATAAAATTAAACAAAATTGCACACAATGGGATTCGAACCTCTTCCCTCAAAGTACTTCACTTGATGCTATAACCCTTGCACCTTTGGTGGCGTCCCTTGCCACTTTTCCACATCACTTCTTGTTTTTAACTTAAAAACCAATAATTGTCCAAAGCTTTCTCTTCCATCCTAGAATTTTAAAAACCCTTAATTCACTTCCAAACACTGTCAAAACCTACTACTCATGAATTATGCACAAACGCATAACCCCTAATCTAGGATGTTACATTTTACGTTTTTGAGATTGTTGCTTTGAGAGCTATCAAACCCATGCCTCAATTTGATGAATTGATAATGTTTGTGTGAGATGCCATTGATGTTATGTTAAGCTTTTTGATGATTTTTTTTTGGTGTTAAATGAAAGATATGAGTTAGATGAACATACTTTGTTCTTGAATTTTTGATGAATTTAGCTAAATAGGGCTAAATTGAGAAAATGGTAAATTGAAGGACTAAATTGCAAGTTTGATGAAAAATGTGGGCTTATATGTGATGTATATGTATTCAGCTAAGCATGTGTATGTATGGATTTTGTGAATTTGATGTTTTAAGAAAATTAGACTAAATTGATAAAATGTGCAAATGTGAGGGCTAAATTGAAAATAGCCCAAAATACGTGTGCATGGATTGAATTGAATGAAATAGTAAATAAAAGGATTAATTCTGAATATGTTTAGATCAAGAACCGAGGAAAATAGACTTAGATCGCGGGAAAGCAAAAGTGACAGAGTAGTCATTTTCATTTCGATAAACTGAACTTGAGGTAAGTCACTATGCAAATAAACGTATTAGTATTGAACTGAATATTTTCATATGACTATCATTGATAATGAATGTGTATGAAATGCTATGAGCATAAATTTTGAGATAAGTTCGATATAGTGATAAAGTTCGAGAAGTCCCGTATGAACCTAGGAATAGATAGGATTAGCTACGTCATGACAGAGGTATCTATTCTATTTTATCATGTAAGACCACATCCAAGACGTTGGCGATGATTTAAAATTTCGTGTAAGACCCTGCCTGGGACAGTGGCATCGATATCTGAGTATGAGTAAGATCTTATCTGGGATAGTGGCATTAATATCTAAAAACGAATAAGACCCTGTCTGGGACAGTGGCATCGACATTCGACTATACGTAAGACCACGTCTAGGATATTAGCATTGTATGACCATTCCGAGCTTTCTGAGCATCCTACTAGGTTCCTATTGGTTCAATGGGCAAGTCTGTGATATGAGTTACAAATTCGAGCTATGAACAATTACGTGATTATAAATTCGTTTTAGGTACGTTGATTATACACTAATCGTGTATACAAGGTAATCATCCATGTGACCTTACAATGATATCATGTATATGTACCACCCCAAACTCGGCCTATAAGTTAGGCCTAAATCTGGCATGTCACATTGGGGTGCTTTTCGAGAAACCATGGTTCCATTTGAAAACCTTTCTTAATATTAAAATCTAAAGTCCTAGTTTGCGTTTGTTTATTATTAATCGATATTTATTAAAAATTTATTACCTGGAAAGAACTTTGTTTGTTGCGAAACTTAATTAAAATGACTGACTTATGAAAATGTGATGTTTACGACCTATTCGCGAAAGCGTAGTATTTTGAAAGCAGATATTGTTTTGGGAAAACCGTGATATAAAGTTTAGCAGATTTAAGACATAATAAACTAAAAATCCAAAACTAAAACCAGAATTTAAGAGAGGCCTTATTACGAAATATTAACCCAAGTTAAAAATAAGTAAAATACTAGAGTCCAAAAGCGCTCAGTAGTGTGGCCACCTCCGAGTCCTCCAAAGACATTGAACCGCCATCGAGGATTACTTGAGAAAAATATTAAAAAGAGGGTGTGAGTTTACAAAAACTCAGTATGCATAATCCTCATCAACAAGAACATGAATCACAATAGTTTGGGCCGAAGCCCATTTCAGTAATGGTGGAAATTGAGCCTTAGCCCATAAAAGCCTCAGTTGGGCCTTAACCCATAAATGTCACAAATCATATTTATCTGGGCCTGAGCCCATCTCAAATAAAACCACATATGCAATGCATTAATGCCCATACCAACCCTGCACTCCTGTGGGGATTTAATCGACCTACCCATCCCTACACTCCTTATGTAGCACTGGTTGCGGCACTAACTTATCGGTGCAGCATAGCTGCTTGGTGGCTAAAAGCCTTCGGTGGATCCACAGTCGTCAAGCAACCATGCGATCCTATCTACACTTCCTCTTTCGAATAATCTCATCCCCATGCAACATAATAACACATGAATGCAACATACAATAATAATCATACGATAACAATCTTAAATCACATACAAGAATAATCATATAACATGTAGGGACATTTTCATCATTTTTACCCTCCAGGACATATCAGTCATTTACCCATCGAGGGTATTTTCATAATTTACCTACCAAGGGTATTTTCGTAATTTACCCACCAAGGGTATTTCGGTAATTTCGCAATCCAGAGGTATTTTGGTAATTTTACAAACCAGGGGTATTCTAGTAATTTTACAAACCAGGGGTATTTCGATAATTTTGCAAACCAAGGGTATTTCGATAATTTTGCAAATCAAGGGTATTTCGATAATTTTACAAACCATCACAAACTGAGGGTATTTCGGTAATTTCACAAATTAAGGGTATTTTGGTAATTTTGTAAAATAGAGGTATTCTGGTACTTTACCAATATAAGGGTATTTTAGTAATTTAACAAATATAAGGGTATTAACGACCCAACAGAAGGTCCACTATCGCCTCGAACGACTCTAGTATTCTAAACAGAGATAATGATGCGAATAGGCCTAAGGCCCATTCTCGGCCCAAGTGGGCCCACACACTCGTGTGGGCCATTTAGCCCAAACCTAGCCACATATATGAGATTCATATTGTCTAGTTCACTATCTACTACTCAATCATACAATTTACTCATATGGGCCCCCAGGCCCATTAGGCCACTTAGCCCCTTTCAGGCCATTGTAGCCCAATAGCCTACACTTACAAGAACACTACTGATGGCCTCAACTATTGCGTTGAAGCCCCTCACATGCGCTCGCATGCTCGTGTGGCCAGCTTATCGCCATTTTCCACTCTACAACTTTAGTAGAGAGAGTACACACCTGATAGGAATTCTGAAGCTGCTAAACCGCGCTCCCAAAGCTCCTATGCCCAATGCCTACCAAGGTATCTTTTCTCTCCTCATAGAATGCTCTTTATATAGCTAGCTTCTCACCTTCCTTCTTTGTATCTTTTCGATGTGGGATCCTTTCACTAGCAGAGTTTAAATCCAACTCAAACTCTTGCCGCCCTATCTTAGCAAAATAATACTCCCTTGCTTGTCATGAGATTCAAACTCAGGCTCCCTTGTAACATAATCCACGTTGCTAGCCACTTTACCAACTAGCTCCTTGTTTCTAAAATCATGCGCAACTAAATATAAGTCCTATGGCCAAATTCAAAAATCCATTTAAAGAGAAAACTAAAATGCAAGCACCAAGACTTGAACCTTGGATCTCCTTCCTTCCTTGTGGCGTCACCCCTTTGCCTCTTATGTGGCGTCACTTTGCCACTACACCACACACTCCACTTGTCATTTTTCCCCACATTTTATTCTTAAGGCCTACCTACCAACTCCCGGGGTTTTTCACCTAAAACCAAAATTTTTCCTATGGCCTAGCTTTAACCCGGGACTTCATAAAAGCCCCCTAACCTTCCAAAATCACTCACCTAATAGGTCCAACTTGTCTTTGTACCATTCTCTTGTTCTCAAAAATTTTAAACGTTACTACCCCCAAGGCCCATTGGGCCCAATCCTACTAGGCCCAACTTCGGGATGTTACAAATCTACCCTCCTTAAAGAAATTTTGTCCCGAAATTTCCAACTATCTCATAGCCACACAATGTCTGGGATATATCACTACGCTTCTGCAAGACTCTAGTCTTAATTATCTTAATTACAAATTTTATGAATTTAGCTCATAATTCCAAAGAACTAAACAAATGTTTTATGGAAGTAGTAGTTAAGAGTTGTTTTTGAAATTGCCACTCACTATAGTTTTTAGTCCCTACGGCCTCAAGATAGTTTATCATCTAAAGTAAGCCCAAGATTCACCTACAAAGAGTAATGAGTTTAAAACATATAAGAGAACTTACTTGGTTCGATGCTGGAGACTCGGTGTGCCACACAAAAACCTTTCAAAACTACTTCAAAATCATTTGTCAACATCTTTAAAATAAACACTAAAGCCCATCTCACAGCCTGAGTTTTGCAACCTAGGCTCTGATACCACTAAATATAACACCCCAAACTCGGCCTAAAAGTTAGGCTCGAATCTGGCGTGTCACATTGGGGTGCTTTTCGAGAATCTATGGTTCCATTTGAAAACCTTTCTTGATAATAAAAACTAAAGTCCCAGTTTGCGTTTGTTTATTATTAATCGACATTTATTAAAAAATTATTACCTGGAAAGAACTTTGTTTGTTGCAAAAACTTAATTAAAATGACTGACTTATGAAAACGTGATGTTTACGACCTATTCGCAAAAGCGTAGTATTTTGAAAGCAGATATTGTTTTGGGAAAATCGTGATACAAAGTTTAGCAGATTTAAGACATAATAAACTAATAATCCAAAACTACAACCAGAATTTAAGAGAGGCCTTATTACAAAATATTAACCCAAGTTAAAAATAAGTAAAATACTAGAGACCAAAACTACTCGTAGTGTGGCCACCTTCGAGTCCTCCAGCACGTCGAATCGCTTACTGAGGATTACCTGAGAAAAAATATTAAAAAGAGGGTGTGAGTTTAAGAAAACTTAGTGTGCATAACCCTCATCAATAAGAACATAAATCACAATAGTTTGGGCCGAAGCCCAATTCAGTAACGGTGGAAATTGGGCCTTAGCCCATAAAAGCCTCAGTTGGGCCTTAACCCATAAATGTCACAAATTATATTTATCTCGGCCTGAGCCCATCTCAAATAAAACCACATATGCAATGCATTAATGCCCATACCAACCCTGCACTCCTGTGGGGATTTAATCGACCTACCCATCCCTACACTCCTTATGTAGCACCGGTTGCGGCACTAACTTATCGATGCAGCATAGCTGCTCGGTGGCTAAAAGCCTTCAGTGGATCCACAGTCGTCAAGTGACCATGCAATCCTATCTGCACTTCCCCTTTCGAATAATCTCATCCCCATGCAACATAATAACACATGAATGCAACATACAATAATAATCATACGATAATAATCTTAAATCACATACAAGAATAATCACATAACATGTAGGGGCGTTTTCATCATTTTTGCCCTCCAGGGACATATCAGTCATTTTACCCATCGAGGGTATTTTGTAATTTACCTACCAAGTGTATTTTCGTAATTTACCTACTAAGGGTATTTTCGTAATTTACCCACCAAGGGTATTTCGATAATTTCGTAACCTAGGGGTATTTCGATAATTTTACAAACCAGGGTTATTCTAGTAATTTTACAAACCAGGGGTATTTTAGTAATTTTACAAACTAGGGTATTTTGGTAATTTTACAAATTAGGGGTATTTTGATAATTTCATAAATCGGGGTTATTTTGATAATTTTGCAAATCGGGGGTATTTCGATAATTTCACAAATTAGGGGTATTTTGGTAATTTTGTAAAACAGGGGTATTTTGGTACTTTACCAATATAATGGTATTTTAGTAATTTAACAAATATAAGGGTATTAACAACCCAACAGAAGGTCCACTGTCGCCTCGAACGACTCAAGTATTCTAAACAGAGATAATGATGCGAATGGGCTTAAGGCCCATTCTCGGCCCAAGTGGGCCCACACACTCGTGTGGCCTATTTAGCCCAAACCTAGCCATATGTATGAGATTCATATAGTCTAGCTCACTATCTACTCCTCAATCATACAATTTACTCATATGGGCATTCGGGCCTATTGGGCCCACTTGGCCCCTTTCGGGCCATCGTAGCCCAATAGCCCACACCTACAAGAACACTACTGATGGCCTCAACTATCGCGTTGAAGCCCCACACATGCGCTCGCACGCTCGTGTGGCCGGCTTATCGCCATTTGCTGCTCTACAACTATAGTAGAGAGAGTACACACCTGATAGGAATTTTGAAGCTACTAAACCGCTCCCAAAGCTCCTATGCCCAACGCCTACCAAGGTATCTTTTCTCTCCTCATAGAATGCTCTTTATATAGCTAGCTTCTCACCTTCCTTCTTTGTATCTTTTCGATGTGGGATCCTTCCGCTAGCAGAGTTTAAATCCAACTCAAACTCTTGTCGCCCCATCTTAGCAAAATAAATACTCCCTTGCTTGTCATGAGATTCAAACTCAGGCTACCTTGTAACATAATCCAAGCTGCTAGCCACTTTACCAACTAGCTTCTTGTTTCTAAAATCATGCGCAACTAAATATAAGTCCTATGGCCAAATTCAAAAATCCATTTAAAGAGAAAACTAAAATGCAAGCACCAAGACTTGAACCTTGGATCTCCTTCCTTCCTTGTGGTGTCACCCCCTTGCCTCTTATGTGGCGTCACTTTGCCACTACACCATACACTCCACTTGTCATTTTTCCCCACATTTTATTCTTAAAGCCTATCTACCTACTCCAAGGGTTTTTTTCACCTAAAACCAAAATTTTTCCTATGGCCTAGCTTTAACCCGGGATGTTACAGTATATGAAATGGATGATGTGATAAGTAAGTTTGGCTAGATGAGTTATGTGATTATACGATTCTTAAATTGTGAGAATGGCTAATGTGATCAAAAGTATATGAACCAAAGCATATATGTGATAGTTTATTAAGTGATTGATATGTGCCAATCTATCTATTTGCAAATATGCCTTCCATGTCAAGTTTGTTTGTATATTGAATTACTAAGCTTTGTAAAGCTTACTCTGTGTGTATGTTTCTCTATTTTATAGGTCGTCAAAGCTACTGAAGGCTCGGGACCATCAAGGATCATCATCACACTACTAAACATATTTTGGTACCCTTTTGAAAATGTATATAGTTAAATATAGCATGTATATACTACTTATGTGTATATGTTTATGAAGTGAACTTAGCCATGTATTTGGTAAGTTTTGAGTTGATAAATGCTTTAATGGATGAGCTATATGACACAAAATTTGGTATGGTTTGGTGTATAAAGAATGGGCAAGTTATGAGTAAGCAAATGAATGAAGATATGCTTTAGTTATATATATGTTTTGTCTTGAAAGTTGGCATGAATGAATTGGATATGAAATGTATAAATTGAATGGTCAATTTGGTATGTTTTCGGTAACCATGTATGCATGATTTGTATTGGTACACTTTGCTCGTAGGTGTGACCCAAATGGGTGGCATTTTGGTCTTGCAAATGACCTATAATGTCACACGGTCATGGCACACAGGCGTGCCTAACAACCATGGGGTAAAGTCAGTAGCTAGCATTAAGAGTACATGGTCATGGCACGGGTGTGCCTAAAGGTCGTGTGAGAAATGGCACTATATGACCTTGTAGGACACGACCTTAGCATACGGGCGTGCTTGGTAGCCATGTTGGTTTTGGCAGTATACAATCACGGGAAGGACACACAGCCGTGTCAAGTAGCCGTGGGTGAAGCACGGCCTACCCCCAAGGGTGTGTATCCCTTGTATTTTAGAAAAGCTTTAATTTATCATGAAATTTTGTATGTATTACAATTTAGTCCTGACTCGATTTATAAGCATGTTTAGGGTCTCGGTGACTCAAATTAAGGGACATTATACTTGAGAATGGTGAATGAATGTATGAAATTTCTGTAAATGCTTCCGATCTGTCCGGTAATGCCTCTAACCCTAGTCCGGCATCGGATACGGGTTAGGGGTGTTACATTTGGTTGGTATTAGAGCTATGGTTTAGTTGATTCTCAAACTAACATAGCGTGTCAGAGTCTAGCTATACATGCCATATATCTGAATTGTGTTAGTGTGATGAATCCTGGCTTATAAAATGTGATTTCTGTATAGTAATGGATCCCAAAAGAGCCGTAGTTGACGACGTAGAAAGTAATGCGCCTGCTCCCGTGCAAGGAACAGTTCCTTCTGATTCAAGACCGGCTACGAGCGGTTAAGAGGGAAAGGCTAAACAAGCTTTCTTCTAGATGATGAGTGAGTGTTCATTCAATTCATGAGAAATAACCCAACTGTTTCGCAACCCCCGCCCCCAGTTAATTCCCCTCAGACTACAGTTGTACCACCGATTGTGTGCTCAAATCTGTTAAATAAGCCTCTGGTTGACAAGATTTGTAAGTATGGGGCTGAAGAATTTCGAGCTACTAATGTTGATGATGCTGAAAAAGCTGAGTTCTGGTTAGAAAACACGATCCGGGTATTTGATGAAATGTCTCTGACTCCAGAAGAATGTATTAAATGTATGGTATCATTACTCTGAGATGCAGCTTATCAATGGTGGAAAACCTTAACTTCCGTTGTTCCGAGAGAATGAGTTACATGAGATTTCTTTCAGATTGAGTTTAGGAAGAAATATATCAATGAGAGACTCGTTGATAAAAAACAAAAGGAATTTTTGGAGCTTAAACAGGGCCGAATGACTGTTACTGAATATGAATGAGAGTTCGTGTGACTAAGTCAATATGCCCGAGAGTGTATATCTTCCGAAGCTATAATGTGAAAAAGATTTGAAGATGGCCTTAATGAAGACATTCGTTTGCTAGTCAGGATATTAGAAATAAAAGAGTTTGTTACACTCGTTGATCGAGCATGCAAAACTGAAACACTTGGGAAAGATAAAAGAAAAGTTGAAATTGATGCCCGAGATATGAGAAAGAGATTTACAACCAAATCATTTCAGTTTGCTCCAAAGAGATTCAGAGATGATCAAAGTCGTTCCAGGGATAATGCGAGACATTTGAACAGGACTCGAGATAGATTGTAGATGAGTTCTAAGACTCCCACAACTTCAATAGAAAGTGTTGGTAATGTTCGAACTGATCGACCTGAATGTAAACATTGTGAAAAAAGACACCCAGGAAGCTGTAGATTAAACGACAAAGCTTGCTTCAGATGTGGATCGCTTGACCATTTTATCCGTAATTATCCTAAGTCCGTCGAGCCAGAGATTGTTTAGAATACGAGACTTGATAATGCACCTGGGAAGGGTAGACCTTCGAAGAATACAAGAAAAGTCAGTGGTAGTCAGAGGTGCATGAGAGACACTATTATAAGATCTGAAGCTAGAGCGCCTGCCAGAGCATATGCTATCCGAGCTCGTGAAGAAGCTTCATCACCTGATGCCATAACAGGTACTTTTACACTTCATGATATTTATGTGATTGCATTAATAGACCCTGGTTCTACGCATTCATATATATGCATGAATTTAGTTTACAGTAAGACTTTGCCTGTAAAGTCTACTGAGTTTGCTATAAAAGTATCGAACCCCTTAGGTAAAAGTGTTTTGGTTGATAAAGTATGCAAGAACTGTCCGTTAATGTTTAGAGAAAATTGTTTCCCTACTTATCTGATGTTTCTTCCATTTGATGAGTTCGATATTATTCTAGGTTTGGACTGGTTGTCTTTGCATGATGCTATTGTAAATTGCAAAAGAAAGACTATAGATTTGAGATGTCCAAATAATAAAATTGTACGGGTTGAGTCTAATGATTTAAATGGATTAACTACCATGATATCAGTATTGAAAGCTCAAAATTATGTGAAAAAGTGGTATGAGTCGTATTTTGCTTATGTGATCAATTCGAAAGTGTCTGAGAAGAAAGTTGAGTCAGTACCTATTGTTTGTGAGTTTTCTGATGTGTTCCCTGAAGAATTACCGGGTTTACCTCTGGTTCGTGAAATTGAGTTTGGTATTGAATTGATGCCTGGTATTACACCTATTTCAATAGCCCCGTATAGAATGGCACCAACAGAGTTGAAAGAGTTAAAGTCACAGTTGCAAGAGTTGATTGATATAGGGCTCGCCAGACCGAGTTTCTCACCTTGGGGTGCACCTGTTCTATTTGTGAAAAAGAAAGATGGTACGATAAGAATGTGCATTGATTACTGTCAGTTGAATAAGGTGACCATAAAGAACAAATATTTGTTGCCTAGGATTGATGACTTATTCGCTTAGTTAAAAGGAGCTACTGTATTTTCAAAGATAGATTTGATATTAGGATACTATCAGTTGAGAATGAAAGATTCTGATATACCTAAAACTATTTTCAGAATGAGGTACGGGTATTATGAGTTTTTAGTTATGCCATTTGGACTAACCAATGCTCTTGCTATTTTTATGGATCTGATGAACAGAATTTTTAGACCGTACCTAGATCAATTTGTTATAGTTTTCAAAGATGACATATTAATTTATTCACGAAGTGAAAGTAAGCATGCTGAACACTTGAGGATTGTGTTGCAAAATTTACAAGAAAAGCAATTGTATGCGAAATTCAGCAAATGTGAATTCTAGTTGCACGAGGCTAGTTTTCTGGGACATATTGTGTCAGCTTCTGGGATTCGGGTTGATCCAAGCAAGATCTCTTCTATTCTAAATTGGAAACCTCCGAGGAACGTGTCTGAAGTCCATAGTTTTTGGGTTTAGCTGGTTATTATCGTCGATTTATGAAAGGATTTTCAGTGATAGCTACTCCGTTGACTAAATTACTTCACAAAGATGTTAGATTTGAATGGTCAGAGAAATGTCAGAGAAGTTTTGATCAGTTGAAAGCTTTGTTAACAGAAGCTCCAGTGTTAGTACAACCAGAATTGGGCAAAGAATTTGTTGTATACAGTGATGCTTTGTTAAATGGACTGGGATGTGTTTTGATGCAAGAAGGCAAAGTTGTAGCTTATGCCTCGAGACAATTGAAGCCTCATGAAAAGAATTATCCGACACATGACCTTGAATTAGTTGCGATTGTGTTTGCACTTAAGATTTGGCACCATTATCTGTATGGTGAGAAATGTCATGTGTTTTTAGATCATAAAAGTCTGAAATATCTGATGACCCAGAAAGACTTGAACTTGCGTCAAAGAAGATGGTTAGAACTGTTAAAAGATTATGAGCTTGTGATAGATTATCATCCGGGAAAAGCAAAACCGTTGTTTTTACAACAGATATGTGATGCTCAGAAGGTTGATAATGAATTATTATTGAAACGAGCACAATGTGAATTGAATTCTGAATCTAAATTTCGTATTGTTAATGATTGCTTGAGATTTTGAGATCGAATCTGTGTTCTGAGAAATCTGGAGTTGATTCAATTGATTTTGAGTGAAGCATAACAGTCACCTATCTATTCATCCGGGAAATACAAAGATGTATCATGATCTGAAGCAACACTATTAGTGGCCTGGCATGAAGCGAGACATTTCTTAATTTGTTTTGAAATGTTTAGTTTGTCAGCAAGTGAAAGCTGAACATCAAGTTCCATCTGGTTTGCTACAACCAATTCTGATTCCTGAGTGGAAATGTGAAAGAGTAACAATGGACTTTGTTTCTAGATTGCCTATAACTCTGAGAAAGAAAGATGTGATTTGGGTCGTAGTTGACCGATTGATGAAATCTACTCATTTTATTCCAGTAAAATCTGACTACTCGTTTGAAAGATTAGCTGAGCTTTATATTTCTAAGATTGTGAGATTGCACGGGGTGCCACTATCCATTGTGTCTGATAGAGATCCGAGATTCACATCACGATTCTGGAAGAAGTTTCAAGAAGCTTTAGGCACGAAATTGCATTTCAGTATAGCTTTACATCCGCAAACAGATGGTCAATCTGAGCGGATCATTCAGATTTTAGAGGATATGTTGCGATGTTGTATACTTGAGCTTATTGGTTCGTGGGAACAGTATCTGCCGTTGATCAAATTTGCATATAATAATTTTTAGATGAGCATCAAAATGGCATCTTATGAAGCTTTATACGGACATAAATGCCGTACACCTCTGTATTGGACTGAGCTTAGTGAAAATAAGCTTCACGGGGTTGACTTGATAAAAGATTCAGAGCAGAAAGTGAAATTGATCCGAGATTGTTTGAAAGCTGC
This sequence comes from Gossypium rotundifolium, assembly GCA_025506655.1. Classification (NCBI taxonomy): domain Eukaryota; kingdom Viridiplantae; phylum Streptophyta; class Magnoliopsida; order Malvales; family Malvaceae; genus Gossypium; species Gossypium rotundifolium. The sequence continues at coordinate 73,439,019 of CP106730.1, read as the reverse complement.
ATCTGATCATCAAAAGTCTTATGCAGACTTAAAACAAAAAGATATACAATTTGAAATCAGTGACAAAGTATTTCTGAAAGTGTCTCCGTGGAAGAAAGTGCTTCGATTCAGACGTAAAGGCAAATTGAGTCCGAGATACATCGGACCGTATGAGATCATTGAACGTGTTGGGCCTGTTGCATATAGATTAAAGTTGTCATCTGAGTTAGAGAAGATTCATGATGTATTTCACGTTTCGATGCTTCGTAGATATCGATCTGATCCGTCACATGTAATTGCTCCGTCTAAAATTGAAATTCGATCTGATATGACATACGAAGAGGAACCGATCCGTATCTTAGCTCGTGAAGGAAAGAGTTGAGAAATAAGAAAATTCCATTAGTGAAAGTATTATGGAATCGGCATGGAATTGACGAGGCTACATGGGAGCCTGAAGATTCAATGAAACAGCAATATCTGACCCTGTTTAATGGTAAGATTTTTGGGGACGAAAATCCCTAAGGGGGAGAATTGAAACAGTCCGATTTATACCCTAGTCAGAACAGTGGTTCTGGGACCACGAATTCGAGTCTGTATAATATTTTAATATTATTTTTTGTGCCGTTGATATGTGATTAAGCATGTTAATGCGATTCCGCCTTGGGAGAGTCAAAATGTATGCGAGTTGCCTGATCGTCTATGAGGAGGTTACAAGCCTTTCAAAAATTATGTGAAAATATGTAGCAATGCGGAAGCTTTGAATTGAATTTATATTTAAGAAATGGATAAGTTAGGAATGGAGGTTTAGAGAAATGAAAAGGAGTCGGGTTAGGTGATAGGTTCAGTTTTAACAAAGAAAAAAATAAAGGGTAAAGATAGATGGTGGAAAATGGAAGATATGTCTTAAACAGAAATGATTCAACACAAAGATGTGTCACCCGGTTTCTAATGTGTTTAAGGTGGATGATGGAAATTGATATGGACCAAAGACCAGTTATCAAAGAATGATAAGAACCTAAGGTATAGATTAATGGAAAAGAATCGATTGACACCACAAGCAAGCTTGATAAGTCGGGATCGAAACTCGTACGAAAGATAGAGAGGAGATAATCTCACTCGATGAAAAAAAGTTCATAAATTTTATAAAGGTTCATAAAACTGTCCTTTTTAACAAATGAAATTTAGCAACTATTTATAGGCTAATATAAGCTAACTAAATAGTCATAAAAAAAAAACTTAATGACTAACTTAATTTTCAGCCATAAATTGCTGGAAAAATCTAGAAAGAAAATCCCTTGGTTTGCTTGACAAAATTCGGCTGAATGTGGCCTTGACGTGCTTGCAAATTCGGCTGAATGTATTTGATAGTAAAAAGAACTCCAATGGTCGGTTTCTAGAAGGTTAATTGTCCCAAAAATTCGTCCACATCCATGTGTAGCCCTTGGGAACATCATTAGCCATGTTTCTAGAAGAAGAAATGAACTTTGGGCCACTTGAAAAGGCATGCAGCAGCTAGGTACGTCCCATGCAATAATTGAGCTATTAATTTGGTCTCTTTTGGCTGAAAAGTGTCCAGAAATAAAGGAGAACGTGAGTAGCCCTCTTGGATATGTAAATTTAGCCATTTGGGACGTTTTAAAGTCTTCTTAATGAAGAAGGAAGTGGCTGAACGAATTTGGACAACAAAGGAGTGAAAAGGCTTGTCTAGGTTCTACCAACATTGGGAATGAGCTGCACCTTTTGGTTGAGAAGTTACCAGCATTAAAACTCTTCTTTGAAAAACTTTCATGTGGTTTAATTCAGCCCTTAAATCCCCCTTGGACGTTCATGACTCCAACCATGCATGTATTTCTTCATTCGTTGTAACTGGCTGTTCATGCATCATGCATTTAACTCCTCCATGCATGTGTCTTCATGGAGTTATTTTTCCAACCAAATAGGCACCTTGGTAATCCAAAATCAGCAGCATTTAACCATGCTTCCAACCATCCATGAACCCACCAAATACATGGATGTATTCACTAAATACAAAGGCACCTAGGTGCATTTATCTCTTAATTGCTTCATGTACATTCTACTGTACCTACAAAAGGGTATGAATGCATATTAAATCAAGTCAAATGAATTGAATAACAATTAATCACGTCCAAGACACATCAATAGACACTTTGGACACATTAAACACACACTTAGCACACATACTAAATTCAAATTTCTATTTAAGTATAAAAAATCTGACATTGATTTATGTTTTAATCAACTTAAAAACATATAATAAAATGTGATAAAATTACTTTGAGCTAAAACAAATTAAATTCAACCCATTTAAGATGTTTTAGATGCATTAAATAGCTGTAGAAAAAATTAAATAAATTAAAATTCAATTTATTAAAAGAAGAAATCACTCGATGAGCTAAAGTGAGCTCGAGGAGCTCAAATTGAGTGGCATGAGCTAATCCGGCTCAATTTGGAAGTGCATGAAAATGCACACGAGCTCCACAACACATGGTCTCGACCATCCGAGCTTGGCATGTTGAAAAATGTTGGATGCCCCTGGCGTGCTCGCATCATCCCTCCCCTCTTCAAGGCAATTCATCCTCGAATCAAACTCTTGGTCTATCCGAACAAAATTCTTTTTGCTCGACTTTCCTCGATCAAATGGGACGGACGATAATTGTAACACCTGAAAAAGATAAACATGAATTAGCATAATCATTTTCAAACAACAATACAATTCAAATATGAACGTCACAGAACACATAAACCACACGTAAACCAAGCTTAACCACTTTATCGTATAATAGGAACAATGCCTTGTCAAACGTTTGCAACGAGAGTGAATAAGCTTCATGACATGCATTCGAGTCACATGGATCCCACAAGTCAAAGATTTCATGCGAATAACATGTCAAATGATAGATATATTCATCACAAGCAAGCAATCGAGAAAACGCATATGGCACACGAAATTGATCAACCAATTCTTGCATTGAACGATATACTATATTACTCACCCATGAATTAAAAAATTTATCAAACACACGATGATACCAGATGATACAAATTCTTTTGTCAATCATTGAAATAGGTAGACCATCATTAAGTAGAATATCACATTCAAGCAATCCATGATCTAGATGATTTATCAAAATGAAATCGGCATCATGTGTTCTATTAGCTTCCGAAGAGAACGAAAACATCTCAAAATCTTCAAGTGAATTGCACATGTAACGCAAGATGGACTTTTTCACACGAAAACTATCAAAATTATCAAACGTAAGAATCCTCTCATCATTCGAGAAAACAGGTAGATCATAAATGGGCAGAAAAGAACGAATAAGCATGTAATGATCTAAATGTTTCACTAAAATAAAATTACCAACGCAAAGCTTATCGTTATTCAAGAAGGCAAAGATGCATCAACAAGTTCAATAGGCTTACCTTTATACTTAGAAAGACAAAATCAACCTTACCTTGCTTGTCTTCACAAGCTAAAACTCAAGATTGAATTTACCTTGCTCGATCAAGACGAACCTTCTTCAGAGGCATGTATCAGTAGTTGAAGCCTTGCGTTTGAATCAACATCTCGCAAATGGATGGTAAATCGCAAATACAACCACAAGATTTGTTTAAGGAACGAATAAAATTAAACAACAAGTTAACAAAATTCATTACCTTAATTAAAAGACAAGAATCAAGTGATGAAATTCTTTCAAACATACCGCATGATACTTGAATTTTCATAAGACAAATCGGGACATATTCGGTTTAAAACATGTGTTTGATTACTTAAAACAGATGTGGCATTGGTTTCAAAAATCAAATTTGTTAAACCAAAAGGAATTATGTTAGTTCAAGATCGAACAATCAAAGCTCTTGATGTGCTTCAAAGCAGATTCTGAAACTCAACTATTCCATGTTGGACAATGAACAATTCTCATAAAACCACAATCAAACAAATGAGAATTAAGAGAAAAGTCATCGTCATACCTTGACGCGCCTAGCACTCGTTGATTATTACGTCTCACCACCGTCACAATTTGTAACGCAATGATTTTCTTGAAATAGACTCGTCTTACCATCATTTAAGTTGTCATAGTTAATCAGAAGATGGCAATCAACGAAGCTATCCAAATAATCACAATTTTTAGAAGGATTTGGCAGAGACGGGATCATTTCGAAACACTTACCTTCCTTACCTTCCGGTGTAGGCGGTTCAATCTTACCTTTTTCAACCAAAGAAAAATGTTGCTATTCCAGGAGGTATTGAAGTTGATAATCATCGTTTGGTTCCTCAGAAACCTGAAACAAAGAAACAGAAGAAGAACAAACAACCAAAGAGTTAGTCGAAAAATCACTCTCTTTTTCTCGCTCATTTTGTTCTCTCATTTCTTTCTCAAGATCTTTTTCTTTTTCAATCTCTTTTTCAATTTTTTTCTCGATTTCAATTTCTTTTCTTTCTTTTTTTCTTCTTGCTCTTTTTCATTTTCTTTTTTCTCAATTTCTTTTTCTCTCACGATCTCTTTTTCTTTTTCTTTTCTTTTATTTTATTTTCTTTTTCTTTTGGGCTTTCTCTTACATTGTGAGTACAACAAGAAGATGATTCAAAAGATTCAAAAATACAAGGATTAGACTCCAAGATTGAAGCAATGTTCTCATAGATGTCACGATCTTTTCTTGGAAGATACTTCGTATGGGACTTCTTTGAATCATAAGATGGAAACTTCGTGCTTTCTTGGTCATCACCGTAAAAAACTTCAAAATTCATTTTGCTTCACCTCGATTCCTTCGTCGAATAGGAATCTCGATTTGAACCACTTCGAGAACGATCTTTTGTAGCGGAATACTTATAGCTTTCTTCTCGTTCATTACCTCGAAAAGATTCGAACTCATTTCTTGTTTCTCTCCTTCTTGAAGGCCTTGTCGAACATGAGTCCTGATAAGAGTCTCTTCGCGAATAGTTTCGAGATGTGTATCACGGTGAAGAACTCGACTCCATTCTCTGACTTGATGAAATCTTTCGATCAAAAATGCTTTCCATTTCACTTAACAAGGATTGGAAGTCGACGGCTGAGAATCCTTCTTGTGACATCTTTGTTGCTGAAAATAAAATATGTTATAAAAAAATAGATAGAAAAGAGAAAATACCTTACCACAAAATCCTCACGAGTCACTGCAGAAGAAAATCACTCACACTCGTGTTTAACTCGTATGATGGCTTTTTCTTTGATGATTTCACTCGTACCTTTTACCGCTCTATCTCGTCTCACAAATTCGTACTTCATTTCGGAAGACTCATCGCGGCTTGAGGGTCAGCTTCAAAGGGGTTTCAAGGGATTGATGTCGGGTATAGGGGAGGCTAAGCAAAAGAAAAATGTGGTTATCAGTTAGGCTAAAAGGTAAGAAAAAAAATTTGGGAGGTCGAGGTAGAAGATGAAGAGGGTAGAAATGAAAGTCTTGAGATCGGAAATGTAAGAGATGAAGTTCAAAGCAAAACTTCAAAAATTTTCCACAACTTTTTTACCACTTTTTTTAACTTGTATATTTTTTTTCAATTTTTTTTTTTTTTTTTTTCAATTTTTTTCATACAATATATTGAAATACAAGAATGAAAATTACAACTTACAATTTTTTTTCAAATTTTTTTCACTTATGAACCATTTTGGCTTCTCGTACGTAGTTAAAATTCCTCGTTTTTATAGCTCTGATACCAAATGATGCGATTCTGCCTCGAGAGAGTCGAAATGTATGCGAGTTACCCGATCGTCTACGAGGAGGTTACAAGCCTTTCGAAAATTATGCGAAAATATGTAGCAATGCGGAAGCTTTGAATTGAATTTATATTTAAGAAATGGATAAGTTAGGAATGGAGGTTTAGAGAAATGAAAAGGAGTCGGTTTAGGTGATAGGTTCGGTTTTAACAAAGAAAAAAATAAAGGGTAAAGATAGATGGTGGAAAATGGAAGATATGTCTTCAACAGAAACGATTCAACACAAAGATGTGTCACCCCGGTTTCTAATGTGTTTAAGGTGGATGATGGAAATCGATATGGAACAAAGACCCATTATCAAAGAATGATAAGAATCTAAGGTATAGATTAATGGAAAAGAATCGATTGACGCCACAAGTAAGCTTGATAAGTCAGGATCGAAACTCGTACGAAAGATAGAGAGGAGATAATCTCACTAGATGAACAAAAGTTCATAAATTTTATAAAGGTTCATAAAACTGTCCTTTTTAACAAATGAAATTTAGCAACTATTTATAGGCTAATATAAGCTAACCGAATAGTCATAAAAAAAACTTAATGACTAACTTAATTTTCAGCCATAAATTGCTGGAAAAATCTAGAAAGAAAATCCCTTGGTTTGCTTGACAAAATTCAGCTGAATGTGGCCTTGATGTGCTTGCAAATTCAGCTGAATGTATTTGATAGTAAAAAGAACTCCAATGGTCGGTTTCTAGAAGGTTAATTATCCCAAAAATTCATCCACGTCCATGTGTAGCCCTTGGGAACATCATTAGCCATGTTTCTAGAAGAAGAAATGAACTTTGGGCCACTTGAAAAGGCATGCAGCAGCTAGGTACGTCCCATGCAATAATTGAGCTATTAATTTGGTCTCTTTTGGCTGAAAAGTGTCCAGAAATAAAGGAGAACGTGAGTAGCCCTCTTGGATATGTAAATTCAGCCATTTGGGACGTTTTAAAGTCTTCTTAATGAAGAAGGAAGTGGCTGAACGAATTTGGACAGCAAAGGAGCTGAAAAGGCTTGTCTAGGTTCGGCCAACATTGGGAATGAGCTGCACCTTTTGGTTGAGAAGTTTCTAGCATTAAAACTCTTCTTTGAACAACTTTCATGTGGTTTAATTCAGCCCTTAAATCCCCCTTGGACGTTCATGACTCCAACCATGCATGTATTTCTTCATTCGTTGTAATTGGCTGTTCATGCATCATGCATTTAACTCCTCCATGCATGTGTCTTCATGGAGTTATTTTTCCAACCAAATAGGCACCTTGGTAATCCAAAAATCAGCAGCATTTAACCATGCTTCCAACCATCCATGAACCCACCAAATACATGGATGTATTCATAAGTACAAAGGCACCTAGGTGCATGTATCTCTTAATTGCTTCATGTACATTCTACTGTACCTACAAAAGGGTATGAATGCATAATAAATCAAGTCAAATGAATTGAATAACAATTAATCACGTCCAAGACACATCAATAGACACTTTGGACACATTAAACACACACTTAGCACACATACTAAATTCTAAAATTTCTATTTAAGTAGAAAAAAATATGCACATTGATTTATGTTTTAATCAACTTAAAAACATATAATAAAATGTGATAAAATTACTTTGAGCTAAAACAAATTAAATTCAACCCATTTAAGATGTTTAGATGCATTAAATAGCTGTATAAAAAATTAAATAAATTAAAATTCAATTTATTAAAAAGTAAAGAAATCAGCTCGATGAGCTAAATGAGCTCGAGGGAGCTCGAATTGAGCTGGCATGAGCTAATCCCACTCAATTTGGAAGTGCATGAAAATGCACACGAGCTCTACAACATTTGGTCTCGACCATCCGAGCTTGGCATGTTGAAAAATGTTGGATGCCCCTGGCGTGCTCGCATCACATGTGCTAAATTTTCGTAAGCTAATTTGAATGCTTGTGTGTTTAATTTGATAAAAGGATTAAATTACACTAAATGTGAAAGTTGCTTGCTAATTGTTAAAGTACCAATGTGTTATGGCTTTATTAAGGTGGAGTCCTTATATTGTTATTATGTGAACTTATAGTTAATGGATGAATGAAAGACAATCATGCCCTTGCTACATGTTTGTTTTAATTGTTTAATGAAAGGTTAAATTTGTAAATGGATTATTATATATGTTATATTGGATAAAACATAACAAAATGGCCATTTTATTCATCCCACTTTGGCCGAATATAGCAAAGAAAAAAAGAACATGAGCTTTAAGGGTTTCGGCTATTTCAAGCTATAATTTAGGTATGTTTTGGCTATGGATTTTAATTATTTTTATGTTTTTGAGATTGTTGCTTTGAGAGCTATCAAACACATGCCTCAATTTGATGAATTGATAATGTTTGTGTGAGATTCCATTGATGTTATGTTAAGCTTTTTGATGATTTTTTTTTTTTGTGTTAAATGAAAGATATGAGTTAGATGAACATACTTTGTTCTTGAATTTTTGATGAATTTAGCTAAATAAGGATAAATTGAAAAATGGTAAATTGAAGGACTAAATTTCAAGTTTGATGAAAAATGTGGGCTTATATGTGATGTATATGTATTCGGCTAAGCATGTGTATGTATGGATTTTGTGAATTTGATGTTTTAAGAAAATTAGACTAAATTGATAAAATGTGCAAATGTGAGGGTTAAATTGTAAATATCCCAAAATACGTGTGTATGGATTGAATTGAATGAAATATTAAATAAAAGGATTAATTATGAATATGTTTAGATCAAGAACCGAGGAAAACATACTTAGATCGCGGGAAAGCAAAAGTGACAGAGTAGTCGTTTTCATTCCGATAAACCGAACTCGAGGTAAGTCACTATGCAAATAAACGTATTAGTATTGAATTGAATATATTCATATGACTATCATTGATAATGAATGTGTATGGAATGCTATGTGCATAAATTTTGAGATAAGTTCGATATAGTGATAAAGTCCGAGAAGTCCCGTATGAACCTAGGAATAGATATGATTAGCTACATCATGACATAGGTATCTGTTCTATTTTATCATGTAAGACCACACCAGGGACGTTGGCGTTGATTTGAAATTTCATGTAAGACCCTGTTTGGGACAGTGGCATCAATATCTGAATACGAATAAGACCCTGTCTGGGATAGTGGCATCGATATCTGAATACGAGTAAGACCTATGCGGGACAAATGGCATCAATATCTAAAACAATAAGACCCATGCGGGATAGTGGCATCGACATCCGACTATAAGTAATACCACATCTGGGACGTTGGCATTGTATGACCATTCTGAGCTTTCTGAGATCCTACTAGGTTCCTATTGGTTCAACGGGCAAGTCTGTGATATGAGTTACAAATCTGAGCTATAAACAATTACGTGATTATAAATCCCTTTCAGGTACGCTGATTATACACTAATCGTGTATATAAGGTAAGCATCCATGTGACCTTACAATGATATCATGTATATGAAATAGATGATGTGATAAGTAAGTTTGGCTAGATGAGTTATGTGATTATATGATTCTTGAATTGTGAGAATAGCTAATATGATCAAAAGTATATGAGCCAAAGCATATATGTGATAGTTTATTAAGTGATTGATATGTGCCAATCTATCTATTTACAAATATGCCTTCCATGTCAAGTTTGTTTGTATATTGACTTACTAAGCTTTGTAAAGCTTACTCTGTGTGTATGTTTCTCTGTTTTATAGGTTGTCAAAGCTACTGAAGGCTCGGGACCATCAAGGATCATCATCACACTACTAAACATATTTTGATACCTTTTTGAAAATGTATATAGTTAAATATGGCATGTATAGGCTAGTTATGTGTATATGTTTATGAAATGAACTTAGCCTTGTGTTTGGTAAGTTTTGAGTTGATAAATGCTTGAATGAATGAGCTATATGACACAAAATTTGGTATGGTTTGGAGTATAAAGAATGGGCAAGTTATGAGTAAGCAAATGAATGAAGATATGCTTTAGTTATATATATGTTTTGTCTTGAAAGTTGGCATGAATGAATTGGATATGAAATGTATAAATTGAATGATCAATTTGGTATGTTTTCGGTAACCATGTATGCATGATTTGTATTGGTACACTTTGCTTGTAGGTGTGACCCAAATGGGTGGCATTTTGGTCTTGCAAATGACCTATAATGTCACACGGTCATGGCACACGAGCATGCCTAACAACCGTGGGGTAAAGTCAGTAGCTAGCATTAAGAGTACACGGTCATGGCACGGGCATGCCTAAAAGTAGTGTGAGAAATGGCAGTATATGACCTTGTAGGACACGACCTTAGCACACGGGCGTCCCTTGTAGCCATTGCTTTTGGAAGTATACAACCACAGGAAGGACACACGGTTATGTCAAGTAGCCGTGGGTGAGGCACGGACTACCCCTACGGGCGTGTATCCCCTGTATTTTAGAAAAGCTTTAATTTATCATGAAATTTTGTATGTATTACAGTTTAGTCCTGACTCAATTTATAAGCATGTTTAGGGTCTCGGTGACTCAAATTCAGGGACATTATACTTGAGAATGGTGAATGAATGTATGAAATTTCTGTAAATGTTTCCGATCTATTCGGTAATGCCTCTAACCCTAGTCCAGCGTCTGATACGGGTTAGGGATGTTACAGTCCAGCTTACTATGTCATTAGTTTTTGATTCTATGGCTAATTTTTAAAGTTGCTATGGATGAGTCTTGTAATCATATGATGAATAAACATAGAATTGAAGCATTAATTTTGATATATGATGATTTTATCAAGTAAAATTGATGGAAATTGGTTTTAGGACCTAATTGTGAAAGAGTTTGGAATTAAGGTCTAATGCTAAATTTTGATTTTTAAGGGTTATGAAGTAGTTTAAAATGATAGAATAAAGTATTAATTTAGAAAAATTAGCCCAATTAAGGGTTTAATTGGATAAGTACTGAATTGTATGAACTGTGAAATTTGGGGCAAAATGGAAATCAACACTTTGCACTAAAATAGTTTTGGACAGCAGCAGTAGTCTAACTTTGAAAAATCACCAAAAATTTTAGAAATCAAATTAGAGGATGAATAAAATATGGAATTAAATCTTATTGAGTCTAGTTTATTATAGAAGAAACGATGTAAGCAATGAAATTGTAAATCATTAGATATAATAGGTTTTGTGAGATAAGGTCAGAATGATTTTGGGCTCCCCTATTCTAAATTTATAAAATCATAAAAAATTAGAGAAAAATAATTATGGGCTTACATTTATACTTTTAAAATCCTTAATGAGTCTATTTTCAATAGAAACAAACGAGAACATCATCTGAATCTCGTATGAGGAAATAATTAATTTTTAGTGAAGAAGGATTGAAACTGTCAGATAGCAAAATAGAGGTGACTTTAAGAATAAGATGCACTTATTGGCTAAACCAAAAATTATGAAAAATTTACAGTAATAAGATATGTGAGTCTAGTTTCAGGAAAATTTAGCAGATCTTAATTTAGAGTTCTTTAGCTCAAGATAAAAATTATTTAGTGACTATGACACGGATGGACAGCTTGAATATTCACATAAATAAATAGTGAAAAATTATAGATAATGTTAATTACAAGTGTGTTATTTATACTAAGGATGTGGATGGAGAGGAGGAGGAGGAAGAATATACGAACAAATTGTGTATAAATTGATCACATGCTCGATTATAATTGATAAATCTTGAATTAGAAATGATATAATTTTTATTTGGAATATTTATTATGAAATTATAATTATCGTTATAATACAAAAATTGAACTTGTGAGTTTATATAGCTAAATTTTGGTGATCATTTGTTAATTTTATGAACTTTATGATGTGTTATTTCATATGTATTGATGATTAAATCGTGAATAATGTAAAAGCATACAATTTGAATAAATGATCAAATTGAGCACTTCAGTTCAGTGACAAGATGAATTGACGGAAAAGACCATGGTTGAACCATGGCAACAAGTGATAAGTTATAGCTTCGGCTACACTTAACTGATCATGGACAAGTGAAAGTGATAAGTGGTAACTCTGGCTACTTGATCTAGTGAAAAGTGGTAGCTCTAGCTACCTGATCAGTGAAAAGTGGTAGCTCCGGCTACCTGATTAGTGAATAGTGGTAGCTTCAGCTACAAGTAACAAGTGATTTCCGTGTAAGACCATATCTGGGATATGGCATCGATGTGATACGTGTTAAAGATGTAAGACCATAGTTGGGATATGGCATTCTAGTGAAAAGTGATGAATTAACAGATAAGACCATGGTTGATCCATGGCAAAGTGTGAAACGTAGGTATGGTATTAACCATACTGAGTTGTCAAACGTAGGTATGGTATCATCCATACTGAGTTGTGAAACGTAGGTATGGTATTAACCATACTGAGTTAAGAAACGTAGGCATGGCACTTCCCATACCGAGTTGTGAAATGTAGGTATGGTATTTCAATGAGGAAAACCATACTGAGTTGTGAAACGTGGCACTGAGCAATGACGTACTCAAATTCGTAAGACATTTCCTAATTTGATAATAAGTAATACAAGAGGAGTGAACCAAATGAAAGAGATTGAGTAGTACCATGGCATAATGATAGTGAAGATGTAAGACCATGGCCGAGCTATAGCATTCTAGTGAAAAGACCATAGCTATGTTATGGCATCAGTGATTATCAGTGAAATTTAGTGCATACTGGTGCAGACCAATTCCGTAATTCGTTCACTAATTTGACAAATTTTGGTAAGTGTTACATAGAATTATGTGATATAAGGAAATACTAGTTGATGAGACATGAACATAGAACTTGGTTGATGAATGAGTTCATTTGTGATTATATATTTGTACACCCTTGAGTGGATTATCCGTATAAATTGGTATTCCAAATGAGTTAATAAGAAGAGTTCTAATATGAAATAATCTGAATTCTAAATGAAATGTTATGTAAACGTACTTGAAATACAGAGGTATGATTATTATATGTTATATGAATACATAATGTGAAAAGTATAAGTACAAGAGAAATTTAATGAGAAATGAGCCCATATATGTTTCTTGTTAATTATATGAAGTGTGTGACTAAAAAATGGTATTAAGTGTAAGGCTCAGTTGAATATCTTAAATTGATTTTTGTATGTATTAAATGTGGGTGAAGAATAAGGATCAAATGAGTGAGAAATATGGCTTGAAAAATAGCCTTATTTGTGAAAATTAACTTTACGACACGGCCTAGCAACACGGGCTTGTACTAAGGCCATATGACCCGAGTTCCTTCATAGATGCAAGTCAGAGAGTTACACGCCCCAGAGACATGGTCATGTGAGCCACACCACCATGCCACATGGGCATGGGACCCTTGTAAAAGAGATAAATTTTGGGATTTTGCGAAAAATTTCATACGATTCTAATTTAGTCCCGACCTGATCCTAATGCATGATTTGGACCTCGGGGCTCCGTTAAAGGAACTTTTATAATCAATTTCGGTATTTTAGAGATAAATGGTTTAAATTATCTGTAAGTGTTCCCTACTTCTCAGTAATGCTTCGTACTTTATTCCAGTAACGGATATGGGTAATGGGTGTTACATTTCAAGCTTGACTGATAACTGTCATTGTAGGCGAATTCTACCAACGGTAAGTACTTTTCCCAGCTACCCTGAAACTCAAGGACACAACATTTGAGCATATCTTCGAGAACTTATATCAACCTCTTCGACTGGCCGTCGGTTTGGGGGTGAAAAGTTGTACTAAAATTCAACTTTGTGCCCAAGGCCTCTTGCAACTTTTTCCAAAATCTGGACATAAATATCGGATCTCTATATAATATAATTGATAAAAGCACTCCGTGTAGCCTAACAATCTCTGAAATATACAAGTTTGCCAACTTATCAAGTGAGTAGTTGACATGCACCGGTATGAAATGGGCTGACTTCGTAAGTCTATCGACTACGACCCATACAGCATCTTTCTTGCTCGGTGTCAATGGCAGCCCTATTACAAAGTCCATGGAATTCGGTCCCACTTCCACTCGGGCACCATAATAGGTTGAAGCAAACCTGAGGGTACTTGGTGTTCGGCCTTTACTTGCTAACAAATCAAGCATCTTGACACAAACTCAGATATATCTTTTTTTATGCTCGGCCACCAATACCATTTCTTCAAACCATTATACATCTTGGTTCTACCCGGGTGTACAAATAAGCTTCCACTATTTGCCTCATGCAAAAATTTACGAATGATCTCATCATTTCTTGGTACACAAACTCTGTTTCTAAACATCAAACATCCGTCTAAATTGATTTGAAAGTCAGACTCAACACCTGACTCGCATTGAACTCTTTTGGCTTGTAATTCGCTGTCATCTTTCTGTGCCTCATAAATCTCTTGGAGGAACATCGGTCTAGCCCTCAACTCAGCTAGAATAGAACTATCATTGGACAAACTCACCCGTGTATTCATAGCCCCCAAAGAAAATAGGGATTTCCTACTCAAAGCATCGGCAACTACATTCACCTTTCTCGGGTGGTAGTCAATGACCAACTCATAATCTTTTATTAGCTCTAGCCATCTTCGTTGTCTCAAGTTCAATTCCTTTTGAGTCATCAAATACTTTAAACTTTTTTGATCTGTGAATATTCGACATTTTTATCATACAAATGATGTCTCCAAATCTTCAATGCAAAAACAATAACTGCCAGCTCTAAATCATGTGTCGGATAGTTCTTCTCGTGTGGCTTTAACTGTCTGGAGGCATATACTATCACTTTTCCTTCTTGCATAAGTACACCTCCTAATCCATTTAAGGATGCATCACTGTAGATCACAAATTTTTTTTCCCGATTCAGGTTGTACTAAACCTGAGCCTCTGTCAACATTTCCTTTAATTTCTCAAAACTCTGCTGCCACTTTTCATTTGCTCGACATTCACCGGTATGACGCTTGCCACACTGTGGGCACTCTGGTCTACTTGGCCAGGCGTTGCCAACACTAGCAACTGATGTGGTCTTGGCTTTAGACCCTGAGTAATGCTTGCTCTTACTTTTGTTTGAAAACCTGGCTGAAGTAGCTGATCGGGTAGGAAAATCTCTCGACTTCTTAGACGAGGACTGAAATGACTTACTCAATTGTCTCTTTCTTGAGTCACGAGACTCCATCTCAGCTTTTCTTTTCTCTTTCACAAATTCCTCGACCTTACAAGCCTGGTCCACTAACACAAAAAATTCCTTTAACTCGAGGACACCAACAAACAACTTAATGTCTTCATTTAATCCGTCCTCAAACCTCTTACACATGATGGCTTCAGAGGACACACATTCCCGAGCGTACTTACTGAGTCTCACAAACTTGCACTCGTAGTTAGTCATCGTCATCTTACCTTGTTTTAGTTCAATGAATTCCTTTCTCTTCTGATCAATGAATCTTTGGCTTATGCATTTCTTTCAGAATTCTTCTTAGAAAAACTCCCATGTAATTCTTTCTTTTGGTACAACCGACACAATGGTATTCCACCATCGATAAGCGAAAACCCTTAGAAGGGAGATACACATTTCATGCACTCTTCAAGTGTTCACGATAACTCATCAAATACCCTAATGGTATTTTCAAGCCAAAATTTGCCCTTTTAGATCATCATCTTTACTAGCCCAAAATTCATTGACTCCTTGTTTTCGAATTATATCAACCAGAGGTTTTTCTCTTCTTACTACTTCTACCACTTGGGGAGCTACAGGGGTAGGTTGAGGAATAGGCGGGGGTGGAGGAGGTTGAGTATTAGGATTTGATCGAATGTACTCGGTGTACCAATCGCACATCATACGGAGAAAGGCTTCCCAGGCCTCTTTTTCCTGACCCAACGTCTCAGGTCTACTCTCTACTGGCGCAGTCCCTTGCGCGGGAGCTGGTGCATTACTTGCAACATCATCGGTTGCAGCTCGGTCAGGATCAGGATCCATTGACTATATAAAAACACAATTCAAATCATCAGGAGTCATCACACTATCATTACACAAGTACTCTTACGTATGACATGTATAACTAGACTCATACTTACGCTACGTTAGTCCGAAAATCGATTAAACCGTAGCTCTGATACCACTAAATTAACACCCCTTACCTATGCCTGATGCCGAACAGATACGAGGCATTATCATGCTTAACCTTGCTTGAACATGTAATATCAAGCTATAAAATTTTGTTCTAATTTAAAACTTTTCTTTCTTAATCATAACATACATATTATGGGCCTACGAGACCTTAAACATACATTCGGAAGGTTTCATAGTTCAACTGAAAACTTTTACACTCTTTGAAAATTTTTGCCTAACAGCGGTGACACGCCCGTGTGGGCAGGCCGTGTGGTCACATGCGCCCATGTCCCTAGCCCGTATAAAATTTATTTTTATTTTGAACCTCCAGGGGTTTTCACACAGTCGAACACACACCCGTGTCTATGGCCCGTGTCCTTCACACGGCCTCGACACACCTATGTCCTCACCTATGTGTGAAAACGAGGGGTATTTTATTTATGATGTCAGCAACCCCTTAAATAACACACGGCCTAGGCACACGCCTGTGTGCTGGCCCACATGATGATTCGAATTCTCGTAACCAAAATGCAGGGACACACGGCCTATCAACACACCCATAGGATTTGACCGTGTGTCACACATAGCCTAGGCACACGCCTGTGTGTCTACCCGTGTGGACACTTGAAGTTTATTTTCCAAGCCTTTTTGCCACCTTGAAACATAAACTCATTCAATTCATCACAAGTATCACATAACAAGGTGATATTAAACTATTAAGAATCCTTAAATTGTCATTCATTCCACCCACATTTTACTCAATTACCTGCATGAACATTCATTTCATCAAACTTATCAACTTTACAACATAAACTTGACAATATTGGCCAATTCACCATGGCCATTTACAAAATGAGTGTAGAACATTAATAGCCAACCCATTGGCCTTCAAATATGACATGACACAAAATGATCAAGTTCCTATACATGTCATACTCAACATGAATTAACTTTACTATACCAAAAGAATGGTTGATAGTGTGATCCAAGCTCCGGCGTTCTATGATCCCCTAGCTAACTTGGCGAAACTACAAGGAAAAGGGAAAAGATATGGTTAAGCATATAGCTTAGTAAGTTTGCATGAAATTATAAAACAACATAATTTCTCACATTAAATTCATCCATATATTGAAACAATAACAACATAAGTCTCAAAAGCTTAAGCATACTCATCTATGCTTACTAATACTTACTCTTACCCATCTCATGCCACATTATGGGTTTATAACTTGTATTTTCTCATGGTACCTATATCACTTATCACATAACTTAGCATATATACTATCAGGAGCATAAACTCAAATCTTCATCATTCATAACATGAATGAAAATCAAGGTCATCCATAAATAGTTTTGGCCCTAGACCATTTTACACACTTGGCTCTTTTGCCCATGAATTAATCAGATTATCATGATATTCATACTCGTCATGCATAAATCTCGATGCCCATGCCATATCCCAGATATGGTCTTACATGGGATCACCCCTTGATGCTGATGCCATATCCCAGATATGGTTTTACACATGATCTTATAGCTCAATGTCGATGCCATGTCCTAGACATACACAGATGTCGATGCCATGTCCCAAACATGGTCTTATACGAAATCATCCTTTCATACCGAGGCATATCCCTGACATGGTCTTACACGGGATCTCCTTTATTCAATGCTATAACATGAGTATCCTCATTATTCCGAATCTTTATCCAAAATTTCACTTAGGTTATTTTCACCATTTCCTTATCGAGGCTTTATCACTCGATTTTCATAGCAATAACATACATTATCATAATATTAAGTAGTTTCAAATAACGAACATTATGAAACTTTAACTTCATACAAACTTATCTCGATTCAAAAAATGTATATCGATGCTCGATTTTGTTCTTGCCTCGATTTCGATCCGAGTTTCATGTTTCTTAATATATAATAATAATTTCACTTGTTAAATACACACATTGACTAAATCGACTCATAATTTATATTTTGGCAAAATTATAATTTTCCCCTAAACTTTTACATAATTACACTTTTGCCCTTAGGCTCGTAAAATAATTTTTATTCAACTTTCTTGCATTTCAAGCCTAGTCGAATCATATTCTCCACTATGACAACATCCAATTTTCACTATTTCCCTCATGTATGACCATTTCTACAACTTTTACAATTTAGTCCTTTTATGCATTTTTCATGAAAATCACTTAGAAAAAGATGTTTATCATACATCAAACTTTAATATTCTTCCACAAAACATCAAAATACATGCATGTCATACATGGTTAAATTTTTTAACATAAACCCTAGCTCAAAATATAGCTAGAAATAGCTAAATCCAGCTACGAGGGTCTCAAAATTACGAAGAACATTAAAAATAGGGCTAGGATGCACTTACTATCAAGCTTAGAAGTTGAAAAAGCCCTAGTTATGTTTCCTTGTGATTTTCGGCTGAGGGGAAGAAGATGGACACCATTTTTTTGACTTATTTTCCTGTTTTATTCTTTTATTAACCAAATGATAAAAATGCCCTTAATGATCCCTTCTTGAGATTTTTCCTTCCCATGTCTATTTTTGGCCATCATCAAATATATTGGTCTAATTGTTAAATAAGGACCTCTAGTAATTTTTATAATTCTATTTCATATTTGAATCTTCTAAAATCTCATATTTTTTACTCTTTGCAATTTAGTCCTAATGGAAAATTTAATCACTAATTAATAAAATATCTTCGTGAAATTTTTACACAATCATGAAATCACCTAATAAGCCTCATAGAAATCGTAAAACTTATGTTTCTATTTCAAATTTGTGGTCTCGCACCACTATTGCGAGTAGGCCCTAAGTCAGGCTATTACAAGAAGAGCCCATTAACTAATTCTACTCAATTTGCAAAATGCGTCCTCGACGATGGTCCTTCATGCCAACAGTTGATCAAGGTGAGTCATCTGGTAGGGCCCTAGTTTCTCGTGGTGCTAATATTGCTCTTACTGCTCCAGACTCTTTTGGTTCTTCAAGTTCATCTCCATCTTCTCAGCACATCTACATATATATGGAAGCTTTAATGGACAGTGGGTGAGAGGACGAAGAAGTTATTGCCCCATGGACATGAGCAAGCAGCAGTGGCCGCAAGAGGCTAAGGATGGAAGAAGGATCACAGAGCACTAAAGGCAATAGTGGTGGAAGGCTGGTCCCCCACAGATGAGGCCAAGAACCGGTTGTTCCTGAGAGGAAAGTTACTCCATCCCCCATCCCTTCCATTCTTGAGGTACAAACGAAATTCACCACTTTCACTAACTTGCCCACTTAGTTTGCGGAACCTCCTCAAGCAAAAGGGTATGTCGTCCTAGTAAGGGCATGTCGTCGCCCCTTATATTCTACTCCTAATAGAATACCATATTTTTTATTAAAATATTATGATTTAATTAACCATCATTCAAGAAGAACTCTTGTACAGTTTTGTAACATCCTGATAATTAGGGGTTATGCATCTTTACTTAATTGAATGTTATTGCATGCCTAATTATGATTGAGTGTGTTTTGGAAGTTTATTTTTGAACTTTATTATGTAAGTGATTGCTTAGTGAAATATTAATTTTCAATATTTAAGATGGAGCTAAGCAAGATAGGCTTTAAGAAATATTGACAAGAGGTTTAAAGCATAATAAGTCAATTGGCAAAGTGGTAATGGTGCATGAGTGAATACTTGAGGGGAGAGGTTCGAATCCCCTAGCTAGCAAATGGGAGGATTTTAATTTTTTTGTTTCCTTCCCTAGAGTGTCGGCCAAGACTATTCTAGAAGGGATGGTCATCTTTTCTATTTTTGGTGAGTAGATCATGTGAAAAAGGTAAGCTAAAAGTTATGGCAAGGAATCAAGAAAGGATGGTAAGAAAGGGGGACAAAAGGCTTGAAGTAAGGACAATGTTTTGGAAGCTTTTTCATGGTCATTTGACCATGAACCTAGTCGGTTTGGGGGGCTAAGGGGAGAAGGTCTAATTGTGTTTAGAAACAATGGATTGATGGGGAATAAACAAGGAGGAAAAAGGGGATGATGTTGGCTTAGGTTGGCCGAAATTTTGCTTAGCCATTAGGGGGTGATTGTTGGCAAAATTTTTAACAAATTTTCTCTCCAAAATCTTGTTCATAGTCGAATGTCTATCTACACAAAAGAAAAGTTTTGTTTCTCTTCTTTTGGTCTTTTTGCAACTTACCATTCGGTTTGAGAAACCTTTCTAGTTCTTTTCTCCTAAACAAAACATCTTTCATTCTCTTTGTAACCGAAAGTCCCAAAGATCATAAACCTATTTTCTTCACTTTTTCCCTCTTGGTCGAATGCACATAAGTCCCTAAACCTATCTCTTTTCTTTTGGAAATCATCATTATCATCATCTTTTCTTCTTTTTCTCTTTCTTTCTCCTTCCATTTTCATTTTCTTTCTTCTTTCTCTCAACCAAACCATCATCTACCCTAACCAAAACCACCATTATTTTCCTCTCTTTTGTCAACCGAATCATCTTCCATTTTGATTTCATTCCTTCTTTTCTTTTATTGAAAACCGAAACCATTATAGCCAAAAATCACTATCTTTTTCTCTTCTTTTTTTGTGCAATTCGAAATCACAAATTCTCTTATTCTATATCATCAAGGCCGAATCTTCAAGTGATCAAGTAAGGTTTTTGTCAATTGTTTTCATTATCTCTTTTTATTATAACCGATTTAGAAACAGAGTTCTCTTAATTTTCTTTTCTCTCCTAGGCCGAATCCTTGGAAGGGATTTTTAAGAATCTTTTTGGAACCAACGTTTTAAGAGAAACCTTTCGAAATCATCCAAGGAAAGAATATCACTTTCGGTTATATCAATTCCTTTAGATAGATTATTAATCAACTTTATTTTAGGGGTGATTTTGAGACTAATCAAGATAGGTTCGAAAAGAGCAGGACGGAGTGTTTGGAAGAGAGGAGGCCTTTGTTTTACCCTCAAACTACAAACGAAGAAATCAGATCGGCGATAAGAGATTTTCCATCGGGTTGTGGACCCTCCGCTAACGAAGATCGATTATTTGAAGTCGTGCGTACAACCGAACCACTTTTCGTTGATGGGTTATCAGCGGGTTTTAATCCATCTAGCGGAGAAAAACCACAAATAACGGTCGTTCGAGAATTCGAGGGTAAGGATGTAGATCTCTCATCAATAGTATAGTTTTATTAGTAATAGTGTATACTAATCAAGTGTGATAATTAACTAGGTGTTGACGAGCGGGAAGGTATCGTTCTCACAGTCTTAAGGTGTGTAACCTTACAATAAAATCTCATAGATCTATATTAAATGTGATTATATGACAATATGTTTGATATTGATTGTGGATACCATTCGGTGGTATACGATATTCGTATGTTTAGTCCAATATTTCGTTAATTTTGCTATATGCATAAATGTGAAATAAGTATGACTATATTATGATTTTGGGGTAAATGGCATGAAAATTGAATAATATGTATGTGCATGGTCATATGGGTAAAATTGATAAAGGGGAAGTATTCCGGTGGTTTTACCACATAATCCGGTGACTTCGGTCACATATGTGAATCTGGTGACTTCGGTCACATATTTTTGAATCTGGTGACTTCGGTCACATTTGTCTGGTGGCCTTGTCACAAAATTATAAGGGCGATGTGCATGTTGACTGCAGCAACTGCCTTCGATGGTGTGTAGCGGATGGAGGGTCGATTTAGTAATCCCCACGGTGTGATTAGTTGGTACGGGTGGTGTGTAGCGGATGGATATTAGGTGGGCCGAGTTTGCATTTCATTATATGTATATATCCATGTGATTTTAAATGATTATTATTTGATCTGTTATGAAAATGGGCTTATGGCTAATCATGACTTAAATGGGCCTATGATTATATATGTTATAAATGGGCTTGAAAGGCCATGATCAAATGGGCTTTTTAATGTATGTGTTACACATTGAGTTTATAACTCACCTCTTTTGTGGGATAACTTTTCGGATGATTAAGTAGTGCGATGGATCGAATTGACAAGGATTTCGAGGTGGCCAATGCTCAAACAAAGTATTTTGGAAATTTTCCTACTTAAACTTATTAAGTTAATTTTATTATTTAGACTTGATTATGGGTTTTTCTATTTTTATGTAATAAGGCCACTATGAACTGCTTTTTAAATTTTTGTGTTTGGATTTATTTTATTCGCCATGAACAATTATTAATTAAATAACTAAATGGTTTTGATAAATAATTTAAACTGCTTTTGAAAACAAAATATATTTCCACAATATTAATAAATTTTTCATTAAATTTGGTTTTCGTTAACTTATTAATTTCTCTTAAGAATAATGTTTTAAGAAGATGCGAATTTACTTTACAATTAAATTTCAACCCGATCTTTAAGTTAATCTGTTTTATTCAAAATCATCAAGTTTTTCTTAAATAAGTGAGAGTTTGCTAAAGTTTTACTCGAGGAACATATCAAATCCGGTCAGGCTTTTTGGGCCGGGTTTGGGGTGTTTCAAGTTTTCTATAAATAGAAACTACGAGATCACCTATTTACCAAAAGTTATTAAGCACTATTATTCTATCAAAAAAATAGTGGCAAATTATTTTTAGAATAAATTCTATTTTTTTTGGAGCTCATAGTTTTCGATTCTATAAAGGGAATTAACTTTCCCATTAAAAGTTAATAAACTTTTCATTTTGTGCATTTAGTTTGTTTTGTTTGAGGTCACATTCAAAGCAATTCAAGGTTTGAGGATAACAGAGAAAATCGTTCGATAGAAAGTCGGGAAATAACTTTAACTATCTCAAATAAAGAATAAATAATAATTTGGTTAAGAGTTTATTACTATAAATATCAAAAAGTATGGTTTTAAGAAAAAATTTAAACTTTTGTTATGCCTAAAAACACTATTTTCTAAACTGATTTTTTCAATAATGTTGAGCTAGGGCATATATAATTAGTGCTTAAATAATTTATAATTAAGTTTCGACTCTTTTTTTATTAATTATAAAACATTTAGTCATGAAGTCAGTTTACTAAAAGTACCATAACTGACTTCCCATTATAAATCAATACAAAAGCAACTTAGATTTATGCCTTCATCTACTGATCTTGTCATTAGTATGTTACCCTTATAAGTTATCATTAATCTCTTTGGGTTTAATTCGTTCACCCAATTTGATTCTATTTTATCTCGTAGTCATCATTGCATCCTTTATGATGAAAAAGATTATTACTAAAAAATAGTAATAAAAATCATTCATCCTTGACAAATGACTCGTTATCTTGTTCTTTTCTCATAATCCATGTAATGAGAAGATGCCATTTACTTTTTAATTGAACTATGAATTTCACTATTGTAAGTGAAGTTATACCAAATATAAGTCACATACCCAATATACTAGCTTTCGACTCTGATACTAATGGAACACATGCTTTCAATATATTAAAACATATGTGTCAAGCACACATGGTCAGTCACTTAGGATTGAGGTGAGTCACATTATAAACATCACAAGTGACTAAATTCGTAAACAGATCCAAGATAAAGTCAACTTGTGCATTGTCCAATGTATTGTCAATCACAATAATCACACCCATATTTCTATTTTCTAGAAGTCAACTACTTCAATATCCAAAATAAAGTATCTCCTGAATTTGATTTAAAATACAACATAATAGTCCTATAAATCAATCGCTCATTTTGATTCTTCAAACTACAAAACATTTAGACTATCTACTAATATAAGTTATCTTTCTCTATTATAATGTAACTTAATATTAGTTAAACATTAGATAATCAATGAACTAATATTTCTTTATTCATGTAAAAATCATTGAAGACAATCATATAAAATAATAATTTAACTATGAAATTTTATTTAATTAATTTATGCTAAAATTACAAAAATAATGACGAATCATTATACTAATGTCACAAAATTCTAATATCAATTTCTCTTTTGATTTTTAAGTTACGGGGAAACAATTTTAATTACACGTGGTGAAAGAGCGTTCTATACAAGTGGTAGAAAATCGCACCTCTCTTTCAAGTGCATTTTTTTTTTTACTTTTTAATATAATTAGTATATATGGTCAGAAGGTTAAATGTTAATGGTTTTATTCTCGAGTCATGAGTTTGATTTTTCTCTTAATTATAAATGTATTTTTTTATTTCATTTTGTTTTAAGATTTTTTAATTTTAATTAATGTTTTTAACATATCGCCTCTCTTGGTTAAAAATAATAATTTTATCCTTGAGTCCCAAGTTCAATTCCTCATCTTCTAAACACATTTGTAATTTTAATCATTTAATCATTTAATCAATAAAGCTAATATGTTAAAAACATTAATTATAAATAATAAAAAATTAAAACAACCTAGAATAAAAAATATAAATGTGAGTGTAAGAGAATCGAACCCAAAACTTAAGGAACAAAAATATTAATATTTAATCATCTAACTAAAGATACTACTTATATTAAAAGAAAGTAAAAAATTTACAATTTAAATGGATAGCACATCTAGCTAGACATATTTTTTTATCATCTATATAAAAAATGCGCCTAATTGGACGCACTTTCACACTCTTTTTAAAAAACGATCTATTTACTTAAAATAAAATAAAAAAAACTAGTTATTTAACCAATAAATTTTTTTGGACATATATGAGAACTTTATTGCAACTTTTCTCTACCCAATCAAGTTTAAAAAATAGAAAAAAGAAAATCGATGAATTGGATCACCACAATTTAGCCCAAAGAAAAACACAGTCATCCCCTCTCACAGGGTAGGAATGATTTCGAGGTATAGACATAGTAACGGGCAACTTCAACTATTGCTGCCTCGATTTGAGGAAAATATCAAATCCAAGAAAATTTCAATTATACACCATGCCATACCATTATAAAATATCCCCGTTTGCAATATCATCACCATTATTTGAATTCGCATTGCAACATTCGTCACCGTTAGTTATACCATCACCATCACTTAATTACTAACATAAATATTGGTTTCTAAATATGAAAAAGCTTGAGTGCATTTTCTTTTGAATATCAACCAAAAAGAAAGAAAAAACTAAAGATTTTGGAAGATGACGGGGAAACCAGAAAGGAAATTTTGGGCTTTTTTAAAAAGAGAAAGACGAATGTAATAACCCATTTTTCTTTCTTACTCTGACAACGCCACAGATGCTTTACATGCATCATGTGACCGTGGGGGACCCAAAACTTAGCATACGGAAAGCACCAACGGCACAGCATTAAAAGAAATTGTGTATAATGTTAAAAGACCATTAACTCAGTCTCATCCAACCACGCTTAAAAGTCTTCATGCCTTTTCTCACCTCTGATTTCATCTAATGAAAAGCGGACAAGTTGAAGGATCACTCGTTGCTTGTGTGAGCTTTCATTATTTATTATTATGTTTTAGGTAACCATTGGAAGAAGCCATTAACAACAGCATGAAAAACAGCTAGTTTCTCTGCAAACAAGATAAACTTTTTAACTTTTACCACTCCCCCAAAACCAGTTAAGTTTCTTAACTCCACCTACCAGGCATTCAAGAAGCACCAACCAACTTAATTACCAGCTTAACAAGACAGTACAGGTTTCTGGGATATTTGTAGTCTCTCAAGGACATCACCACCTCCACTCACCTTCCCATTTTTCGCTAGCACCCCGCAAAAAGCTTGTGCTTGGATATGGCTGAAAATCCAGTAAAATGGCTGTTTCTCATTCTAGCAAGCTGCCTGTGTTTCGCTTTCGTCCTCTCGGAAAGCAACTCATTAATAAAGAAGACCTACATCGTCCAAATGCACAAGTCTGCAATGCCAGCATCATTCTCCAGTCCTCTGGAATGGTATTCATCGAAATTAAAGTCGGTAATGTCCGATACCCAGAGTGAAGGTGAAGGAGATGGTGAAAATAGGATCATCTATAGCTACCAAAATGCTTTTCATGGTGTTGCCGCTCAGTTAACTGAAGAAGAAACTGAGAGGCTAAAACAAGAAGATGGTGTAGTTGCTATACTTCCAGAGACCAAGTATGAATTACACACCACAAGGAGCCCTATGTTCCTTGGATTAGAACCAGAAGAAAGTACTAGCATCTGGTCTCAAAAACTTGCGGATCATGATGTCATAGTTGGGGTACTTGACACTGGAATTTGGCCGGAAAGTGCTAGCTTTAATGATACAGGGATGACACCCGTTCCTGCTCACTGGAAAGGAACATGTGAAACTGGACGAGGCTTTCAAACGCATCACTGCAACAGGAAAATTGTGGGTGCAAGAGTGTTCTACCGGGGATATGAAGCTGCCACTGGGAAAATCAATGAGAAAAACGAATATAAATCACCTCGAGATCAAGATGGACATGGTACTCACACAGCAGCCACTGTTGCTGGCTTTCCGGTAAGAGGTGCAAATCTTCTTGGTTATGCCTATGGAACAGCTAGAGGAATGGCTCCTGCTGCAAGAATTGCGGCTTACAAGGTTTGCTGGACTGGTGGGTGCTTCAGCTCGGATATTTTGTCGGCGGTTGATAGAGCGGTGGGTGATGGAGTGAATGTGTTGTCGATATCTTTGGGTGGTGGAGCTTCATCTTACTCTCACGACAGTTTGGCGATAGCAACTTTTGGAGCAATGGAGATGGGTGTTTTTGTCTCTTGCTCAGCTGGCAATGGAGGACCAGATCCTGTCAGCCTCACTAATGTATCACCATGGATCACTACAGTCGGTGCTAGCACCATGGATAGAGATTTTCCAGGTAGTGTTAATCTAGGGAGTGGGAGAACCATATCTGGAGTTTCACTCTACAAAGGGCGGAGGTTACTGCAGGCAAACAAGCAATACCCTCTTGTTTATATGGGTAGTAACTCAAGCAGCCCTAATCCAAGTTCATTATGCTTAGAGGGAACTTTGGATCCACATGTTGTTTCTGGGAAAATCGTGATATGTGATCGAGGAATAAGTCCTAGAGTGCAAAAGGGTCAAGTAGTGAAAGATGCTGGAGGAGTAGGAATGATTTTGACAAACACTGCAGCAAATGGGGAGGAGCTTGTTGCAGATTGTCACCTACTTCCAGCAGTTGCAGTGGGAGGGATGGAAGGGAAAGCAATCAAACATTATGCTTTAACAAATGGGAAACCAACCGCAACTCTAGCCTTTTTAGGTACCAGATTGGGTGTTAGGCCATCACCAGTGGTGGCAGCATTTTCATCTAGAGGACCAAATTTCCTCACACTTGAGATTCTCAAACCTGATGTGGTTGCACCAGGGGTGAACATCCTTGCAGCCTGGACTGGAGAATTGGGTCCATCAAGTCTTCCAACAGATCATAGGAGAGTGAGATTCAACATATTATCGGGGACTTCAATGTCATGCCCTCATGTTAGTGGAATTGCTGCCTTGATCAAGGCCAGACACCCAGATTGGAGTCCAGCAGCAGTTAAATCTGCTCTAATGACAACCGCTTATGTTCATGATAACATCCATAATCCACTCCAAGACTCTTCCACTGCAGCAGCTTCCACTCCCTATGATCATGGAGCTGGTCATATCAACCCTTTGAAAGCTCTAGACCCAGGTTTGATCTATGACATTTCAGCCCAGAATTACTTTGAATTCCTCTGCACACAGAAATTGACTGCAATGCAGCTAAAAGCTTTTAGCAAGCATTCCAATATGTCTTGCCATCACAACACCCTTGCCACTCCAGGAGATTTGAACTACCCAGCAATCTCAGTTGTCTTCCCAGAAGATACAGCCATTTCAACTTTGACTCTCCATAGAACAGTCACAAATGTTGGTCCTCCTGCTTCACATTACCATGTTGTAGTTTCACCATTTAAAGGCGTCACCATTAAAGTTAAGCCCAAAACTCTAAATTTCACTAGAAGAAACCAGAAACAGTCTTACAAGATCAGTTTCACAAGAAAATCCCCACAAACAATGCCTGAGTTTGGAGGGCTGGTGTGGAAGGACGGAGTGCACAAAGTAAGAAGCCCCATTGCTATCACATGGTTACCACCATTTTAAACTAGATTTTCAGTCACCTATGATTCCAAATAAACACCAAGTTTTTATATAAGGTCAAGGGTATCTTTAATTTTATCTGCATTTCTTTCTGGTTTTTACAACAATTTTGTAGCCTTCACATGATATAGAGCAATTAAAAACCAATTGCTGTATGTTATTAACCATTTCAATCTCCTTCGTTAACAGAAAAAACCATTTCAACCATTTCGGAAGTACCAAGCCAGCGTAAATAAACAGAAAAAAGTATCTACTTTTATAGATGTGGTTAAGCATTTATATACTTTGAGACAGTAAGTGTAATTGCTTTTCATCTGTTCGTAGCATCACAATGCACAACCAACGACTTAGCACTGATGATTCGGTATCCGTATGCATCAGTTATCAGTTGTCACTTTAATTTATATATAGAGAGAGAGTTCTACTTTTATAAATACAAAAGTTCGATTTAAATAAACTTACTTGATCGGTTGTCACTTTAATTTCTCAAACCAAACAAGCAAACATTAATATAACCCTAAGTTTAAACCGAATACATATTGGTAGCCCAGTTCAATTAATTTAAACCCATACAAAACTAAAAGTCCAACCCATTGAACAAATCCAATTGTATCTATATATACATACGAACCCAAGCACAAACAAAACAGGCAATTGTATTCTATATTTCAGGGCACATTCGTGGGTAATTGGTGGCATAGTTCACCCAAGTGATATAAGTGTAATAGTCAATAGTACATATATAACTAAAAAGTGATTTTTTTTTCTTACAAGTGTATGTAATTGTGTTGTTAAAGGAGGCTATGTTCATTGATAAACGAAGACGAATATTTATGAAATGTTAATGAAATAACTCAATAAGCACTTAAAAAGTGATTCTATATATATATATATATATATTATTTATTGCTCAAGTGATTAAATATTAAAGTTCCCTAATAAATTTGGTGAAATAGTTAGGATACAACTGTCAAGTCATAGAAATTAGCATAGAAATTAGTATGCACATTAATATTGAAGATGGCATTTAGTGTTAAGGCAAGGATATATACCTTATGGCATAGCACATAAGTGCATTTTGGATCCTTTTTTCAGGGTGTTTGGATGGCTTTGCCTTTAGAGCAATATATGTTAAGGTGTTCAGTTGGAATCCCCAATATTCAAGTGTATTTTGCTAAGATTTATTAAGGGTGAAATATTTTAAAATTTGACTAATAAGAATCATTAATAAACATGTCTTGTTAAAATTGAAACAAAACTGACATGGTAAGCGTTCATGAGTAATGATAATTGAACTTACAACTATAATAACTATCGAAATGGACATGGATAAATTGACATGACTTAAAAATGAATAATTAAATAAGAGTGGACTTAAGTGTAAACATCAATTTCATTAATATTTTGAATTAGTGAAATAAGAATTTTAACATTAAAGAGCTATATCTCAAACAAGTGAAATGAACATAACTGTTATATTCATAAGTTTTGAAATTAAGGAAGCCATGTAATGGCTAGTGGAAAATGAGCATGGTACAAAAAATGTGCTAAAAAATTGGTAACTTGTTAGTGGCTTAGTCAAAGCGAAGTTTTTAATTTGTAAAAGACTTGACACTAACAGTAAGAATGATAAAGTTGGATGTCCTAGCGTACTTACTAAGCTTTTTGAGCTTAATGCATTAATGGTTTAAATGTGTAGGTGGAAAACCTCCCTAAGAAAGTAGAGATCGTGTCTTAGAAGGATCACAACATCGTGTGAGATTAGAAAAGCATAGTGAGTTTCCTTTGTATTACTTTGTATTAGAAGGTTTTGTAATGACATGTATATAGGCTATGTTGGAAAAATCAGTTTAGAAAGCAGTGTCAATATGCATAGCGGATGTTTAAAAATTTTCTTTAAAATCGAGCCGTTGTGTTATTTATAGAAATAAGCTTAATTGAAAATTACTTGTGCTTTATACAAAACGGTCTAAAGTCTATATCGACTTTTATCGAATAACCTTCTCCACTATTCTCGAACCATTAATTACCATGAGCGTAGGCTCGAATAATATGAACTAAATAAGAAAAACAAAACTTTTGTTTAACTTTTAGTAAGAAAGTTAATTCTCTTTACCTGAAAACTCTGTGTTTTCCCATAAAATATAATTTATTCTGTAAAACAAATTTCCATTATTTTTTACTGAATAATGTCGTATGTGAAGTGTTGTAAATTGCTCAACACATAGTTCCTATATATAGAGAATCAATACAAGAGTTCTACTTGAATAAGGTCTGATTATATAATAATATTTTAATAAAAAATACAATACTCTAGTAGAACTAAAGTACTAAGGGCAGCGGCATCCCTAGTAATACTCTCAGGTTTTGTCGCCCCTTACAAATAATAAGCTTAAGTTGAGCCTTTCATGTATTAAGTCCAACATTATTTTTTTAATAAATTAATTTAAGTAATTAAATCAACTAATTTAATTTCTCAACTCAATTCTAATTTTGTTAAAGTTATTGCAACTTTAATGTAATAGAATATTTGAGGAATATATATTTAATTGTCTTATACAACAAATCCACAATGACGGATTAATTTAATTCCTTCTTCAAACTTCAATTATTTAATAACAATTAATTAAATAATAATTCAAAAACTTAAATTAATTTAAAAGTCATTTTTTACTTAGCGAGAAAACACATTCACTATGGATACTGATACATGCGATCTACTTCTCTTACTTCATCGTTTTCATTCATATCATATTTGTTGGTTCTACATGCAATTCATTTCTTGCTATCTTAAGCTAGTAGGGGGATCGATTTGACATATATAATTAGGGCTCAAATAATTTGTAATTAAGTTTCATCTTTTCACCCATTAATTATAACAGTATTTAGTCATGAAAGCATTCCACTAAAGTATCATGATTGAGCACTCCCTTATTATATACCATTATGAAATCTACTCAATAAATCATCATCCAATGACTTTGTCATAAGTGTGTTACCTTCGTAGGATCCTATTTTATCTCATGGTAACTATTACCATTTCCATCATGAAAAGTCAATTACTATCAATAATAATTAAATAATTTATCATAAAGACAAATGACCCATGGTCATGTTTACTTTTCATCTATCATGTAATGCTGATAAGAGGATATCGTTTACTCTGTATTGGGTTATGAATTCTATTGTTGTGAAATGATGCTACATACTACAAAAGTTATATACAAATGTACTGGCTTTCAGTTCCTTGTCTATTTGAATATGGGATTTGATTTACATCAAAGCATATGAGTTACGCATATATAGGCTATAACACCCCCTAACCCTAATCCGTCATCGGAACAAGATTATACAGCATTACCGGTCATTTCAGAACAAATACGAATAATCATATAATAATATAATATACATATCATAATTTAATCATAATCCCTTTTATTTAGCCCTCAAAGTCGAAATCATGTGTTTAAAACAAATTGGGACTCAACCGAAAACTCAGAGAATTTTTCATGAAATCTTAAATTTTTCCTAGGTGTAGGGTACACACGCCCGTGTATAAGCTATGTGTCTTACATGGTCTGCTCACACGCCCGTGTGCCAGGCCGTGTGGACTCAAAATGAGCCTTATACATCAAGCTTGCCAACCCTGAAAATCTTAAATAACAAGCAACTCATAATCCAAATATTCAATCAATCCAAAACACATTCAAATAATTCTAATATATGTCAAATTTATCAATTTAAAGATCTAAGCAATGTACCAACATAGATATTTTACAAATATTAACCAACTAAATTCATTTAA
This sequence comes from Gossypium rotundifolium, assembly GCA_025506655.1. Lineage (NCBI taxonomy): Eukaryota > Viridiplantae > Streptophyta > Magnoliopsida > Malvales > Malvaceae > Gossypium > Gossypium rotundifolium. Next base: position 73,407,329 of record CP106730.1, on the reverse strand, counting down.
CTTCATTCAAGCCAAATCAAATTTAATACCAAATGTCAACCTAAAATTTTAATATGTAAAATTCATTTATACCTCAACCAAAATATACCATTTCATAACCTTAATATAACACATATGTTATATATATATATATATATATATATATATATTCAACCCTTTTCATATTATAGCATCATTACAATTATTTCCCAAAATGATAAACATAACATCTTAGGTACATGCCATTTACCAAAAAGAAATGTACTTCACCATAATGAGTTTGGGATTGGCCTTGGATGCTAATTCGACAATTTGACTTTAACCAACCTGCGCCCAAAAAAAAAAAATCGTACACTGAGTATAAAACTCAATAGTATTTCTATAATCCGAATACTTAAAAAATATATTATAAAGCATACACATTTAACCATATGTAAACATTAATCAATCAATAATTCAATTCATCCACTTAATCTTCATTTTTCATCAATAACTAATTCAAATAAATTTTCTCACTTTGGTTCACATAACATTTGGCAATAGCAAAGCTCTTTTTATGAACTCTTGGTTCATACATATCATTTGCACAATTCAATTCAATATCAAATTTCAACTTCACAATTCAATAACAATCTTATTGCCAATTCATTTATTTACCCCTATTAACAAGACTCGGACTTTGGCGGATACACAGATCCAACCAAAACACACCAGAATGAAACCCAGTGCCTCATCGGATAATTCGAAGTAATAGAGTGACACCTAGTGTCTCATCGGCCATGCCGAAGTAAGTTGGTACCCAGTACATCATCGAATTTATCCGAAGTAATAAATTGACACCCAGTGTCTCATCGACTCGAAGTCGATGTATCCCTGAACACTTCCAATCTTATGGCATGCCAACTATATCCGACTCAGCCCGATCCAGTTAATAGGGTTTTCAAATCACTTTCAATGCCACAATTTTCCAATATTCAAATATCATATCAATCACGAATTCACATATATTCAATTTAATATCAAAAATCACATATACTCATGAATTTAATTCAATTCAATTCAATTTAATACCACAATATCAATACTCACCTTAATTTTACTTACCATGCATATTAAATAATAAATATAATAAATAATTATTAGTTTTAGATTATAGAAATACAAACCATAATTCTCGAGTTACTCCTCGTTAATCTTGTCTTTTCCTTTCTTAGCCGAGGTCTCAAGCTCAATTTTAGCTACGGAATTAAAACAATTAAAAACCATCAATACAACACAATTTAACATTGAATATTTCAATTTATACTCAACTTTTGCCTAAATTCCAATATAATCCCTAACCAAAACTAACTTTATTTTCTTCACAATTTATTCTATATTTTCATTCAATTAACACTTAAAACTAAATTTAACTCTCCAATTTCACCATAAATCCCTAATTTCTAAATTCTCTCAATTTAGTCCCTATTTCTCAAAACTTATAATTTAACTTATAATTAAATCCATATTTTTATTCTAACTTGAAATTCTATCAATTTAATCCCTAATTCTTCAATTTATTCAACATGAACAACTTCTAAAAATTCACTAACTTTCAAATTTTCAACTTAAATCAAGTAGTATTTTGTTCTAGGATACCAAAAAATCAAAATTACAAGAAAAGGGATTAAATTGACTTACCAATCAAACTTTGAACATCAAAACCCTATTTTTCCTTTCTTTTTCTTTTCTCCTTTCTCCTTCTCTGTTTCATTCCTATTCTCTGTTTCTTTTCTATCTTTTGTTTCTATTTTGTTTTATTATTTCTTTTAACTATTATTTTAATAATATAATATAATATAATATAATATAATATAATATAAATAATATAATATAATATAATATAATATAATATAATAATATAATATAATATAATATAATATAATATAATATAATAATATTTCTTAAATAATAAGTAAGTATATATATTACAAATGTATGTATAATATTTTTTACACATGTAAATTATTATTACCATACACTTGTCAACTTTTAAATTAATTACTAATTTAGTCCCTTCACTTTTCTTTAATCTATAATTAAACTTTCACACTTTATTCAATTTAATCGTTACATGTAACAACCCGATTTTGGGGCTAGTCAGAACTGTGGTTTCTGAACCACTAATTCAAGACCAGAGAAATTATTTGTATTATTATTTTATGTGTTAAATCATGATTATATGAGTGCATGAAAATTTTTGTGCATTAATTTTGGTGATTACATGCTTAATCGCGAAAAAGGACTAAATTGCATAAAGTACAAAAGTTTTAATTTACAAGTTAGAGGTGCCAAATACCTATAGAATTTTAATTGGAGGTCTTTAATGTGAAATTTGGCCTTTCTAAAGGTCATAGCCGGCCATAGGCGGGACAAGAGGCTTAAATTAGTCAATGTTTGGTGGTATTAGGTGAATAATGAATAAAACAAAACAAAAACAAGAAAGCTATCATATTTTTTTTATTATCTTCTTCCTCCACCGAAAATTCTAGCAAGAATAGGAGTTTGGGATCTTTAAATTTTCAGCAACATATCTTCCTTACAAGTAAGTGATTTTGGTGGTTTTTCTTGATAATATTTGTACTTTTGGAACCCCTAAAGCTTAAGCTAGCTAATGAGGGGACTATTTTACAAAATGGTTAAAATTTTAAGGTTTTTCCATGAGAGTGCTTATGTTGTTTGCTGAGTTTTTAGGGAAGAAAATGAATTATGGCTATTAAATAAACAACTTTTTTGAAAGGTGTTTTCATAAAAACACTAAAAGGACCTTTTTGTAAAGGTTATAAAATAGGTAGTAAATTGGTGTAATAATTGAAATCTTGAGTTTCTATAAGAGGGGATATAAATTGGCTAGGCTTGGGTGTGTGAAAAATAAACACATTTCGTTTTATGAGCGTAGGGGTAAAAGTGTAATTTGGTGAAAGTATAGGGGCAAAATGATAATTTTGCCAAAATAGAAACTTTGAAATGTTTTGAATAACTTGGTGATTTAATAAGTTAAATATGTCATTATAGATCAAGAAGAACGTGGAATCAACCTTGACTGGGGAAAAGGCAAGGTTACGGACAAAATTGCAAACTGACATATTTTGTATGGAGGTAAGTTTATGTGTAAACGATACATCCTTATTACGTATGTTTTTACTTATTAATGCATTGTGTGGATGTAAATTCTTTTTGGTGAGATTTATTAAAAAATGGTAGAAAATGAGGAAATTCTCGAATGAACCTTCGGGATAGGAATATGGGTACGGATAAATATCCATAAATATGTAATTATTGGTGGGTTGTGTGCGATACCACCATAATTATTATTATTGGTAGACTGTGTGTGATACCACCGTAATTATTATTGTTGGTGGGCTATGTGCGATACCACCGTAAACATGTAATTATTGGTGGGCTGTGTGCAATACCACCTTGTTAATTGTTAAATGGTGGGCTGTGTGCAATTCCACCTTTTTAATTATTAAATGGTGGGCTGTGTGTGAAACCAGTGAGTATCCAACTTTATTTCGAAGTGTTCATTGAGAAACTTGTCTAAGTGAAATTACATGTGGCTTTGTGGTGATAAGTGCAGGGTATAAGTGCAAGTAAATGTGAGCAATGTTTATGATATGTGTTTGGGATATGGTAAGGTTTGAAATGAGTAAGCATGATTATGAGGATATGAATTGTTTTTACATAGTATGTAATGTTTTTGATTAATAAGTATGTGGTATGATGCTTATTGTTTACATATAGACTTTCTAAGCTTAAAGCTTACTCTCTTCTCTTTTCCCTTGTTTTATAGTGTCGAAGAGCCAGCTCGGGATATGGAGATAATAAGAGGATCACCCACACTATCAACACATCTTAGTATAGTTAGATTTAGCATTTTGAGTATGGCATATAAGGACTTAGTTTTAGTTGAATGTCATATTTTTTTGGCCAAATGTGTTGGCTCATTTGAGGATGAATTCTTTTGTATAAGGCCATAGTTGATGGTTCTTTCTTATTAATCTATGAAATGATGAGGTTATTCATGAATGTGCAAGTTGTATGGTTGTTTAATTGGGGTATTTATGCACAAATAAGTTGGTTACTTAATGTGGTTTATGATAGTGTAAGTAGGGGTGGCAGTAAGGGCTTGGTAAATAGCCCTGTTCTTGTCAACACGGGTAGACAAGGGCATGCGTTTAGGCCATGTATGACACACGGTCAGCCTCATGGGCATGCGGTTAGGCCGTGTGTCCCCCTACATGCTAAGTTGGCAAGTTAGTATGCTCAGTAGTAGCCACATGGGTGGAGACACAACCGTGTGTCTCAACCATGTGGGAGACACGGCCTAAGACATGGGCATGTGCCCAGGCCATGTGAAGTCTGCACCTGAATTTAGGAATTTAATTCGCCACATGATCTAAGGACACGGGCGTGTGCCTTGGCTGTGTGACCATAATAGGATGATGACATCAGAAACATAATGTCAAGGTTTTTGCACACGGGTTAAGACACATGTGTGTCGTGGCTGTGTGAAGGACACGGGCTATGGACATGGGCGTGTGTTTGGCTGTGTGAAAACCCTTGTAGGTTCGAAATGAAAAATAAAATTCATACGAACTAGGGACATGAGTGTGTGTGACCATATAGCCTGCCCACACGGGTGTGTCCCTCATCACATAGGCGTGTGGTCCTGTTTTGTGTAAAAATTTTCTAAGTGTTCAAAAGTTTCCAGTTTAGTCCCGAACCACTCCGTAAGTATGTTAAAGGTCCCGCAGACCTATAAGAGGGATGTTATGAATTCAAATGAAAAGTGTTGAGTTGAAACAAAATTTTAAGGCTCGATTTTGTATGTTTGAGTAAGTTAAGTTCGATAATGCCTCGTACCCGATTTCGGTGTTGATTGCGGATAAGGGGTGTTTCATTTTGTGGTATTAGAGCTATGGTTTAGTTAGTCCTTAGGCTGGCATAGCGTGTGTGAGAGTCTAGCTATACGTGCCATAAATATATTATGATAGTGTGGTGACTCCTGACAATTGTAAACTGTGTTTTCATATAGAAAATGGATTTCGACCGAGCTACTACTGATGATGCTGCTAGTAATGCACCAGCTCCCGCGCAAGGGACCGCGCCTATAAAAAGTAAACCCGAGACCTTGAGTCAAGGAGAAGAGGCTCAAGAATCCTTTCTCCATATGATGATAACTGGTATACTGAGTTTGTACGAGCAAATCCTAATGCTCAACCTCCTCCACCCCCTCCTATATGTAACACCCCAAACTTAGTCTATGCATTAAGACCAAATTTAACATGTCACACGAAATGAACATACATCTAGTCTTTTAAAGATTTAAAGAAATCAGATTTTCAAAAATGTTTTGACGTGGAGTTTTTTTTTTTTTGAAAACTAAGGTTGATTGCTAAATCTAATAATTTGAGATGTAAGGATTTATAAAATGAAGCTTGGAAAATTTAAATTAATATTTTAAGAAGATTTACAAGAGTTTAATAATAATTTTGGAAAAATTATTATAACATTGTTAACAAAAATTTTTCGAGTAAAGATATTTAAGAATGTAACCCTTTCTTTTGAGAAAAACCATTTATTTCAATTTTAGATAAATCCCAATTAAAGTATTCAAGCAGTTTATAAAATCCATCCAAAAGTAAAATATCATTAAAAATTTATCCAGAGGCCTTATTACAACTTAATCTTAAATAGCAAAATGATAAAAACTACTTAAAAGAAATTTGAAATTTAAATAACCCATTATTCGTAGTATGGCCTCCACTGAGTCGTCCACGGCCCAAGCCTCCGTCACTGATCATTACCTGAGAAGGGTGAGGAAAACGGGGTGAGTTACTTAGAACTCAGTGTGTAACCCACTTACCGTTGACATTGGCCAAAAGTCCAATTAAGCATTTATTGGGCCAAAGCCCATTTACAATTATAACAATAATGTCATATATAATATGCATGTTATATGCAATTCCCAAACCAAACCTAATTTCCATCCGCTACACACCACCTATACCAACCAGCACACCTGTGGGGAGCTTTAGTCACCCACCCCGCCAACACACCAAAATAGGCATTTAACCGTATATCAATTTGTGGACAAGCCACCAGATTTACAGAGTTTACATGGCATAGCCGTTTTTCAGATTTGTGGTAGAGCCACCAGAATTTTGTAGCAAAGCTACCAGAACTTCTCTTCGTCAATTATCCCAACCCATGCAAATCATGTATATAATATACATATTCAATTACAACAATCCATTCATATAATTATTACAAACATACGACCCATTATAAAAATTTTCACAATCTGGCCCATATCACATTTTGGCCCATATAGCTCATATTACACTTGGCCCATATATCAATATCACATTTGGCCCATATTTTCAAATATCACATTTGGCCCATATTTCAAATATCACATTTGGCCCATATTTCAAATATCACATTTGGCTCATTGAGGGCAAATTTTGAAATTTTCACAGTCTTAATACCGATTTCATAGTCTTTACCAATAAAGTGATAAATATGCCATTTTACCTGGTTTCACTAACTTGTGATTTAATCAAGCAATTAATATGATATAGTCATCCAACCCAAGATACGATGTGAGATTACACACCTGAATACGGTAAGCACTGCACTTTCCTGATCATCAACACCTAAAAATATTTTTAACGCTCGATTAGATCATTATCACTTTAGTAAATCTACTCTAAGATAAATGGTCTAGGATTTTTACCCTCGAAATCGCGAATGACTACTATTTATCAGTTCTCATCGATTGACGATTCACAACCTGGTGGAAAATCCCGAATAGCTAATGGCTTAGAACTGCGAACAACCTCGAATAGTTGATTTTCACCGGATGAGGGTCCACAACCAGATGGAATATCTTGCATCGTCGAAATAGCCCTTCATTTGAATCTAGAAGGGATCGCAAATCCACTCCTTTTTCGATCACCAATCACTACTCCTTTTAATTCGATCTTGTTTGCCTCCATTGAACAAATAAATATTAGTCCAAACTAATATTTCGTTATTATAACCGATTGATCTTATGAGCGAAGTCAGCTTACCATAAAATCCTTACGTTCATAGGATGAAAATCGAGTGATAGAGTCCCTATGATAAAATCTGTTAATCAACACCATCTTTAACAAATAAAAAGTAATATAGAACCCTTCGAAGAAAATCCTTACCTTGAACAATGAATTTTCCTTTTTCACATGATCTTCCTATGGCTAGAGTCGATTAAGCAATGTCAAAATAATCGACACTCCACCATACCACTACAAGAAGAAAGGTTTTGTTTGAAAGAGAAAAGATGATGATTTCAGTAAAAAAGACCCTCCCAAGTCAACATATGAATTTCGACAATAGGGGAAAAATAAAATAATTGAAAAGAGTGTTCTTACCGATTGTTCAAAGATGACCACTCGAATGAAAAAGAGGGTTAAATGGAAGATGAAAGATTCGACTATAGTGAAAATATTGGAGAGGATGATGATCAATAACATTCGGCCATGGTGAAATATTAAAGAGGGAGTGATGTTTGAGAGTTTTTGCAAGAAGAAAAGAAGAAGAAAATAGGGTGTTTATGTTTTGGGTTTTCTTTCAAGAATGGAAGATGAACAAAGAAAAAGTCTTAAGGCTAGTGTGCATTCGGCAAGAGAAGAAAATAAAAGAAAAGAAAATTTCCCTTTAAGATTGTATGGTTTCAGCATAAAGAGGAAAAGATTTTGGGGAGAATGAAAGATAATACCGAAATGGTCAAAATGAAATGGCTAAAACAAAACAAAAATTTTACCTATTGCTCAAGACACATTCGGCTAGAGAGAATAATTTGGAGAGAAAGATTTTGGAGAGGAAAGCTATTGATACACCAAAATGCCAAAATGAAAAATGACCAAAACTAGCACTTACCTTACCAAATGCTAACCAAAAATTTAGCCATCCCCCCTAGCCCCTAAAATCGTCCAAGTGCATGGCCAAATAGTCAAAGTTTAGCCATCCAAACTTTCCAAAACATCTCCCTTGTTATAAGCCTTATGTTCCCCTTACATGCCTTTTCCATTTGATTCATTTCCCTATGTTCAAGCTTGCCTTTTCTCTTAGCCACCTTGCCATAAAAAAATAAAAGTCCAACTTACCATAAGTTCAATGCTTGGCTGACACTATTAGGAAGGAAAGCAAAAAATAAAATAAAATTCTCACATGTACACCAAGGGATTCGAACTCCTTCCCTCAAGGAACACATATAGCGCCATCTCCTATTTACCCTTTGCTCATTTATGCTAACTTTTTACCACTTAATTACCTTAAGCTTTAAGGTCACTTGTTCCATTTCATTAAGGTACTAAATACCAAAAATTATACCAAATCCAAATAAATCCCAAGCCTTCTCAGTACTATTTAAACACATACATTGGATAATTTAACTAGCTGAGCATCAAAATAATACAACATATAAAAACTCAAATTTTAGGATGTTACACTATACCTCAGCCAGTCCTCATGGCTCCTCAAGGTATAGATTTAGTAAGAATGACTAAACCCTCGGTCGATAAGATTTGAAAGCAAAGGGCCGAGAAATTTAGAGCCAATATAGATGATGACCCTAAGAAAGTAGAGTTCTGGCTTGAGAACTCTATGCGGGTATTTGATGAACTCTCTTGTACGCCCAAGGAGAGCTTAAAATGTGCTGTATCATTACTGAGGGACTCAACATACCGCTGGTGGAAAACGTTGACATCTATAGTACCGAGGGAGTGAGTGATATGGGACTTCTTCTTAGAGGAGTTCTGAAAGAAGAACATAAGTCAGGATTTATTAATCAGAAATGAAAAGAGTTTCTTGAATTGAAGCAATGCAAAATGATTGTGGTAGAGTATGAACGCGAATTCATTAGACTTAGTAAGTATGCTCAAGAGTGTGTGTCTACGAAAGCTATTATGTGTAAGAGATTCGAGGATGGGCCAAATGAGGATATTAGATTGCTAGTTGTAATCTTGGAGTTGAAAGAATTCATAGTATTGGTTGATAGAGCTTGCAAGGCTGAAAAGTTGAATACGGAAAAGAGAAAAGCTATGATTGAGGCCCGAGATGCAAGGAAGAGGCCGATGAGTAAGTCATTCCAAACTCAATCAAAGAGGTTTAAAGGAACTCTCGGATGACCGCTTCATCTGGGTATTCACACCGAGATCGTGGTAACACATACTCGGGCTCAAGAGTTCAAGCCACCTCGATAGAAAGTATGGGCAATGCGAAGTCAAATAAACCCGAGTGTCCAAATTGTGGTAGACAACATACTAGGGAGTGTTGGGGAAACAATTAAGCTTGCTAAAAGTGTGGTTCACTAGACCACTTCATTCAAAATTGTCTTGAGAAAGATGAGAAAGGCAAAAATAAGAAGTAAGAGCGAGTAATGTATCTTTGAGGGGTAGACCACAAAGGAACCCGGGAAGTGGGACTAGTAGTAGAGGTGAACCTAAAGATCCTGCAGTGAGATTAGAGGGTAGAGCACCTGCAAGGACTTATGCCATTTGCGCTCGTGAAGCGGCATCATCTCCAGATGTGGTAACGGGTACTTTTTCTCTTCATGATATCTCTGTTGTTGCTTTGATTGATCGGGTCTACCCATTTCTATATTTGCATGAAATTGGTATCTAGCATGAATATGATTGTTGAGTCTACAAAATTTATGATAAAAGTGTCAAACCCGTTAGGCAAACATGTGCTAGTTGACAAAGTGTGTAGAAATTGTCCTTTGACGATTAGAGGTCATTGTTTTCCAGCTAATCCCATGTTGCCGTTTGATGAATTTGACCTAATTCTTGGCATGGATTGGTTGACTGCTCATAATGTTTTAGTAAACTGTGGTAGTAAGTTTATTGAACTGAGATGTGTAAATGGAGATATCATTCGGGTTAAATTAGGTAAATCGAATAGTTTACCTGTAGTGATTTTATTTATGGTAACTGAGAAATACATGAGAAAAGGGTATGAGTCCTTTCTCGCATTTGTGTTGAATACCCAAGAGTCAAAAGTAAAGATTGAATTAGTGCCTATAGTATGCGAGTATCTAGACGTGTTTCCAGAAGAGTTACCTAGATTGCCTCCAGTTAGAGAAGTCGAGTTTGGCATTGAGTTAGTTTCAGGTACGAAACCTATATCAGTTGCCCTGTATAGGATGGCTCCGTTGGAGTTAAAAAAGTTGAAGGTTTAGCTACAAGAGTTAATGGATAAGGGTTTTGCAAAATTGAGCTATTCACCGAGGGGTGCTCAAGTACTTTTTGTGAAGAAGAAAGACAGGTCGATGAGACTGTGTATATCCTTTGCCAAGAATCAATGATTTGTTCAACCAATTGAAGGGAGCCACAGTGTTTTCTAAGATAAACATGAGGTCTGGCTATTACCAGTTGAGAGTTAAAGAGTAAGATATGCCAAAAACTGCATTTCAGAAGAGGTATGGCCATTACGAGTTCCTCGTCATACCTTTTGGCTTAACGAATGCTCCTGTGGTATTTATGGATTTAGTGAACCGTATCTTCTGACCATACTTGGATAAATTTGTAGTTGTTTTTATTGATGACATACTAATTTATTCTCGGGATGAGAGTGAGCATGTGGAGCACTTGAGAGTTGTTTTGTAGACTCTAAGAGATAAGTAGTTATATGCTAAGTTTAAAAAGAATGAGTTTTGGCTCCAAGAGGTCAGATTCTTAGGACACATTGTGTCGGGTGATGGAATTAGAGTTGATCCGAGTAAGAACTCAACTATTATGGAGTGGAAACTGCCGAGGAATGTGTAAGAGATTAGGAGCTTTTTGGGCTTAACGGGTTACTACAGATAGTTCGTCAAAGGGTTCTCCATGATTGCTACACAGATGATGAGATTGCTACATTAGGATGTTAAGTTTGAATGGACCGAGAGGTGCCAACAGAGTTTCAAGAAACTGAAAGCATTGTTGACTGAAGCACCGGTTTTGGTACAACCTGAGTCGAGAAAAGAGTTTGTGATCTATAGTGATGCGTCATTGAATGGTCTTGGTTATGTGTTGATGCAAGAGGGTAAAGTAGTAGCTTATGCCCCGAGATAGCTAAAACCGTATGAAAAGAATTATCCGACTCACGATTTGGAGTTGGCTGCTATCGTTTTTGCTTTGAATATTTGGCATCATTATTTATATGGTGAGAAATAATGAATCTTTACCTATCACAAGAGTTTGAAATACTTGATGAACCAAAAGGATTTGAATTTACGACAACAGCGGTGGCTCGAATTATTGAAGGATTATGAGCTAGTAATCGATTACTATCCGGGGAAAGCGAATGTGGTTGCGGATGCCTTGAGCAGAAAATCCCTGTATGCTTTGAGAGCCATAAGTATGAACTTAGCATTATTTGATGATGGTTCTATCTTGGTCGAGTTGAGGGCTAGGCCATTATTTCTTCAGCAGATTCGTGAAGCTCAAAAGAATGATAGTGGGATCCAAGTTAAGAGAGCTCTGTGTGAATCGGGAAATAACTCTGATTTTTGGGTTGGTTTAGATGATTGTTTGATGTTTCATGATAGATTTTGTGTACCTAAAGATGATGATTTGATTCAAAAAATTTTACACGAGGCACACAATGGTTGTTTGTCAGTACATTCGGGCAGTACAAAAATGTATAATGATTTGAAGAAGTTGTATTGGTGGCTGGGTATGAAAAGAGATATCTCTGAGTTTGTTACAAAGTGTTTGGTTTGTCAACAAGTGAAAGCCGAGCATCAAGTACCTTTAAGTTTACTTCAGCCAGTGATGGTTCCCGAGTGGAAGTGGGACCGAATCACGATGGATTTTGTAACGGGGTTACCTACGACTCCGAAAAGAAAGATGTTGTGTGGGTTATCGTTGATAGATTAATGAAATTGACTCACTTTATATGGTACATGTCTATTATCTCTAATAGAGATCCAATGTTTACTTCGAGGTTTTGGAAAAAGTTGCAAGAAGCCTTAGGTATAAAATTGAATTTTAGTACCGCATTCCATCCGCAAACTGATGACCAATCCAAAAGAGTGATTCAAGTTCTCGAGGATATGTTCCGATGCTGTGTTTTAGAGTTCAAAGGTAGTTGGGAAAATATCTACCTTTGGTTGAAATTTCCTACAACAATAGTTATTAGTCGAGTATACGGATGGCATCATACGAAGCATTATATGGTCACAAGTTTGGATTCCATTGTATTGGATCGAGCTTAGTGAGAAGCAAATACACGGGGTTGATTTGGTTAAAGAAACCGAAGAGAAAGTGAAAGTGATCCGGATAGTATAAAAGATGCTTCAGATTGACAAAAGTCATATGCGATTTAAAAGGAAAGAAATTGAGTTCCAGGTGGGCGATAAGGTATTCTTGAAAATATCCCCGTGGAAGAAAATATTGAGATTTGGTCGAAAGGGCAAATTGAGTCCGCGATTCATAGGACCGTATGAGGTTATTGAAAGGATTAGACCAATAGCTTATCGGTTAGCTTTGCCGGTGGAATTAGAGAGAATACATAATGTGTTTCATGTGTCGATGTTACGACAATATCGTTTCGGTCCTTCACATGTGATTCCTTCTACCGAAATTGAGATACGACCGGATATGACTTATGAAGAGGAACCAATTAAGACTTTGGCTCGAGAGGTTAAATAGTTGAGAAACAAAAGTATAGCATTAGTGAAAGTGTTGTGGCAAAAAAATGGTGTAGAAGAGGCTACGGGGGAACTGAAAGAAGCCATGAGAGAACAGTACCCAAACCTCTTTACCGGTAAGATTTTCGGGGACGAAAATCTCTAAAGGGGGAGAGTTGTAACAGCCTGATTTTGGGGCTAGTCAGAACAGTGGTTTCAAAACCACTAATCTGAAACCAAAGAAATTAGTTTTAATATTATTTTATGTGTTACATCATGATTATATAAGTGCATGAAAATTTGGTGCATTAATTTTGGTGATTACATGCTTAATCGAGAAAAATGACTAAATCGCATAAAGTGTGAAAGTTTTAATTTACAAGCTAGAGGTGCTAAATAGCCATAGAATTTTAATTGGACATCCTTAATGTGAAATTTAGCCTTTCTAAAGGTCATAGTAAGCCATAGGGGGGACAAGAGGCTTAAATTAGTTAATGTCCGATGGTATTAGGTGATTAATGAATAAAATAAAACAAAAACAAGAAAGCTATCATATTTTTTTATTATCTTCTTCCTCCACCGAAAATTCTAGCAAGAATATGAGTTTGCAAGCTTGAAATTTTCAGCAACATATCTTCCTTGCAAGTAAGTGATTTTGGTGATATTTCTTAATAATAATTGTACTTTTGGAACCCTTAAAGCTTAAGCTAGCTAATGAGCGGACTATTTTGCAAAATGGTTGAAAGTTTAGGGTTTTGCCATGAGAGTCCTTATGTTATTTGCTAAGTTTTTAGGGAAGAAAATGAATTATGGTTGTTAAATGAACAATTTTTGTGAAAGGTGTTTCCATGAAAACACCTAAAAGGACCTTTTTTGTAAAAGTTGTAAAATAGGTAGTAAATGTGTGAATAATTAAAATCTTGAGTTGCTATAAGAGGGGATATGAATTGGCTAGGCTTGGGTGTGTGAAAAATGAACACATTTCGTTTTACGAGCCTAGGGGTAAAAGTGTAATTTTGTGAAAGTATAGGGGCAAAATGGTAATTTTTCCAAAATAGAAACTTTGAAATATTTTGAATAATGTGGTGATTTAATAAGTTAAATATGTCATTATAGATCAAGAAGAACGTGGAATCAACCTTGACTGGGGAAAAGGCAAGGTTACGGACAAAATTGCAAACTGACATATTTTGTATGAAGGTAAGTTTATGTGTAAACGATACATCCTTATTACGTATGTTTTTACTTATTAATGCATTGTGTGGATGTAAATTCTTATTGGTGAGATTTATTAAAAAATGGTAGAAAATGAGGAAATTCTCGGATGAACCTTCGGGATAGGAATATGGGTACGGATAAATATCTGTAAATATGTAATTATTGGTGGGCTGTGTGCGATACACCGTAATTATTATTGGTGGGCTGTGTGCGATACCACCATAATTATTATTGTTGGTGGGCTGTGTGCGATACCACCTTATTATTTATTAATGATGGGTTGTGTGCGGTACCATCGTATGTATTATCATTGGTGGGCTGTGTGCGATACCACCGTAAATGTGTAATTATTGGTAGGCTGTGTACGATACCACCTTGTTAATTGTTAAATGGTAGGCTGTGCGAGATACCACATTGTTAATTATTAAATGGTGGGCTGTGTGCGAAACCACTGAGTATCCAACTTTATTCTGAAATGTTCATCGAGAAACTTGTCTAAGTGAAATTACATGTGGCTTTGTGGTGATAAGTGCATAGTATAAGTGCAAGTAAATGTGAGCAATGTTTATGATATGTGTTTGGGATGTGGTAAGGTTTGAAATGAGTAAGCATGATTATGAGGATATAAATTATTTTTACATAGTATGTAATGTTTTTGATTAATAAGTATGTGGGATGATGCTTATTGTTTACATATAGACGTACTAAGCTTAAAGCTTACTCCCTTCTCTTTTCCCTTATTTTATAGTGTCGAAGAGCCAGCTCGGGATACGGAGATAATCAGAGGATCACCCACACTATCAGCACATCTTGGTATAGTTAAATTTAGCATTTTGAGTATGGCATGTATAGGGACTTAGTTTTAGTTGAATGTCATATTGTTTTGGCCAAATGTGTTGGCTCATTTGAGGATGAATTCTTTTGTATAAGGCCATGGTTGATGGCTCTTTCTTATTAATCTATGAAATGATGAGATTATTCATGAATGTTCAAGTTATATGGTTGTTTAATTGGGGTATTTATGAATAAATAAGTTAGTTACTTAATGTGGTTTATGATGGTGCAAGTAGGGGTGGCGGTAAGGGCTTGGTAAATAGCCCTGTTCTTGTCCATACGGGTTGACACATGGGCATCTGTCTAGGCTGTGTATGACACACGGTCAACCTCATAGGTGTGTGGTTAGGCCGTGTGTCCCCCTACATGCTAATTTGGTAAGTCAGTATGCTCAGTAGTAACCACATGAGTGTAGACACGACCGTGTGTCTCAACCGTTTGAGAGACACATCCTAAGACATGGGCATGTGCCTAGGACATGTGAAGTCTACACCTGAATTTAGGAATTTAATTTGCCATACAGTTTAAAGACATGGGCGTATGCCTTGGCCGTGTGACCATAATTGGATGATGACGTCGAAAACAAAATGTTAAGGCTTTTGCACACGGGCTAAGACACGGGCGTGTCGTGGCCATGTGAAGGACATGAGCCGTGGACACGGGCGTGTGTCTGGTAGTGTGAAAACCCCTATAGGTTTGAAATGAAAAATAAAATCCACATGAATTAAGGACATGGGAGTGTGTGACCACACAGCCTGCCCATACGGGCGTATGGTCCTGTTTTGTGTAAAAATTTTCTAAGTGTTCAAAAGTTTTCGGTTTAGTCTCGAACCACTCTGTAAGTATGTTTAAGGTCTTGTAGACCTATAAGAGGGATGTTATGAATTCAAATGAAAACTATTGAGTTGAAACAAAATTTTAAGGCCGGATGTTATATGTTTGAGTAAGTTAAGTTCAGTAATGCCTCATACCCCATTCTGATATTGATTACGGGTAAGGTGTGTTACATTATACCTAATTAACCTTAATTCAAGCTAATTCTCCTAACTAAAACCTAATTAACCACACAAATAACTTCTTAAATATTTCTAATAAATATTTACGAATCTGTTTTATGAAAACAAAAACCCAAAAATACCCTTTTCGATAGCCATAAATTTTGGGTCGTTACATAGTCCACGTCCACTTAGGATTAAGGTATATCACACTATGAATGTCACAAGTGAATAAATCCATAAATGGATTTAGGATATATTCTACTTGGGTCCTGTCTGATGTATTATCAGTCATATTTATGTCTCTATCTTCTTGGAGTCATCCGCACTAAAACCTAGACAAGGTATCTCCCCAATTTGCACTTGGTAGATGACATATTAGTCTTTCAATCGATTTTCTCATTTCCAATTAGGCTAAGAACATTTTTAGATTATCTATATAAGTTTTCTTTTTGTATTATGATCTAACCATGTAATATCTCTTATTATTAGTTAAATACTAGATAATCAATGGGTCAATATTTGCTTTCATGTTGCTTTGCGTGCAAAAACCATTGAGGAAAATATATGTAACACCCCAAAATCATAAGAACTTATTTGTACAAATTGACAATAATTAATTTCTGTATCTGTGGTTCTATGTTTTGTGATTGAGTTTAAGGTTTGGAGTTCGAGTCACGTAATTAAAAGTTTTGTTGTTTTAGAATCAACCCACAAGTATGCACTACCCGTTTAAGTTCAATCCTATGTGTAAGGATGACAAGAATGAGCCTGCTGGTTCATTGGTTAAGCATCTATTTGTATTTTATCTGGTTCCAAGTTTGAATCCCATCGTACACATTAGGAATATATTTTTTTGCAAACATCAAGAAGGGTCGTGGTTAGTTTAAGTAGTCTAAGGAAAAAGTTGTCGTTCTCTTTCTTTTGCTTCTAGTTCTTTAATTTTTGCTTCTTCTTCTCAAAATTCCTTTCTTTTCTTTTCTTCCTGCAACCGATCTCGTGTGGTTGTAAAACTTAGTTTAGTGTAAGACCAATTCAGTGTAAGTTCCATTGTAATTTCCTGTCGTTATGGTTTTCGTTTTGTTATAATTTTCTATCAAAATGAGACTTTGCCGTTTAGTTAATTTAGTGTTAAACGCTTGATTTACTACTTTGTTTAAGCAATAGTGTTTCCAAAGACAGTAATATGTCGTGTTAGGCTGATTCTTCTTGTTTCATACGAGGTAAGTGTATGAATTGGAATAGAATGGTGTCGAACCTTTCGACGTATGTTAACGATAAGTGATTTTTGCTGAACATTGGAATTGATGACGTAATTGTTGTGGAATAGATAATTAGGTTCGAGTAGTCTCCGTATCGTTTCTCCATCAAAACCAGACCAGGTGCGTACTGGAACCTCTACTTTTCAAGCTTCGGATCATCAAAAATAAAAGCTGTCAACGTCACACAGCTAGGCACACGAGTGTGTGGCAGGCCGTGAGAACGACCATGTAACTCACTATTTATTGAATAAAGCCCACATGGGTGGCCACATTGGCGTGTGATTAGGCCGGTTGTAGCTATTTTAGTGTAGGGTTTACACAGCCAGGGACATGGGCGTGTGTCCAGGCCATGTAACTCACTGTTCATGGTATAAAACCACACGGCCAGTGACACGAGTGTGTGCCCAGGCCATGTATCTTGCTATTCATAGTATAAAACCACACGGCTAGGGACACGGCGTGTGCCCAGGCCATATGACTCACTGTTGGTACTTAAAATTCACACGGCCAAGGCACATGGGCATGTGCCTAGACCGTGTGGCAGTATGTTGGATCCGAAAAATATTTTTTATGCTGAGAAGGTTGCCTAACTTTGGTATTGGTTTCCTCGATATACGAAAGACTGAATTTACTTGTATGACACTGACTATTGAGTCACATACTTGAATGTGTACTGTAATACTACTCTATTAATGAACTGCATAATTAATTATGTACTGTATTGGTATGATTGTACATGTGATATGTACCACTGTATTCTGCATTAACATGTGGTGGGAGTTTGTGAAGAAGATGGGAGTCTATACTGAAAACGTGGCTATGCCACATTAAGTAACATTCTGATTCTAGTGCTTGTTGCTTATTGAGCTAGCAGCAAGCTGCGTTTCTATGAAAGTGTCATTGAACACTATCAAGGTGTACAAGGATGGATGGGTATTATGTAACACCCCAGACCCGACCTAAATGTTACGACCGGTTCTGGTATGTCATAAGGAAAGGTTGTTGAAAAGAACTTCAAAATGTTTAGGAAACATTGCAATTTTGAAAGCTTTTTGTTCCTTGTTTCTATCTTGAAAATAACATTTAGTTTAAGGGTTTCTTACCAAGTCTTATTTAAAAGAACTATTAGTCAAAAATAGTTTTGTGATACGAAAACCGAAAACTAGTAGTATTTCGAAACGTGTCATTTTGAAAATAATGTTTGTGGTTTTAAGTAAATTCCTGAATTGAGTTATTAACTACCAGGTTATCCGCTTGTTAGTATTTGGAAAATGTTTATTTATATTTTTAGAAAAGTTTGTGTTTAGCATTTCATAACATAATAGTAATCGCATTAAATCAAAAACCCAAATTAAAGTTACGGAGGCCTTATTACATAACAAAATCCCAAATTAACATAAGTTTAAATAAAGAAAATGAATTTACATAAGAAGTACTGCATGGCCACCTCAAAGTCCACCTTAGCTCCAAATCCGCGACTAAGTTACCTGCAAGAATAAGCAGAGGGGTGAGTCACCAAGACTCAGTGTGTAATTCCCCTTACAAACGCAATCTGTCCTGAAGTCCACATATGCACATTGGGCCTTAGCCCCCACAACCCAACATAATACAAGTGTATGCAATACAACCCAGCCCCACCTAGTTTTCCATCCTTTACATCACTTGAACCAGCCTAACACCTATGGCACCAAGCCACTATGGTACCAAACCACTGTGGTTCCAAACCACTGTGTCAGAGTCATTGATAAATGTATATGTGCGGCCAACCCACTGTGGTACCAAACCACCATGATAGTCACTGATAAATAGATGTGGGGCTAACCCACTTTGATACCAAACCACTGTGACAATCACTGATAAATATATATATGTGGTGCCAAACCACTTTGGTACCAAACCACTGTGACATAGTCATTGATAAATATATGTAGGCCAACCCACTGTGGTACCAAACCACTGTGACAGTCACTGAATCACACTTTCCCTTTCAATCATATCCCAAAGCCCATGTAAGCACGTTATCAATATGTGATATATGCAATCATATTTCCAATATAAGCAGATAATTAAATTATACATATATTTAGATTATGCTATTCGTAAAACAAAGTCATACAGGTACTTGCCTGGTATCTCCAACCTTACCCACAAGGTATGTTGACTGCTTATACCGATGTTCTGGCTTTCAGCCAACACAATTATTAACGCAAAATAATAAAGAAAAGACTTGATTACGCGAAGAACTAGACACTCTATATCGTCAACACTCTCACTAGCAGGAATAACCGCGATTTGTCTATCCCATACAGACGTTGGCTCTCTACCATAACTCGGTGAAAAGTCTTGAACTGCTGAAACTGTTCATCACTTAAACTTAAGGACAGAGACTACAAGTCCACTCTCCTCCTTGGTTTGACTAGCATTCGCATCCATGAAGAGACTTGATCAGAAGATTGGGTTAAAGCAATGAAAGAGAAAAGGGAATAGGTAAACCTGAATTAAGAGAACTTTCTTACCTTGTCAAAGAGTGAACCAAATACAGCTAAACTTGGCTAAAGATTCAAATCCAATGCAAACATGCCACTTAAGAGGAGAACAGAAGAGATTAGCCGTGAACCACATCAAGAATAAAATAGCCATTCGGCTATGACCATATAAAATTGAAAGAAACTAGAGAAGAATCAAAAGGGTCTCCCTTACCTTGCACCAACAGATACCGATTGAAGAGAAGACCTTCGGCAACCAACAAGCCCTTTTGGTTCTTAGGGTTTGGCTAAAGTACAAATGAAAAAACAAATGGGGTTACAAAAGATAGAGTAACCAACTTCGAAAAAGAAACCAATTTGGTTTATGATCAACGCATAAGTGATCGCTTCCCTAAAAGGAGTAAAAAGATAATAAAAATGAAGGAGGAATTATTTACCTTCAACAGAGAGAAGTCGAATGAAGTCCAAGAAGATTCGACACAAGCAGCAAATGCCAACAATGGCTTCGGCTCAAGAGAAGAATAAGGGACGAAAAGAAAAGTAACAAAAGTAGAAGAAATGTAGAAGAGAAAGAGGGTTTCGGTTTAGTGAAGACTGTAGAGAAATGAAGGAGAAAGGTTTCAGTTATAGAGAAGAAACAAAATGTAGGAGATGCAAGAGAGGTTTGGCCTAAAGGAGAAATAGACAACAGGTTTCGGCTATGAGAGAATAGGAGAGAAAATAGTTAAAGAAAAAGAATAAGGGAAAGAAATGCCCAAATGGTCACTCTAGTT
Organism: Gossypium rotundifolium; assembly: GCA_025506655.1. Taxonomy (NCBI): domain Eukaryota; kingdom Viridiplantae; phylum Streptophyta; class Magnoliopsida; order Malvales; family Malvaceae; genus Gossypium; species Gossypium rotundifolium. The sequence continues at coordinate 73,387,082 of CP106730.1, read as the reverse complement.
TTAGCTAATAACAGAGAAGTAATAAGATATGAAGAGAAGAGGGCTAAAAGTTTCGGCACAAAGAGGAGTAAGGAACCCAAAAAGAAAAAGAAAGAACTCCAAAGACTTTTACCTCAATTTGGCATACACTCACCACCTCTGACCGAAAATACCAAGATGAAAAAGCCTAAGACTAAAGAGAATTTTGGCACACCTCTTTACTAGCTAAACCGAAATGTTCTCCAACCCACCTTCCCTTATTCGGTCAACACCTCAACCACCCACCAAATCCCTTATTTTGCTCCACCAAATACTCCCCATCACTCTTTCAAATTGGTTGACCAATTCAAACTCCTCCAAGCTCTCTTGTCCATGCATTCAAATAATTTGACTCATTCAACAACCATCATGAAGAGTCCCAGTCGAATGCCACTTCTTTCTCTTCTGAAGCACAAAAATAAAGTTCTACATGCTGTAGATGAGACTCGATCTCCTTCTCCCCTCCTGCTCCCTTGTGGCGTCATTCCCTTGCTCCCCACACCACACTCTTTTTTTTGTCAACAAACACAAGTAAATAATCATAAGGCCTGCCTCCACTAGCTTTCCCCCTTAAAGTGCCCAAAAAACAAAAATTTTCTAAAGCTCTAGCTTGAATTCGAGCCTCCCCAGGACCCCCAAACACATCAAAATAACATGCTAAACAATCCAAACACATAGAATAGCATAAAATGTAGAACCCCTAATTCTAGGATGTTACACATTAAATGTCCATAGTGGTGTGCTGGGATGGCTGAATTCGATGTGTAGCGGATGGAATAGGGACATTGCATTCGAGTCTTGTCTGGACTATTTCTAAATTAGAATAATACATATATACATATGTAGAATACCTGCTCTGAACATAGAATGAACACGCTTCTATGTTGAACTGAATCTCTGAATTAGAAATCTTTATAAGTTGCCCTTGCTGCATTTCATTCCGTTTTACGCATTGAGTTCATGACTCATCCTGTTATTGTTGAATTTTAGGTAGTAATCAGACTTGATCGGGTCAGTGTCGCAAAAGCTCGTTCCGATGTTAAATGTTATTCCTAGTATTTTTATTAGTAAGAATATTTGCTTTATGATGTTATGAATTTAGGAAGATTATGTCTTTAAATTACCATCCTATTGAATGTTGTGAGATTAATGGTTTAATTTGATTGCGTTATGCTAGTGTGATATTTAGAACGGACAATATAACTCACAAACTTGGCTTAGACTTCTAGGCCGAGTTTAGGGTGTTGCATTTAATGGTATCAGAGCCAAGTTTGACAACACTCGGACTATGTTTGGGCTTTTAATGTGTGAGAAACTTAGTAAGAACTAGTATTTGAACTATAAATAAAACACTGAAACTTCAATAAGTGACTGAGCCTCCGACGCTGGACTAGTAAGTATTTCTGTACTGTTGTAAAGATTACGATATCTAACTATTATTGGTAAATTGCTTGTTGTGAACTAGTGAAACCCTCTTACTGAATGTGTAAACTGATCTGTGTACTCTAAAATTATAGTTAGAGCATTATGTGTTCGCATGGTAGTCGTGGACATGGTATACGAGGGTATCAAGGATGCCGAGGAGGAGCTCGAGCAGAGTCATCCTCTATGGCTAGCATGCCTAATTTGGAGATCAGTGAGGTAGTTGGTACTCCTACTGTAGAGATAGAGTCTCAAACTCCTATGACTAGGGACGACGCACTGCCCCAAGCCATGATTCTGGCATTTGAGAGGGTCACAGGGACCCATTATGGATCGTGAGGTGGAGGGTCAATTACTAAATGACTCCGATCGAATGGAGCTAAACTATTCAAGGGCATCATAGGAGTCACCCGTACTATTGTTGAGTGTTGGCTCGAGGCTACCGAACGTATCATGACAAACCTTGATTGCACTCCTACCCAAAAATTGAGGGGTGTTGTGTCCCTACTTTGAGACAAAGCTTACTAGTGGTGGCTAACTGTCAGCAAGGTACTCAGCCGGGACAGGTGGACTGGGATTATTTCAAGAATGCTTTCCAGGGTAAGTATGTGGGGGCGAGCTATGTTTAGGCCCATCGACAGTAAGTTTATAGGCCTATTTTAGGGCGACCGGTCTGTGGCTAAATATGAAGCCAAGTTTCTATGACTGAGTAGATATGCATGAACTTTACTAGCGTCTGATTATGACTAGTGCGTGCAATTCGAGGAGGGTTTGAGATATGATTTGTGAGTTTTGATAGCTCCTCAGAGGGAGCGGGTTTTTGTAATTTTAGTAGACAAACCGAAGATAGTAGAGGGAGTGAAGCGCATTCAGCGCTAGAGTCGTAACCGTGAGAAGGACCAATATAAGATTAAGAGGGATTTGGGTCCCTCTGGTTTCATTCAGCATCCTAAAAAGCGATGATGTTTGATAGGCCCCCGAGAGTTGAGACATCAGTTGTAGTGACTGAGATTTAGTAGTGTAGTGATTGTGGAAAGTTTCATCTGGGCGAGTGCTGGAGGAAATTGGGAGCGTGCCTTGTGGTTCGATGGAACACTGAGTTAGGGATTGCCCAGTGGATCTGATTCAGTGCCAGCTGCGGCATAGAACCCGACTCTGAATTTTGTTCGACCTTCGATAGAGGCTCAGTAACCATTCCATGGTTGTGGTAATGGTAGGGGTGGTAACAGATTTGGAAGAGGTCAGAGAGCACCGGCTAGAGGTGCAGGTCAAGCTGAGGCTCGTCAGTCAGTACTAGTTTATGTGACGAGACACCGTGAGGAGAGCGATGATGCTGATGTCATTGCAGGTACATTCTTTATACATTCTATTCCGTATTATGCTCTAATTGATATTGGGTCTACTCACTCGTATATAGCTAGTGTTGTTTCTATAAATCTGAGTTTAACTGTTGAGAATACTACTAGAGAATTTTCTGTGATTAGTCCATTAGGTCAGTCAATTCGGGTTGATAGAGTACACAAATGGGTACCCCTAGAACTTCAGGGCACAGTGTTTCCCACTGATTTAATGGATTGCCCTTTAATGAGTTTGACTTGATTTTAGGAATGGATTGGCTTGTTGAATATCAAGTACTGTGCAACCAAGAGGGTTACCCTGAGACTGACTGAGAATGACGAGGTAGTTATAGTTAGTGAGCGTCGAGATTATCTCTCTAATCTAATCTCCACTATTGTAGCAAATAAGTTAGTCCGAAAGGGGTGTGAGGCATACCTTTCTTACGTGTCCAATTCTACTTTCGAAAAGCTTTCTGTAGGAGATATCCACACTGTGAATGAATTCTCAAATGTCTTTTCTAAGGAATTGGTCGGTGTACCTCTAAAAAGAGAGGTGGAATTTAGAATTGATTTGTTACTAAATACTGCCCCAGTGTCCATTGCGCCCTATTGCATGGCACCGAAGGAACTAGCTAGATTAAAAGCACAGTTGCAAAAACTTCTTGATAGGGGATTTATTCGACCGAGTGTGTCTCCGTGGGGAGCACTGGTTTTGTTCGTTAAAAAGAAGGATGGGTCGATGAGAATGTGCATTGATTATAGATAGTTGAATAAGTTGACGATCAAGAATAAGTATCCGTTACCGAGGATTGATGATTTGTTCGACCAGTTTTGGGGAGCGTCCATCTTCTCTAAGATTGACCTACACTCTAGTAATGCCTTTCGGATTAACGAATGCTCCGACAGTATTTATGGACTTAATGAATCGAGTGTTCCAACCGTATCTGGATCAATTTGAAGTGGTTTTCATCAACGACATCTTTATCTACTCTAAAATTGAAATGAAGCACGATGGTCATCTGCACATTGTACTTCATATACTGCGAGAAAAATAGTTTTATTCCAAGTTTAGTAAGTGCGAGTTTTTGTTACAGGAGATCGCCTTTTTGGGTTATGTGGTGACGATGGAAGGGATCCGAGTTGATCCCAAGAAAATCGAAGCGGTTGTTGAATGGAAATAGTAAAAAAATGTGTCTAAACTTTGTAGCTTCTTGGGTTTAGCTGGGTACTACTGAAGCTTTGTTGAAGGGTTCTCTCTGGTTGCATCACCTTTGACGAAGCTATTACATAAGAATACTCCATTCGTGTGGTCTGAGGCACAACAGTCTAGTTTTGATAAACTCAAGTCCGTTCTGACACAAGCCCCTATTTTAGTGCAACATGAATCGGGTCGGGAGTTTGTGGTGTATAGTGATGCTTCACATGTCAAGTTAGGATGTGTGCTTATGCAAGACGGTAAGGTGGTAGCCTACGCGTCGCGACAACTTAAGACATAGAGAGTAACTATAACAGCTCCATTTTGGTGCTAGTTAGAATAGTGATTTTGAGACCATTAAATCGAGGTCGAGGAAAATTATTTTGACATTGTTTTATGTGTTGTAGCATAATTATATGGATGCATAAATTTTGGTGCTTTAATTTTAATGATTTCATGCTTAATTGTGAAAAAGGACTTAATTTCATAAAGTGCAAAAGTTCTATTTTCAAGGTAGAGTTGTCAAATAGCCATAGAATGTTAAATTGGAGGTCCTCAAAGTATAATTAGGCCATTAGAAGGGCATGGACACCCATGGGAATGAAGGGAGACAATAGCATTAAATGTTGGTCAAATTTGGTGGAGATTAATTGATAAAAAAATGACTAAAATAAGACAAAAAGATGAATTATCATATTTTACTATTCCTTCTTCATCTTCACCAAAAATTTCATTCTTGGAGGGGTTTCAAAAGTTCAAAAATTTCAGCAACTTATCTTGTCTTCAAGTAAGTGATTTTGGAGGTGTTATTTGATAATTTTTGTACATTTGGAGTCCTCAAAGCTTAATCTAGCTAGTGAGAGGAATAATTTGTAATATGGTTGAAAGTCTAGGGGCTTGCCATGATAATGGTTATGTTGTTAGCTGAGTTTTAATGGAAGAAAATGAATGATAGGAAGATGATAAGTAACTTTTGTGAAAGGTGTTGGCATTAAAACACCTAAATAGAACTTAAATGCAAAGAATGAATTTGTGTCAAAAATGCATAAAATGGTTGGAATGGTGAGTAGTTGTAAGAGAAATAAATGTTCAACTAGGCTTGTTTATTGAGAAAATATGATGAAAAATGATTTACGAGCCTAGGGGAAAATTGTAATTTTTGCCATAGTGCAAGGGCAAAATGGTCATTTTTCCTAAGTGTGGATTTTGATGCATTATGATCATAGAATGATCTAAATGAATAAATTTTATTGTTATAGATCAAGGAGAGCGCGGAATCAACCTTGACTGTGGAAAAGGTAAGGTGACGGATTGAACCGTTAGCTAATACTTTTTACTCCAATGTAAGTTTATGTGTAAACGATGCATTATATATATACATTATTGTTGCTAACTAGTGCATGGCACAATTGAGAACATGTATGATTCAAGTGGGTAGAATGTGGTAATTATTGAATAACTCTAGGATGAATGATGAAAAGTTTCTCGGGTTTGTAAAAGTTTCGAGATTAGTTTGAAGCCTCTTAGAGGTATGTTTAGGGCCTCGTAGGCCAAGATTGAGATTTGGAATAGGTTTAACAGTGATATTTTATAGCCTGTTTTGAGATGTTAAGTGTGATAAGTTGGGTAACACCTCAAACCAAGTTTCAACTTCGGATACGGGTAAGGGGTGTTACATTTAGTGGTATCAGAGTTATGGTTTAGTCGGTTCTCGAACTACCATAGCATGTGTAAGAGTCTAGCCATACATGCCATAAGCGTATAATGATAGTGTGGTGGCTTCTAATGATTCTAAACTTTGTTCTTATGTAGTATATGGATCCTGATCAACTAGCTACTGATGTCGCATCTAGTAATGCACCGACCCCCGCGCAAGGGACCGCGCCTATGCAGAGTGGACTTGAGATTAGGGTTCAGAGAGAAGAGGCTCTAGAAGCCTTTATCCAAATGATGAGTAACTGGTACACGAAATATGTACGAGCAAACCCCAATGCTCAACCTCCTGCACCCTCTTATACCTCAGCCAGTTCCTGTGGCTTCCCAAGGTATAAAATTAGTGAGGACAACTAAGCCCCCGGTAGACCAAATTCAGAAGCAAGGGGCTGAGGACTTTCGAGCTAATATAGATGATGACCCTGAGAGGGCAGAGTTCTGGCTTGAGAACTCAATGAGAGTATTTGATGAACTCTCCTGTACACCTGAGGAGAGCTTAAAATGTTCCGTGTCTTTCCGATGGACTCGACATACCATTGGTGGAAAACGTAGACGTCAGTGGTTCCAAAGGAGAGAGTGATGTGGGAATTCTTTTTGGAAGAGTTCCGAAAGAAATATATAATCCAAAGGTTTGTGGACCAGAAACGAAAGGAATTCCTTGAGTTAAAACAGGGAAAAATAATTGTGGCGGAATATGAACGCAAATTTGTTAGGCTCAGTAAGTACGCACAAGAGTGCATGTCTACAGAAGCCATTTTATTCAAGAGGTTTGAAGATGGGCTAAATAAAGATGTCAGACTTTTAGTCAGGATTTTAGAACTAAAAGAATTTGTGGTATTGGTGGATAGGGCAAGTAAGGCCGAAAAATTGAGTAAGGAAAAGAGAAAGACCGTGAGTGAAGCACGAGATGCAATGAAAAGGCCGATGAGTAAATCCTACCAAGCTCAATCTAAGAGGTCCAAGAAAGTGAACCCTCGGATGACTACATTAGTTGGGTATTCGTAAGAAGAGCGAGGCAACACGTACTCGGGTTCAAGAGTTCCGACCACCTCGATGGCAAGTGTGGGCAATCCAAAGTCCAAATCGAAGTTCCCAAGTTGTGGCAGACATCACACCGAGGAGTGTTGGGGAAACAATCAGAATTGTTATAAGTGTGGGTCCCCTGACCATTTCATCCAAAACTTCCCCGAAAGGGATGACAAGGAGAAGAAGTAGAAAATAAGATCAAGCAATGTATCTTCTACGGGTAGGACGCAAAGGAACCCGAGAAGTGGGGCTAGTAGTAGAGGTGGTCACGAGACATTATTGTGAGGCCAGAGGGTCGGGCACCTGCAAGGACTTATGCCATTCGCGCTCGCGAAGAGGCATCATCACCAGATGTAATAACGGGTATTTTTTCTCTTCATGACACGTTTGTTATCGCTTTATTGATCAGGGGTCTACCCATTCTTATATTTGCATGAAATTGGCATCTCGTATGAGCATGATTGTTGAGTCTACAGAATTTATGGTAAAGGTGTCAAACCCGTTAGGTACATATGTGTTAGTTGACAAGGTGTGTAGGAAGTGTCCTTTGACAATTAGGGGTCATTGTTTTTCGGCAGACCTTATGTTGTTACCATTTGATGAATTTGATTTGATTCTGGGTATGGATTGATTGACTACCCATAGTGTTTTAGTGAACTGTGGTAGTAAATTTATTGAATTGAAATGTGAAAATGGAGATGTTATTCGGGTTGAATTAGGTAGGTCAGATAGTTTACCGATGATTATTTCTTCCATGGTGGCTAAGAAATATTTGAGAAAGGGGTACGAGTCTCATCTCGCTTTCATGTTAAATACTCAAGAGTCTGAAGTAAAGATTGAAACAGTGCTGATTGTATGTGAGTATTCTAATGTATTCCCGAAAGAGTTACCCATATTACCTCTAGTTAGAGAGGTCGAGTTTGGGATTGAGTTAGTTCCATGAACGGCACCTATTTCGGTTGTTCGTATAGGATGGCACCATTAGAGTTGAAAGAACTGAAGGTTCAGTTGCAAGAGTTAATGGATAAGGGTTTTGCAAGACCAAGCTATTCACCATGGGGTGCCCTGGTACTTTTTGTAAATAAGAAGGATGGGTCAATGAGATTGTGTATAGACTACAGACAGCTCAACAAAGTGATTGTGAAGAACAAGTATCCTTTACCAAGGATAGATGATCTATTTGATCAATTAAAGGGAGCTACGGTATTCTCCAAGATTGACGTCCGGTTATTACCAGTTGAGGGTTAAAGAGCAAGATGTGCTGAAAACGGCATTTCGGACGAGGTATGGCCATTATGGGTTTTTGGTCATGCCATTCGGTTTAACGAATGCTCCTGCGGTCTTTATGGACATAATGAATCGTGTCTTCCAACCATATTTAGACAAGTTTGTAGTTGTCTTTATCAACGACATATTGATTTATTCACGGGACGAGAGTGATCATGCAGAGCATCTGAGAATTGTTTTGCAGACTTTAAGAGACAAGCAATTGTATGCTAAATTTAGCAAGAGCGAGTTTTGGCTCTGAGAGGTCAGATTCCTAGGACACATCATGTTGGGTGATGGCATTAGAGTTGACCCGAGTAAGATCTCGACTATTATAGAGTGGAAAGCACCGAGAAACGTGTCAAAAGTCAGAAGCTTTTTGGTTTTAGCGGGTTACTATAGACAATTTGTGAAGGGATTTTCCATGATTGCTACTCCGATGACGAGACTGTTGCACAAAGATGTTAAGTTTGAATGGACTGAGAAATGTCAATAGAGTTTTGAGAGATTGAAAACATTATTGACGTGGGCACCGATTTTGGTTCAACCTGAGTTGGGGAAAGAGTTTGTGGTCTACAGTGACACATCGTTTAATGGTCTCAGTTGTGTGTTGATACAAGAGAGTAAGGTAGTCGCTTACGCCTCGAGGCAGCTAAAATAGGATGACAAGTATTGTAACATCCTGAATTAGGGGTTGGTTGCAATTTAATTATTTTCCATGTGCGTGCTTGAAGAAATATGTATGCTATGATTGCTTGACATATTCTAGGGTCTAGTCATAACCCCGGGCTAGGTCTAACTTAGGGCCAAAAGTTTTTTTAGCACTTGAGAAGAAAAAGCTAAGTGATGAGGCTTTTAAAATTATTTGGTGCGAAGCATGACACAAGGAAACAGGCGATAGGGTGGCTTGGGACACTACCTAAGGAGCTAGGAAGGGTGCGGCAAAGGAGGGTTCGAGCTGCCGAATTTGTGCTTGGGAGTTTTATTTTTGCATTATGTAGGGGGGAGTTGGGCTAGGAAGGCCTTAAAAATAAATGGCAAGGATTACGGACATGAAAGACGAAGTGGTAAAGAAGCTTGGGGCCGCCACTTAGGGCCTTGGTGAATGCCGCCCTAAGCAGGAAGGGGGGGACTCAAGTTCGAGTCACATTGGAAGCACAATGTATGTTTATTTTTTGCATGCTGGCGTGAAGGGAGAGAGCTAGTGGACTGCTCAAATGGATGAGGATAAGCTTGGTGTTTGCTTTTAATTTCGGCTGGAAGAGTTGAATGATGATTATTATTTTATTTTATTTTTTATTTATTTGAAAAGATGATTAGGAGATAGGATAGAAGATAAATATTGTTTTAATAGGATAGAAGATAAATATTGTTTTAAATGGGTGATTAGTAAAAGATAAAAATTATCACAAAAGGGGGAGAGATGGCCGAATGTAGGATTCCTTAGGGACTTTCATAATCGATTTTGAGTATAGTAAGGGGGTGCTGAAATTCATCTAACTTGTTTTTCTTTTCTTCTCAATTTGTTTCTTGGCCAAATTCTCCTAGTCCCCATTGCCCAAAATTCTTCAAATCCCTCTCTTCTTTTGGTTCTACTTGGCCGAATCTATCCCCTTTTCTACTCAAACTTCATCTTTCATCTTGTGTTGGCTGAATAACTTCATCAACACTTGGGAGCTATAGCCGGAATCTTTTCACTTTTAGTCTCTTCAAGGAAACAATAGAGATAAGTTTTCCTTTTAACAATCGGGTTCTCTTCTCTTCCTCTTTGGTGTGCCGAAAGCTTGAGAATAGGCCTTGGTAAGGTTGGCCGAATATGAATAGGGTCTTAATATTGTACCTTTTGTGTGTAGCCGATGCTAGGGTGCTTTGAAGGAGTCTTTCGGGTTTCGATTCTTCAAGGTAAGTGGTTGTTTATATTTGGCTATAGGCCATGTATGGTATTTAAGTAGTAACCGATTGTGTGTTATGATTTTAGGGGCGAATTGACAAATGCTTCCGGGATTTAAACTCGCTTTGGTAAGTAATAGTATGTTCGACCTAAGGCCATATTTCAGGTGCGATTAATCCTTCAGGATTATTAGTATTGCCGAATGGCTATTAGATCTAAAGGTTTGGATGTTGGCCGATTGTAGGGGGAAACAACCTCACGGGATTTCGCTGGTATAGTTCGAGATTTGTTAGTCTCGTGAATAATCAGGTGTGTAAAACTCTTACACACTTTATTAGTGGGCATTGCTTATTATGTTACAGTTAACTATTGTGCTAGTGATTTGCCTTGTGGGCATGAACATGGATTCCGGGTAAGTCGCTTGTGACTTTAAATATGTTATATGAATGACATGATGGGTAAGATGCTATGCCATGACTTATATGTATGATTTATGATAATATATTAAGCATGTTGTGAGCATGTTGGTAATGGGATTGAAGAGAGGAGGGGGAATATTCTCTATGGACTGTCACTAGTGGTTTTGACCACAAGATGGGTTGGCCCCATCAGTTTAATTGTGACTTCGGTCACTAGTGGTTTTGACCACACCGTTGATATAAATCGTGACTAAGTCCCAGTGGTTTGGTACCACCAGTGGTTTTGACCACATATTGATAATTGTGACCTATGGTCATCAGTGGTTTTGACCACACGATGGGTTAGCCCCATCACTTGATTTGTGACTCCGGTCACCAGTGGTTTTGACCACCAGTAGTTTTGACCACACGGGGTAGTTAAAGGAGTATGAATGGCTAGTTTTGGGTTGCATGTTTTGCATGTATGAGTTTGCACTTTCGGGTTGGGGATTTATACACTGAGTCTTGGTGACTCATCCTTTCCCATATCATTTTGCAGATGAGTAGATCGCGGAGATGGGCCGGAGAGGACTCGGTGGCCATGCTTGTTCCTTGGATTTAAAATTTTATTTAGCATGCAGTTAAAGTTTATTACTTACTAAATTTTGGTTTGGGTTGTAATAAGGCCGCTAGTTATTATTTTGGATGTTCAAGTAGTTGTTTTACTTCACTTCTACTATATTACTAATGAATTTATAAATTGTTTAAATGAATCAGATAAAAGTGACGTTTTCAAAATGGGAAATTTTTACGAGTTTTCAAGGATGTTACCATCGGGTAGCAAAATTCACCAAGTTAACAATAACTCTGATGGTGCTAAAAATTTAAATGATCAAATGTTTTCAAAGGTTTCAACTCAACCATGTTTATAAAATCAATTCCACCTGAGTTTTTAATAGACACCGTTTTATAACCTCAGCAAATTTTAGATTTCTACCAGTTAATCAAAATCTTTCAAAACATTTTTACTCTATGACATACCAGATCCGGTCAAGGCTTATGAGTCGGGTTTGGGGTGTTATAGTTTTGGTATTAGAGCCAGGTTCAAAACTCGGCTGTGGGGGCCTAGGGCCCAAAATATTTTTGGTAGGCTTCTGTGGAATATTATGAAAATGGTTTTTAGTTTGAACAGCATGGCATCGAGTCTCCGGCACCAATCCGCCCAGGTAAGTACTTCTAACTACTGTGTGAATTATTATCTGTAGAGGGGTAGAAATGGAACGTAGATAGTATGATAAGTATTTGAACCCTAGGACTAGTTTACCCCAACAATCACATAAGACTTTAAATGCCTAATTAAATAAACCTATGACTAAGTCGCCGGGTTAGGGTGTGGTAACCCTTGTGCGCATGTCTAGGATTGGATCCGGAAGAGCCTGGTACTTAAGCAGTCCTAGTGACTCACCTCCTCTTCGCAGGAATCCTACCTGGTGCGTAGCTTCGGTTCACCCTAACCATGAGGACTTATTCATAGGCTAAACCCAATAACTAAAACCCGAAAGGGAACTAGCCGTATTGTTGTAAAAACCCTAGTTTTAAAACTCTTAAAATTACCCTTTTAACTTGTGAGAACTATTTTACAAAATTTTCCGAAAAATGTTTGATTTATGAAAATTACAAAAATACCCCTAGTGGTAAAATTACAGAAAACGCTCTTGGTTTATGAAATTCTCAAAATACCCACAGTTCTAATCAAAATTTTCATTACTTTATAAAATGTCCAAAAACCTTAATTTGCAAAATATAAAAAATGTAATGATTTTGGAAAATTATGAAATTGCCCCTAACTTACAAAATTACCAAAATGACCCTGATTTTCAAAATTTTTGCAACATTATCAATTTGGAAAAAAATCTCAAAAAGAACCCTCAAGTTTTACAAATCTTGAAATACCCTGGATTTATTAAGATTTATAAATTTACCTGGGTAAATTATCGAAATGCCCCGAAATTTCAAAATCTCCAAAATACCCCGAAATTTCAAAATCTCCAAAATACCCTAGAATTTTAGAATTACCAAAATACCCTTATTGACAAAATCACCAAGGAACTTTATTTTGACAAATTATGAAAATACCCCTATAGGATAAATGACGAAAATACCCCTGGGATAGGAACGGACAAAAATGTCCGAAGAGTGAATGTGTATGGGAGATACTATGGAATGGATGTGCTTTTCTGTGAATTAGGATAGAAAAATTGAAACTTGGAATGATCGAAAGAATCCCTATTAAGCTCTTTTCATAAAATTTCTTCGCGGATAATCAGTGAAACAAGTACTAATCCATAAAAGTTCTTAATCAGATTAAAGCGCAATCGTTGGAAATAAGTTCTAGAGGATGTGGCCGTCGTGGACGAGGTAGAGAAAGAATAACCGTGTCAGAACCCGTTAGGTCGGGTCAAGGGTCTGATAATGAGATACCACCGCCACCACCACCCCCAACTTTTGGTGTTGAGTAGCAGGATCAGAGGGGGGTGAGGCAGTATCGCAAGCTGTGCTGCGAGTTCTTGAGATGGTGGCTGGAGCAGGTGGAGGTATGGGAGCTCAGAAATTTGTACTGAGTAACTCCGAGCCAATGGAGCTGAGGTGTTCCAGGGTGTATCAGGTGTGCAACCCAGTACGGCAGAGTATTGGTTGGAATCAACTGTGAGGATCATGGATGACCTAGATTTTTCAGCTGAGGAAAAGCTGAAGGGTATAATCTCTCTACTACAGGATGAGTCATACCAGTGGTGGCTCACCGTAAGGGATGGAGCGATGGCAAAGAGCCTCACATGGGAATTCTTTAAGGTAACCTACCAAAAGAAATACATAGGAACTAGCTACATGGATGCGCAGTGGAAGGCTTTCTTGAACCTGGTTCAGGGTAATAAGACGGTGGCGGAGTATGAGGTCGAATTTCTCCGGTTGAGCAGGTATGCTCGTGGTATTGTGTGTACTGAGCATGAACGCTGTGTCAGATTAGAGGATGGGCTGAGAGATGAGCTGAGGATGATGATAGCTCCACAATAGGAACGGAAGTTCATTGTCCTAGTGGAGAAGGCTAAGGTTGCTGAAGGGGTAAGACAGTCTGTTAGGCGAAATCAGGATAGGAGTTCGAATAAGAGGAGCTCTGGATCTTCGACGTTTTCTGGTAATCAGCAGAAGAGGATGAGGTATGGTGGGTCAGATCAAGCTGCTAGGCCTGCTGCTGCTGCTAATCCTCAATGGCCGCCACGGTGTGCTCGGTGTGGGAAGTCTCACACGGGGGAGTGTTGGAATGGTAATCGGGGATGCTTCGAATGTGGATCCATGGAACATGGAGTTAGGGATTGTCCGAAAAAGGGAGCTAGGCTAAGGTCTGAGGGTTAGGAACGTGCACTGAATAGGAGGGATAACCAACAGCCACTGAGAGGTCGTGGTGCAGGAAGAGAAGGTAATGGTGTTGGCAGAGGTCGTGGGGCACCGAGGGGAGGTACCGGTAGTACTAAGGCTAGGCAACCTGGTTTGGTCTATGCTGCGAGGCGTCAAGAGGAAGGCGACGCACCAGACGTCATAACCGGTATGTTTTTGATCTTTGGAGTACATTGGCTCAACTCACTCATATGTTGCTAGTAGCATAGTGAAAACTCTGAACTTAGACTTTGAGCTTAGCGTAGTGAAAACTCTGAACTTAGACTTTGAGCTTACTTCTAGGAAGATGACTGTGTTAAGCCCTCTAGGTCACTCTGTAGAAGTAAGTAAACTCTATAGGAATGTACCCCTAGAACTCCAAGGGGTCGTGTTCTTGGCTGATTTGATGGAACTACCGTTTCGAGAGTTCGATCTGATCCTCGGGATGGATTGGCTAGTAAAGTATCAGGCCAGCCAGGATTACGTAGCTAAGCGCATGGTGTTAAAGACCATGGAAGGAGAAGAGGTGGTGATGATAGGTAAAAGGAGAGATTACCTATCTAATCTGATTTCTGCATTAAAGGTAGAAAAGATGGTTAGGAAAGGTTGTGAAGCATATGTAGTGCATGTTTGTGCTTTGGAAGCTAAGGGTGCAGCTGTGAGGGATGTCCGGACTATAAGGGAATATGTTGATGTGTTTCCAGAGGAACTCCCGGGTCTACCTCCGAATCGTGAGGTTGAGTTTGGTATAGATTTGTTACCCGGAATCGCGCCAGTATCCATAGCTCCATATCGGATGGCACCGAAAGAATTAGTAGAGTTGAAGGCTCAGATCCAAGAATTGTTGGATAGAGGGTTCATCCGACCGAGTGTATCACCTTGGGGAGCTCCAGTGCTTTTTGTCAAGAAGAAGGATGGAACAATGAGAATGTGTATAGACTATTGACAGCTGAACAAGCTAACAATAAAGAACAGGTATCCTTTGCCCAGGATTGATGACTTGTTCGATCAACTCAAGGGTGCATCGATTTTCTCTAAGATCGACCTTAGGTCAGGGTACCATCAGCTTAAGGTGAAGGAGGCTGATATCCATAAGATGGCATTTCGTACTCGGTATGGGCACTACGAGTTTCTGGTAATGCCTTTTGGTTTGACGAATGCACCAGTCGCGTTTATGGACATGATGAACCGGGTTTTCCAACCCTACCTGGATTGGTTCGTCGTAGTGTTTATAGATGAAATTTTGGTGCACTCAAAGTCAGAAGAGGAGCATGACGCACATCTTCATGTAGTTCTACAGGTTCTAAGGGAGAAACAGTTGTACGCCAAATTCAGCAAATGTGAGTTCTGGCTTAAGGAGGTAACTTTCCTAGGGCATGTTGTTTCAGCTGAGGGAATCAGGGTAGATCCCAGTAAGATTGAGGCAGTATTGGAGTGGAAACCACCAAGGTCGGTTATAGAAATTCAGAGTTTTCTAGGGTTGGTAGGATATTACTGGAGATTTGTGGAAAATTTCTCCTTAATCGCAGCACCGTTGACTAAGTTGCTGAGAAAAGGAGTTCCGTTTATGTGGTGCGAGAAGCGAGAAGAGAGTTTCGACAAGTCAAGAAGATTTTGTGAGGCACCGTCTTGATTCACTGAGGCGGAAAGGAATTCACTGTGTATTGTGATGCATCACATACTGGTTTAGGGTGTGTGTTGATGCAAGAAGGGAAGGTTGTCGCGTATGCGTCACGGTAGTTGAGGCCTCACGAAGGTAATTATCCTACGCATGATTTAGAATTGGCTGCTATGGTTTTTGCCTTGAAGATTTGGAGGCACTATCTGTATGGGAAAAAGGCGGCGAAGTACCTCTTGACCCAAAGAGATTTAAATTTGAGGCAGCGAAGGTGGATTGAGTTGCTGAAGGACTACGACTGCTCAATCGAATACTATGCTTGTTCCTTGGATTTGAAATTTTATTTAGCACAGTTAAAGTTTATTACTTACTAAATTTTGGTTTGGGTTCTAATAAGGCCGCTAGTTATTATTTTGGATGTTCAAGTAGTTATTTTACTTCACTTCTACTATATTACTAATGAATTTATAAATTGTTTAAATGAATCGGATAAAAGTGACGTTTTCAAAATGGGAAATTTTTACGAGTTTTCAAGGATGTTACCATCGGGTAGCAAAATTCACCAAGTTAACAATAACTCTGATGGTGCTAAAAATTTAAATGATCAAATGTTTTCAAAGGTTTCAACTCAACCATGTTTATAAAATCAATTCCACCTGAGTTTTTAATAGACACCATTTTATAACCTCAACAAATTTTAGATTTCTACCAGTTAATCAAAATCTTTCAAAACGCGTTTTACTCTATGACATACCAGGTCCGGTCAAGGCTCATGAGCCAGGTTTGGGGTGTTACAGGAATTATTCGACTCATGACTTGGAGTTAGTCGCGTTTGTTTTCGCGTTAAAAATTTGGCGACATTATTTATATGGTGAGAAGTATCAAATCTTCACGGATCATAAGAGTTTGAAGTACCTGATGGATCAAAAAGAATTGAATTTGCGACAACGGCGGTGGCTTGAGTTATTGAAAGACTATGAGCTAGTAATCGATTAACATCCGGGGAAAGCGAATTTGGTTGCGGATGCCCTGAGTAGGAAATCCTTGTATGCTTTGAGAGCTATGAGCACGAGCTTAGCATGGTCTAACGATGGTGTTGTATTAGCCTAGTTGAGGGCTAGACCACTATTTGTTCAACAGATATGTGAAGCTCAAAAGAATGATAATGAGATGCAAACTAAGAGAGCTAAGTGTGAATTGGAAGATGATTCTGATTTTTGAATAAGTTCGGATGATTGTTTGATGTTTCATGATAGGATTTGTGTACCTAAGAATGATAAATTGATCCGAAAGATACTAAATGAAGCACATAGTGGTTATTTGTCAGTACATCGGGGTAGTACGAAAATGTACAATGATCTGAAGAAATTTTATTGGTGGCTGAGAATGAAAAGAGACATCTTTGAGTTTGTAATAAGATGTCTAATTTTTCAACAAGTGAAAGCTGAACATCAAGTGCCTTCAAGATTGCTTCAGCCAGTGATGGTTTTCGAGTGGAAGTGGGATCAGATCACCATGGATTTTTTGACGGGGTTGCCTATGACTCCGAAAAAGAAAAATATTGTGTGGGTCGTCATTGATAGATTAATGAAGTCGACTCACTTTCTACCGGTGCGTGTTGATTTTTCACTGGATAAGTTAGTCGAGTTGTATATTGGGGAAGTGGTAAGATTACACGGAGTGCCTGTGTCCATTATCTCGGATAGAGACCTGAGATTTCTTCGAGGTTTTGGAAGAAGTTACAAGAGGCCTTGGGTACGAGGTTGAATTTTAGTACTGCATTCCATCCTCAAACTGACGGTTAGTCTGAAAGAGTGATTCAAGTTCTTGAAGTATGCTCCAATGCTGTATGTTGGAATTTGAAGGTAGTTGGGACAGATACCTACCTTTGGTTGAGTTTGCTTACAACAACAGTAATCAGTTGAGTATACGGATGGAACCGTATGAAGCCTTGTATTAAGTGTCGAAATCCTTTGTATTGGACCGAGCTTAGTGAAAATAAAATTCATGGGGTTGACCTAGTTAAGAAGACTGAAGAAAAAGTGAAAGTGATCCGGGATATTCTAAAAGCTACTTTGGACCAACAAAAGTCATATGCGGACTTGAAAAGAAAATACATTGAGTTTAATGTGGGTGACAAGGTATTTCTGAAAGTGTCGCTGTGGAAGAAAATATTGAGGTTTGGTCGAAAAGAGAAATTGAGTCCTCGATTCATAAGACCGTATGAGGTTACTGAATGAATTAGACCAATGGCATACCGGTTGGCTTTACTAGCAGAATTAGAGAAAATTCACAATGTGTTTCATGTATCGATGTTAAGGCGTTATCGCTCTGATCCTTCGCATGTAATCCCTCTAACAGAAATTGAGATACGACCGGACATGACATATGAGGAGGAGCCGATTAAGATTATCACTCGAGAAATGAAACAGTTGAGGAATAAAGACATAGCTTTAGTAAAAGTGTTATGGCAAAAACACGGTGTAGAATAAGCTACATGGGAATCGAAAGAAGCCATGAGAGAGCAATATCCAAACCTCTTTGCCAGTAAGAATTTCGAGGGCGAAAATCCCTAAAAGAGGAGAGAGTTGTAACAGCCCGATTTTGGGCTAGTTAGAATAGTGGTTTCGAGACCACTAAATCGAGGACGAGGAAAATTATTTTGACTTTGTTTTATCTATTGTAGCATAATTATATGGATGCATAAATTTTGGTGCTTTAATTTTAATGATTTCGTGCTTAATCGTGAAAAAGGACTAAATTGCATAAATCGCATAAAGTGTAAAAGTTCTATTTTTAAGGTAGAGTTGACAAATAGCCATAGCGTGTTAAATTGGAGGTCCTTAAAATGCAATTAGGCAATTAGAAGGGCATGGCCGGCCATAGGAATGAAGGGAGACAATAGCATTAAATGTTGGTCAAATTTGGTGGAGATTAGGTGATAAAAAAATGACTAAAATAAGACAAAAAGATGAGATATCATCTTTTACTATTCCTTATTCATCTTCACCAAAAATTTCATGCTTAGTGGGGTTTTGAAAGCTTGAAAATTTTAGCAACTTACTTCTCTACAAGTAAGTGATTTTGGAGGTGTTATTTGATAATTTTTGTACATTTGGAGTCCTCAAAGCTTAATCTAGCTAATGAGAGGACTAATTTGTGATATGGTTGAAAGTCCAGGGACTTGCCATGAGAATGGTTATGTTGTTAGCTGAGTTTTAATGGAAGAAAATGAATGATAGGAAGATGATAAATAACTTTTGTGAAAGGTGTTGGCATGAAAACACCTAAATAGGACTTAAATGCAAAGAATGAATTTGTGTAATAAATGCATGAAATGGTTGGAATGATGAGTAGTTGTAAGAGAAATAAATGTTCAACTAGGCTTGTTTGTTGAGAAAATATGATGAAAAATGATTTACGAGCCTAGGGGCAAAATCATAATTTTTGCCATAGTGTAAAGGCAAAATGGTCATTTTTGCCTAAGTGTGAATGTTGATGGATTATGATCATAGAATGATCTAAATGAATGAATTTTATTGTTATAGATCAAGGAGAGCGCGGAATCAACCTTGACCGTGGAAAAGGCAAGGTGACGGATTAAACCGTTAGCTAACACTTTTTGCACCGAGGTAAGTTTATGTGTGAATGATGCATTATATATATACATTGTTGTTGCTAACTAGTGCATGGCACAATTGAGAACATGTATGATTCAAGTGGGTAGAATGTGGTAATTATTGAATAACTCTATTATGAATGAGGAAAAGTTTCTCGGGTTCGTAAAAGTTCCGAGATTAGTTCTAAAGCCTCTCGGAGGTATGTTTAGGGCCTTGTAGGCCAAGATTGAGCTTTGCGATAGGTTTAACAGTGTATTTTATAGCCTATTTTGAGATGTTAAGTGTGATAAATTGGATAACGCCTCAAACCCAGTTCCGACTTCAGATACGGGTAAAGGGTGTTACAGTAACTACCTTACTCACGATCTAGAGCTAGCTACGGTTGTATTTGCTTTAAAAATATGGAGACATTACCTGTCTAGTGAAAGGTGTGTTGTTTATACTGATCACAAGAGTCTCAAATATTTGTTAACTCAGAAAGAGTTAAAACTTCGCCAGTGCCAATGGGTTTATTTACTTAAGGATTACGATTGAACTATAAAATACCATCCCGGGAAGGTGAATATAGTGGTTGATGCTCTTAGCTATAGAGCGATGACTGACTTGAGAGAATTGTTCGCTCGTCTGAGTTTGGTTGGGGATTGAGGACTATTGGCTGAACTTCAGATTAAACCAAGTTGGGAGGAGCAAATTCGAGCTAAACAATTAAACAATGAGACCTTGATGCAATGAATGCAACATGTTGGTTCAGACGGGAACACCGATTTTAGCATGAATAACAATAATGTGTTATGCTTCAAAGGGTGGATTTGTGTACCCAATGATAAGGAGTTAAGACATTCAATCCTACAGGAGGCGTATAACAGTCCCTATACTATGCATCCTGGTGGGACTAAAATGTATCGGGATCTTCGAGAACTTTACTGGTGGCCCGAACTGAAACGGTAGGTGGTAGCTTTTGTGTCTCACTGTTTGACGTGTCAAAAGGTTAAGGCAGAACATCAATTGCCATTCGGGTTACTGCAACCAGTTAAGATTCCTTAGTGGAGTGGGAGCAAATAACACTGAATTTTGTTTCAGGGTTGCCTTTAACCCCCACTAAGAAAGATTCAATTTGGGTTATCATTGATCAATTGACCAAGTCAGCTCACTTCCTCCTTATTCGAATAGATTACTCCTTGCAGAAATTAGCTAAATTGTATATCAGCTGAAGCAGTAAGACTACACGAAATTCTGGTCTCGATCATTTCTGACAAAGATCCACGATTTACTTAGCGATTCTGGAAGAAACTCCATGAAGCCTTAGGCACCCGACTCAATTTTAGCACTGCGTATCTGTAACACCCCTAACCCAAAACCTTTGTCAGAATAGGGTTAAAAGGTATTACCAATCAATCAGAACGTTTCATTACCATTTCACAATAGTAAGTCAAACATCAATCAAACATATCCAATTACAAGAATATAGTCCCTTATTAAGGTCTTCGATCCCTTAAACATGTGTTGGAAAGGAGTCGAGACTAAACAGGAACACATACATAATTTCTCAAAAATTTAAAACTTTTCAAAGATTCAGGGGTTACACGCCCGTGTAGGCAAGCCGTGTGCCTCCCGCAGCTGCTAGACACACCCCTGTGTCTTTTTCGTGGTCGAACCTAACTTTGCTCCACAGCCTCCAAGCACGCTCATGCACCTTGGCCGTGGTCAATCCTGACTTGGCTCTACGCCCACCAAGCACGCCCGTGTTCTAAGGCCTTGTACTCTTAGGCCATATACTGACTTTTTCACATAGCTACTAGGCACGCCCGAGTACCATGACCGTGTACTCTTAAGCTAGCTACTGACTTTACCCCACGGTCACTAGGCACACCCGTGAGCCATAACCGTGTGACAAAATCGACCATTTACAAGGCCAATTTGTGACCCATACAAGGGTCAAACTTACAAGCATATTTAGGCGTCATCCCAAACACAATTTAGCAACTAATTTCATATCAAATGATCAACATAACATCTCATACAATCTCATTTCCAAACATGTCAAATTAGAAACTAACATACACAACTTGAACACATTCAATACTAAACACGATTCATTCCCAAATTCACTAAATCATACTAGCAGTATACCATCACAAAGTTTACCATTCATAAGTCATTGTCTAAATTCACAATCCATACCAAAAGATGCATTATATATCAAAGCCATTCATGCTATAAACTAACACATATCTAGCCACATCACATGGCTATTTACACATCTCAAACATGATTCAAATAACTAGCCTATACATGCCATATTTCAACTATGTACATCTTTTCAAAAGTACCCAAAATAGATTGCCGATAGTGTGATTGAGATGCCGACGATTCCTAGATCTGAGCTAGCTTTACTGACACTGCAAAGTAGAGAAACAAATCACACAGTAAGCTTTCCAAATCTTAGTAAGTTCGTAACATAACACATTAAACCAAAACAAAATCATCACATAGATTTAATTCACATCTATATAGGTATATATATAATGCCATCCAAAGCTAATATACTCATTTATCATTTCAATGATATCGTTCATAGATTCATCAACCACATAGGTTCTGAGTGTACCTTATCCAACACTTAGTTGTCAATAACATTTGCTACTCAATACTCACTATTTCCTCTCGATCAACTTTTGTCGTTTCTTCGATTCAACCGCACTCTTAGTGCCCAAATAGTTAACCGAAACTTAATTAAAATCGCACACTTAGTGCATCTATAACAAACCGCTCTTGAATCGGTATTGCACACATAGTGCCAACCACAAAGCTGAAGCTCATATTACTCCCCGCACAAGTGCTATTTATCTCAGTCACATTTCTGAATAAGCACACTTAGTGCCATTTAACTCAATCTATCACAAAGCATTCACTTTTCAATAATATCATGTCATTCATTTCATAACATTAGACATAGCTAAATACACGTATTATGTCCGAACTTACCTCGAAAGTCAAACTATTGAAACGGTCGATTAATCGAGCACTTTATCTTTGCCCCGATCTCGATCCGAACCTCTCCTTTCTTGCTCTATACACATTCAAATTCAATCCATTCAATCACCAATTCATTCAATTTAGTCTACACACACACATTTAGGGCATTTTACAAAATTGCCCTCATATTTTCACATTTTGACACTTTAGTCCCTATTTCACAAAATCATCAAATACACAAAATTTCAAAACACATATGCTTAGCCGAATTCTCTCATTTAGTCCTTTAAAATATTATTTTCACAATTTAGTCCAAATTACTCAATTTCACCAAAAATTCAAAGACATAACATGTAAATCCTTTACCTATCTTTCATATTTCACTATCAACTAGCACATAGCTCAAGTATTCATCAGTGGCTCATCACAACAACATCATCAATTCACAAAATTTCAACATGGGTTAGCTAGTGCACTAAGAAACGATTACGAAAACATAGAAATTATCAAAAACGAAGCAAAAACACTTACCCGATTGAAGCTTAGACTATGGCTGAACCTAGCTAACCATTTTTCTCTTCTTTTTCTTTCAATTTTCTGTGAAGGATGAACAACTATCCACTATCTTTTGTTTTATTGTAACATATATATCATTATTTTTCAAGTTACAAATTTAACCTTAGTATTAAATATTATAACATATAATATAATTGGTTATAATTGTCCATTAACCATCCATTAACTATATAATGGCTTAATTTCCTCATAAGGCCACAACATTTAAAAGACAACAACACTTAAGTACTTATAAATCAACACATAGCTTTTACTCTTTACGCGATTAAATCCTTTCTCTTAATTCGACACGCAGTTGATAAAATTACCACACACAGAGACTATATCACATAGAATCAACACCACAGATAATATTTAAATATTAATTCAACCTCAGATTTGTGGTCTTGAAACCACTGTTTCGACTAGGGTCTAAACCGGACTGTTACAACTCTCCCCCTTAGGGATTTTCATCCCTTAAAATCTTACCCGTGAATAGGTATGGATATTGCTCTCTCATAATCACGTAGCCTCTTCAACTCCGTATTTGTGCCATAATACTTTTACTAGAGAAATTCTTTTGTTTCTCAACTCTTTAGTCTCTCGTGCCAAAATTTGAATCGGTTCTTCACTATACGATAAGTCTGACTGAATCTCAACCTCAGTAGGAGCAATCACATGAGACAGGCCTGATCTGTACCGTCGAAGAATTGACACATGAAACACGTTATCAATCTTTTCTAGCTCAAATGACAATCTCAATCTATAAGCAATCGGCCCAACTCATTCAATGATCTCATACGGTCCAATGAACCTCAGACTCAGCTTGCCCTTTCTGCCAAATCAAAGTATTTCTTCCACGGAGACACTTTCGAAACACTTTATCACCAATTTCAAATTCAATATCCTTTCGTTTCAAATCTGCATAAGACTTTTGACGATCTGAGGCTGCTTTCAAATTATAACGAATGACTTTTACTTTCCGCTCAGTCTCTTTTATAAGATCAACCCCATGAATCTTATTCTCCCTCAGCTCAGTCCAATACAATGGAGTTTGACACTTTCGACCATATAGAGCCTTATATAGTGCCATTTTGATACTAGATTGAAAATTGTTATTGTATGCTAACTCAATCAACGATAAATGTTTTTCCTACATAGTTTCAAATATATAGCATCTTAACATATCTTCTAAAACTTGAATGATCCGCTCGGACTGGCCATCTGTTTACGGATGAAACATAGTACTGAAATGCAATTTTGTGCTTAAAGCATCTTGCAATTTCTTCCAAAATCGAGAGGTAAACCTTGGATCTCTTTCAGACACTATAGATAGTGGTACTCCATGCAATCTCACAATCTTGGCAATATACAATTCAGCTAACTTATCGAAAGAATAATCAGTTCTCACAGGAACGAAATGGGCTGATTTCATCAATCTGTCCACTATCACCCAGATTGCTTCTTACTCGGAGATAAGGGCAAACCCGACACAAAGTCCATTGCAATTCTCTCCTATTTCCATTTAGGAATCATAATTGGGTGTAATAATCCAGACAGAACTTGATGTTCAACTTTAACTTGCTGGCAAATTAAACATTTTGACACAAAGTCAGAGATGTCTCGTTTCATACCATGCCACCAATAAAACTGTTTCAGATCATTATACATCTTCATACTCCCCGGATGCACAGTCAAATGACTATTGTGAACTTCATTCAAAATCATCGAAATCAACTCTGAATTTTTCAGAACACAAATCCGATCTCCAAATCTTAGACAATCATCACTATCAACTCAAAATTCTGAATCAACATTCGATTCACACAAAATTCATTTAGCTATCATTTCAACATCACTTTTCTGGGCATCACAAATCTACTGTACAAACATCGGCTTAACTTTTAACTCAGCTATAACTACACTATCATCATACAGATCTATTTGAGTACTCATAGCTTGCAAAGCATATAACGATTTCTGACTCAAAGCATCAGCTAAACATTGGCTTTACCTGGGTGGTAATCTATCACAAGTTCGTAGTCTTTCAACAATTCTAACCATCTTCTCTATCACAAATTCAAATCTTTTTGAGTCATCAAATACTTTAAACTCTTGTGATCAGTATAGATGTGACATTTCTCTCCAAACAGATAGTGACGCCAAATCTTCAATGCGAACACAATCGTAGCCAATTCAAGATCATGTGTAGGGTAGTGCTTTTTATGCGGTTTTAACAGTCTCAAAGCATAAGCAATGACTTTCCCTTCTTGCATTAGCACACAGCCCAAACCATTCAACGACATCATTGTAAACTATAAACTCTTTGCTTGATTTGGGTTGAATCAACACTAGTGCTTTCGTTACTAGTGCTTCCATTAACAACACTTTCAACTGCTCAAAACTCTACTGGCACTTTTCTGACCACTCGAATCTAACATCTTTCTGTAACAACTTTGTCAATGGAGTCACAATCATAGAGAAACCTTTCACAAACTGCCTATAATATCCCGCTAGTCCCAGAAAACTATGGACTTCAGACATATTTCTCAGAGACTTCCATTCTAATATAGTAGAAATTTTACTCAGATCAACTCGTATTTCGGTAGCTGATACAATATGCCCTAGAAAACCAACCTCTTGCAAACAATATTCACATTTGCTAAACTTTGCATACCACTGCTTCTCACCTAGAGTTTGTAGCACGGTTCTTAAATGCATGGCATGCTGTATCTCATCACATGAATAGATCAAAATATCATCAATGAACACTACAACAAAATGATCTAGATATGGTCTGAATATCCGATTCATCAGGTCCATAAACACTACAGGATCATTTGTTAGTCCGAAAGGCATTACTAAGAATTCATAATGTCCATACCTCATTCTGAAAGTAATTTTCAGCACATCAGATTCTTTAACTCTCAACTGATAGTAGCCTGGTCTCAAATCTATCTTAGAAAACACTGTAGCTGCTCTCAACTGATCAAACAAATCATCGATACGAGGCAACAGATATTTGTTCATTATCATCACTTTGTTCAACTATCGATAATCAATACACATTCTCATATTTCCATCTTTCTTTTTCACAAATAACACAGGAGCTCCCTAGGGTGAGAAACTCAGTCGTACAAATCCTCTGTTAGTCAACTCCTGCAACTGAGACTTTAACTCTTTCAATTCTTTTGGTGCCATTCTGTACGGAGCTATCGAAATGGGAGTGGTCCCTAGCACTAATTCAATACCAAATTCAACTTCCCGAATTGGAGGTAATTTCAACAACTCTTCAGGAAACACATCGGAAACTCACATACTATAGGTACAGATTCAACTTTCTTTTCCTACACCTTTGTCTCAATTACGTATGCCAAATAAGCTTCACAACCCTTTCTCACATAGTTCATAGCTTTCATCGTAGATACAACAGCTGGTAATCCTTTCATATCACTGGACTCAATTCGAACTATCTCATAATTCTAGCTTTTCAATTCAATACTCTTTCTTTTACAATTCACGATGGCATTATGCAAAGTAAGCCAATCCATACCCAGAATTATGTCAAATTCATCGAATGGTAGCAACATCAAATTAACCAGAAAATAAACATCTCGAAACATCAATGGACAATTCCTGCACACCTTATCCACCAAAACACACTTGCTTAAGGGTTTTGATACTCTAACCATAAATTCAGTAGACTCAACATGTAGAGTCTTATTCAATACTAGATTCATACACACAGAGAAATGAGTTGATCTTGGATATATTAATGCAACCACATTAGTATCGAATAAAGTAAAAGTACCAGTAATGACGTCTAGAGATGATGCTTCTCCTTGCACTCGAATAGTATAGGCTCTAGCAAGAGCTCTCACCTTCGATCTCACAGATGTATCGGTTGTCCCTCTCTGGCTTTCGCTCACATTTCTGGGGGTTTTGGGTGGTCTACCTCTAACCGTCACATTACTCGGTCTTTCATTCTGAACATTTTCCTCTTCAACCATTTTTGGGCAATCTCGAATAAAATGATCTCAGGATCCACATTTATAACAAACTCTATTGTTATACTTGCCCCAGCACTCTCCCACATGTCGTCTCCCACATTGTCTACACTCAGGCTTACTACTTTTAACACTGCCAACACTTGATTCATTCGGAGCTTGAGTTCGTGGACCAGCATTTTGTCTCGAACGATCTCTACTTGAATGTCCAAACGAAGCATTTGAACGATTTATTGTATCTCTAATTCTCTTTGCAGAAGGTTGAGAAAACTTACTCATAGCTCTTTTTCTTTCATCACGAGCTTCAGAATTAGCTTTCTTCTTTTCTTTATTGAGCTCATTGGCTTTACATGCTCTTTCAACTAGCACAACAAATTTGTTTATATCGAGTATACCAACCAACAACTTTATGTCCTCATTCAACCCTTCTATGAAGCGTTTGCACATAGTAGCTTCAGTCGAAACATATTCTCTTACGTATTGACTCAATCTTACGAATTCCCGATCATACTCAGTAACGAACAAACAACCCTGTTTTAGCTCTAAAAACTCTTTATGTTTCTGATCAATGAAGTGTTGACTGATATACTTCTTTTTGAATTTGGCTTGAAAGAAATCCCAGGTGATTCTCTCTCTCGAAACCACAGATATTAATGTCTTCCACCAGTTATATACCGTATCCCTCAACAATGAGACAGCACATTTTATACATTCATCCAGAGTTAAAGACATTTCATCAAATACTCGAAGGGTGTTCTCGAGCCAAAACTCTGCTCGCTCAGCATTGTCATCAGATGTGGCCCTAAACCCTTCAGCCACGTATTTTTGAATCTTGTCCACAGGAGATTTATTCAATCTGATCGGATCTACAACTTGTGGCACAACAGGTACTTGTAGGGGTGGAGGTTATGGAGTAGTCGGATTCATTTGAACGAACTCCGTAAACCACTCGCTCATCATTCAGAAGAAGGCTTGCTTAGCCTCTCCTCCCTCACCACTATCATTCGGCCTATATGCGGTCGGTGCTATCCCTTGAATGGGAGCAGGCGTATTACTTTCTACATTGTTAGCAACTGCTCGATCATGATCTATTACTATATGAAAACACATTTTCAACTGTTAAAATTCATCACACTATCGCAATTTCAAATATGGCATGTATAGCTAGACTCACACACGCTACGTTAGTCCGATAATCAACTAAACTGTAGCTCTGACACCAATTAAAATGTAACACCCCTAACCCGAAACCTTTATCGAAATAGGGTTAAAAGGCATTACCAATCAATCAGAACGTTTCATTACCATTTCACGACACTAAGTCAAACATCAATCAAACATATCCAATTACAAGAATATAGTCCCTTATTGAGGTCTTCGAGACCTTAAACATGTGTTAGAAAGGAGTCGGCACTAAACCGGAACACATACAAAATTTCTCGAAAACTTAAAACTTTTCAAAGATTCAGGGGTTACACGCGTGTAGGTAGGCCGTATGCCTCCCACGGCTGCTAGACACACCTGTGTGTCCTTTCTGTGGTCAAACTTGACTTTACTCCACGGCCTTCAAGCACGCTCATGCACCTTGGCCATGGTCAATCCTGACTTGGCTCCACGGCCACCAAGCAACCCTATGTGCTAAGGCCGTGTACTCTTAGGCCATATGCTGACTTTCTCACACGGCTACAAGGCATGCCCATGTACCATGACCGTGTGCTCTTAAACTAGCTACTGACTTTACCCTACGGTCACTTGGCACGCCCGTGTGCCATAATCGTGTGACAAAATAGGCCATTTTCAAGGCCAATTTGTCACCCATACAAGGGTCAAACTTACAAGCATATTTAGGCATCATCCCAAACACAATTTAGCAACTAATTTCATATCAAATGATCAACATAACATCTCATACAATCTCATTTCCAAACATGTCAAATTAGAAACTAACATACACAACCTGAACACATTCAATAATAAACATGATTCATTCCCAAATTCACTAAATCATACTAGCATCATACCATCACAAAGTTTACCATTCATAAGTCATTGTCTAAATTCACAATCCATACCAAAAGATGCATTATATATCAAAGCCATTCATGCTATAAACTAACACATATCTAGCCACATCACATGGCTATTTACACATCTCAAACATGATTCAAATAACTAGCCTATACATGCCATATTTCAACTATATACATCTTTTCAAAAGTACCCAAAATAGATTACCGATAGTGTGATTGAGATGCTGATGATTCCCAGATCCGAGCTAGCTTTACTGACACTGCAAAGTAGAGAAACAAATCACACAGTAAGCTTTCCAAAGCTTAGTGAGTTCGTAATATAACACATTAAACCAAAACAAAATCATCACATAGATTTAATTCACATCTATATAGGTATATATATATAATGCCATCCAAAGCTAATATACTCATTTATCATTTCAATGATCTCGTTCATAGATTCATCAACCACATAGGTTCTGAACGTACCTTATCCAGCACTTAGTTGTCAATTACATTTGCTACTCAATACTCACTATTTCCTCTCGATCAACTTTTGTCGTTTCTTCGATTCAACCGCACACTTAGTGCCAAAATAGTTAACCAAAACTTAATTAACATCGCCCACTTAGTGCATCTATAACAAATCGATCTTGAATAGGTATCGTACACACAGTGCCAACCACAAAGCCGAAGCTCATATTACTTCACACACACATTGCTATTTATCTCGGTCACAATTCTGATTACACACACTTAGTACCATTTAACCCAATCTATCACATAGCATTCATTTTTCAATAATATCATACCATTCACTTCATAACATTAGACATAGCTAAATACATGTATTATGTTTGAACTTTCCTTGGAAGTCAAACTATCAAAATGGTCGATTAATCGAGCATTTTATCTTTGCCTCGATCTCGATCTGAACCTCTCCTTTCTTTGTCTATACACATTCAAATTCAATCCATTCAATCACCAATTCATTCAATTTAGTCCATACACACACATTTAGGGCATTTTACAAAAAAAGCCCTCATATTGTCACATTTCAACACTTTAGTCCCTATTTCACAAAATCATCAAATACACAAAATTTCAAAACACATATGTTTAGCCGAATTCTCTCTATGTTCATACAAGTCCACACATTTCATTTATGTCACATTTTAGTCCCTTAAAATATTATTTTTAGAATTTAGTCCAAATTACTCAATTTCACCAAAAATTCAAAGACAAAACATGTAAATCCTTCACCTATCTTTCATATTTCACTATCAACTAGCACATAGCTCAAGTATTCATCAATGGTTCATCACAACAACATTGCCCATTCACAAAATTTCAACATGGGTTAGCTAGAGCACTAAGCAATGATTACGAAAATGTAGAAATTATTAAAAATAAAGCAAAAACACTTACCCGATTGAAGCTTAGACTATGGCCGAACCTAGCTAACCATTTTTCTCTTCTTTTTCTTTTAATTTTCTGTGAAGGATGAACAACTATCCACTATCTTTGTTTTATTATAACATATATATCATTATTTATCAAGTTACAAATTTAACCTTAGTATTAAATATTATAACATATAATATAATTGGTT
Organism: Gossypium rotundifolium; assembly: GCA_025506655.1. Classification (NCBI taxonomy): domain Eukaryota; kingdom Viridiplantae; phylum Streptophyta; class Magnoliopsida; order Malvales; family Malvaceae; genus Gossypium; species Gossypium rotundifolium. Next base: position 73,356,984 of record CP106730.1, on the reverse strand, counting down.
ATAATTGTCCATCAACCATCCATTAACTATATAATGGCTTAATTTCCTCATAAGGCCACTACATTTAAAAGACAACAACACTTAAGTACTTATAAATTAGCACATAACTTTTACTCTTTACGCGATTAAATCCTTTCTCTTAATTCGACACACAGTTGATAAAATTACCACACGAATTTTCACACAGACTATATCACAGAGAATCAACACCACAAATAATATTAAAATATTAATTCAACCTCAGATTTGTGGTTTTGAAACCACTGTTCTGACTAGGGTCTAAACCAAGCTGTTACAGTATCATCCCTAGACTGATAGACAGTCGGAGCGGGTTATTCAGATCTTAGAAGATATGCTCTGAGGTTGTGTGATAGACTTCAGGGGTAGTTGGGAAGAGTATCTACCGTTGGCTGAATTTGCATATAATAATAGTTTCTAATCTAGTATATCAGATGGCACCATATGAGGCCTTATGTGGTCGTATGTGTCGCACAACGTTATGTTGGACTGAATTAAGTGAACGTCAGGTGTTGGGTCCTGAACTGGTATCTGAGACTAAGGATATAGTGAAAGTGATTCAGGATTGTCTAAAAGAAGCCTCCAATAAATAGAAGTCTTATGCGGACCTAAAAAGAAAGGATATTGATTTTTCGGTAGGTGACCAGGTGTTCCTAAAAGTGTCACCTTGGAAGAAGGTTCTCCGCTTTGGGCGCAAGGGTAAACTAAGCCCGAGGTTTATCAGACCTTATCGTGTTTTGAAACTGGTTGGTCCTATTGAGCATCAGTTGGAGTTACCACCGAAATTAGATCTGATTCATGATGTATTCCATGTCTCGATGCTGAGACGACATTCGTCAAATTTGTCGCATATTGTCTTTGTTGATGAGATTGAATTACAACCGGATTTAACATTTGAGGAAGAACCTATACAAATCTTAGATCGTGACATTAAAATGTTAAGAAAGAAAACTATTCCTCTAGTGAAGGTTCTTTGGCTAAATCATGGTACTAAGGAAGCTACGTGGGAATCGAAATCGATAACTGTATTCGCATCTATTTGACTTAGTTAAAATTTTGAGGCCAAATTTTCTTTTAGGGGGAGAGAGTTGTAACGCCCCAAAATTTTAAGAACTTATTTGTGAAAATCGGCAATAATTAATTTATGTATCTGTGGTTCTATATTCTATGATTGAGTTTAAGGTCTAGAGTTTGAGTCACGTAATTAAAAGTTTTGTTATTTTAGAATCAACCCACAAGCATACACTACCCGTTTATGTTCAATCCTGTGTGTAAGGATGACAAGAATGAGCCTGTTGGTTCACTAGTTAAGCATTTGTCTGTATTCTGTCTGTCTAGTTCCGAGTTCGAATCCTATCGTACACATTAGGAATATGTTTTTTGCAAATATTGGGAAGGGTGGTGGTTAGTTTAAGTAGTCTAAGGAAAAAGTTGTCATTTTTTTCTTTTACTTCTAGTTCTTTAATTTTTGTTTCTTTTTCTCAAAATTCCTTTCTTTTCTTCTTGCAATCTATCTCGTTTGGTTGTTAAACTTAGTTGCTTGTAAGACCAATTCAGTGTAAGTTCTGTTGTAATTTCCTGCTGTTATGCTTTCCGTTTTGTTATCATTTTTTGTCAAAACGGGACTTTATCGTTTAGATAATTTACTGTTAAACACTCAATTTACTACTTTGTTTAGGAAATGGTGTTGTCAAAGATAGTAATACGTCGTGTTAGACTGATTCCTCTTATTTTGTACAAGGTAAGTGTGAAAATCAGAATAGAATGGTGTCAAACCTTTCGACGTATTTTAACGATAAGTGATTTTTTCTGAACGTTGGAATTTGTGATGTAATTGTTGTGGAATGGATAATTAGGTTCTGGGTAGTCTCCGTATCATTTCTCTGTCAAAACAAGACCAGGTACGTACTGAAAACTCTACTTTTCAAGTTTCGAATCACCAAAAATGGAGGCTATCAACGTCACACGGCCAAGCACACAGGCATGTGGTTAGGCCGTGTGCTCCACACAGGCGTGTGGCAGGTCGTACAAATGGCTATGTAACTCATTGTTTATTAAATAAAGCCCATACGGGTGGCCACACGGGCATGTGATTAGGTTGTGTGTGGCCATTTTAGTGCAGGGTTCACATGGCTAGGGTCACGGGTGTGTGCCCAGGCCATGTAACTCACTCTTCATGGTATAAAACCACATGGCCAGGGAATGGGCGTGTGCCCAGGCCGTGTAACTCACTGTTTATAGTATAAAACCACACGACCAGGGACACGGGTGTGTGCCCAGGCCGTGTGAATCAATATTGGTACTTAAAATCCATATGGCCAAGGCACATTGGCGTGTGCCCAGGCCATGTGGCAGTATGTTGGATCCGAAAATTATTTTTTAGGCCGAGAAGGTTGCATAAATTTGGTATTAGTTTCCTCGATATACGAATGATTGAATTTGCTTGTATGACACTGACTATTGAGTCACATACTTGAATGTGTACTATAGTACTACTCTGTTAATGAATTACATAGTTAATTATGTACTGTATTGGTATGAATGAACATGTGATATGTACTACTGCATTCTGCATTAGCATGTGGTAGGAGATTGTGAAGAAGATGGGAGTCTGTAATAAAATCATGGCTATGCCACATTAAGTAACATTCTGATTCTGGAGCTTGTTGCTTATTGAGCTAGCAGCTAAGTTGCATTTCTGTGAAAGTGTCATTGAACACTATCAAGGTGTGCAGGGATGGATGGGCATTAAATGTCCATAGTGGTGTGTTAAAATGGCTGAAGTCGGTGTGTAGCCAATGGAATAGGGACATTGCATTCGAATCTGGTCTAGACTATTTTTGAACTGGAATAATACATATATACATATGTAGAATCTCTGCTCTGAACATAGAACGAAAACGCTTCTGTGTTGAACTAAATATCTGAATTAGAAATTCTTATAAGTTACCCTTGTTGCATTTCATTCTGCTTTACGCATTGAGTTCATGACTCATCCTGTTATTGTTGAATTTTAGGTAGTAATCAGACTTGATCGGGTCTGTGTCACAGAATCTCGATCCGATGTTAAATGTCACAGATGGATAATAGTAGTTTCGGTTTAAGAACAAATAAAGAGAAGTAGTTGATGGTGATGGAAAATAGAACTTAATCCAAGAATCCATTCAACACTATATTGAGTGTCACCCCGGTTCTAAATGGCTTAAGGTGGAATGATGGGAATATCGGATAGGTGAACGCAACACCAAGGTTTGGTGATAAGTTCAAAATGACTTTTGGAGACGCCACAAGCTAGCTTGATAAGCCAACCAAAACTCGTACGAATAAGCTAATGAGTAATCTCACTCTTTGAACAAAGTTCAAATAAAAATTTGCCAAAAGTATTTTTACAACTTAAAATGACCAACTATTTATACTAGTTAACTATGTCAGCCGAATGGACTAATTCAAGGACTTAATGACTAAGTAATTAGGCCATGAACAAGCTGGATTATTCTAGAATAATAATACTTTATTGCTGTGGCTAAATTCAGCTGATGGATAGCCTATGGGACTGCATTCTAGAAGAAGAGATGAATTTTGAGACATTTGTAGATGCATGCAACAGCTAGGTTTGGCCCTTGGAGTAAATGAGCTATTAAACTTGCAACTCTTGGCTAAAAGGTGATCAACATTAATTGGGTTACATGAGCAACCTTTGGAGGTGTAAACAAAGGAGTTTGAACAACCTTTTTTGTATGAACAGCTCCAGCTGAAAGGTTCTTGGTGTGAACACTTCATATGAATGGAATGATGCCCTTTGAAGATAGGAACGGCCAGCTTTGGAAAGCTTAAGGGATGGAAGCATCTTGGCCAAATATTTGCTTGGGAGAACCAAAAATGACCAGCATTTAATTGTAGCACTAGCCGAACATGCATTGCACCAGCCCTCAATGTACCAGCCACATACATTGCACCTAGGTGCATGAATCTCCCTTTAAATGCTCCATGAACATTCAACTGCACCTGTTAAGACCATGAACCAAAATTGATTAAGCTCAAATCAACTAAACAATTATTAAAACAATAGCTAGATACTTTAATGGACTCTTAATTATTATTTAGACAATTTAAAAACTACATATCTAGGACACATTCAATATTCTACTGTAACAAAGACACATTAAAAACCTGTACTAAATTGAGACAAATTAAATGGAGTTTAGACAACTTAAATTTGGAACTAGTTAAGACATTAGGACACATTAATTGGCTGTAGTAAAATAAATAAATTAAAGTTCATAATTTATTAAAATGAGACTAGCTTAATGAGACAGCTCAATGAGCTGAAACAAGCTCAAATAAGCTCATCCGGCTGAATTTTGGGCATGCACCAAAGTGCACATCAGCTCCATGGTACTTGTTTCCTTTGATTCGAACTTGGATCATTGATATTTCTAACATCGCAAGATCATCAAATCACAAAATGTTGATTGCCCCGGGTTGGGTCGTATCATTAATGGTTTAATTTGATTGCGTTATGCTAGTGTGATCTTTAGAATGGATAATGTAACTCATGAACTTGGCCTGGACATCTAGATCGGGTTTAGGGTGTTATAATATATGAAGATAGTAATGGAATTGATGAATATTTTATTACACCAATTTGTTTGAAAAATACAAGTACATATAGATAAAAATACAACACTAAGGGCACTAGATCTTAACAAGTTAAGTGTGTTTGATCTTAAATTTTGAATTTAGTGTTATTTCATAATGTTTATGAAACTTCCAATTGGCTCTAATTTAAAATTTGGCCTTTGATATGGTTTAAACATGTTTTTGAGATGAAGTTGAGTTTAAATGTGTTTTAATAATGATTTTAAGTGGTTTGGAGCTCAATGGTATGATTTGATAATCTTTGAAGATGTTTTAAAGTGTTCTGGGGCTACTGTACTACAATGTTGCGAGATCACCGCTCACAATGTCACAAAATTGATCATATAGAGAGAAATTTCATGATTTCAAGTAATTCAACATCATGACATTTTACAATGTCACAATGTCATGCACCACATTGTCTCCCATTGCACTATTTTAACTTAATTTAACTTTCGATGGCTCATTTTGGGTCTCGAACACCTTCAATCATTTCTAAACCTTTATAATTGATTTTAAAATATTTCTAAAACCCAAAATTGATCCTAAACTTCATTTTATAGTTTTATAAAATGTCTTAGGGTTTGAATTTTTAAAGGACTCAATATCTCCATTACGTATGCATTCCAATACATCCTCTATTTGTACCGTACACCGGGATGGGTGAGGTGTGTCACAATAGAAATGCCATGTTCTCTCAAAGTACTCTTTAATTCTCTTCAATTTTCTATGAATTTGTTATATAGATCTTGATTCTAAATTGTCCATTTCAGTTTGGTAATTCAAGTCTCTTATTAATTTCTTCATTAAATCACGTTTGGAAAATCAATTTCATCATCTTCTTCATTCTATCTTAGTGATGTTGGTTGGTGAAAAGAGATGAAGTTTGAGTTCTTTTAATTTTCTTGATCCATTTCCATCAAATTCAGCTTGGTAAGGAGATTTTCGTTGATTTCGTCATTATCTCAATCCTTATAGTTTTGATTTCACCATTTCTTTCTCCACTATTCTTTCATGTCAAATTCACCACAAAAGGGGGCATTTGGGTTTTGAGTTTTCTTTTAGATTTCTTAGTTAAAATTAGATTTCTTTAAGTTTAGGATATAACACCCCAAACCTGGCCTAGACGTTACGACCGGATCTGGCATGTCACATGGAAAGGTTGTTAAAGAATCTACGCATTCGTTAAAATATCAAGTTTTGTTGCTTGTGAAAAATCCAATTTGTTTAATAGTTTTCTTTGCAAAAACATTTTCGTTGCTATTTTCGATGATCTTGTTTATAATTAATCCAGCTCAATGAGTTTCAGAAAAACGACATTTAAATTATTATAGACATGCGATATTTTGAAAAGAGTTATCAACGTTAAGAAAATCTAGAGTTTTATCCATTATAGTTTGTAAACCGTGTATTAATATTATAGAAAAACCATTATTAATGTTTTAGAAAATTCTAAATTGAGTATTCAAAATTAATAAGCAGTAACCGAATTAAAAGCTAAAACCAAAACAAAATACCAAAGGCCTTATTACAAAATAAAAACCCAAATGTAAATAAAATCTATAGTACCGCAAAATAGAATTTATTAAGCTACGATGTATGGCCACCACAGAGTTCACCTCGGCTCCAAATCTGCAAAGCTAGGAATTACCTGCAAAATTAAGTAGAGGGGTGAGTTACGAGAACTCAGTGTGTAATTACCCCACATGAACCATAACTGGGCCTGAGCCCATTCAAATACCATCTGGGCCTTAGCCCTTACAAAATCACATTGGGCAAAGCCCACTCAAAATCGGATTGGGCCTTAGCCCTACAGCACAATATAGCAGATATCATATGCAAAATGATGCAAAACCCAACCCAACCTAAATTTCCATCCTCTACACACCACCCGTTCCTGCCAATCACACCAGTGGGGATTTCTACAGTCGACCCTCCATCTGCTACACACCATCGATGGCAGTTGCTGCAGCCAGCTAGCTACTCATCGCCCTTAATACGTGGCCTAGCCACCGAAATCATAACGTGACAACGTCACCGAAATATGTGGCAGAGCCACCAAAATAATGTGACAAAGTCACCAAAATATGTGGCAAAGCCATCGAAATAATAATATAATCGGCACACAGCCCTGGGTAAATATGATTGACATAGAGTCATCAATAACTGTATTATGCTTGGCACATAGCCATCAGCAACGGTAATATAATCGGCACATAGCCTTGGGTACATACGATTGGCATAAAGCCATAATCAAGATGGCACAGAGCCATATTTAGGTTGGCATATAGCCATTATACATAATATGGTAGAGCCACCGACATACACTTCCCGATCATCAATATCCCAACCCCATGCAATATGTCGTGTATGCCATGCTCAATCATTACACGTGTATGCAGAATGGCCATGCTCAATAACAATCATTTAAACATGTAATAAAAGCATATCAGCCATACAACCATAGCCAAACCGGTCATATCATAGCACAAGCCAATCACTTACCCAAAAGGGCAAATCAGTCATTTTACCTGTAAGGGTATTCTGGTAATCCTACCTTTTAGGGGTAGTTCGGTAATTCTACTCATAACTAATTCCTGTATGCAGTGTATCTCAAATATAATCAATCATACAATTAACACATAAAACACTAGTACTACCACGAGGGTACAACGGTCATTTTGTCATTTAGGGGTAATATAGTAATTTCACAAACTGAGGGTATTTTGATAATTTTGCAAACCAAGGGTATTTCGATAATTTTGCAAACCAGGGGTATTTCGATAATTTTACAAACTAGGGGTACTTCAGTAATTTCATAAACTAAGGGTATTTCGGTAATTTTACAAACTAGGGGTATTTTGGTAATTTCACAAACCAAGGGTATTTCGATAATTTTATAAACTAGGGGTATTTTGGTAATTTTACAAATTAGGGTATTAACGACCCAACAGAAGGTCCAATGTCGCCTCGAACGACTTAAGTATTCTAAACAGAGATAATGATGCGAATGGGCCTAAGGCCCATTCTCGGCCCAAGTGGGCCCACATGTTTGTGTGGCCCATTTAGCCCAAACCTAGCCACATATATGAGATTCATATAGTCTAGTTCACTATCTACTACTCAATCATACAATTTACTCATATGGGCCCCCGGGCCCATTGGGCCCACTTGACCCCTTTCGGGCCATCGTGGCCCAACAGCCCACACCCACAAGAACACTACTGATGGCCTCAACTATATCGTGTTGAAGCCCCACACGTGCGCTTGCACGCTCATGTGGTTACTATCGCCATGTCACCGTCATTTCGACATTTGTCGCTGTACAACTAGAGTAGGGAGAATACACACCTGATAGGAATCTGAAGCTGCTAAACCGCGCTCCGAGCACTCCTGTGCCCAACGCCAACCAGGTATGCTCCTTCTCCTCCTAGGCAGCTCTATAAATAGCTAGCTTCTCACCTTCCTTCTTTGTATCTTTCCGTTGTGGGATCCCTTTGTCAATAGAGTTTAAATCCAACTCAAACTCTTCCTGTCCAGTCCATAAAATAAATACTCCCTTGCTTGTCATGAGATTCGAGCCCAAGGTCTCCCATCAGCCAATTGACGCCACTTGCCACTAAGCCACAAGCTCCTCTTGTGTCCAATATCATGCGTAACTAAATATAAATCTATGGCCAAATTCTAAAGTTTATATAAAAAGAAAACCAAAATGCAAGAGCCAAGACTTGAACCTTGGACCTCCTTCCTTCTTTTTGGTGTCACCCCCTTGCCTCTTATGTGGCGTCACTTTGCCACTACACCACACACTCCACTTGTGTCATTTTCTCCACATTTTATTCTTAAAGCCTACCTACTAACTCCAGGGTTTTATTCACCTAAAACCAAAATTTTTACTAAGCCCAAGTTTGATCCCGAGACTTCATAGAAGCCTTCTAACCTTCCAAAATCACTCACCTATAAGATCCAACTTGCATTAAAGTCGTTCTCTTGTTCCCAAAAATTTTAAATGCTCCTATACCTAAGGCCCAATGGGCCCAATCCTACTAGGCCCAACTTTGGGATGTTACATAGGATGCCATTGAAACAAAAAAACCAATGGGCCCAATCCTACTAGGGCCAACTTTGGGATGTTACATAGGATGTCATTGAAACAAAAAAAAAAAAAAATAGATTTGGAAAGGTTTTTAATGAGTTCTTAGAGTTTTGACTTAAGCTTTAGTAAAAGAAAGACAAGTAAAAGTTCTTGGAGTTTTGCTAGATTTAAAGAGGATTTAGAGTGAATATGAGTTCTGGATCATTTGCAAAGCTGTTAGATTTTAGTTTGAGGAAGTTTGGATTAGAGTTTTTTGAGTGGTTCAAGAAGCGAAAATAAAGTCTCACTATATCGAATTACATCATTTCAATAGATTTAGGCATTTTTATTATTGTTTAATATTATTCTAACTTGATGATTATTTTGATGATTAATTTGAAGCTAAAAAAGTTCGAGAAAGTTCGAAGCTGAAGGGAGGGGGAAGGAGAAAGTAAAGAAAGCTTAATTGGTTTCACTTTTTGCATTCTAATTTTTTTATATGCTTCATGTTTTTGTCTAAGTTGAAAACTTAAAGACTTTTTGTGGTATTAGTGTCATATGTTTAATTGGTAAGTGATATGATTTGTCTATGAAGCTCAAGTTGGTTTATGATGAAGTAAGTGAATGTAGATAGTTAATATGTTTTCTTGGAACATCAAATGAAAAATCATGTTTCTACTTATTTGTTGATATGTTTTAGATGTTGATTATGTTGAAAAACATGTTTTAATTGTTAATGGTCCTATTAAATGATATTGTGGAGTTCTCAGGTATAGTTGTCATGCTATAAGATGTGAAGATCTCGTAAAATATTGTGTTTATGGGTTAGCTTAGTGCGCCCAAGAGATTTGTTTATGGTGTTTTTTTTGCAAATTTTGGAAAAATGTTGGTTAAGTCATGTTATTCATGTTGAATAAAATCGGTTTGAAAACAGTTTTCTTGCAAAGTGAAAAATAAAAAATTTGAAAATCAACCTAGTTTGTGATATTTATAGCAATAAACCTTAGACCAAAATTGTACCTGTGTTTTTGGATTAGCGAATCCTTGATATTTTTCAGCTTTCAACCAAATGATCATCTCCATTATTCTCATATCACAAACTACTTCGAGTGTGGGCTCGAACCAATTGAATCAAAACACAGAACTGGTAAAACTTTTATTTTGGAAAAAATGTCTTTAAAAGTTGAGAATAAATTCTCTTTATTTTCCAGCAGAATAACAATCTCTCAAAAGTTGTGTTAATTTATAGGAAGAGAAGATAGAACCTTTGTAAAGTTGTAGATGTTTATTTTAAATAGAAAAACAACATCCTGCTTAGAGTAGGGGAGAGGTGAACGACTCACCCTTTTATTTCTACCAGGGTTGTCGCCCCTTTCATGTTATATGAGGGGTTTTGGGCTTCTCTCACATCAGGTCCAATTACGAGTACTTCCAAGGCCTCTTTGACCTAGTACTTTGTAATGTGATCCAAGCCGAATCAAAATTTCTATTACCTAAATAAACTTTAATATTTACATATTAAATTATTTTCTCATCCCAATTTTACTCTAGTACAATTTTGACGATTTTACCCCCAATAAAATTTCGAGAAAATTTGTTAAATATGTCACAACTCAACATGTTCATTGATAAACCATAAAAGCTGTAACACCCCAAACCCGACCCATGAGCCTCGACCGGATCTGGTATGTCACAGAGTAAAACGTTTGAAAGATTCTGATTAACTGGTGAAAATTTGAAAATACCGTTAAGGGTATAAAACAGTGTTTGATAAAACTCAGGAGGGATTGATTTTTATAACCATGGTTGTGTTGAAAACCCTTTGAAAACACTTGATCATTTAAAATTTTAAAATCATCAGGGTTATAGTTGACTTGGGGTATTTTGCTACCCGATGGTAACATCTTTGAAAACTCGTAGAAGTTATTTAGTTTGAAAATATTACTTTTAACCGATTCACTTAACATTTATAATTTCATTTGTAATATAGTATAAGTAAAGTAAAAACAACTATGTAAACATCCAAATAATAATTAGAGGCCTTATTACAACCCAAATTAAAAATGTAGAATGTAAATAAACATGAACAGAATCAAATAAAATTCCAAAACCGAGGAACAAGCATGGCCACCTCGAGTCCTCTCCGGCTCTATCTCCGCGATCTACTCATCTGCAAAATAATATGGGAAGGGGTGAGTCACCAAGACTCAGTGTGTAAATCCCCCACCCAGAAATGCAACTCATACACAAGTTATTAATGGACATGCAAACATGCAACCCAACTAACCAACCGTACTCCTTTAACTACCCCGTGTGGTCAAAACCACTGGTGGTCAAAACCACTGGTGACTAGAGTCACAAATCAAGTGATGGGGCCAACCCATCGTGTGGTCAAAACCACTGATGACCATAGGTCACAATTTATCAATATGTGGTCAAAACCACTGGTGGTACCAAACCACTGGGACTTAGTCACAATTTAACAACGGTGTGGTCAAAACCACTGGTGACCGAAGTCACAATTAATCTGATGGGGCCAACCCATCTTGTGGTCAAAACCACTGGTGATATTCCATAGAGATCATCCCCCTCCTCTCATCATTCCCACCATCATCATGCTTACATTACAAATATCATAATCCCATATATCATGCATTTATGTATAGCATAGCATTCAACAGCATATGATGGCATACACAAACATATATCATAGATCACGTAATAGGGGACTTACCCGGAATCCATGCTTATGCCCACAAGGCAAAGTTACAACACGAGAGGTTATACAGCAACATAATAAATAGTCTATGCTAATAAAGTGTGTACGAGTTTACACACCTGTTACTAACGAAATTCCTAAATCCCGAAGATCCGATCTACTGTGCTAGATCCTTTGACCCTATATTCGGCCAACAACAAGATTAGTGACATAGGCCTATTCGGCCATAACAACTTAATACCAAAGGCTCATTTGCGGCACTTACCTTAAACGAATTTGGTTTCCAAACAAATCCCGAAATTGTCACTTGACTTGTCGAGGTCTGTAACACCCCTGACCCATATCCGTCGCCGGACTTGGGTTACGAGGCATTACTGACCAAAACACATCTCAGACAATCATAATTCACATGTTTTAAAAACTTCACCAGTCAATCATATATAACATTCGAATAATCAAAGTTTCAGATGACTTCAAAATTTATATGCGCATACATATTCACATGCAAGCATATGTTAATACATTTCATATATCTATATGTTCTGTCAAATATCAATGTACCATTTCTTACTCAATCTATGCTCATTCAAAACTATATGAGCCATATTACACAACTTAAATATTTCTTACCCATGCAACCTTGATATTAGTCAATATGAGTGAATATGATTGGTACATTAATTTAAGTTGAAACATACCCCGTTCATAATTATAAGACCATTCGTATATGACCATATCAATTTAAATCATTTCGATGCACAATCATAATTAAAAGTACGCTCAAATCACATACTAACTTATCCTACTCAAATTACAAATGCATAACCAAAACATCAACCGAGTTTTAACCACAATCATGCTCATCATTAACCATTTACTATATACTAAAGTAACCATCAACTTAACCGTTAATTCACATCCATTTGACTAATATACCAACCACCATTTTCGGTCCCAATAGATAAGTTCATAATATACCTAGTTTACTAACATTTTTCTTACACATACACGGCATACAAGACATATACACTTATTCCTATATAACACACATACAGTGACTTTAAGACTAAATCAATTATACATCTTTTCTTATTACATATTTTATGTATATAAGACCATATTCATTTGTGTTATTTTCGAACATTTATATTAAACCATACATGCCTAATTCGCATACTATGATCATGTATATATGATTAAGCATAGCTGAATATACTCATAGATTAAACCACCTACTAGTTATCCCACAATAACCGAGTCAATTACATGAACCTATACATAAACACCACTTAATCAATTTATATGTCATTTGTCATAAATCATCAAGCATTAATCATCTACCATATAGTCTAAGTTAAAATCATAAATCCTCAATCACATAAACGAATACAAATCATATTGTCTAATCAAAACACCATTCATGCACTTCATATAGCATATTTACCAAAATGAGTCTAAACCATAATTAACCACAATAAAACTCAAGCATAAAAATCTAGCCATTTTCGCATGGCTATAATTATAGAAGTTAGGATATGGTCTTTCACTGAAATGCCATAGCCCAGCTATGGTCTTACATTTAACACTTTTCCATGGTCCAACCATGGTCATATTTGTCAATTCATCACTTGTCATTGAACGATAATACTCAATTCCTGCGTTCCATTAATTTGAACTTCCAACCCAAATTTTCATAATTTTCACAATAATCATAATTCAATAACAAACATATGAGATAATACATTATATCATTCCTAAATTAACAAATAATCATGAGAGTTCAACCATATGAACTTACCTGACTAAATTGCAAAAATACCAAGATCTAGGGGCATTTTGGAAATTCTCCATTTTCCTCTATTTTCCATCCGATCTTGATCTAAATTACTAATTTCATTCAATTTATTAATTTATACAATAAAAAAATTCATTTCATGTAATTTGGTCCTTTTTGAAAATTTTACAAAACTACCCCAAAAGTTTTACTTTTATTCAATTTAGTCCTTGTGACAAAAACATGCAAAATTAGCCATTTTTAATGTAAACTCATGCTAGCTGAATATTCATATATATCTTTCTCCTCCTCCTCCTCTCCATTCCACATCCTTAATGTATATAACTTGCTTATATGTAACATTATCTATAATTCCACTATTTACTTATATAAAAATGTTCATTCAAAGTTGTCCACTTGAGTCATAGTCACTAATTATTTATATCTTGAGCTAAAAAAATTCTAAATTAAGATCCGTTTGATGTTTTTGAAACTAGACTCAAATATTTTTCTACCATTAAAATTTCAGAATTTATAGTTTAGCCAATAAGTACAGTAAAATCTTCAAATTTATCCTTGTTCTGTTGTTTGATAGCTTTAACCTTTCTTTACTAAAAATTAATTATCTCGGGGTTTGAATGATATTTCCATTTGTTTCTCTTGAAAATAGACTAATTTAAGAATTTAAAATATAAATTTAAACCCCTAATTATTTTTTTAAAATGTTTGATGATTTTCCTAAGTTAGAACAAGGGAACCCAAAATCAATCTGACCTTATCTCACAAAAATTCATATATCTAATAATATGAAAAAATTTTGATTACAAAGTTTCTTCTATATAAAAATAGACTCAATAGGATTTAATTTAATACTTTAATTAACCTCTAATTCAATTTCTACAATTTTTGGTGAATTTTCAAAGTCAGACTACTGCTGCTGTCCAAAACTATTTTGATGCAAAATGTTGATAACCAAGTTTATAACACCTTCCTTTCCTTTCTCTACAATATTTCCCATCACTTTCTCTTATTTCCCTTCACTAGCATATCAAGAACATAGAACCTTATATAAGAAATCTCTACTTTAACATCATTTTCATGCTTTTTCAATAATATCAAACATAAAAATATGTTGAAATCTTGATGTTCTTACCTGTCCTATTAATTTCAATCTTTAACTTGATTTTCTCTCTCTCCAGCTTCTATTTTATTGAATCCAACTTGATATTCTAGCTCCCCATAGTCTCCTTATTATTTTTCTCTCTTGGTAGCTATGGAAATTCTTTTTATTTTTAAGTGAAAATGGTGAATTTTTGGTAAAAAGGCCAAATTATAAAGAAAAGAAAATTCTTTCTTTCTTTTCTCTTCTAATGTTGGTGGCATGGGAAAGATTCTTCATCTTTCTTTCTCTATATATTAAATAAAAAATATAATTAAAAATCAAATCAAAATATTAATAAACTAATATTTATTTGTTTAATTAATCTAAAATATCACCAACATCATCATTGCTTTCTAGAATTCTCTCTCTTCTAATTGACCATTTTTTCCTTTATGATCTTTTAAAATTCCATCATTGAGTCATCACTTAATTTTGTAAAATTATAATTTAGTCCCTCATAATTCTTCACCTATTCAATTTGGTCCTAATTCATCCATTTTCTTAGTTTCTAGATCATTCCACCATTAAAATATTTACACTATTGGTCCTTCAAATTTTTTATATTTACACTTTAACCCCTCAACTTTTGAGTATTTACTCTTGGGCAACAAAATTTTTCTCACTTTTACAATTTAGTCCTTTCTTGAATTAATATATCATAATATACTTCCCAATGCTTGTCTTAACTCAAAATTTTCCTTTTGTCACTTTATTTCCTTATTTTACTATATCAAGGATAATATCTTACTTTCTTCTTGTAAAAATTTTCGTGGTATTACAAGTTTATTTCCAATTTATTTACAATTCAAAATCTCATTCATGTGATATTGCGACGGAAAAGTGATATTCATAATAGTTTTAAATAAGAATAACCAGAATTTTATGCGTAATTAATTCAAAATTCATGTTTCAATATCCTAAAATCAAATTAAATATCATGCATGCTAAATAAACCCAAAACTTAAGTCCCATACCACAATTCAAATAAAACAATACAATTCCAAAATAATAGAAATTATAATAATAAGTCTAAAATACTTTTAATAAAAATAAATCGAGCCAAGCCCTCCATATATAGAGTCTGTATCCTAACCTTGTGGGTTGTCTGTAAAGATGAAAATTAAAGGGGGTGAGCTGAAGAAGTTCAATGTGAGTTTGACACAAGGAAATCAGTGCAAATAGTAGATAATGCATACATAATAATAGTTCTTAGAAAAATCACAATCATATAACAAGCAGAAGTCAACAAATCATTTTTGCATGCTTATAAATGTCAATGCAATGCAAGTATAATAGAAAAGTTCCTACCTATACTCCACTACACTTCACAATATGAGTTCCCTAAAAGTCATCTATCCTAACACTCCGTTTTGTGGATAAACCGCCAATAATGTGCAAATGAACTACCAGTAAAAATTGTGGATAAACTAGTAGTATTTTTTTTTTAAAATGCAGTTAAACTGCTAGTAAGTTGTGGATGAACCACTAGTGTTTACAGATAAACTGGCAGTAGGATGTGGATGAACTACCAATGTTTGCATATTATTAAACTGCAGTATTTCCTCCTTTCAATCATCTCACCCCATGCAGTGCAATATGACATGCTTGTAACAATGTCGTGCAAAAATAGTAGACATGTTTAACATGTATTCAATTCAACAGTAGCAATAGACATGTTTAACATGCACTCAAAAGGCTAAAGTAGAAATTATAGTATCAATTTATTAGAATTATAGTGACAATAGTCATGCAACATTCACATATTATATATTATAACAGTAGTAATCCATTCATTAAATCATAGATTCTAATATATTCATAATATTAGGGACTCAATTGAGTGAATAAAATTTTTGAAAATAATTTGGGGACTATATAGGGACTAAATTGAACAATTCACAAAGTTTTAGGTAAAATTATAAAATAGAGGTCAGACGACTGTGTGGCCAGGCTGTGTGGAAGGGTTACACTCCTGTACGGCCAGGCCATGTAACAACCTGATGCCGTGTGAAAATCGATAAATTACCCTATACTAGAGACACGGGCATGTGGTTTACGAAGTCCCTAAAATGTACAAGGGTAGATGGTTGTGTGGTGGTTATGTGTTCCACCCGTGTAGTCCACATGCCTATGTGGGTGATCATGTGGCTGATCGTGTGGCCCTATACTTACACATGGTGTGCCCCAATTCACTTGGTAAAGAGCACACACCTTTCACCATGGGTCCGATCAATGTTCCTTACGCTCGATTTCGGTTCGATTCACCTAGATCCTGTCCTTCAATAGGGAATACACGCGAGTTAACAATTGTTATCAAGATTTTGAAAAGATTACCAAAGATTTGGCAAGAATCATAAAATATTGATTAATTGAACCTAAAGATTAACATCGGACATTAATGTTATGGAAATACGAGGTTTAATCATCGAAACAAGGTGTACTTACCGTTTCTTTGCAAGGATATGGATGCTATTGATGACAATTTCAAAATCGATAGAAAATAATCGAATGAGGAATTATTTGATACGGGAAAGCAAAATAATCAACAGCAATAAGATAAAAATATGGTGTAAAGAAGAGGAAAAGAAAAGAAAAAAAAAAGAAATAGGAAGGGGAGGAAAATTTCTATTAGGAATTGAAAAGAAGGCAATATGTGAATTCTAGTTAGGAAAGAATTGGTTAAATACCTAGGGTTTGTAAACCCTAGGGGTGACACATGCAAATTTCCTAATTTTTTGAAATTAAAAGGAAAATGTGAGGGGGAAAGGGGCTCGAACCTAAGCCTTTAAGGTGGATGCACTAACTCCTAACCATCAAGTCTAATGTTCATTTCTTGTTTAATTATTTCTGCCAACCCTATTTATTTCGGGGTGTGACAAGATACCATTAATAAACTTTAAGCGCGGGAACAAAATAATAATATCTTTTCTTTGGATTGTTACATGTTTTGCTTTATTATTTTTTCATAGCTGAAATTAGGACTACAAAATGGGATATAGACTGCTGATAATTTACCCTTTTGAGGAATTAGGATTACATGCCTTTAGAAATGTTGAGGGTTTGATGGATTATTTATCGGTAAAAGTATCATAGAGACTCCTGTACTTTTAATCAAATTGGGTTTTGTCTCTTTCTACTAAAAATGGATAAATTAGTCCATTTATGTTAAATCAAAGAGAAAAACAATATTTTATGACAAAAATTTATCAATTTTTATTGTTAAAAATTGACGTGGGATAACTAGATAGTAACACATGACTAGCCACATGTATCTCATGTTGATGTACAAAAAACTAATTTTAAACAATAGAATTGAATGGAATTTTTACAGAAAGATCAATTTGCTCTTTAATTTGACTAGTTTAGCATTGCTTCTAAAAATCACTTTTGAGACAAAAAATACTTTTGACATAAAAGCATTGCTAAACAATATGTTTTTTTTAGAGAAAAAGTGCTTTTCAAACCCCAAAAAATTGCCCAAAAGTGCTTTTGATAGAAGTAGCAAATTTTAGCTTCTCCCTAAAAGTGTTTTTTGTCCTAAAAGTGCTTTTTAGAAAAAATACTAAACTAATCCTAAACCCAATATAATTCAACTTTTAGTATAGGATCCTCCATAATATTTTTATTATTATTTATCCCATTTTCCATCTAACATATTCATTTAATTTCTTCTAAAAAAAAAGACAATTCGTTTCTATTTCAGGTCACAATAGTTTTAACTTGGGAGAAAAGCTTGCACTAGGTAATGTACTCCTCGATTCTTTTAATTCGTTTAAAATGTTTTATATTCTGCACATGATTTTTTACTCGCAAATAATATTATAATTAGTTGGAACTTAGTGTTTTAATTCATTATTCAAATTATTTAACATAATTTAAATATATTAACTTATTTAAAATTGATATATAATGACAAAATTTTAAATCATAATTAAAGAATTTATACCATATTAGAAAATGGACATATTATAAATCAATAATTTCTTAATAACATTAAAATTTTCAAATCATAATTAAAATATTTGTATCATATTCAATGTACAATATAGTTTAACTTCATTTAATTAATGCTAAGTAACATTATTCAAAACAATAATTAATAAACATAATAAAATTATTTTGAAAATTCAAATATAGTGCTAATAAAAAATTCCTAATCATTATTAAAGTATTCATATAAACTATAAAATAATGGAAAAATATTTGATACACTATTAGTGGAGTTTTTAGACCCAACAAGTATAGAAAATGGATTGACATGTAACTTTCCTAAATTGGCCTAAACATTAGACTCAAATTCAAAAAATTACATTAGTCACTAAAGTGACCCAAAGAGCTACTGAAGTTTTGAAAACAATCACTTGTTTTAATTTAGTAGAAAAATTAGTACACATTGTTTTATTTCCATCAAAATCATAATTTTAATTTTGCAGCGGGTAAATGAAATATATTGGTTTTAAGGAAAGTCGGGGCATGCATATTAATTAATAATCATAGCATAATATCTTAAAATTTTAAATAAAATGTCATGCAAGGTAAAACAAACTTAAATCTTAAGTCCCATTTCACGGTTCAAAAATAAATAACACAATCTTTTAAAAGAAATAATGAATATTAATGAAATCTTAGTATATTAAGAAAACAAAACTAAATTTAGTCCCTATGGATGTCGTGTCCGTGTCCCAACTTAATGGATTACCTGAAAAGGTGGAAAAATAAAGAGGGAGTGAGCCATGAACCTCAGTTTGAGTTCCATCACAAGTAAATCAGTGTAATCAATTAGTATACGAGATCACAACAAATAGCATAATTCACAATAACAGATTCAGTATAAAGGAAGAACAGATAAGTTTAATTATGTATAAACATATACACATATATCAAATCATATAAGATGTTTTAGAATTTCGAGCACATGCCTTACGATTGCAAATAGATTCAGTTTAATATATAAGATCCTACACCACCGCTACACACCCTACACACCAAGTTTGTGGGTAAATCCACAAAGTTGTAGGTTAATATGCTACCAGATAATGGGTGGGCAAACCCAGTGTTGAAAGTAATACGCTGCTAGATGGTTGTGAATACACAACAAAATTGTAGATTATAGCTTTTGGATATTATGTGGATGAACCACCAGAATTGCAAATAAATAATCTGCTAGATCTTCCTCCTTTCCAAACGTCCCATCCCATCTCATGCAATAAAATATGATATGCTTAATATATATCAAATATGATAGTAATTATTGTACTAACACATGGAAAATCAGTAGCAAATTCATGCTTTACTTATATTCAGATTAACAAAAACATAGGCACGTCATACGTACAATCCTGATTATGTATACAATAGTTATATACAAACTATTCATAATTCATACAACTTTTAATATATATATAAGTATCATAATAAATCAATCAATCATATATTTTATCATAAACATACTAAGAGGGTCTTAATTGAACAAAATTAAACATCAAAATAGTTTGGGAATTGATTAGGGAGTAAACTAAACAAGATATAAAACTCTGGGTCAAAGCTATAATTTTTTAGTTATAAAGGATACACGGCTGTGTGACCGGAAGTGTGGGAAGCCTTGGACCTTGTGAAGGGGGTACATGGTTGCATGGCTAGGTCATATTGATGCGAACCTGGTCGCATCATGTTTCGACACAACTCGTCATCATCGAGAGTGGCCTAAGCTCGAGAGGCCTAAGTGCAAAATGAAGCTTAATCTCAGCTCGTTGAGCGGAATTCAGCTCATTCCAGCTCAATAAGCTTGTTTGCTCGTTTTGAGATTATTTTTAATTTATTTAATTTCATGCATTTAAGTTGTTGGAATAAATTTATTTAATTGAGTTAGTTAATTAGTTAAAGTTCAGCTCAAATAATTTAATTTTGTTTTAATGTGCCTAAATTCTAGGCATTTTAATTTAAGCTTAAAATGTTTTTTTAGTTAGTACATATTTTTAATGTGTCAAGTTTAGGACAAATTTAATTCTTGTTGCTAATTAATTTGTCCAGCCGAATGTAGCTATTTAAGTTGTCTTAGCTGCTGCCTATTTAATTTGTCTTTGTTCCAGCCGAATTTATGGTGTATAGGTACATGTATGGGACGGCATGGATATTGTCAGCCCTTGAATGCTATTAACCAGCAACTCTTCGATGACACCAAGGGCCAAAAGATAGCTGATGCTTTCTTTCCTCTAGGCTGACCGTCTAGCTCTTCAAAGTAGCATTTTAAAGTGTTCACATTGCTGGAGATCCTTTTCACATGGAATGACTGATCGGTTTTGTGCATTCACACCAAGGGACTACTCACATTCATCTTTCACACTTTAAGGACCATTGAGGTGGCCCAAGCTGATCATTAAAATTCAAGACCTTTTAGCTCAACCAAGCAACTCTATTAAAGAGCATTTAGTCCCCTTGACCGAACATAGACAAGGCTATTTAGCTCACCATCCTTTCAATTAATGTCCAGCTGAATGATCATCATCTAGAAGCTTTCCATTTGTGTTTTTCATGCTAAGAAGCTTCTAGGGACGTTCAAGAAACTTTAAGGAAATTTCTAGCCCTTTTCTAGCTTCAATGTGCCGTCCATTCAACATCCCTAATAGCCCATTCGGCTACCCCATGTTTAGATTATAAATATGTAGTTCAAATCAATTTGCAGAGACTTTTTGCTCATAGTTGAATGTTTGTAACATTTGTGATTTTTCAACTCTCTTATTTCGTTTTAGACTCAGCATGACTTATCTAGCTTGCTAGTGGCATCATCCTGTTTCTTTCGAACTTATCACTCTTAAACCGAGTGTGGCATTCTCCAAAATATACCTTTGGTTCCTAACTTCCTAGTTGGCGGGTCAAGGTCCACCTTAAGTGATGTATAAGTCTCGAGTCAACACTTTGATATAGTGTTGGTTCTTTCTTGTCCTTAAGATCTTTTCCCATCCACATCTATCAACTTATTTATCTTGTTTCTTTGATTAGCCAAATTCCCATAATCCTCATTCATTTAACCATTTTTCCATCATCATTCTACTTAACCAAACCATCCTCAACACATTCATAACCTTTGAACCATCTAGCCAATCTTTGTTTAAAGTCTAACTTAGCCGAATTCAACCATTACTCTGCTCAAGAACGATACTTCTCTATTTTAACGATCGGGCAACAAACGACTCGAATCATCACTGAGGCGATTTCGCATCACATGTGATAGACTGTGGTTGTATGGCATTTGAAATTTCAACCTACTGGGGAGGCACGACCATGTGGAGGGTCTTAGGTCGTGTGAGAAGCGAAAATCCTAGGGTTACAGGGGGACATGTAAGAGGTCGTGTGGTCCACATGGGCGGCCCACATGCTTGTGTGGCCCTATTCTAGGCTCAATTTTTCCAATTTTCTCATGAAAGAACATACACACACACACACACACACACACACACACACACAAAAAAGGAGTCTTGAGCAACATCCTTCTTGTTCAGATTTGATCAGAAATACCTAAATCATGTCCTTAACAGAGAAGAAAATGCTCAGATTAACAATTAAATTAAGATTTGTCGAAATATGTGAAAATATTTCGATTAGGTCCATTAATCAAACTAAAGATCAAGGTTGGAGGTTCATATAATAAAATTACAGAAATGAAACATAGTACCGAGGTTTACTTACTGTTTCTTGGCAAGATTAAAGATGGAATCAATGGTGATTTGCTAAACCTATAAAACACAATGGAATAAAAGTTGATTCGATTTGGAAGATTCAATAATTTTCAACAGAAATTATTGTGAAATATGGTGAAAAAGAAAAGGTAATGAAGAAAAAGAAGAAGATATATGAAAAAATAAACTCAATTTTGACTAGGATTGGGAAAAGTAGGAAAATCTAGTTCAATTATTAGGAAAGTGATTAAATAGCTAGGGTTTGAAATCGTAAGGGCGATTTAGCAATTATTCCTTTCTTTTGGGCCAAGTTTGAGAGAAGAAAATAAAAAAGTATTTGAAGCAAGGGTGATTTGAACCTTGGGAGCAAGGGAGAGTGAAAAAATGCAAAGGCCTTATTAATTGGACTACAACCCATACATGACATATTTTTACATTAAATAATACATATTGTAGTTTGATTTTGTTCCTTAGTTGTTGAAAATAAAATAGGAGAAAATAGAAACAGTGGGGCTTGAACCTAGGGTTTTAAGGACTATTCTAGCTACTTAACCATCAAGACCAAGTCATTCCTTGGTGATTTATAAATTCTAAACCTATATATTTGGGGGCGTAACAATTATATCCTCCTTAAAAAAAATTCATCCTCAAAATTAACCTAATTCGAATAGATGTGGATACTGCTAACGGAACGTATCTTCTGTTTCTCATGTGGCCTTAATTCCATGGTTTCGCCATAGAACCTTAACTAGAGGGATTCACTTTCTTCTTAGAACCTTTACATCACGTTCTAGAATTTGAACATGTTCCTATTCAAAGGATAGATTTGATTGTACCTCAATCTCTTCGATCAGAACAATGTGGGAGTGGTTGGAACGGTAACATATCAACATGGAGACATGGAAAACGTTATGAATTCGATCCAATTTAAGAGGTAATTCAAACTGGTATGCAACATGGTTGATTCTCCTAAGGATTCGATAAGGACATATGAATCACAGATTTAACTTACCCTATCGACTGAACCTTGACACATTCCGTTATGGGGACACCTTTAGGAAGACTTGGTCACCGACACTGTATTCAATGTCTTTTCTCTTTAAATCTGCATAAGAGTTCTATCTATCAAAATCCAGTTTTAGTCTATCATGAATCAACCTTATTTTCTCCTTAGATTCTTATACTAACTCGGGACTTAGAACTTTTCTTTCACCTATTTTGGTCTAACACAAAGGAGTTCTACATTTGCAACCATATTGGGCCTCATAGGGTGCCATTTGGATGCTCGATTGGAAGCTATTGTTGTAGGAAAATTTGGCTAAGGGAAAATGTTCTTCCCAACTGCCTCAGAATTTGATAATATAACCTATTAACATATCTTCTAATATTAGTATCACCCGCTTGGGTTGCCTGTCAGACTACGGATGGAATGCAAAGTTAAAATCCAAATGGGTTCCTAATGACTCTTGCGATTTCTTTCAGAATCAAGATGTAAAATAGGGATCTCGATATGAATAATAGATATGGGTACATCATGCAACCTTACAATCTTTAAAATGTATAACTAAGCCAACTTCTGTAATGATTAATCCTTGTGCATAGGTAAGAAGTGTGTTGACTTCACTAATTGGTCTACTATAAACCAAATTGAATATTTCTTAGTGGGTATTAAGGTTAGCCCATTAACAAAGTCCATCGTTATTCGTTCTCACTTTCACTGAGGTATTTTGATAGGTTGCAACAATCTAGAAGGGAACTAATTTTCAGCTTTTACTTGCTGATATGTTACACTTACCATAAATTTGGTCATGTCTCGGTTCAGACTGAGCCACCAATACAATTCCTTAACAGCCCGATACATCTTGTTTCATACAAGATGCATGTCATAAGGGCTAGCATGCGCTTCTTGAAGTAGGGTTTATCTTAATTCATTGTCATTTAGCACACAAAACCTCCCTCAAAAGCACAAAATGCCATCATCACTAAACCTAAAATCTTCAGTTTTTCCCTCCTCCACTTTTTTAATTCCAGATAACAAGGATACATCTAAAGGTTGTTTAGCTTTGATTTCAATGGCTAGGGTAGGTTTCACTTGTAGTTCTGCTAACAAGCCTCCATCATCCACTAAACTTAACCAAGAAAACATCACCCTTAAATCAATCATATGTTTTCTACTTAGGGTGTTCGCTACAACATTGCCTTTCCTGGGGTCGTATTCAATTACACAATCATAATATTTTAATAGCTCTAACCACCTTTGTTGCCTAAGGTTCAATTCTTTTTGGGTGAGAAGGTATTTAAGGCTCTTATGATCAGTATAGATGTAACACTTCTCCCCATACAAGTAGTGTCTCCATATATTTAGTGCAAAAACTATTATAGCCAACTCTAAGCAATGAGTCAGGTAGTTGTACTCGTGTTACTTCAACTGTCTTTATGCATAAGTCGCTACTTTACCGCCTTACATGAACACACAATCAAGGCTGGTATAAATGCATCACTATACACCACATATTCTTTCCTCAATTCAGATTGAATTAAAATAGAAACTGGGTTAACACCACTTTAAGCTTTCAAAGATGGATTGTTGCTCGTCTGTCCACTTAAATTGGATATCATTTTTTTGAAACTTGGTTAGGGGTGTGGCTATTAAGGAAAACCCTTCAACAAATCTACGTTAATACCCAAACAAACTCAGAAAACTATGGATTTTAGAAAAAAATTAGGTTGTTTCCATTCAAGAATAGCTTTTATCTTCTTTGGATCTACTTGAATACCCTCTACGGATACCACATGACCCAGAAACGTAATGCCAGAATTGACATTTACTCAGTTTTGCGAACAACTTCTTCTCTCAGAGGATTTGTAGAAACATCCTAAGGTGCTTATCATGTTCAAGTTCGATTTTGGAGTAAACTAGAATATTATCAATGAACACAACAACGAACTGATCAAGGAAGGGTTAGAACACTTAGTTCATCATATCCATGAAAGAGGTTGAAGCATTGGTTAAGCTAAATGGCATTACAAGGAACTTATAGTGGCCAGAATGGGTTCTAAAAGCAATTTTGGGTACTTCTACCTCCCTCACCTTAAGTTGGTAATACCTCGACCTTAGATCTATTTTGGAGAACACAGTTGCACCTCTAAATTGGTTGAGCAAATTATCTATCCTAGGCAAAGGATATTTATTTTTTACGGTTAGCTTGTTTCGCTTCCAATAATCTATACATAACCTTAGGGAACCATCATTCTTTTTCAAGAATAAGACCAGAGCTCCCCATCGAGAAATACTAGGTCTAATAAACCTGTGATCCAAAAGCTCCTGAAGTTGGGATTTTAGCTCTTGTAGCTCCTTTGGTGCAATGTGGTAGGGAGTAATGGACACTAGGGTGGTTCCTAGAAACAGTTAAATCTCGAATTCCACCTTACGATTTAGAATTAAACTTGGTAACTCGTCGGGAAACATATCTGGGAATTCCGTAATGGTTTGGATGTTGTCTAAGGTGGTATTATCGACATTATCATCCATTACGTAAGCCAAGTAAGCTTTACATCCCTTGCAAACCAACTTTTCGGCAAGCATAGTAGAAATTACATTAGACAGATAGTCTCGTCACTCCTTACCATAAAAATTTCTCTACCCCCGATTATTTTCAAAGTTACCCTCTTAAAGACATAATCTAGGTTAACTTGATGCTCAACTAACTAACCAATTCCTAGAATTAAATTAAACTCCGAAATGGTAACTCACTAAGATTTGCAGGAAACACTAACCCTTGAACCACCATCAGACATCTTCTATGGATTTTATTTACAATAACGGATTGTCCTAAAGGGCTTACTATAGTTACATCAGTAGTGGTTTCATCTACCCCAACACTGAATTTTTTGACATTTTACACGATACATAAGAGTGAGTGGATCCTATATCAATTAAGGCAAAGTACAAGATAAAATTAAAGGTAAAGATACTTGCTATGACATTGGACACATCTCTTTCCTCACGTCTCCTAACAACATAAACTAGGGCAGGTTGCCTAGCCTTGATATGGTTTGTGCCAGTAGCTACAATGTTTGCGGCCCTATTCTGCCTACGGCCCATTGGAGGTAATTGGCCCAATATCTGATTTTGGGCTTGATTTTATGAGGGAGCTTGCATCTACTCAGTTCTTCGCGGATAGTCCTTAATCTTGTGTGCAGTTGAACCACAATTGAAACAAACACCCAATTTTCTCCAGCACTCCTCCAGATGATACTTACCACAATGCGCACAATTAGCGGTCTTATCTCCCGCTTAGTCAAAGCAGCCCCTTATCGCGGCTTACCCTCCCTAGTTCGATTTGTAGGACGAGAGTTTGAACTAGTGGAACCCAAATATCTCTTAGATAGGACCTTTCTTTTCTCCCGTTCTTCGTGATTCACCTACTTAATTTATTTTACGATTTTGGCCTTCTCCACTAGGGTTTCAAATACCCATTCTTGGTGTGGAGTAACTTGAATCTTGAGTCCAAAATGTCTCACATTTTTCTTGTTCCATGGCTACCATCCCTTGGGCATGACGGCTAAACCTCATAAATTTACCCTCATACTCTGCCATGATCTTGTCACCTTGCTTTAGCTGATAAACTCGAGCCTGCGGGCCTCCACATACCTTGTGTCCACATATTTCTTCTAGAAGGCCTCCTAAAAGTATTCCTAGTTAATACTATCAGCATGTATGCCCCTAATGACAGACTACTACAACCGGTAGGCCTCCTCCCTAGCAAGGACACTGTACCCTTCAATTTCTACTCAGGTGTACAGTCTAAGTCATCCAAAATCCTTTTAGTTGACTCCATCCAATACTTGGCCATAGTGGGAGTTGTTCTAGTAATGCCCTTAAATGTTTCTACCCCATTTGATAGTAGTCTCTCCACAATAGATCTGTGTCTCCCCAATCCAATTTAGGCTCTATCGACCATTTGCAATAGCCTCAGCATTTTTTGTGATAAACCATAATTTATACATATTTTGACCCCATGCTTGGCTTATTTTTGGATGAATTTTCATTAGATTTTATGAATTCGATGCTCCTAAACATTTAATTTCATGTTTTACACTTAGGAAAGCTTAGGGAGTCGAAAAGAATGAGAAATGGGCCAAAAAGGGACAAAATGGGTCTACATCAAAAATCAACACGACCTGGACTATCACACACGGTCAAACCACACGATCGTGTGTGATGAGAAGAATCGAACATGGCCTAAGTGATCGTTGTTTTGTTGAGTTTTAAAATTTATAAAGAGAATGATAGAGCTTGAAAACTAACTTTTACAACGACTTAAGGCAAGTACACTTATCGAACAGCAATATAGCTTAGGTAAGGCCGGATTATTGAACCTAAAGGAACTAAAAATACTAATACTAATATTCTTTCTATTATTCAGCCTAAATTAAGTGAAGTTGATTGTTTAATCTAAAACTAACTACTAAGCTAAAGATGCAAAGACAAAAAGAATGAATTGGGAAATACTGTTGGGAAAACTCAGTTGACCAAGATGATACCCTTAGGAAGAATCCACCTAGAATTCACTTGTTATCTAACACTGAACTAGACGATTTATTCACTTGACTTAATCCGTAGGATTCCCTAATTTATATTAAACCCTCTTTCGAGGCGAATAAAGTCTAAACCTAGGTTGATTAATTGAAATCTCTTTCTAATTAAAACCCCTAGAATTGCATTAACTCGATCTTTGGACTCCCATATTAGGTTTCACCCTAATCTGACAAAATCTAGTCACCCTATCTTTAGGCGCGCAATCAACTTCGCTTAATTATGCTAGATCTACTCTTAAGTAGGGACTTTTGCTCCATCACCTAAGCACATCCAACTTGAATCAATATCCCAAAAATATTAACATAAAAATTAAGTACACATAATTAAGAACAAATTAAGTATTTATCATATATTTCAGAAAACAATAACAAGATTCATCTAGGTTTCATCCCCTTCAAGTATCTGAAAGGTTTAGTTCATAATGATAGAAAACATCTCAAAAGAAAAGATAAAACAAAACATAAGAAATCCCTAAAACCCCCTGAAGGAATTGAAGGAGAAATCTGCCGTCTTGAGTAGAATTTCGACTTCTTGAGATGGATCAACTGGCTATCTTCGAGTGATTCCCACAAATCTAACCTTTCTGGCTCGGCTCCTTGGCCTAGCTAACCGCTGGCTTGGCAGAAGGTTTTTGTCGAACTCCCCGCTTAAGTTGCCCCCTAGGGTGCTTATATAGACTTTGAGATGCTTTGCTTGGCCCCTACATATCCTAATTCAAGTAGAATTCCTACTAGGGTGTTTGAATAGGCTTTAGAATGTGTTTCTTTGCTTCTAAGTACCCTATTCTGAGTAGAACTCCTCTTGGCCGCGGTAGGGACACGCCCATGGGCACACGTCCGTGTGTTTCATAGCCAGGCCGTATGCGAGCCTATTGATGAGATACGACCGTGTGAATCATGGTTAGGCCGTGTTTGGACTTCTCTTAAGAGGCACGACCATGTGGGATTAAGTCCAGGCTGTGCCGATTTCGTGATATGGCCCATTTGTTCTGTTTTAGGCCTGTTTCTCATTCTTTTCATCATCCGATGCTTTCCTGAGTATAAAACATGAAAAGAAAGGATTAAGAGCACCTTTTTACATAAATCAAGGGATAAATCATCCAAAAGTATGCTAAATGTGGGATTAAAATATGTTACTTTTACGGTTTATCAAATACCCCCACATTTAAGCTTTTGCTTGTCCTCAAGCAAAATTCTCAACTTACAATTAAAACAAACTTTCCACAATTCATAATTCTCATCAACAATGTCTCATCATAATTCATAGATAATTTATACATGGATAATTTAACTCAAAGACTCCTAAAGATTCAAACAGTTCTAAGTCATATATTTGTAGCATGAAAACATAGGTGTTTCTCTTTATCTAAATAATTACCTTTAATTCAAAACCAATAAGGATTGACATCCTCACAAAAGATTCACTCAAATCACTCGAAGTGTTTAAGGTTCAGGAAAAGAGCACTCATAAGTCGAACCTGAAAAGTTAATCCCATAGGCTTGCTTGAAAATCAAATCTCTACCACTGTAATATGGGATGATACACAAATCGAAAGGTCTTTATCAGGGTTGTAACGGGGCTAGGGTTAAAGGTGTGGATAAAGGCTGAATTTGAAAGGTTAAAATCGAGATTGAATTAACAAGTTACCTAACTTTAGAAAAAGAATTGAACTGATAATTTGAATAATTATATCACATGAAAATTTAAAATACTAATAATACGAGCTTCTTCTTCAAGATGTTGAATTTAAACGTACAAGCTCTTAGAACATAGAACTAATAATGAATGTACTTCATTTTTTAAAAAAAAAATCAAATAAATACATAATATAAGAAAGAACCTTATCAACTGAAATAAAGTATTTAGGCAACTGATCAAATCAATTCTCGATAGAAGGGTAGTCAAAAGAATGGTGATAACAAATACGAGCGGGGTTTTGGGTTAATTTTATTGGGTGAATCAATAAAAAGGGTTGTTGGGATCAAAGGGTTCACTAAGGGTTAATTGTGAAGGTAGGCTTTTTAGTGGAGTGAATAGGTTAAAACCTAGGTGCCTTTATCATCTCAATATATCAAATCAAAAATGGGGTCTTGACATGTATAATCGAGGCAAGTTCTAGAATAACAATTCAGTGTTGACACACTCGTAATCAATAAAGTGAGCACGAAAAAGAATATATGCTCTATAAGGCTCAAAATCTCACAAAAATTATTGGTGTTTTTGACATTAATCCCTGTAAATTTCAAACTTCAAAGTAATATTCAAATTCAGTTCAACAACCTAGAAAATTTTTAATTCTGAAAAATAGACTTATCATGCTTGATTCTCTAGTATCTTAAAGTTTAAATCATCCATGCACAATTATCTATAACTTAATCTAAGACATATCAATAAAAATCATAAATCATCAGAAATTTCATCCTAATTAGTAATATGAGGAAATTACTTAAGAACTAGATATAATTTAGGGATTTGGGAATAATGTTATCTTTAACCCCCACACTTAAGATGTACATTGCCCTCAATGTACAAAGATAGATAATACCAAAATAATCATAAAATCATAAGATGGGGAGAGAAGTGAAACTTTCTGAATTTTGGATGAAGTCAATGAAAAGAAACCGGATAGGATTGGAGGTGAACGTGGGGAAGCATCTTGAACCGTTTGAAATTGAATCATCGAAGCAGCCGTTTTGATTTTATTGTATCCTAAGCTAAATCTAAATGGCATGAAGAATAAGAAGAAAATAATAAAGGAAATAAAATAAAGAAAGAAAAATAAAATAAACAAAAATAAAAATAAAAATGAAAAATGAAAGAAGAAAGACAACTAGAAAAGAAAAAGGAAGAAGGAGGTTTAAATAGAGATGTAGCCCGTGTTTTGGGAAATTTTTTTGGTTGCCACACGGCCACGGCCACGGTCGTGTGTAAGGCAGTGTGGTCTAAAAATCTACTCTCTTGGTTAGTTCGGTGCTAAAGAAGAAGAAGAAGAAAAGAAAGAAGAAAAATAAAAATGTAAAAATAAATAGGGTTAGTGCTCGGGTTACCTCCCGAGAAGCGCTCGTTTAAAGTCTTAAGCTAGACTTTACCTGTTATTTGTATGGTCATGGTGGTTTGAGGAGGTGACAATCCTTTAGCATGGGATCAATTCGATTATGGATATATAGTTTAAGTCGAGTAGTGTTTACCTCAAAAGTGTTGAATTTAGGATTGCTTACCTTGACTGTTCCGTATGGGATGATATTGCTACCTCAAAAGGGATTCCTTTGGTTGTATTTGGGTCTGATGGGATTATTCAAGGATCTACTTTGTTCATCCATACCTTATCTCCTATTTTGAAGTGGCTTGATGTTCCTTCGAGTTCTTCTGGGGGCTCCTTCGGTTTTACTTCGTGTGGTTCCAATTTTTCTTTAAAGTGTGTTTTCCACTCATCTGGTTTGTCGAACTTAAGGCTTCGTTCATTATATAGTTCTTCTTTAATTGCACGAGGTCTATGATCTGGCTCAGGTCTGTGGCTTTTTGGTGGATCCTGTGGTAAAAGGTGAACAAATTGGTCATCAACTAAATTTACTTTCTCACCTTCATCAATTGATGTCTTGGTTGAGTCAAGAACTTGTAGACTGATCGATTCGTCACCTACACGAAGGATGAGTTCTCCTGTACCAACATCAATTTTAGTCCTAGCAGTTGCTAAAAAAGGTCTTCCTAAAATTAAAGGAATCGAATTATCCTCATCCATGTCTAAGACAACAAAATCTACTGGGAAAACGAATTTATCAATTTTTACAAGAACATATTCGACAATACCCCTAGGAATTCTAACAGTTTTATCAGCTAATTGTATACTCATCCTAGTTTGTTTAGGTTCCTAGACCTAGTTGTTTAAACATTTTATAAGGCATGACATTTATACTTGCCCCTAAATCAGCTAAGGCATTATCAACAGTTAGTCTACCAATTAAATATGGAATTGTAAAACTCCCTGGATCTTTTAGCTTCCGTGGTAGTCTATTTTGTAGAATTGCTGAGCACATTGCATTTAGCTCCACATGCGACTCCTCGTCTAACTTACACTTGTTCGTCAAGAGTTGTTTTAAAAATTTCCTCTAATCTGGCATCCGTGACAGAGCTTCAAGAAGCGGTAAGTTAATATGTAATTTCTTTAAAAGTTTAAGAAACTTATCGAACTGTTCCTCTGATCGTCTCTCTTCAACGCTTCGGGATAATGTATGCGAGGTTGGTATTCTTTGATTACCAGTTTTGGCTTTTCTTGTGTTGCCTCAACTTTACCTTCTTCTACCTCGCTTTCTTGTATTGAATTGGGTTCATCCAACCCAAAATTTTCCTGAGTTGTTATGGCTTGGATTTGCTCTTTTGGGTTAACCTCAGTGTTGCTTGGTAGACACTCTTGCTGTCGTTCAAACATTAACTTTGCAAGTTGTCCAACTGACTTTGTAACTTCCCCGACTGATTTGGTAAGTTCCCGACTTGGTTCTTAATCCCTTCCATCGATGTTTGTTGGTTTTTAACTGTTGCCTCAGTGTCTTGGACACGGTTTTCTGTGGCTGCCATGAAATTTGTCAACATCTCTTCGAGGTTCGGCTTCTTTTCTTATGGATATGGCTGATTTTGGAAAATTTGAGGAGGTTGTTGTCTTTGATTTCCTTGATTTCCTTGACCTCCCCATGAAAAATTTGGGTGGTTCCTCCAACCTGGATTATAGGTATTACTATAAGGGTTATTATTAGATCTAAAATTATTACCTATATAGTTCATCTGTTCGCTTTCTGTGCCCAGTTGGTAGGGTGGGTACTTAAGATTTGCCACAGTTCCACTTGCGTCGCACTGCATTACTAGATGTACCTGCGAAGAACACAAATATCAAGCTTTTTATTCATCATCTCTACCTGTGTTGATAGCATGGTTACTGCGTCGAGGTTGAAAACTCGGGCTGATTTTGTTGGTTTTGTCCTTGTAACCTGCCACTAATAGTTATTCAGTGACATCTCTTCAATAAACTCGTAGGCTACTTCAGGAGTTCTGTTGTTCAGGGTTCCACTAGCAGCTGAATTAATTAGTTACCTCATTGAGGGGTTTACACCATTATAGAAAGTTTGGACTTGGAGCCACAAGGGTAAACCATGGTGCAGACACCTTTTTAAGAGATCCTTATATCTCTCCCATGCGTCGTATAGTGTCTCTAAATCCATCTGCACAAAAGAAGAGATATCATTCCGTAATTTGGTCGTTTTGGCCGGTGGGAAATAATTTAATAAATTTTTTTTGGTCATTTGGTCCCATGTAGTGATTGACCCTCATGGTAACGAGTTTAACCACTGCTTGGCTTTATTCCTTAATGAAAAGGGAAATAACTGAAGACGTATGACATCATCAGAAATGCCATTTATTTTGAAGGTATCACATAACTCTAAAAAATTAGCTATATGAGTATTTGGGTCTTCGTCATAGTACGCGGAGCACTATTTTCTGCCACATCTTGTGGTGGTGGGTTATTCTCTTCTATCCCTTCAGTAGGATTGGATCTGTCTTCTAGCTCTTCTTCTGTGTAATTTAGGGTTCGCCTAATTTCTCTGCGATTCCTGCAAGCGGTAACTTCAATATCACTGTCGTATACTAGTGGTCCTTTCGGGTTCCTTCTAGTCATAAACTAGAGGTACCTATGTTTGAAAAGAAAGAAAGAAAAATTAGCAAGGTTAAATATAAAATAAAAATAAATTGTAAAAAATAAAAATAATGGCTAAAGTAATAAAAATAGGGCTTTCTTAATATTTTAGTTCCCCGGCAATGGCGCCAAAAGCTTGATCGTTGTTTTATCGAGTTTTAAAATTTATAAAGAGAATGATCGAACCTGGAAACTAACTCTGATAATGACTTAAGGCAAGTGCACCTATCGAAAAGTAGTATAGCTTGGGCAAGACCGGATTGTCGAATCCAAAGGAACTAAAAGTACTAATACTAACCTTCTTTCTATTATTTAGCCTAAATTACGTGAAATTGTTTGTTTAATCTAAAACTAACTACTAAGCTAAAGATGCAAAGACAAAAAGAATGAATTGGGGAAATACTGTTGGGAAAACTCAGTTGACCAACACGATACCCTTAGGAAGAATCCACCTAGACTTCACTTGTTATCTAACACTGAACCAGAAGATTTATTCACTTGACTTGATCCGTAGGATTCCCTAATTTATATTAAACCCTTTCTCGAGGCGAATAACGTCTAACCTTAGGTTGATTAATTGAAATCTCTTTCTAATTAAAACTCCTAGAATCGCATTAACTCGATCTATGAAATCTCATATTAGGTTTCACCCTAATCCGACAAAATCTCGTCACCCTATCTCTAGGCGCGTGATCAACTCTGCTTAATTATGCTAGATCTACTCTTAAGCAGGAACTTTTGCTCCACCACCTAAGCACATTCAACTTGAATCAATATCCCGAATATATTAACACAAGAATTAAACACACATAATTAAGAACAAATAAAGTATTTATCATATAGTTCAGAAAACAATAACAAGATTCATCTGGGTTTCATCTCCTTCAGGTATCTAAAAGGTTTAGTTCATAATGATAGAAAACATCACATAAGAAAAGATAAAACAAAACATAAGAAATCCCTAAAACCCCTTGAAGGAATTGAAGGAGAAATCTACCGTCTTGAGTAGAATTCTGACTTCTTGAGATGGATCAACTGGCTATCTTCAAGTGATTCCCACAGATCTGACCTTTCTGGCTTGGCTCCTTGGCCTAGCTAACTGCTGGCTCTAGCAGAAGGTTTCTGTCGAACCCCCCGCTTAAGTTGCCCCCTAGGGTGTTTATATAGACTTTGAGATGCTTTACTTGGCCCCTACATATCCTAATTCAAGTAGAATTCCTACTAGGGTGTTTGAATAGGCTTTGGAATGTGTTTCTTTGCTTCTAAGTACCCTATTCCGAGTAGAACTCCTCTTGGCCGCGGTAGGGACACGCCCATGGGCACATGCCCATGTGTTTCGTGGCCAGGCCGTGTGCAAGCCTATTAATGAGGTATGACCATGTGAATCATGGTCAGGCTGTGTTCGGACTTCTCTTAAGAGGCACGGCCGTGTGGGCTTAAGTCCAGGCTGTGCCAATTTCGTGATATGGCCCATTTGGTTCGTTTTAGGCCCGTTTCTTGTTCTTTTCATCATCCGGTGCTTTCCTAAGTATAAAACATGAAAAGAAAGGATTAAAAGCATCTTTTACATAAATCAAGGGATAAATCATCCAAAAGTATGCTAAATGTGACATTAAAATATGTTACTTTTATGGTTTATCACTAAGCTATAGTACACGGACGTGTCACACGAGCGTGCCTCGCCGAACCCAAGTCTAATTTTATTCAAAAAAGACCACTTGTGGGCCAAGAAAGGTGTTCCAAAGCCTATACAAACATCCTAGGGGAGGACCTAAAGAGACACGCAGAGTAGATCGAAGAAATTACTCGAAGAAAACCGTCGGAATCATCTCAAAGCAGGATCTCATTCAAGATTGAAGATCTCCATCAAGTTCCTTATAAGTTTTTGGGATCTTTATGTCTTATTTTTTTCTTAATTCTATGATGTTTTCCTTTTACGTTATGAACTAAACTCCCTAAATACCTAGGAAGGATGAAACCTAGATGAATCTTATTATTTAATAAATCTGAATTACGTGATAAATACTTGTTATTGTTCTTAATTATGTGTTCTTAATCCTTGTTTTAATGTTTTCAGGAATATTAATTCAAGTATAATGTGCTTATTCAGTAGAGCAAAAGTCCCTGTTTAAGAGTAGATCCAACATAATTAAGCGGAGTTGATTGCAACCCTAGAAATAGGGCGATATAAATCTGCCGGATTAGAGTCAAATCTAATAAGGGAATCCATAGATCGAGTTAATGTGACGATATGGGTTTTAATTAGAAAGAGATTTCAATTAATCAATCGAGTCGATTGTTATTAGTCTTGAAAGAGATATTAACATAATTTAGGGATTTCTACGGATCAAGACAAGTGAATAAATCATTTAATTCAGAGTCAGAATAATAAGTGAAGTCTAGGTGGATTCTTCCTTGGGTATTGTCTTTATCATTGGTTTATTCAATTACTTCTTCACTCTCCGTCGCATTCATAATCACTTAGTTAGTTAATTAGTTAGTTAAGTTTTAAATTAAAATAAATCTTTATTAGGCTAAATAATAAAAAGATGGTTATTACTAGTAATTTTAGTCCTTGAGGATACGATATTCCGGACTCACCACAACTATACTATTGTTTGATAGGTGCCCTTGGCTTTGACCAAATATTAGTTAGTTTCGAGCTCCATCAAGTTTTTGGTGTCGTTGCCGAGTACTAGAATATTAGGAACGCTTAATTTTTATTACTTTAGCCATTTTTTATTTTTATTACAATTTATTTTTGTTTTTATTTTTAATTTACTAACTTTTCTTTTATTTGTTTTTGGCAGGTATTTTTAGTTTATGACTAGAAGAAACCCGTCAGGACCATTGCTTTTTGATAGTGAGATAGAAAGTACAGCTTGCAGAAACTATAGAGAAATAAGGTGAAGTTTACAATATATAGAGGAAGAGCAAGAGGATGATACTAATACTATTGAAGAGATGGATGATAATAATCCGCTACCTCCTGTGGTTGCCGCAAATCCAGTGGATCAAAATATTGCTCCTCGTACTATGTACGACTATGCTAAGCCTAATTTAACTGGGGTTGAATCGAGTATTGTTAGACCTGCTATTGCTGCAAATAATTTTGAACTTAAACCTAACATTATTCAAATGATTCAACAGTTTGTTCAGTTTGATGGTTTGCAGGACAAAGACCCGAATACTCATTTAGCAAATTTTCTAGAATTCTGTGATACTTCAAAATAAATGGCATTTCTGTTGATGCCATTCGGCTTCAGTTGTTTCCTTTTTCATTAAGAAACAAAGCTAAACAGTGGTTGAACTCGTTACCACGAGGTTCTATCACTACTTGGGAATAGATGATCGAAAAATTCTTATTGAAATATTTTTCACCGGCTAAAACGACTAAGTTGAGGAATGATATCTCTTCTTTTGTGCAGATAGATTTAGAAACACTTTACGATGCATGGGAGAGATACAATGATCTATTGAGAAGATGCCCTCACCATGGGTTACCATTATGGCTATTGGTTCAAACCTTTTACAATGGTGTGAACCCCTCAACTAGGCAATTGATTGATCCAGCTACGGTGGAATCCTAAATAACAAAACCCTTGAAGTGGCTTATGAGTTTATAGAGGATATTTCATTGAATAACTATCAGTGGCAAGTCATGAGAACAAAGCCGACAAAAGCGCCAGTGTTTTCAACCTCGACTAGTTACCATGTTATCAAACTAGGTAGAGCTTTTAAATAAAAAGATTGATGGTTTGTGTGGTTCTTTGCAGGAACATCTAGTGATGCAGTGCTATACGAATGGCATGGAGAATGAGCAGCTGAATTATATGGGTAATAACTCTAAACCTCCAAATAATCCTTACATTAATACATATAATCCAGGATGGAGGAGCCACCCAAATTTCTCATGGGGTAATCAAGGGAATCAAAGACCGCAAACCTCTCCAGGTTTCCAATCACCCTACCAGCAAGAGAAAAAGTCGAACCTTGAAGATATGCTAGCAAAGTTTATTTCAGTGTTGGAAACTCATTTTCAGAATATCGAAACAGCATTGAAAAATCAGCAAGCATCAATTCAAGGGCTTGAGAATCAAATTGCATAGCTGGCTAAGTTAGTTTTCAAAGGCAACCAGGTAATTTACCTAGTAACACTGAACCTAACCTAAAAGAGCATATGAAGGCAGTTACACTAAGGAATGGAAAGGTGTTGGTTGAAGCCGAAAAGAAGATGCCACAAGAAACTTATAAGGTAAAGGTGAGGAAGTAAACGAGAATGTAACACTGGTACTTAAAGAGTATAAACCACCGATCCCATATCCAACAAAGTTGAAGAAAGACCACATGGACGCATAATTCGGTAAATTTCTTGAACTTTTTAAACAATTACATATTAACTTACCTTTTGTTGAAGCTATTTCGCAGATGCCGATATACGTAAAATTCTTAAAAGAGATTTTGACAAATAAAAGGAAGTTTGAAGAGCTATCAACCGTGGAGCTCAACGAGGAATGTTCAGCTATTCTCAAAAATAAGCTACCAACCAAATTGAAAGATCCAAAAGTTTCACTATTCCCTATTTAATTGGTAGTTTAAATATTAAGAAAGCATTAGCTGATTTTGGTGCCAGTATTAATTTAATACCTTATAAAATGTTCAAGCAGCTTGGTCTTGGGGAACCAAAACCCACTAGGATGAGTATCCAATTAGCTAATAGATCTATTGAATATCCTAGGGGAATTATTGAAGATGTTTTGGTAAAAGTTGATAAATTCATATTCCCTGTTGATTTTTTTGGGCTTGACATGGATGAGGACATTGAGGTGCATTTAATTTTAGGACGCTTATTTTTAGCTACTACTAGGGTTGTCATTGATGTAGGTGATGGTAAACTTGTGCTCAAGGTAGGTGACGAGGAAATTATTTTTAAAATTTATGATGCTATGTGATACTCTAGAGAGCAAGATGATTCCTGTTATTTTATCGATGCTATTGATCATTCTATTGAAGATTCTTTTCAGGAGTTCATACATAAAGACACGTTGGAACTGTGTCTTGCCCAAGGTGAGGAGACAGATGACGATACCAATGAGATGGGGGAGATAAAAATTAAGTTAAATTCTAATACTTCTTCCCCAAGACAAAAAAAAAAGTATGAGGGCATTGAAATAAATGGCGAACTAAAACAAAAGCCGTTTATTGAAGAGCCTCCCAAATTGGAATTGAAATACTACCAAATCACTTAGAGTATGCATTCCTCGGAGATAATTCTATACTACTGGTAATTGTTTCTTTAGAATTGGAACCTAATGAGAAAAATGAGTTACTACAGGTACTAAAGGAGCATAAAAGAGCCATAGCTTGGAAGATTTCTGACATTAAAGGGATAAGCCCATCATTTTGAACCCACAAAATTTTAATGGAAGATGAATATAAACCATGTGTACAACCTCAAAGACGATTAAATCCCAACATGAAGGAAGTTATTAAAGCTGAGGTAATTAAACTTCTAGATGCTGGAGTTATTTATCCTATTTCTGAAAGTACTTGGGTAAGTCCTGTGCAGGTTGTTCCAAAGAAGGGAGGCATGACTGTTGTAGCCAATGAGAAGAATGGATTGATTCCAACAAGAATAGTCACTGGTTAGAGAGTTTGTATTGACTATTGGAAGTTGAACGATGCCACGAGAAAAGATCACTTTCCCTTACCTTTCATTGATCAGACGTTAGAAAGATTATCTGGGCATATGTACTATTGCTTCCTAGACGGACTCTCTGGCTACTTCAAAATTCCAATAGCTCTTGAGGATCAAGAAAAGACAACATTTACATGTCCATATGGTACGTTTGCTTATCGTAGAATACCTTTTGGATTATGTAATGCTCCTGCTACTTTTCAACGTTGCATGCTAGCCATCTTTGATGAACTTGTGGAAGATATTATGGAGGTATTTATAGACGAATTTTTGATATTTGGTAATTCTTTTCACCTTTGCCTTAAAAATTTAAAACAAGTTCTAATGAGATGTGAGGAAACGAACCTTGTGCTTAATTGGGAAAAGTGTCACTTTATGGTTCGAGAAGGGATTGTGTTAGGTTACAAAATTTCTAGTAAAGGGATTGAGGTTGATAAAGCAAAAATTGAAACCATAGAAAAAATACCTCCTCCTAGTTCAGTTAAGGCTATTAGAAGCTTCTTAGGACATGCTGGATTCTACAGAAGACTTATTAAGGATTTTTCTAAAATAGCTAAGCCTTTAACGAAATTACTAGAAAAAGATGTGCCTTTCAATTTTAATCAGGAATGTTTAGATGCATTTAATACCCTCAAAAATAAATTAATAAATGCTCCAATTATAATTGCACTTGATTGGAATTTTCCCTTTGAACTAATGTATGATGCTAATGATTTTGCGAAGAGGTGCGGTTTTGGGATAGCAAAGAGACAAGCATTTTTAGCCAATTTATTACGCTTAGCAAGACATTGGATCGCGACAAGAAAATTACACCACCATAGAAAAGAGTTGCTAGCTGTGGTTTTTGCATTTGATAAATTTAGACAGTATTTGATATTATCTAAAGTTATCGTTTACACTGACCATTCAGCTCTTCATTATCTTTTAACTAAATCTGATGCAAAACCTCAACTCATAAGATGGATTTTACTCTTACAGGAATTTGATTTGGAAATTCAGGATAAGAAAGGAGCTGAAAATCTTGCAGCAGACCATCTTTCTAGGCTTGAAAATCCACATATCAAAGAACTCAATAAGAGTGAGATAAATGACTCTTTTCCTGAAGAACAACTCTTAGCTATATCCGACTTTGAGGTACTTTGGTTTGCAGATATTGCGAATTATCTAGCTGCTAACATCCTACCAAAAGGGTTGACACATCATCAAAAGAAGTGATTCTTTGCTGATGTGAAAAACTATTTTTGGGAGGACCCTTCTATTTTCTGTATATGTGCAGATCAAGTAATTCAGAGATGTGTTACAAAGGCAGAAGTAAGCAAAATCCTAAAACATTGTCATTCAGGACCAATAGGAGGGCATTACAGTGGGACTAGGATAGCACATAAAACGGTCGAATCAGGTTTTTATTGGCCCACGTATTCAAGGACGCTAACAGTTATGTTACTTCGTGTGATAGACGTCAAAGAACATGTAATATCTCTAAATGTGATGAAATGCCTCAAACATATATGCTATCATGTGAAATATTCGATGTATGGGGTATTGATTTTATGGGTCCATTCCCTAACTCATTTGGGAATAAATACATCTTAGTGGTGGTTGATTATATGTTAAAATGGGTGGAAGATCAAGCTTTACCTACTAATAATGCTAGAGTGGTAGTGAGATTTCTTATGAAACTCTTCTCTCGATTTGGAACACCTAGAGCAATTATTAGTGATAGCGGTACCCATTTTTGTAATACTCAATTTGATAAAATCTTAAAGAAATATGGAGTGCACCACAGAATAGCTACCCCTTATCACCCTCAAACCAGTGGACAAGTTGAAGTAGCCAATCGAGAGCTTAAGCGTATTCTAGAGAGAACTGTAGAATCAAACAGGACGGTTTGGGCATTAAAAGTAGACGATGCTTTATAGGCCCATAGAACCGCTTTTAAAACTCCCATAGGAACATCCCCATATAGACTTGTTTATGGGAAGAGTTGTCATCTACCATTTGAGTTAGAGCACAAAGAATTTTGGGCTATAAAATTCTTAAACTATGATCTTAAACTTTTAGGTGAGAAAAGATTGATGAAGTTGAACGAGCTTGATGAGTGGCGAGCGAATGCCTATGAGAACTCACGTTTATACAAAGAAGCAACAAAGCGATGCCATGATGCTCTTTTAAAGCAACCTAAGCAATTTGAAGTTGGAGATCTTGTTCTGCTATACAATTCAAAGCTCAAATTGTTCCCTGGAAAGCTGAAATCAAGATGGTCAGGTCTATTCGTAATCAAAATCATTTTTCCCTATGGCACAATTGAGGTAACTCATCCAACTTATGGCACATTCAAGGTAAATGATCAACGACTTAAACTATATAATGGTGAGGATTTTAGGGATATTAGAGAGGAGCTTCGCTCCGTGAACCTTCATGAAAAGAAGAATACAAGGTAAGTCTAGCTTAGGACATTAAACAAGCACTTCTCGGGAGGCAACCCGAGCACTAACCTCATTAATATCAATATTTTCAACTTTTAGCACATAACTAAAAACTAACCAAATCATTAGGCATATGTTTCCCTACCACACAACCTTGCACACGGGCATGGTGGTGGCCGTGTGGACACCACGAGTAGGTACATCGGTGTGGCGGAGACCGTGTGGAAATAGGACAAAAATTTCCCCAAAACACGGGCTACGATAAATTGCCACAGCCGTGCGATGCGACCGTGGTCAAAATTGACCAAAGACCATAGGATGGGAGAAATCCACACTGGCGTGTCGTAAGACCATGGGAGGCACTGAGTAAATGACACGGGCATGCGACACGCCCATGCCCAAAAGCCGTGGTTGAAACTAAATAAATCATGCGGCGTGCGACACGCCCGTGCCTATAGGTCGTGGTCGATACTGATTAATTAACACGGGCATATGAATCTCTACATGGGCATGGGAGAAACGAATGAAGCATCACACGGCCGTGCGATTTGGCCATGTGACCCAACATGCCAGGCACAGGCGTGGGCCAAGACTCAAACATGCCCTAAACCAACATTTACAAAACACATGGTCTAAACATAGGGCACACGGGCGTGGGCCGCGACCGTGTGCCCCAATCCCTATTTAAACTCTGGTTCCTGTTCACTTTCTTGCCCAAATTCCCCCCAAAAAGCCCTAGCCATCGCTCCCCATTTTCGGCCACCGCCCTCCTCGTCCACTTTTCTCCTTTCTCCCTTCTTCCCCAACTTGTGACGCTCTCTCCCTTTTCCTTTTTCTCTTCTTTTTTCCTTTTCCGCCTTTCTTCCCCACACGCACCAGCCTCCACAGTACACACCCGTGCGCCACCACCATGTCTGTGTCTAGCCTTAACGCCTCCAGTCGGTTCACCCTTCTCCCCCATTTTTGCTTCTTTCTTTCATTTTTATTTATTTATTTGATCTTATTTATTTGTTCTTATTATTATTTTCACTTAAATTTTTATTTCTAATTAGTTTAGTTCTTTTGATTGTTTATTTAGTTTGATTTTATTACTAATTTTAATTATTATTTTGATACTACTTCTTAGTAATCTAACTTCCATATTTGATTTTAGCATTACTTGATAATCTAATTCACTATTATAGGATTATACTATTATTTAGGACTACCAGGATAGTACATTTTTGGCTAGCATTGTTCTTGATCTTTAGCATTTTCAGGTACGTAATGACTCTCCTACGAGGGAAAAAGACTACTGTCATCGCTCCGAAAAAGCGGAATGGACCCGGAGCTACCTCCTCGAGTGCATTTGTCGAAGTGCGCCATCAATTTCTACATTTTCCCCAGGGACCCTAGGAGGAACTTTTTCAGATACTTCGTGCACGACCCCTCGGCGTGGGAAGATGTATTGATTGGACCACCTTAGAGTAGGTCCAACTAGCTGATGCAGTCCGGGCCCTCTTGACTACTGATCCATGGGGCACTTTTTTAGATTGTCGAGCCGACCTATTTAGAGCTTACTTTGGAGCTCTGTTCCACCTTCCATCTTCAGATAGTCATGACAAATTTCGACGACCCAGGCACAGTCTAGTTTCGCCTTGGAGGCCTAGTACGTGAGTTGAGTGTCCCAGAGTTCGGGGTCACTTTGGGACTTTATACCAAGGCATCAGCTCTAGCCCCATCCTTGAGGTACTTACATGCCATCCTGGCTCATACTTTGACAGGTAGGCGAGAGAGCACTGGCATCGTGAACACTCACGACGCCTACTTTTTATGGTGCATGGCGTATGGGCACATGTTTGATTTAGCTTACTTCATCGCCCTTGCCATTCGGCATCAGACAGAGCGACATAAGAAGGGGGTCATCTCCATTGGCCCATATGTGACGCGCTTGGCTCGATACTTTGGCCTTATCAACACCGTAGCTCAATCGTCCTCGCTCACGCTTATTAGGCAGATGTCCCCACAGAGCATCTCGACGATGCTTCATATGAGGATGATTTAGCATCGTCGTGGGTTTGATCCTCCTTAGTACCATCTCTCGCGAGCCATCGATTAGGATGGACTAGAGGACATTACTGATGATGTTCCTTTGCATCATAAGGAGCCACCTTTTGCGCCACCACCATCTCACCGTCCAGTTCATGTGGCTGCTTCATTGACTGACATCTCTGAGCACCTCACTCGTTTTGAGCAAAACTATACTCAACAATTTAATGACAACACTCAACGATTCAAAGGCATCGAGGTGAGTCTACAATAGATTTGTCAGCACTTCCACATATCACCACCACCCCCACCTCGCGATCCATCTGTTGATGAGGACCTTTGAGTCCATTTTTTTCTTTTATTTCAAATTTTAAACTATTTCTCTTTATCTTTCTTGTCTTTGATTTTTATTAGTATATTTTGATTTCTTTTTATCTCTAGCTGTTTATTATCGAGTAACCATAATGAAGTCCATTATGTAACACCCATATCCCGTTTTCATCGTCGGATTAGGGTTAAGAGTGTTACCTGACAGATCGAAAACTTTATCAGATAATTCATCAAGTATCTCATGAATTACAATCATAGTGTCCCCTTTTGTAGGTCATCGAGACCTAAAACATGCTTAGAAATAGGGTCGGGACTAAACCAGAACACATACAGAAATTCTCAAAATTTAAAACTTTTCTAAGTTTTAGGGGTTACACGCCCGTGTAGGCAAGCCATGTGCCTCCCACGGTTGCTAGACACACCCGTGTGTCCTCCCCGTGGTTGAACCTAACTTAAATCCATGGTTACTAAGCACCTCCGTGTGCTAAGGCCGTGTACTTCTAGGCCATATAC
Source organism: Gossypium rotundifolium (assembly GCA_025506655.1). Lineage (NCBI taxonomy): Eukaryota > Viridiplantae > Streptophyta > Magnoliopsida > Malvales > Malvaceae > Gossypium > Gossypium rotundifolium. The sequence goes on along the minus strand of CP106730.1, from coordinate 73,312,642 downwards.
TGACTTTTTCACACGGCTATTAGACACGCCTGTGTATCTTGGCCGTGTGCTCCTAAGCTAGCTACTGACTTAGCCCTACAGTCATTAGGCACGCCTGTGTGCCACAACCGTGTGACATTATAGGCCATTTGCAAGGCCAAAATGCTACCCACTTAAGGTCAAACCTATAAGCCAATCATTAATACAATCTATGCACAATAACAACCATGAGCATGCCAAAATATCCATTCAATCTATACCTTCAAAACCAATCTCATTCATTTCAAATTCACAAGACTAAAACTTATATCATCACAAAGCATAACTCATTCAAAAACTTACTCAAAAACTTGATCATTTCCAAAGTCATCTAACGATACCAAGGCATACATCACATGTCATATTCATCAAGGCAAAATATCAACTTATACTTAGCCACATCTCATGGCTAAATTCATACAACAAACTTATACCATAAACTAGCCTATACATGCCATATCTAGTTATATACATTTCCAAAATGTACCAAAACAAGTTGAGTAGTGTGATGACGATCCTCGACGGTCCCCGAGCCTTCAGTAGCTTTGATGATCTATAAAATAGAGAAAACACACACAGAGTAAGCTTTCAAAAAGCTTAGTAAGTCATATACAAATAAACTTATCATGTAAAACATATAAGCATATAGAAACATTGGCACAATTCATATTCATAGCAAATTCATCACATGTATGCTTCGGTCCATTTTCTTAGCCATATTTGCCACATTCATCAATTCATAAATCTTATATACACATAGTTCTTTCATTCATACTTTCACATATCATATTATTATTCCAATATACATAATCAACTTAGTAAGATCATATAGATACTTACCTTGTATACACACTTAGTGTATAAATCAACGTACCTGAAACGAATTTACAATTCACTTAGCCATTCATATCACGGACTTGCCCGTTGAACCGATAGGAACCTAATAGGATACTCAGAAAGCTTGGAATAGTTGTACAATGCCAACGTCCCAGACAAGGTCTTACATGCATTCAGATATCGATGCCACTATCCCAGACAGGGTCTTATACGGATCAATACGATGCCGATGTCCCATACATAGTCTTACACGTAAAGATAATATCGACGCCAATGTCCTAGACATGGTCTTACATGAAATCTCAAATCAATGCCAACGTCCCAGGCGTGGTCTTACATGATAAAACAAAATAGATACCTATGTCATGACATAGCTAATCCTATCTATTCCTAGGTTCATACGAGACTTCTCGAACATCGACACTAAGTCAACCTTATCTCAGAATTCATGTACGGATCATCTCATAAGTATTCATAGTTAACAATAGTCATATGAACATACACAGTTCAATACAAATACGTTTATTTGCATAATGACTTACCTCAGATTCGATTTAACGGAAATGAAAACGGCTACTCGGTTACTTTTGCTTTCCCGCGATCTAAGTCCGTGTTCCTTGGTTCTTGATCTATACATATTCAAAATTAACCCTTTTATTCACTAACTCATTTAATTCAATCCAAGGACACATATTTAGGGTTATTTGCAATTTAACCCTCACATTTGCACAATTTATCAATTTAGTCTATTTTTCTCAAAACATCAAATTCACAAAATCATCATTTAACCATGCTTAGCTGCATGTTCATACATCTCATACAAGTCCACATTTTTCATCAAATTTTCAATTTAGTCCCTCAAATTGTTATTTTCTCAATTTAGCCCTAATTAGCTAAATTCATCAAAATTTCAAGAACAAAGCATGTTCATCAAATATATATATTTCATTTAACATCATAAAACATCGTAAAACTTGCCATTTCATCAATGGAACAATTCACAAATATCATCAATACACAAAATTGAGACATGGGCTTGATAATAGACTAAGCAACAATCTCAAAACCATAAAAATTATCAAAATCCAAATCAAAATGATACCTTAATTCAAGCTTACAATGGCCGAATAACCTAACTTCTTTCTCTTTTCTTTTCTTTGGTATTTTCGGCACTAATGGTATGAACATCATCGCCATTTTTCATGTTTTGTTTCATTAACTATCCTATTATTTTAACTTTTACTAAAATAAACTTAATGAAATATTAATAATGAAACATTCAATGATGGGCATAATGGTCCATCCACCATCCACTATCCTTTATTTTGGCCAAATTGCATCATATATCCTTCTATTTAAGAAGACACAATAATTTAGCCATTCAATCAAATAGGAAACTACTTTTACCTTTTACTCGATTTAGTCCTTTTGTCAAATTAAGCACGCAGACGGACGAATTAACTTACGAAACTTTAGCACATGCATAATCACTTATCAGAGGCATAGAAAATAATATTAAGACATGTTACTGACTCGGATTTGTGGTCCTGAAACCACTGTTCCGACTAAGGTATAAACCAGACTGTTACAATTAATAAAACTCCTTAAAACTTTACTGATGGCTCTACAGTTTCAAAAGGCTCAAGGTGCTACTGAGGAACGAACAAACTACTAGAGTATTCTCCCTCACCTTCACCTTTTCCTAGTTCATCATGCTCCTCATTGGACCTATTTCTACAATTTTCACTTTCTAAGGATTTCATCCATAATCCAAGAAGTTTCACCTCCTTCCCTCTCTTATGATTTTTTACTTACATTGCTATTATCTATCTTTGTACATTGAGAAAAATGTACATCTTAAGTGTGGGGAGGTTATTTAATTGATTATTAGAAAATCCCTGGATTATATCTTGTTTTTAAGTAATTTTCTCACATTGCCATTAGAATGAAACTTCTATTGACTTATGATTTTCATTGATATGTTTTGGATTAAGTCATAAGTAATTATGCATTGATCGTTTATACTTTAAGAAATTAGAGAATCAAGCATGATAAGTGTAACATCCTGAAATTGGGCCTAGTAGGATTGAGCCCAATGGGCCTTAGGCGTAGTAGCGTTTAAAAATTTTTGAAGAATAGGAGATCGGCTTAAGTGCAAGTTGGACATTTTAGATAAGTGATTTTGGAAGGTTAAAGAGCTTCTATGAAGTCTTGGGATCAAATATTGGCTTTGGGGAAATTTTGGTTTTAGGTGAAAAAACCGTGGAAGTTGGGGGTAGGCCTTAAGAATAAAATATGGAGAAAATGACACAAGTGCGAGCAGTGTGGTGTAGTGGCAAAGTGACGCCACTTAAGGACAAGGAATGGCGCCACAAGGAAGGAAGGAGGTCCAAGGTTCTAGTTGTAGCGTTTGCATTCCTTTTAGATTATTTTTATTAAATGAATTTAGACCTTGGCCATAGGGTTATATTTAGTTGCCCATGGTTTAAGACACAAGGAGCTAGTTGGTAAAGTGGCAAGTGGCGTGAATTGGTGATGGGAGAGCTTGGGTTGAATCTCATGAGGAGCAAGGGAGTATTTATTTTGTGGTTTGACTAGCTATATAAAGAGCAAGAGTTTTAGTTGAATTTAAACTCTACATCCCACATCGAAAATGGTAGCCGAAGTCGCCGAGGCAACTTTATTCTTGTGGGTTGGGCCTTCAAAAGGCCATTGCAGCGAAATCGAGTTTAGGCCCAATAATTAAAGGCGAAAAAATACCCTTTGGGGTAGGTAAATTACTTAAAATACCCTTGGTGGGTAAATTACGTAAAAAATACCCTTGGTGGGTAAATTACGAAAATAAAATTCCCTTGGTGGGTAAATTACGAAAATACCCTTGGTAGGTAAAATTACTATTATACCCTTAGAGGTTGGTTAGATTGATTATGTTGTATATTATTATTCTGATTATGATGGTAATTCGTTTCATACGTTATTTGATATATGATTGCATACATGTCATACTGCATACACGAATTGTAATATTATGTATGTTGCATGGGCATATGGGTGATTATGTTAAAGGGGAAGTGATCTGGTGGTTTCTACCACATTATCTGGTGACTTATGTCACAAATTATGAATCTGGTGACTCTGTCACATTATTTGGTGGCTATGCCACAATTATAAGGGCGATGTGCAGTTGACTGCAGTGACCGCCTTCGATGGTGTGTAGCGGATGGAGGGTCAATTTAGTAATCCCCACGGTGTGATTGGCAAGTACGGGTGGTGTGTAGAGGTTGGATATCTAGGTGGGTTTGCATTGCATACATGCTTAATGTGTTGTATTTGTATGGGTTGATACATGTTCTTACTATTGGGGGTTGTACACACTGAGTTTTCGTAAACTCACCCCCTCTTTTTAAATGTTTCAAGTAATCCCTAGTTTGAGGACTTGGAGCCGAGGTGGACTCTGTGGTGGCCATGCACTGCTTTGTCGTGAACTTTCAGTTTCTATTTAAAATTACTTTCTAATTTTGGGATTTTGCAATGTAATAAGGCCTTGGTATTTTATTTGGTTTTAGCTTTTAATTTGGCTACTGCTTGTTATTAAATGTTTAATCTGGATTTTCCTAAAATGTTAATAAACCGTATCTTATTCAAAATTACTTACACTCGATTTTTCACAACAAATATAACAAACACGAACTTTTTAACGAGCACACAGTTTTTAGACATTCTTTTCATGTGACATGCCAGATCCGGTCGCAACATTTAGGACAGGTTTGGGGTGTTACAATTTTGGTATCAGAGCAAAGGTTCAAAAATTCGGCTGTGGGTTTGGATTCAAAAATGTTTTTAAAGGATGGTTTAGAAAATATATATATATACCTTTTCTGTAAGTATGGCACCCGAGTCTCCGGCACCAAATTCGTAAGTTTCCTTTTTACTATATTCTGTTATATGCGGAATGATTGTATTTATTCTACGATGTGTGGATGTGATGCTTGAATATAGGAATTGTATGTATGTGTGAAAAATATCTGTTGCTTCGGTGGTAGATAGTTGGTTATGTGAAGGGGTTCCAAGATTTAGTTAGAAAGTATATTAGTTTTATTAGGATCACAGTCTTGTGACAAGAGCGTAGTGTGGTGGGTTAGGATGTGTGACTGTTAGCAGTTGGAAATTTCGAGGACAAAATTTCTTTAAGGAGGGTAGATTTGTAACATCCTAAAATTGTGCCTAGTAGGATTGAGCCCAATGGGCCTTAGGCGTAGTAGCGTTTAAAAATTTTTGGAGAACAGGAGATCGACTTAAGTGCAAGTTGGACCTTTTAGATAAGTGATTTTAGAAGGTTAGAGGGCTTCTATGAAGTCTCGGGATCAAATATTGGCTTTGGGGAAATTTTGGTTTCAGGTGAAAAAAACCCTGGAAGTTGGCAGGTAGGCCTTAAGAATAAAATATGGAGAAAAATGACACAAGTGCAGTGTAAGGTGTAGTGGCAAAGTGACGCCACTTAAGGACAAGGGAATGACGCCACAAGGAAGGAAGGAGGTCCAAGGTTCTAGTTGTAGCGTTTGCATTCCTTTTAGATTATTTTTATTAAATGAATTTAGACCTTGGCCATAGGGTTATATTCAGCCAGCATAGTTTAAGACACAAGGAGCTAGTTGGTAAAGTGGCAAGTGGTGTGAATTGGTGATGGGAGAGCTTGGGTTCGAATCTCATGAGGAGCAAGGAGTTTTATTTTTGATTGACGGTAAGAGTTTTAGTTGAATTTAGACTCTCTTGTGAAGGATCCCACATCGGAAAGATACAAGGAATGAAGGTGAAGAGCTAGCTATATAAAGAGCATGCCAAGAGGAGGGTTAACATACCTTGGTGGGCGTTGGGCACAGGAGTGGTCGCAGCGCGATTTAGCACCAGAGTCCTATCAGATGTGTAACTCTTTCTACTATAGTTGTAGAGCGGAAAATGCGAAGTGTCGATCACGGCAATAGTAGCCACACGAGCATGCGAGCGACGTGTGGGGCTTTGACGCGATAGTTGAGGCCATCGAGAGTATTCTTGTGGGTTGAAATTTGCTTGGGCCCAAATGGGTGGGCCCAATGGGCCCATGGGCCCAATTGGAATAAATTGTATGATGATATAGTATATAGTGACCTAGACTAGGTGGAACCTATATACGTGGCTAGATTTGTGTTAGGTGGGCCACACGAGCGTGTGGGCTCGAATGGGCTAAAATCGAGTTTAGGCCCAATAATCCGGTAAAGACCAAAAATGGTAGCCGAGTCGCTCGACGCAACTTTGGGCCTTCAAAAAGGCCATTATAGGTGCGAAATTATGAAAATACCCTTGGTAGGTAAATTACGAAAATACCCTTGGTGGGTAAATTACGAAAACACCCTTGGTGGGTAAATTACGAAAATACCCTTGGTAGGTAAATTACGAAAATATCCTTGGTGGGTAAATTACGAAAATACCCTTGGTAGGTAAAATTACTATTATACCCTTAGAGGTTGGTTAAATTGATTATGTTGTATATTATTATTCTGATTATGATGGTAATTCGTTTCATCGTTATTTGATATATGATTGCATACATGTCATACTGCATACACGAATTGTAATATTATGTATGTTGCCTGGGCATATGGGTGATTATGTTAAAGGGGAAGTGATCTGGTGGTTTCTACCACATTATCTGGTGACTTATGTCACAAATTATGAATCTGGTGACTCTGTCACATTATTTGGTGGCTATGCCACAATTATAAGGGCGATGTGCAGTTGACTGCAGTGACTGCCTTCGATGGTGTGTAGTGGATGGAGGGTCGATTTAGTAATCCCCACGGTGTGATTGGCAGGTATGGGTGGTGTGTAGAGGTTGGATATCTAGGTGGGTTTGCATTGCATACATGCTTAATGTGTTGTATTTGTATGGGTTGATACATATTCTTACTATTGGGGGTTGTACACACTGAGTTTTCGTAAACTCACCCCCTCTTTTTAAATGTTTCAAGTAATCCCTACTTTGAGGACTTGGAGCCGAGGTGGACTCTGTGGTGGCCATGCACTATTTTGTCGTAAACTTTCAGTTTCTATTTAAAATTACTTTCTAATTTTGGGATTTTGCAATGTAATAAGGCCTTGGTATTTTATTTGGTTTTAGCTTTTAATTTGGCTACTGCTTGTGATTAAATGTTTAATATGGGATTTTCCTAAAATGTTAATAAACCGTATCTTATTCAAAATTACTTACACTCGATTTTTTCACAACAAATATAACGAACACGAACTTTTTAAAGAACACACAGTTTTTAGATATTCCTTTCATGTGACATGCCAGATCCGGTCGTAACATTTAGGCCGGGTTTGGGTTGTTACAATTTTGGTATCAGAGCCAAGGTTCAAAAACTCGGCTGTGGGTTTGGATTCAAAAATGTTTTCAAAGGATGGTTTAGAAAATATATATATATCTTTTTTGTAAGTATGGCACCTGAGTCTCCGGCACCAAATCTGAAACACCCTAAACCCGGCCAACAAGCCCTGACCAGATCTGCCATGCTTCTAAAGAAAATCCATTCAAATCATGTTTGAATATTTGTTAAAAACTTGTGTGTTTTTGAAATCAGTAGTTGATTTGGGTTGGGCTCGAATTTTAAAACCCATGTCCCTTAGGTGTTAAAACATTTAATATTATCACTTAAGAAAAATTTATTTTAACTTTAATTTGATAATAATTAGATCACACTAAGTAATTTAAAAACATGCTTAACAACATAGTACCGAAGGCCTTATTACATCAAATAAACCCAAATAATTCAAAACTCAAATATAGAAAGAAAACTAATAAAACAAAAGTCTCTAGGCTCGCATGGCCTCCATCGAGCTCCTCTCGACCTTGGTCCATCACCGATCATCACCTAAAAATATTCCCACAAGGGGTGAGTCAAACAGACTCAATGTGCAACCATAACACTAAGGCCCAATAGATTATGGCATACAAAATCATACATACAATTACAAAAACATAAATAATGATGCAAACCCAACCCAAACCTAAATGCCATCCGCTACACGCCTCCTGCACCAACCATCACACCGTGGGGACTACTAAGTCAACCTCCATCCGCTACACACCATCGAAGGCAATCATTGCAATGACGTGCTCATCGCTTCTTATGATTTCGTGGCATAGCCACCATATATAAATTTGTGACATAAGTCACCACATTCTTATATTGTGACAAAAGTCACCACATTCTTATATTGTGACAAAAGTCACCACATTCTTATATTGGGGTATAAAACCACCAATTCACTTCACTTTACATATCACCCATATGCCCCATGTCATACAATTATGCATTAACCATATCATATTCCTTATTCACATTCTTATTATTTCATGTATATGCCATAGCAAAACTTATCATACTCATAGTAGGAGTTGGAAAACATACCTGAGTACTTTGTACCATTACATGGTACCTTAGCCATAATCTTACACTTTTATATTAGCACATATAGTAAATTAAAGCCGTAAATCTATCAAGATTTAGTGTGGTACACACCGATATACTTAGCAAATTTACTCCAAATCCAGAAAATCTAATCTCTCGCTTTAGATCTTTACTGCCTATATTTGGCCAACCCCAATCTTATTAGTAAAAGCCATTCATTATAAATCCAAGTCCTAGTAGGATTATTGTAATCAAATTCTTACCTTGGTGCCGATTGGATTAAAAATCAAATCCCGAAACTTTGTGATGTTCACCCTAGCAATCGGCTAGCCACCAAATTCCTTAACTAGTTAGTTTCCAGCTTTTGAATAAATAAGAAACATAGCCAGATTACTAAATAGGCCCTGGCCGGATATAATACATGACTTACCTTGTAAATCTTAGATCCCGAAAACTGTCACTTCCTTGTAGTACTATTGAAATCCCTATGGCACATGTTAGATCAATTTCTAACGTTTAATCACAACAAATGGCCCTTGGCCGATTAGTAGGTTCACTTACCTTAAATCCTTGAAATCCCGAAAAGTATCCCTTGCCTTAAGTGTCTGTCGAAATCCCCATGGTTACATGTTAGATCAATTTCTAACATTTAAACACATTAAGGATGGCCTATGGCCGAATATCATCTTACCTTGAATCTTAAAATCCCAAAGATCTTTTCTTGAAGCTTCCACAACACCTTTGCTTGAATTTCACAGAGTATTCGCTATGGCTAGATGTTATTTACTTAAGTTTGGCTTTTGATTGAATTTGCAAAAGAAGAAGAATTGATGATGGGAAGCACAGAGTATTTTGATTTTACAAGGAAAGAAAAGGAAGATATAGAACTTAGAGAAATTCGGCAAGACTAGGGGATTTTGTTTTTTGGCTTTGTGGAGAATTGAAAAGAAAAAGAAGAATAATGGCAGAGAGAATTTGGTAGAGAGAAAAGGAGAAGAAAGAATGTTGAATGGCCTTAGTTTTCCTCCTTTTGTCGTAGGCCTAGAGAGTCCCCTATTCGGCCAACACTTAGTTTTCCTACCTTAGCCAAAATTCCAAAAGAACTTGACCTCAACTTAAACTCCTAAAGTCTAGCCTTGGTGCCGTCCAACTCCTTACCTTAGGAGTGTCGAAATTTTAACCCATTATTTTGGGCTTCATGTGGCCATACTAGGCCCAAATCATCCCCCTAAGTAACGCCACCCTCATGCCCAATTTAGCATTACTAAATTTTTGGGTCGCAAACCCAACTTGCTACTAATTTAATAATCCAACATCAATTACTACTAACACTTATTTATCAGCCACTTAACTCAGGTTTTAAAGTCCAAACTTGAGCCCAATTATATGTCATATTTCCCCTATTTATTTTCTTAAGGCCACTTTGCTTCAGTTTCCTCTTTTAGACTTAAAACTCGATATTTTTCTAAGGCATTTTCCTTATGTTTCAAGATTCTAAAATTCACATAACACATTCATAACACATAAGACATGCTATTTCATATAATTTAGCAATAGTGCATAAGCCCTAATCCGGGATATTACAGTTCACCCCCTTAAAATAATTTCGTCCTCGAAATTACCTGGCTAGAATAGGTGGGGGTATTGTTGTCTCATCGCTTCTTTCGGCTCCCACGAAGCTTCCTCCGATCCATGATTTCACCATAACACTTTGACTAAAGGTATTGACTTCCTCCGTAACACTTTCACATCTCGCTCCAAGTCTGAATCGGCTCCTCTTCGTATGACAGGTCTGGCCTTAGCTCCACCTCTTCAACCGAAACTACGTGAGGTGGATCTGATCGATATCGACGTAGCATGGAGACATGAAATATGTTGTGCATTTGCTTCAATTCTGGTGGCAACTCCAACTGGTATGCCACTGGTTCGATTCGCTTCAATACCCGATAGGGTCCTATGAACCTTGGACTTAGCTTCCCTTTTCGACCAAATCTTATCACCTTCTTCCAAGGCGATACCTTAAGGAACACTTGATCTCCCACATTAAATTCAATCTCCTTCATTTGAGATCGCATACAAATTTTGTCTATCGATGCTTCCTTCAATCGAGCTCGAATTATACTAACCTTCTCCTCCGATTTTGCTACTAACTATGGACCCAAAATTTGACGTTCTCCCAACTCCGTCCAATATGTAGGAGTCCGACACTTCCTACCATACAACGCCTCGTACGGTGCCATTTAATATCGGCTCGGTAGTTTGTTGTTGTATGCGAATTCCGCTAAAGGTAAATATCCTTCCCAACTCCCACTGAAGTCTATCACACAGCCTCTTAGCATATCCTCTAGCACTTGGATCACTCGTTCAGACTGGCTATCCGACTGTGGGTGAAAAGCCATAGTAAAATCCAACTTAGTGTCTAAAGCCTGATGTAACGCTTTCCAGAATCGAGAAGTAAACCTTGGGTCCCTATCTGAGATAATCGACACCGGCACTCCATGCAACCTCACGACTTTCGCCACATACAACTTTGCCAACTTCTGCAAAGAATAATCGACTCTCATCGAAATAAAGTGCGCGGACTTGGTCAAACAGTCCACTATTACCCATAACGAGTCCTTCTTAGTAGGCGTAAGGGGAAGCCCACTAACGAAGTCCATAGTAATTCTCTCCCACTTCCATTGCGGAATCATGATTGGCTGAAGCAATCCTGACGGAACTTGGTGTTCAACCTTAACTTGGTGACACATCAGACACTTGCCAACGTATTTAGTCACTTCCCATTTAAGATTAGGCCACCAAAATTGTTCCCTTAAGTCTCTGTACATCTTACTACCTCCGGGATGCATAGCATAAGGGCTACTATGCGATTCCCAAAGAATTCTTTGCCTAAGTTCCATATCCTTCGGCATACAGACCTTACCCTTGAAGCACAATACTCTTTCGTCATTAACACCATAACCTTCCAACTCTCTCCATTCTACACTTGCCGTAACTTATTACTTAGATCCTCATCCACCAACTTTCCCTCTTTCACTTCATTCAACCACGTCGGCTTAACTTGTAACTCTGCTAGCAAACTTCCATCGTTATAGAGGATTAGATGTGTGAACATCGCCCTCAGATCTGTCACTACCTTTCGACTTAGAGCATCCGCCACTACATTTGCCTTGCCTTGGTGATATTCTATGGAACAATCGTAGTCCTTCAATAGTTCCACCCACCTCCGCTGTCTCAGATTCAACTCCTTCTGAGTCAGCAGATACTTAAGGCTTTTGTGGTCTGTGTAGATCACCGACTTTTCTCCATAAAGATAATGCCTCCACACCTTAAGGGCAAAGACCACTGCCGCTAATTCTAAGTCATGCGTCGGGTAGTTAACCTCATATGGCCTTAGTTGCCGAGACGCATAAACGACTACTTTTCCATCTTGCATAAGGACACCTCCCAATCCTGTATGGGAAGCATCACAATACACTACAAATTCCTTCCCTGCCTCCGACTGAATCAAAATCGGAGCTTCGGTCAAGACCTTCTTCATCTTTTCAAAGCTCTCCTGTTGCTTATCAGTCCATGTGAAAGGCACTTCCTTCCTTAACAACTTTGTCAGAGGCGCGGCTATCGACGAGAACCCTTCCACAAACTGTCTATAATAGCTCGCCAATCCTAAGAAACTCGAACTTCATTATCGACTTAGGAGGTTTCAATCCAAAAGCGCCTCAATCTTCCGAGGATCCACCCTTATTCCTTCAGCAGATACCACATGTCCTAAAAATGTAACCTCCTTAAGCCAAAATTCACACTTGCTGAATTTGGCGTAAAGCTTCTTCTCCCTCAACATTTGCAACACAACTCGGAGGTGTTCATCGTATTCTTCTTCTGACTTTGAGTACACCAAGATATCGTCTATGAACACGACAACGAATCGATCCAGATAGGGTTGGAAAACCCGGTTCATCATGTCTATAAACGCGGCTGGGGCATTTGTCAAACCGAGCGGCATCACCAAGAACTCATAATGCCTGTATCTTGTTCGAAAAGCCACATGTCCTAAAAATGTAACCTCCTTAAGCCAAAATTCACACTTGCTAAATTTGGCGTAAAGCTTCTTCTCCCTCAATATTTGCAACACAACTCGGAGGTGTTCATCGTGTTCTTCTTCTGACTTTGAGTACACCAAGATATCGTCTATGAACACGATAACGAATCGATCCAGATAGGGTTGGAAAACCCTGTTCATCATGTCCATAAACGAGGCTGGGGCATTTTTCAAACCGAGCGGCATCACCAAGAACTCATAATGCCCGTATCTTGTTCGAAAAGCCGTCTTATAGATATCAGCCTCCTTCACCTTAAGCTGATGATATCCAGACCTTAGATCGATCTTTGAGAATACTGCGGCCCCCTTAAGCTGATCGAACAAGTCATCTATCCTTGGCAATGGATACTTGTTCTTGATGGTCAGCTTATTCAACTGACGATAATCTATGCACATGTGCATAGTTCCGTCCTTCTTCTTCACAAATAAGACCGGTGCTCCCCATGGAGACACACTGGGTTGAATGAACCCACGGTCAAGCAATTCTTGAATCTGAGCCTTAAGCTCAACCAACTCCTTTGGTGCCATTTCAGACGGGCAATTGACACGGGAGTCGCATTCCGACAAAGCAAGTCAATTCCAAACTCCACCTTTCTATCTGGGGGTATTCCCGGTAATTCCTCCAGAAACACATCCATAAAATCCCTTACCGTTCTAACTCCACCAACTCCTTCTTTCGCATCCAAAGTACTAATAAAAGCCAAGAATGCCTTACACCCCTTCCGAACCATCTTATCTGCCTTTAGCGTCGAAACTACATTAGATAAGTTGTTTCTTCTTTCTTCTATCATAATTACCACCTCATCCTCCGGGGTCCTTAACTCCATTCGCTTAGCTGCACAGTCCAACATAGCCCGATGCTCTACTAGCCAATCCATTCCAAGTATGAGATCGAATTCTCCAAAAGGTAATTCCATTAAATCGGCTGGAAATACCGTTCCTTGAAGCTCCAAAAGTATTCTCTGAAACATCTTATTCACCACTACAGTTTGACCTAGTGGGCTTACTACGGTCATTTCCCTACTAGAAAGTTCAGAGGCTATTTCTAGAGTTTCAACTATTCTACATGCAACATAAGAATGGGTCGAGCCCACATCGATCAAAGCAAAATAAGGCTTGCCATAAATAAGGAACGAACCGATAATGACGTCCGGTGCGTCACCATCCTCCCTACGGCGAAACTGCATACACCAAGCCCAGTTGTCTTGCCTCTATATTACCACCACCTCTACCGGTGTTCCACGTCCTCTTCGCACCATTTCCTCGTTATTCAACCACGACCCTACCGAGGTCTTTGTCCCCTCTACCACTGATTAACATTCTGAGCTATCGATTGATTCCCTTCTGGTCTCATCGGATAGTCCTTAATCATATGGTCCTTTGACCCACACTTGAAGCATCCCCCTGTCTTCTTCCAACATTCGCCTAAGTGCTTTTTCCTACATTGATCACAAGTGGTATCGCCTCTAATGGCGACTTGTCGACCTCACGGCCCTTCAAACCTAGGCCTCTTTTGCTCATTCCTAGATGGCCTTGACGATCCAAATCCTCTCTTCTGCCTATTTCGATCGGAGTTCTGCCTTACGGACTCCTTGATACCCTCGGCCACTTTAGCCTTTTCCACCAACACAGTAAACTCCCGCTCCTTTTGCGGGGCTATCAATAACCTCAGTCATCTCTTAGTCGTCTTCAAACTGGACACACCGCCATGCTCATCGACACTATCATGAGCATAATGGCTCGACCTTAGAATTCACCTCGTGAGTCACTACTGAACTTGTTTCCTTGAACCACCCTAGAAAAGCCTTTCTCGGGCATCAATATAATGAGTGCCAACATACTTCTTACGGTATCTTCGCTTTAGCATACTCCCACGTGAGTTCCTCACCGTAGCACCATCCCGCACTGCGTGAACCACCATTGATATGACTCATCGCGGAGAAGTGACACCAATCCTTTCAGCTTTTCCTCATCAGTTAAGTCGAGCTCATCCATAATCCGCTCAGTCGCCTCCAGCCAATACTCGGCGGTATTGGGTGTTACACCTAATACATCACGAAACACTTTAGCTCCGTTGGCTCAGAGTCGCTCAGGTACCGACTTTCGAGCTCCCATGCCTCCACCTGCTCCTGCTACCCTTTCCAAGACCCGTAGCATTACTTGTGACACTGCGTCATCCCCCATCTGGTCCTAATATTCCATATTAGCGGCTGGGGGTAGTGGTGGTGGCATTTCATTTTCAGATCCTTGACCCGATCGAACGGGTTCAGACACAGTCATTCGACCTCTCACTGCATGACCTCGCACGCCTACTACCACGCCCCTTGAATTCATACTTATGCTTATCCGATTAAAGAATTTTATACATTAGTTTGGTTCCACTTGATTAACCACGAACAGTTTTATGTTTAATAGTTCTAGGAAGTAGTTCTTTCGATTCATACACATACAGTCTCATATCATTCACCTAGTCACACACATGAACTTGCGTTCATTACAGAGAAATGTTGTAATTGTCGTTGTTTGTTATTTTCCACTACCCAGGGGTATTTCTGTAATTTTATCCTATAGGGGTATTTTGGTAATTTTCCATTAGAGTATTTGAAAATGTTGTAAAATAGAGGTTGTTGTTATTTTACAAAATTAAAATACTTGTTGGAAAAATTTCAAGGGTAAAATGGTAATTTATACACTAGGGGTATTTTTGTAATTTCACAAGCCAGGGTCTTTTTGGTAATTTTTCGTAAAATATGGTTCCTGGTGATTGTTCAAACAAGGGTATTTTTAAAGATTTCTAAATTTAGGGTACTTCGGTAATTTTCCTTACTGAGGGTATTTTGGTCATTTGCATAGGTTAGGGGTAATTTCGTAATTTTTTTTCAAATTAGGGTGTCTTTGATATTTTGTGAAGTTTTTGGATATTTTTGCAAAACCAGAAATTGTTATTGAAATCGGGGGTAGTATGGTAATTTTGGAAAATCAAGGGCATTTTAGTAATTTTTACCACTAAGGGTATTTAATTAAAAATTCTTAGAAAGTTTCTCCAAAATAATAGTTTTCATATTTCAAAAGGGTAGTTTGTTGACTTTTTTTAAAACTAGGGTTTCCATAAAAAAATGTGGCTAGTCCCTTTCGGGTTTTATTTATTGAGTTTAGCCCGTGGCTAAGTCCTCTTGGTTAGGGTGAACCGAAGCTACGCACCAGGTAGGATTCGAGTGGAGAGGAGGTGAGTCACTAGGACTGCTTAAATACCAAGCTCCCACTGAAACCAATCCTAGATATGCGCACAACGGTTCCCACACCCTAGCTTGGCGACTTGGACACAGGTTTGTTTAATTGTGCATTAGTGTTTTATGTATTTGTTGGGGTAACTAGTCCTAGGGTTTAAGTACTTATCATACTAATCTACGTTCCATTTCTACCCTTCTATAATTCATATCATAAATCACACAAGAGATAGGGGTACTTACCTGGTGGACTTCGGGCCGGAGGCTCAGGTGCCATGTCAGAAAAACCTGCTCATTTCTTAATAAAATCCAATTTCCCAAAAGAAAATGTTTTGGGCCCAAAAAGCCCTCAAGGCCGAGTTTTGAACTGAGCTCTAATACCAAACTGAAACACCCCAAACCCGGCCCACAAGCCCTGACCGGATCTGGCATGCTTCTAAAGAAAATCCGTTCAAATCTTGTTTGAATCTTTGTTAAAAACTTGTGTGTTTTTGAAATCAGTAGTTGATTTGGGTTGGGCTCGAATTTTAAAACCCATGTCGCTTGGGTGTTAAAACATTTAATATTATCACTTAAGAAAAATTTATTTTTAACTTTAATTTGATAATAATCGGATCATACTAAGTAATTTAAAAATATGCTTAACAAATTAGTACCAAGGCCTTATTACATCAAATAAACCCAAAATAATTTAAAACTCAAATATAGAAAGAAAACTAATAAAACAAAGCAGTCTCTGGGCTCTGCATGGCCTCCACTGAGCTCCTGTTGACCTGGTCCATCACTGATCATCACCTGAAAAATATTCCCATAAGGAGTGAGTCAAACAGACTCAATGTGTAACCACAACACTAAGGCCCAACAGATTATGGCATACAAAATCATACATACAATTACAAAAACATAAATAATGATGCAAACCCGAACCCAAACCTAAATGCGATCCGCTACACGTCTCCCGTACCAACCATCACACCGTAGGGACTACTAAGTCAACCCTCCATCCGCTACACACCATCGAAGGTAGTCACTGCAGTCGACGTGCTCATCGCCCTTATGATTTCGTGGCATAGCCACCATATATAAATTCGTGACATAAGTCACCACATTCTTATATTGTGACAAAAGTCACCACATTCTTATATTGTGACAAAAGTCACCACATTCTTATATTAGGGTATAAAACCACCAATTCACTTCCCCTTTACATATCACCCATATGCCCCATGTCATACAATTATGCGTTAACCATATCATATTCCTTATTCACATTCTTATTATTTCATGTATATGCCATAGCAAAACTTATCATACTCATAGTAGGAGTAGGAAAACGTACCTGAGTACTTTGTACCATTACATGGTACCTTAGCCATAATCTTACACTTTTATATTAGCACATATAATAAATTAAAGCCATAAATCTATCAAGATTTAGTGTGGGGTACACACCTGATATACTTAGCAAATTTACTCCAAATCCCGAAAATCCAATCTACTGCTTTAGATCTTTACTGCCTATATTTGGCCAACCCCAATCTTATTAGTAAAAAGCCATTCGGCTATAAATCCAAGTCATAGTAGGATTATTGTAATCAAATTCTTACCTTGGTGCCGATTGGATTAAAAATCAAATCTCGAAACTTTGTGATGTTCACCCTAGCAATCGGCTAGCCACCAAATTCCTTAACTAGTTAGTTTCCGGCTTTTGAATACATAAGAAACATAGCAAAATTACTAAATAGGCCCTGACCGAATATCATACATGACTTACCTTGTAAATCTTAGATCCCGAAAACTGTCACTTCCTTGTAGTACTGTTGAAATCCCTATGGCACATGTTAGATCAATTTCTAACATTTAATCACAACAGATGGCCCTTGGCCAATTAGTAGGTTCACTTACCTTAAATCCTTGAAATCCCGAAAAGTATCCCTTGCCTTAGGTGTCTGTCGAAATCCCCATGGTTACATGTTAGATCAATTTCTAACATTTAAACACATTAAGGATGGCCTATGGCCAAATATCATCTTACCTTGAATCTTAAAAATCCCGAAAGATCTTTTCTTGAAGTCGACAACACCTTTGCTTGAATTCCACAGAGTATTGGCTATGGCTAGATGTTATTTACTTAAGTTTCGACTTTTGATTGAATTTTTAAAGAAGAAGAATTGATGATGGGAAGCAGAGAGTATTTCGATTTTACAAGGAAAGAAAATAAAGATATAGAACTTAGAGAAATTCAAGAAGACTAGGGGATTTTGTTTTTGGCTTTGTGGAGAATTGAAAAGAAAAAGAAGAATAATGGCGAGAGAATTTGGCAGAGAAAAGGAGAAGAAAGAATGTTAAATGGCCTTAGTTTTCCTCCTTTTGCCGAAATTACTAGGCTTAGAGAGTCCCCTATTCGGCCAACACTTAGTTTTCCTACCTTAGCCGAAATTCCAAAAGAAATTGACCTCAACTTAAACTCCTAAAGTCTAGCCTTGGTGCCGCCCAACTCCTTACCTTAGGAGTGCCAAATTTTAACCTATTATTTTGGGCTTCATGTGGCCATACTAGGCCCAAATCATCCCCTAAGTAACGCCACCCTCATGCCCAATTTAGCATTACTAAATTTTGGGTCGTAAGCCCAACTTGCTACTAATTTAGTAATCTAACATCAATTACTACTAACACTTATTTATCGACCACTTAACTCGGGTTTTAAAGTCCAAACTGAGCCCAATTATATGTCATATTTCCTTATTTATTTTCTTAAGGCCACTTTGCTTCAGCCTCTTTTAGACTTAAAACTCGATATTTTTCTAAGGCATTTTCCTTATGTTTCAAGATTCTAAAATTCACATAACACATTCATAACACATAAGACATGCTATTTCATATAATTTAGCAATAGTGCATAAGCCCTAATCAGGGATATTACAAAATCCGTAAGTTTCCTTTTTACTATATTTTGTTATATGCGGAATGATTGTTTATTCTGCGATGTGTGGATGTGATGCTTGAATATAGGAATTGTATGTATGTGTGAAAAATATCTGTTGCTTCGGTGGTAGATAGTTGGTTATGTGAAGGGGTTCCAAGATTTAGTTAGAAAGTATATTAGTTTTATTAGGATCAGAGTGCGCAACAGGAGCGTAGTGTGGTGGGTTAGGATGTGTGACTGTTAGCAGTTGGAAATTTTGAGGATGAAATTTCTTTAAGGAGGGTAGATTTGTAACATCCTGAAATTATGCCTAGTAGGATTGAGCCCAATGGGCCTTAGGCGTAGTAGCGTTTAAAAATTTTTGGAGAACAGGAGATCGGCTTAAGTGCAAGTTGGACCTTTTAGATAAGTGATTTTAGAAGGTTAGAGGGCTTCTATGAAGTCTCGGGATCAAATATTGGCTTTGGGGAAATTTTGGTTTTAGGTGAAAAAACCACGGAAGTTGGCGGTGTAGGCCTTAGGAATAAAATATGGAGAAAATGACACAAGTGCAAAGTGTGGTGTAGTGGCAAAGTGACGCCACTTAAGGACAAAGGAATGACGCCACAAGGAAGGAAGGAGGTCCAAGGTTCTAGTTGTAGCGTTTGCATTCCTTTTAGATTATTTTTTATTAAATGAATTTAGACCTTGGCCATAGAGTTATATTTAGTTGCGCATGGTTTAAGACACAAGGAGCTAGTTGGTAAAGTGGCAAGTCGTGTGAATTGGCTGATGGGAGAGCTTGGGTTGAATCTCATGAGGAGCAAGGAGTATTTATTTTATGGATTGACGGTAAGAGTTTCATTGAATTTAAACTCTATTGACGAAAGGATCCCACATCGAGAAAGATACAAGGAATGAAGGTGAAGAGCTAGCTATATAAAGAGCATGCCAGGAGGAGGGTTAACATACCTTGGTGGGCGTTGGGCACATGAGTGGTCGCAGCACGGTTTAGCACCAGAATCCTATCAGGTGTGTAACTCTCTCTACTCTAGTTGTAGAGCGGCAAATGTCAAGTGTCGACCACGACAATAGTAGTTATACGAGCGTGCGAAAGCACGCGTGTGGGGCTTCACGCGATAGTTGAGGCCATCAGTAGTATTCTTGTGGGTTGGGGCTGCTTGGGCCACGATGGGCTGAAGTGGGCCCAATTGGAATAAATTGTATGATGATATAGTATATAGTGAACTAGACTAGGTGGAACCTATATACGTGGCTAGATTTGTGTTAGGTGGGCCACAAGCGTGCAGGGGTCTTAACAATGAAATTGAGTTTAGGCCCAATAATTTGGTAAAGACCGAAAATGGTAGCCGAGTCGCTCGAGGCAACTTTGGGCCTTCAAAAAGGCCATTGTAGGTGCGAAATTATGAAAATACCCTTGGTGGGTAAATTATGAAAATACCCTTGGTGGGTAAATTACGAAAATACCCTTGGTAGGTAAATTACGAAAATACACTTGGTGGGTAAATTACGAAAATACCCTTGGTGGGTAAATTACGAAAATACCCTTGGTAGGTAAAATTACTATTATACCCTTAGGGGTTGGTTAGATTGATTATGTTGTATATTATTATTCTGATTATGATGGTAATTCGTTTCATACGTTATTTGATATATGATTGCATACATGTTATATTGCATACATGAATTGTAATATTATGTATGTTGCATGGGCATATGGGTGATTATGTTAAAGGGGAAGTGACCTGGTGGTTTCTACCACATTATCTGGTGACTTATGTCACAAATTATGAATCTGGTGACTCTATCACATTATTTGGTGGCTATGCCACAATTATAAGGGCGATGTGCAGTTGACTGCAGCGACTGCCTTCGATGGTGTGTAGCGGATGGAGGGTCAATTTAGTAATCCCACGGTGTGATTGGGTGCACGGTGGTGTGTAGAGGTTGGATATCTAGGTGGGTTTGCATTGCATACATGCTTAATGTGTTGTATTTGTATGGGTTGATACATGTTCTTACTATTAGGGGTTTTACACACTGAGTTTTCATAAACTCACCCCCTCTTTTTAAATGTTTCAGGTAATCCCTAGTTTGAGGACTTGGAGCCGAGGTGGACTCTGTGGTGGCCATGCACTGTCTTGTCGTAAACTTTCAGTTTCTATTTAAAATTACTTTCTAATTTTGGGATTTTGCAATGTAATAAGGCCTTGGTATTTTATTTGGTTTTAGGTTTTAATTTGGCTACTGCTTGTTATTAAATGTTTAATACGGGATTTTCCTAAAATGTTAATAAACCGTATCTTATTCAAAATTACTTACACTCGATTTTTCACAACAAATATAATGATCACGAACTTTTTAACGAACACACAGTTTTTAGACATTCCTTTCATGTGACATGCCAGATCCGGTCGTAACATTTAGGCCGGGTCTTAATCTGAACCTTAAACACGTTGAGTGATTTGAGTGAATCTTTAGTAAGGATGTCAATTCTTGTCTATTTTGAATTAAAGATGATTATTTAGGTAAGGGGAAACACCTATGTTTTTGTGCTATAAAAATTTGTGACTTAAATTGTTTGAATCTTTAGGACTCTTTTAGTAAAATTATTAATATATGAATTATCTGTGAATTATGATAAGACATTATTGTTGAGAATTATGAATTGAGGAAGTTAATTTTAATTTTGAGTTGAGGATTCTGCTTGAGGGCAAGCAAATGCTTAAGTGTAGGGATATTTGATAAACCATAATTTATACATATTTTGGCCCTATGCTTGGCTTATTTTTGGATGAATTTTCATTAGATTTGATGAATTCGATTCTCCTAATCCTTTAATTTGATGTTTTACAATCAAGAGAGCTTAGGGAGTCGAAAAGAATGATAAATGGGCCAAAAAGGGACAAAATGGGCCTACCTTAGAAATCAACATGACCTGGACTATCACACATGGTCAGATCACACGACTGTATGTGACGAGTAGAATCGAACACGGCCTAAGCTATTGTACACAGACATGTCCCTACCGAACCCAAGTCTAATTTTATTCAGAAAAGACCACTTGTGGGCCAAGAAAGGTGTTCCAAAGCCTATATAAACACCCTAGGGGAGGACCTAAAGGGACACGTAGAGTAGATCGAAGAAATTACTCGAAGAAAGCAGTCGAAATCATCTCAAGGGGATCTCATTCAAGATTGAAGATCTCCATCAAGTTCCTTAGAAGTTTTGATATCTTTATGTCTTATTGTTTTCTTAATTCTATGATGTTTTCCTTTTACGTTATGAACTAAACTCCCTAAATACCTAGGGAGGATGAAACCTAGATGAATCTTATTATTTAATAAATCTGAATTACGTGATAAATACTTGTTCTTGTTCTTAATTATGTGTTCATAATCCTTGTTTTAATGTTTTCAGGAATATTAATTCAAGTATAATGTGCTTATTCAGTGGAGAAAAATTCCCTGTTTAAGAGTAGATCCAACATAATTAAGCGGAGTTGATTGCAACCCAAGAAATAGGGCGACATAAATCTGTCGGATTAGAGTCAAATCTAATAAGGGAATCCATAGATCAAGTTAATACGATGTTACGGGTTTTAATTAGAAAGAGATTTCAATTAATCAACCTAGAGTCAGTTGTTTTTAGTCTTGAAAGAGTTATTAACATAATTTAGGGATTTCTACGGATCAAGTCAAGTGAATAAATCATTTAATTTAGAGTCAGAATAATAAGTGAAGTCTAGTTGAATTCTTCCTTGGGTATTGTCTTTATCATTGGTTTATTCGATTACTTCTTCACTCTCTGTCGCATTCATAATCACTTAGTTAGTTAATTAGTTAGTTAAATTTTAGATTAAAATAAATCTCTTAATTATTAGGCTAGATAATAAAAAGATAGTTATTACTAGTAATTTTAGTCCTTGAGGATACGATATTCCAGACTCACCACAACTATACTACTATTCGATAGGTGCGCTTGCCTTTATCGAAATATTAGTTAGTTTCGAGTTCCATCAGTTTGCGTCATGGCATCATCGCCGTTCTTGTATCCTCTACCACCATTAGTGGTGAAGTTCTCAATGGACTCCTCAAAAACTGGGTTTTTGCCTTGAACGATGGGCAACTATACAGGTGTAGCCTTATGCTACCTACCCCTACCACGTCTATCTTGAGTGTTCATAGTGTTTGTGGAAGTCTAAGAAGTTTAGAGTATATCTATAGTTTTCATGCAGAAATTCAAGCATTAGCTAAAGTAGATCCTCAATCTAAGAATTTTAGTTCATCCAAAATCTCAAAAGTAATATTAACTACAGTAGGACCGACATTGGAGTCTCGATTTTAATTTCCTGCAGAAAATAAAATTTTCAAAAAAATTATGTGCCATGGTTTATTTCCAAAATACCCCTTTAATGCATGCATGTAAATTTATAAAAAAAATTTACAATCTGAGTTTAGAAAACTTGACTATGATACTACCAAATGTAACCTCCTCAACTTAGCTTGGACATTAGACCGAATTCATGTTTATTAATTTAATGTAAATATTGTAAATATATTTAATCAATTTAATGTAAATATCTACGCACTTATCATGAATCATTATTATAATTTATGCATTTGGTTTTACCTTTTTTATTTTAATTTCATGTTGTAATTTAATTTTAATATAGTTATAAATTTCTATATTATTTTCAAATTTTTATTTTATAAAATATTTTTACTTTAAATATTACTTACACTAAATATGTTATATATTATTTATTTTTATTTATAAAAAATATGTAATAGGCCAATTTTGACTGGGCCCTAATAAATAAACCCCAAACAAATAAATAAAAAGTCTAAAGATTTTTTTTTTATAGTCCATGACCCAATCCAAGACCCAAATTTACGAGGCCCAGAAGGGCCTAAAACCTAAAACAAAACAGAAAAGGAAAACCCTATATCAGCTTTAGCCGTCGCCGCCGCTCCTGTCGTACCTCCACGTCAACCACCAACTGGCCTCCGTACCTGTAAAAAAAGAAAGACAAACAGACAACAGAAAATACAAAAAAAAAAAAAAAACATTGTAACCATTCGGCTATAAAAAGCCACCAAAAAATGCATGTAAATTTTTTACACACGAATACAGAGAGCAATCAGAAACAAAATTTCCAAAAGGTGGTTCCTTTTGCTTTCAATTATTTGCTGTTATTTTTCAAAAAGGTGGTTCCTTTTTCTTTCGTTTATTTGCTTTTATTTTTATCTATTTATTTTTAAAAACAAAATAAAAGAAAGGAGGCCAAGATCTCACCTTTCTCGCGTTTGAGCCGCCGTGGGTGGCTGAGGTGACCATCTCCGAGGAATGATGGTGCGAAAATGGGGTCGAGAGTCAAAAAGCTTTGATGGAAATTTTTTTGATTTTCGGCCACCGTAGACGACGGTGTCGTCGCCGGCGACCGGCGGCCACCACCGTGGACCGAAGACTGGAGTTCGGCTGGAGTGGCGAGACAGTGAGAGAGTTCTCCACAATTTTTTTTTTTTTTAAGAACGGTGTAGAATAATTTTTTGAATTGTTTTTGGCTTTTATACACATTTAAAACGGGGCCATTTTGGGCCCTAATCCCAGGTGCCAAAATGACGTCGTTTAGGCCATGACTCGAAATCTGACCCGGATAAGCCTCAGGATTCGCGTGTTTTTATTTTGACGGTCTATTTGTGCGGATAGCCCTTCTGCATTTTTGTTCTGTTTTGATTTAGTCCTTTTGTGTACTCTTTTTTTTTATTTTAAATCGGACCATAGAATTTGTTTAGCTTTTCAAATCAGTCCTTGGTTCGCCGATCCTTCAAGGCGGACGCGTGTCGTGGAATGGATTTATTGCCCATTTGGCCCCTCGTCCTTCGCCCCTTTCATGTTGGTCTTTCTTTGTTTATTTTATTATAGTTTTACCTTTAATTTCATTTTGTCTGATTTAATCCCTAATCGCTTGATTTTAACCTTTAAATTTGTAATTTATTTATTCTTTTTAATTTTTATACATTATTTATTTTAATAGTTTTATATTTTATTTATTTTAAATTTTTATATATTATTTATATTAAACTATTTTATATTATTTGTTTTAAATTGTTTGAGATATTATTTATTTTAAATTGTTTCATATATTCTTTATTTTGGATTGCTTTATATATTATATTATTTTAAAGCGCTTTATATGTATATTATTTATTTTAGATTTTTTCACATATTATTTATTTTAAAACTGTTTTATGTTTTGTTTATTTTAAATTGCTTTAAATTATTTATTTCAAACTGTTTTATATTTTATTTATGTTAAATATTTTTTCATATATTATTTATTTTAAACCTTTTATATTATTTAATTTAAATTGTTTTTGTATATTATTTTATTTAATTTGTTTTGATTATTAATCGGTATTAAAAATGATGTATATTGTGTGATTATTGCCATCATGAGTACTATAATTTGTTTATTAGTGTTTTCATATTATTGTCATTCATTAATGCAACATTTTATTCATAAATCGTTATTCCTTGTTCTACATTATCATTCCATCTCATTTCATCACTTCAAAAGTCGCAGTTAAATTTTTTTATATCCATAATAAACCGTATTATTTTATCCCTAATAAAATAAATGCACATCGTTTAAGTATTGTACTTGCTATTATTCAAAAAAAGGAAAAATTTTAAAATATGGCAATATTTCGCGTTTTGGACATTCGAGAAATCACACCCTAACTTACGGGGTTTCAATTTTTTCGTTAAACCTAAATAGAAAAATATCCTTTTCAATTTCAAAATACACGAAATTTCAATAAAAAATTAACGGCAAGCTTATTCTCGAGGGTTCCAAGTGTGGTGTCCTAATTTACGGGATGTGACATTTTGTTACCTCGAGACGAGAGGTCCTTTAACATTCTTTTCGATTTATTCAAGCGTTTTTAAAATGAACATTAATAAAAAAGGGGATCGTATTTTAAAATCTTTTCAAAATTTCAACTTTCAAAATTAGGTCATTAATTAATCAATTAGGTACCAATTTTGGGCATGACGAGGGTGTTAATCCATCCTCGCACGTAACCGACTCTCGAGCCCGTTTTCTCAAATTTTGTAGACCAAAATCATTATTTTAATAAATCAAAATATTTTATTAAAACGATCAAATTACGAGGTGATCCGATCACACCTTGTAAAAAAGATTGGTGGAGACTCCCGTTTTTCATTTTTGTTTTTAAATAAAAGTCGACCCCATTTAAAAAAAAAAAGGTTTTCGACAGTTTAGCGACTCCATTAGGGACCGAATAAGAGAGTCGAGCTATAAATTGATTAATTTTTGTATTTTTGACAAAAAATCAAAAATCATTTAAATTTATGATTGCTCCATTTTATCTGTCATTTTCATGGTTTTCATCATAATATGTTTGCCTTGTTGGTTTAAATTTGTTAATGTGTCTCAGCATTTTTGCGTTGCATAAGTCGATCAAGTTTACCCCTCTGAAGTGAGAGCGAGAATCTATTCCTTCATGAGGTCTTCACCACCGTTGTAACACCCCAAACCCGGCCCATGAGTCCTGACGGGATCTGGTATGTCACGGAGTAAAATAATTTGAATCCTTTTGAGTGTCTAGTGAAAACTTGTTAAAATGTGGCTAAGGTATTAAAACGGTGTTTGAAAACTCAGTTGGGATTTTTATAAACATGGTTGTGTTGGTAAACCCTTTGAAAACGTTTGATCATGTACCATTTTAAAATCGTCAAAGTTATAGTTGACTTGGTTTATTTTTGCTACCCGATGGTAACATCGTTGAAAAACCCGTAAAGGTTTTTAAGTTTGAAAAAGATTACTTTTATTCAATTCACTTATCATTTATAAATTTCATTTATGACTTAAGTAAAATAAAACAATTATATAAGCATCCAAATAATATATAGCGGCCTTATTACAACCCAAAATAAAAAGACTTAGAAAATAAATAATATTAACTATAACAAAGTAAATTCAAATCCAACGATAAGCATGGCCGCCTCGAGTCCTCTCCGGCTCCATCTCCGCGATCTATTCATCTGCAAAACAGTAAGGGAAGGGGTGAGTCACCAAGACTCAGTGTGTAAATCCCCCACCCGGAAAATGTAACTCATACACAGATTATTAATAAACATGCAAATATGCAACCCAACTAACCATTCGTACTCCTTTAACTACCCTGTGTGGTCAAAACCACTGGTGACTAGAGTCACAAATCAAATGATGGGGCCAACCCATCGTGTGGTCAAAACCACTGATGACCATAGGTCACAAATATCATAATGTGGTCAAAACCACTGGTGGTACCAAACCACTGAGACTTAGTCACAATTATCATCAGTGTGGTCAAAACCACTGGTGACCGAAGTCACAATAAATCTGATGGGGCCAACCCATCTTGTGGTCAAAACCATTGGTGACAGTCCATAAGATCATTCCCCTCCTCTCATCAATCCCACCATCATCATGCTTACATATCAATTATCATATATCATGCATTTAACAGCATATGATGGCATACTCAATCACATTTCATAGACAAAGTAATAGAGGACTTACCCGGAATCCATGCTTAAGCCCACAAGCAAATCACTACCATAATTAACAAGGCAACAATATAGCAAAGTTTACTAATAAAGTGTGTAAAGAGTTTACACACCTGTTACCATCGAACTTCCTAGATCCCGAAGATCCGATCTACGACGCTAGATTTTGACCCTATAATCGGCCAACAATAGGATTATGGACTTAGGCCTATTCGGCCAAACCAAAAATCCCTAAGGATATGTTGTACTTGAAATAACACTCACCTTGGTTGCCGATTTGGTTTCCAACCAAATCCCGAAGCCTTAATTAGCCCCTAAATCCATGGCACATATTAGTTTCAGCATTTAAACATAAACTTTTTAACAAATGGCCCTTGGCCGAATGATGTATAAGCCTTACCATCACTTACCAAAATAATTTGAAATCCCGAATTTGTCACTTGAGTCTTCGAGATCTCTACCAAAACACATGTTAAAATTGACTTTGCACACTTATACAAAATCAAGGCCTATGTAGAATATTACTACCTCCTTACCTTAGGGAATCAAACTCAAAGATCTCCTTACTCCTTTAATGCTATCCTCCCTTGACTACAAAACAAGGCGTGAAACCAAGGTCTTAATGAGGTTCGCCAACCCAAAATATTAAGGCTTACCCTTGCTTACGGTATACCAAAGAGAAAGAACCCAAAGTTAAAGAGAAAGTACTTACCACTACTTTGGAACCGACAAATACTCTACCTTAGGGGGATTCGGCTAATCACAAGATGGAAGGGCTGGAATTTCTTGAGTGGAAGAGGGGGTAGGTTCGGCTAATAGGAATAAGAAAAAGAGAAGGAAGAGATGTAGGGAATTAATGGTGGTTTCGGCTTTGTAAAAGAAGAAAGGAATTAGATGGGAGATGAGGGAGATTCGGCCAGCAACCAAATGAAAAAATGAAGAGAACTTGCTGAATGATTTTCAGCACTCCCTTGCTTAACACAAAATCGAAAATGGATGGCCCTAAAGAGTCCCAAATCCAGCCATCACCCCTCTCTTTTGTGATAATTCCAGCTTTTAATTATCAAAAATAAAGCAAGGTTTGTCTTTTATCTTTATCTCCTAGCCACTCTTCAAACAATTTAAATGAAAATAAACCACTAATACATACCCTTCCAGCCGAAATTAATGTGCAAAAATTAAACTCATCCTTATCAAGTTAAGAGTCCAAAAATCAGACCATTAGCTCCCATTCTCATTCACGCCAGCTTTGAAAAAAATAAAATCCCAATTGCTGCTCCCTTGGTTCGAACACAAGACCTCACTGCCGCAGCCCCCCTTTCAATGCCCCATGCCATTCCTCCCAATCGACTTTCATGCTCTTAAACCTCACTATTTAATTTTTTAAAACCTTCATACTTGGCCCCCTTTCCTTTAACGCCAAAAAGCCCAAAATAAAACACTCCCCCTTGTAACTCTCAAGAATCGAACCCAAGACCTGCCCATTCGGCACCCCTAAGCCTTTAAGTGGCGCATGCAAGCCACTCTGCCACTTAATTCTTTGTATCATGCTTCTCCCTAAATTTTATTTAACCCCTATCTCCTAGCTCCTTCCTTTTACACACTTCAAAAAAAATTTTTAGCCCTAAGTCAGGCCTAGCTCGGGGTTATTTCTAGACCCTAAACATGCCTAGCAATCATAGGATTCACTTCTTCAAGCACACACATGAGAAACATGATTAAATTACAAACAACCCCTAATTTAGGATGTTACAGTTCTACCCCCTTAAAAAGAATTTTGGCCTCAAAATTACCTGGATCAGAAGAGTTGGGGGTATTGCTGCCGCATCACATCCTCGGGTTCCCATGTGGCCTCCTCCGTACTATGGTTCCACCATAACACCTTCATCAAAGGCACGGACTTCCTACGAAGAACTTTGACATCTCGATCCAAAATCTGTACCGGCTCCTCCTCGAAGGACAAGTCTGAGTTCACTTCAATTTTCGTAACCGGCACTACATGTGATGGATCTGATCGATAGCGCCTCAGCATCGAGACATGGAAGACATCATGGATCTGACTCAATTCTGCTGGTAACTCAAGCTGGTAAGCTACCGGTCCCACACATTTCAACACCGTGTACGGTCCGATGAATCTAGGGCTTAGCTTGCCCTTCTGGCCAAACCTCAGCACCTTCTTCCAAGGGGATACCTTCAAGAAAACCTTACCCCCCACTGCATACTCAACATCTTTGCGCTTAAGATCGACGTAGGATTTCTGCCTATCCGATGCCTCCTTCAGATGAGCCCGGATTACTCTAACCTTATCCTCCGTCTCTGCCACTAACTCTGGACCCAATATCTGTTGCTCTCTCAACTCCGTCCAACATGTTGGAGTACAGCATTTTTGACCATATAGCGCCTCATACGGTGCCATCTGGATGCTCGCTTGATAACTATTGTTATATGCAAACTCTACCAAAGGTAGGTACTCCTCCCAACTACCACGGAAATCCAAAACACAGCCCCTCAACATGTCTTCCAACACTTGGATCACCCTCTCAGATTATCCATCAGACTGCGGATGAAAAGTCGTGCTGAAATTCAACTTCGTGCCTAACTCTTGGTGTAAAGCCTTCCAGAATCTCGACGTAAACCGGGGATCTCGATCTGAGATAATGGACACTGGTACTCCATGCAACTGCACTATTTTAGCGATATGTAACTTGGCCAACCTTTGGAGTGAGTAGTCAACCCTCACCAGTATGAAATGGGCCGACTTAGTCAACCAGTCTACTATCACCTAAACTGCATCTTTCTTACTGGGCGTAAGGGGAAGCCCACTTATGAAATCCATAGTAATCTCCTCCCACTTCTACTGTGGGATCTTTACAGGCTGTAATAGCCCTGATGGCAATTGATGCTCAGCCTTAACTTGCTGGCATGTCAGACACTTGCTCACTAACTTCGGTTACTTTCGCTAAGACCCCACCACCAAAAGCGCTCCCTTAAATCCGATACATCTTGTCGCTTCTCGAGTGCATAACGACGACCGCTATGAGCTTCTTTAAGGATTCGCTGCCTCAAATCATCATCCTTAGGCATGCATACTCTCCCCTGAAAGTACAACACTCCATCACTACCCAAGCTGAAACCTTCGGCCTTACCATTCTGTACTTGCAACCTTCGAGTATTCAAAGCTTCATCAGTCATCTGCCTTTCCTTAACCTCATTAATCCAAGACGGCTTCACTTGCAATTCTGCCAGAAGGCTTCTATCCTCATAGAGACTTAGGTGAGCAAACATTGCTCGCAAATTCGCTACCACCTTTCGGCTCAATGCATTAGCTACCACATTAGCCTTCCCCAGATGGTATTCGATTGAGCAGTCGTAGTCCTTCAACAACTCAATCCACCTCCGCTGCCTTAGATTTAAATCTTTCTGAGTCAGGAGGTACTTCAGACTTTTGTGATCTGTGTACACTACTAATTTCTCCCCGTACAGATAGTGCCTCCAGATTTTCAAGGCAAAAACCACAGCAGCCAATTCCAGGTCATGTGTCGGGTAGTTAGCTTCGTGAGGCCTCAACTGCCGTGACGCATAAGCGACCACCTTCCCTTCTTGCATAAGCACACACCCTAAACTAGTATGCGATGCATCACAATACACAGTGAACTCCTTTCCTGCCTCAGGCTGAATTAAGACTGGTGCTTCTATCAAGATCCTCTTCAGCTTATCGAAACTCTCTTGCTGCTTCTCAGACCACACAAACAGAACTCTTTTCCTCAATAGCTTGGTCAACGGTGCTGCGATTAAGGAGAAATTTTCCACGAATCTCCTATAATATCCTGCCAACCTAGAAAACTCTAAATTTTTGTGACCGACCTCGGTGGTTTCCACTCTAATACTACCTCAATCTTACGGAGATCCAGCCTGATGCCCTCAGCTGAAACTACATGCCCTAGAAAAGTTACCTCCTTGAGCCAAAACTCACACTTGCTGAATTTGGCGTACAACTGTTTCTCCCTTAAAACTTGCAGAACAACATGAAGATGTGCGTCATGCTCCTCTCAGACTTCGAGTACACCAAAATGTCGTCTATGAAGACCACGATGAACCGATCCAGATAGGGTTGAAAAACCCGGTTCATCATGTCTATAAATGCGGCCGGTGTATTTGTCAAACTAAAAGGCATTACCAAAAACTCGTAGTGTCCATACCGAGTACGGAATGCCGTCTTGTGGACATCAGCCTCCTTCACCTTTAGCTGATGGTACCCTGACCTAAGGTCAATCTTAGAGAACACCGATGCCCCTTTGAGTTGATCGAACAGATCGTCTATCCTGGGCAAAGGATACCGGTTCTTTATTGTCAACTTGTTCAGCTGTCGATAGTCTATGCACATCCTCATTGTCCCATCCTTCTTCTTGACAAATAGCACTGGAGCTCCCCAAGGCGACAC
The DNA here is from genome assembly GCA_025506655.1 of Gossypium rotundifolium. Classification (NCBI taxonomy): domain Eukaryota; kingdom Viridiplantae; phylum Streptophyta; class Magnoliopsida; order Malvales; family Malvaceae; genus Gossypium; species Gossypium rotundifolium. The sequence continues at coordinate 73,281,066 of CP106730.1, read as the reverse complement.
ACTTGGTCGGATGAACCCTCTATCCAACAATTCCTGAATCTGCGCCTTTAACTCTACTAATTCTTTCGGCGCTATTCGATACGGTGCTATAGATACTGGCACGGTTCTGGGTAGCAAGTCGATACCAAATTTAACCTCACGGTCTGGAGGTAGACCCGGAAGTTCCTCTGGAAACACATCCACATATTCCCTTACAGTCCGGACATCTCTCACAGCAACATCCTTACCTTCCAAAGCACAGACATGCACCACATAAGCTTCACAACCCTTCTTAACCATCTTTTCCGCCTTCAACATAGAAACCAGATTAGAGAGGTAATCCCTCCTTTTACCTATCATCACCACCTCATCACCTTCCACGGTCTTTATTACCACGCGCTTAGTTTGCACAATCCAAAGCTAGCTCGATACTTCACTAGCCAATCCATCCCGAGGATTAGGTCGAACTCCAAAGCAGTAGTTCCATCAAGTTAGCCAAGAACACGACCCCTTAGAGTTCTAGGGGTGCGTTCCTATAGAGTTTACTTACTTCTATAGAGTGACCTGGGGGCTTAATCGGTCATCTTCCTAGAAGTAAGTTCAGAGTCTAGATGTAGAGTTTCCACTACGCTACTAGTAATGTATGAGTGGGTTGAGCCAATGTCAATCAGAGTATTATAGGGTACACCAAAGATCAAGAACATACCGATTATAACGTCTGCACGTCGCCTTCCTCTTGACGCCTCACAGCATAGGCTGACCAGTTGCCTAGCCTCGCATACCACAGTACCTCCCTCGGTGCCCCGACCTCCGCCGATACCATTACCTCCTCTTCGCACCACGACCCTCACGGGTTGTTGATTATCCCTTCTATTCGGTCCACGATCCTGACCCTCTGATCTCAGTCTAGCTGCTTTCTTCGGACAGTCTCTAACTCGATGCTCCAAGGACCCACATTCGAAGCATCCCCGATCACCATTCCAATACTCCCCCGTGTGAGACTTGCCACACCGAGAACACCATGGCGGCCATTGAGAATTAGCAGCAGCAGGCCTAGCAGCTTGATCTGACCCACCAAACCTTGTCCTCTTCTGCTGATTACCAGAGAACCTTGAAGGTCCGGAGCTCCTCTTATTCCAATTCCTATCCTGATTCCATCTAACCGACTGTCTTACCCTTTCAAAGAACCTTGATTTCTCTACTAAGGCAAATGAACTCCGTTCTATTGTGGAGCTATCATTATCCTCGGCTCATCTCTCGGCCGTCCTCGAATCTAACACAGCGTTCATGCTCGGTACCCACAATACCACGAGCATACCTACTCAACCGGAGAATTGACCTCATACTACGCCATCGTCTTATTACCTTGAACCGGGTTCAAGAAAGCCTTCATTGTGCATCCACGTAACTAGTTACGATATATTTCTTTTGATAAGCATCCTTGAAGAATTCCCGGTGAGATTTTCTGCCACCGTTCCATCCCTTACGGTGAGCCACCACCGATATGACTCATCCCAAAGCAGAGATAATACCCTTCAACTTCTCCATTTGTGAAATCCGGTCACCCATAATCCTTTCAGTAGATTCTAACCAATATTCTGCCTCACTAGGTGCCACTCCAGAAACTCCTCTAAACACCTCTGCTTTGTTAGCCCGGAGTCGTTCAACCACAGATTTCTGAGCTCCGCACTGCGTCGCCTCGAGAACTCGTTCCAATACCCATAATACAGCTTGAGATACTACATCATTACCACCGGTCTGATCTTGGAACTCAATTTTCGCCGCTGGCAGATCTGGCATCTCATTTTCAGACCCATGTCCGGACCCTGCTAGCTCGAACAAAGTCATCCTACCCCTTCCACAGCCACGGGGTGGATGTCCACGACCTCTTGTACTCATTATTCTCGTTTGCGTTTATCTGTTTAAGAATTTTATGCATTAGTATTTCACTTGATTATCCGCGAAGAAATTTTATGATAGGAGTTTTAGGAGTGGTTCTTTCGTATCATACATGCACACAGTCCTTCTATTCATTCATTCAAAGAGACGTTGTAGTTTTCATTGTGATTGTTTTTCCACTACCCAGGGGTATTTTCGTAATTTGTCTTACAGGGGTATTTTTGTAATTTTTCAAAAATAAAAGTTCTCGGATGATTTTGTCAAAAAGTATTTTAGAATTCTTAAATTCTCGAGGTATTTTAAAAAAAAAAATTTAGAATCCGAGGGTATTTCAGTAATTTTAGACCTCAGGGGTATTTCGATAATTTTTCACAAATCAAGGTGAATTTGTAAAATTTAATCAATCAGGGATATTTCAAAGGTTGTAAAACTTTGATGGTTCTTTTTTGAGAATTGCATTTTCCAAAACAGTGATGTTGCAAATTTTTTTGAAAATCAGGGTTATTCTGGTAATTTTGTTGGTTAGGGGCAATTTTGTAATTTCACTACTGGGGGTATTTTAGTAAAATTTTTTTCCATAACAAGATTTCTAAAATTTGGTTCTGATTGTTTTCACAAAAGAAGGATGTTTTGAAAATTTTCTATTTGGAAATTTTCTTACGGAGGGTATTTTGGTAATTTTCAAGCCAGGGGTATTTTGGTCAATTTTCAAACTGAGGGGTATTTTGGTCATTTTTTTAAACAAGGTTTTAATTACTTCAAAAACAAGACGGCTAGTCCCTTTCGGGTTTTAGTTATCAAGTTTAGCCTGTGAGTGTGTCGTCTCAGCTAGGATGAACCGTCACTACGCACAAGGTAGGATTCAGTGAGTAGGAGGTGAGTCACTAGATCGCTTAAATACTAGGCTCCCACCAATCCAATCCTAGACATCGTATAACGATTGCCACATCCCTTGCTCATTGACAACTCACGTGGTTTTTAAAAATTATTAAATCTTATGCATGGTTTGTTGGGGTACGCTTAACCTTAGGGTTCAACAATTTCTATTCTAATAGTCTCGTTCCCAATTTACCCTTCTACCCTATCAAGTATTCACAAAAATAGATAGAAGTACTTACGGGACGGATTGGTCTTGGGAGACTCGGTGCCATCTTTGTTCAAGCCAAAAATAGTTTCCCAAAACATTCTAATAAGGCCTACTAACAAAACAAAATATTTTGGGCCTTGGGCCCCCACAGTCGAGTTTTGAACCGGGCTCTAATACCAAAAATGTAACACCCCAAACCCGGCCCACGAGTCCTGATGGGATCTGGTATGTCACGGAGTAAAATAATTTGAATCCTTTTGAGTGTCTGGTGAAAACTTGTTAAAATATGGCTAAGGTATTACTCAGTTGGGATTTTTATAAACATGGTTGTGTTGGTAAACCCTTTGAAAACGTTTGATCATGTACCATTTTAAAATCGTCAAAGTTATAGTTGACTTGGTTTATTTTGCTACCCGATGGTAACATCGTTGAAAAACCCGTAAAAGTTTTTAAGTTTGAAAAAGATTACTTTTATTCAATTCACTTATCATTTATAAATTTCATTTATGACTTAAGTAAAATAAAACAATTATATAAGCATCCAAATAATAAATAGCGACCTTATTACAACCCAAAATAAAAGACTTAGAAAATAAATAATATTAACTATAACAAAGTAAATTCAAATCCAACGATAAGCATGGCTGCCTCGAGTCCTCTCCGGCTCCATCTCCGCGATCTATTCATCTACAAAATAGTAAGTGAAGGGGTGAGTCACCAAGACTTAGTGTGTAAATCCCCCACCCGAAAAATGTAACTCATACACAGATTATTAATAAACATGCAAATATGCAACCCAACTAACCATCCGTACTCCTTTAACTACCCCGTGTGGTCAAAGCCACTGGTGCTCAAAACCACTGGTGACTAGAGTCACAAATCAAATGATGGGGCCAACCCATCGTGTGGTCAAAACCACTAATGACCATAGGTCACAATATCATAATGTGGTTAAAACCACTGGTGGTACCAAACCACTGGGACTTAGTCACAATTATCATCGGTGTGGTCAAAACCACTGGTGACCGAAGTCACAATAAATCTGATGGAGGCAACCCATCTTGTGGTCAAAACCACTGGTGACAGTCCATAAGATCATCCCCCTCCTCTCATCAATCCCACCATCATCATGCTTACATATCAATTATCATATATCATGCATTTAACATCATATGATGGCATACTCAATCACATTTCAAAAACAAAGTAATAGGGGACTTACCCGGAATCCATGCTTAAGCCCACAAGCAAATCACTACCATAATTAACAAGGCAACAATATAGCAAAGTTTACTAATAAAGTGTGTAAGGAGTTTACACACCTGTTACCACCGAACTTCCTAGATCTCGAAGATCCTATCTACGACGCTAGATTTTGACCCTATAATCGGCCAACAATAGGATTAGGGACTTAGGTCTATTCGGCCAAACCAAAAATCCCGAAGGATATGTTGTACTTGAAATAACACTCACCTTGGTTGCTGATTTGGTTTCCAACCAAATCCCGAAGCCTTAATTAGCCCCTAAATCCATGGCACATATTAGTTTCGGCATTTAAACATAAACTTTTTAACAAATGGCCCTTGGCCGAATGATGTATAAGCCTTACCATCACTTACCAAAATAATTTGAAATCCCGAATTTGTCACTTGAGTCTTCGAGATCCCTACCAAAACACATGTTAAAATTGACTTTGCACACTTATACAAAATCAAGGCCTATGGCCGAATATTACTTACCTCCTTACCTTGGGGAATCAAATCCCGAAAGATCTCCTTACTCCTTTAATGCTATCCTCCTTTGACTACAAAACAAGACATGAAACCAAGGTCTTAATGAGGTTCGGCCAACCCAAAATATTAAGGCTTACCCTTGCTTCCGGCATACCAAAAGAGAAAGAACCCAAAGTTAAAGAGAAAGTACTTACCACTACTTTGGAACTGATAGCGCCCTACCTTAGGGGGATTCGGCTAATCACAAGATGGAAGGGCTGGAATTTCTTGAGTGGAAGAGGGGGTAGGTTCAGCTAATAGGAATAAGAAAAAGAGAAGGAAGAGATGTAGGGAATTGATGGTGGTTTCAGCTTTGTAAAAGAAGAAAGGAATTAGATGGGAGATGAGGGAGATTCGGCCAGCAACCAAATGAAAAAAAAAAGAGAACTTGCTGAATGATTTTTGGCACTCCCTTGCTTAACACAAAACCAAAAATGGATGGCTCTAAAGAGTCCCAAATCCGGCCATCACCCCTCTCTTTTGCGAAAATTCCAGCTTTTAATTATCAAAAATAAAGCAAGGTTTATCTTTTATCTTTATCTCCTAGCCACTCTTCAAACAATTTAAATGAAAATAAACCACTAATACATACCCTTCCAGCCGAAATTAATGTGCAAAAATTAAACTCATCCTTATCAAGTTAAGAGTCCAAAAATCAGACCATTAGCTCCCATTCTCATTCACGCCACTTTGAAAAAAAATAAAATCCCAATTCTTTGCTCTCTTGGTTCGAACACAAGACCTCACCGCATGACCCCCTTTCAACACCCCATGCCATTCCTCCCAATCGACTTTCATGCTCTTAAACCTCACTATTTAATTTTTAAAACCTTCATACTGGCCCCTTTCCTTTAACGTCAAAAGCCCAAAATAAAACACTCACCCCCTTGTAACTCCCAAGAATCGGACCCAAGGCCTGCCCATTCGGCACCCCTAAGCCTTTAAGTGGCGCATGCAAGCCACTCTGCCACTTAATTCTTTGTGTCATGCTTCTCCCTAAATTTTATTTAACCCCTATCTCCTAGCTCCCTCCTTTTACACACTTCAAAAGAAATTTTTAGCCCTAAGTCGGGGCTAGCTCGGGGTTATTTCTAGACCCTAAACATGCCTAGCAATCATAGGATTCACTTCTTCAAGCACACATATGAGAAAAATGATTAAATTACAAACAACCCCTAATTTAGGATGTTACAACCGTATAGGATATTGGATCGCTTTCGGGATACATCCGTACCTATGTCTTCGTGAGATTTTCATCTCCGTATAGCCATAGGGAAATGTATTCCCCTGAACTGAACTCCATCCGCATGAGCCTATAATGGGTGAGGATCGGGGAATCTGTCGGTTCAGGTACCATTACTCTAGAATCAAACCCCATATAGTGAGCCTTAAGAACCCACCTTAGGTAGAGCTGCTCCAAACCCTAGTGGTCACCCGAATAGGTGCTCTACTTATTAATTGCTTACTTTAAACTATGTATGAAGTACTGACTTGCTTTGTTTTTGCTTTGTTTGTAATTGCATACCATTTTCATCACAAAAAGGTGTTGATTCACGTTCGATTCCTAAATAGATAACTTATCATGAAAAAGGGGTTTTTTAATAAACCGGATAATAATACTAGATTCGAATTTGGGGTGAGGCAGCACTATAAGAAAAGGGTGATAGTCTGATTGAGGGATACATATCATAGTTGTGGGATTTCACCCACGTCAGCGTGACTCAGAATAATCTTCAAGAATTAAAGGAGATATGAGATCAATGGAATGATAAGATCAAGCAGCTGTTTTCCTATAACGATGGAGATTTACCCTATTTGCTCGATGTGAAGGTGGACAAGCACTTATTTCGAGCCCTCGCCCAATTCTCGAATCCAACCTACAGTTGCTTCACTTTTGGGAAAGTTGATTTGGTAACTACCGTGGAGGAGTATATGGCCTTACTTTGTTGCCCGAAGATTCAAGTCGACAAAGCATATTCAAGAGCCGCTAATGTCCCAACCTTTTTGAAGAAATTGATGAGCATCACAGGGATGAGCGTGCAGTGAGTTACAGCCCGAGCCAAGAAAAAAGGAGATAGTAAGTGTATCCATTGGAAAAATTGAGGGATCTGATTCTAGCATACCTAGATATGAAGAAAAAGGTTGATGTATTCACTTTGAGTATCTACGGTTTGGTCGTCTTCCCCAAGGCATTAGGGTACGTAGATGAGGCGGCTCGGATCTCTTTGATCGACTTGACAAAAGGGTCACGTTAGTTCTTGCGATTTTGGCTGAAACTTTCATATCCTTGAATGCCTGCCGAAGAGCGGGCGAGGGAAGATTTATAGGATGCGCGCAACTTTTGTTTGCAAGGTTCCACATCCATTTTTGGAAAGTGGAAACGGTCTCCTATCGAATCTTCTCTAAAAGCTATTCTCCCCTAAAAGAGATAGTGGCTACGCCGAGACGAGATGATATTACAAAGGAAAAGTGGATGATGATTCTCCAAAGTCTGCAAGAAGAAGACATCGAGTGGAGAGCCTCTTGGATGGTCCCCAATAAGATCTTGTATTAATGTAGAGATTTAGATTGGGTTCCCTTTCTTGGGATATGGGGGGTTTTCGAGTATGCTTCCCTACTCGTGTTAAGGCAATACTGGTTAAGATAGTTCATGCCAGCAACATAAGGGTTAGCTCAGTGCGAGTTTGTATACAAGGGAGATAACTACAAAAAGAAAGTTTGCGAGATATCGAATGCCTAGAACCAAACTCGTAAAATGAAAAGATTTGTAGCTAATCCAATGACTACCCCTGAGTATGACTAGTGGTGGGGTTAGAGAATCAATAACAACATCCCTACGTCAAATCAAGAAAACATCCTATCAATAGAAGAACACTTGCAGGTGGTTCCAACTGAACTAGAGATCATCAAACAGGATTTTGAGAAGAAAAGTTTGAAACTAGGAAAAATGATCGAGCAATTAGAGAAGGAGAACATGCAGCTGGGGCTAGATGTCAATGTCCAGAAACTAGAAGCCGAGAAATTAAGGAAGGGAAAGAATAAGGCTGAAGAGGATTTGGACAGCTTGAAAATGGATTACAAGAAGCCGCGTATGTCAATAAGAACCCCTGGTTTGGGTAAAACGTCTGAGCAATGGTGATAAGAAGTCCAAGAAGAAAAGACTAGAGCTGATCAGTGTGAGAAGAAGTTCCATGATACTCGAGTACGGTAGGACGCTTTAACAAAGAGTTTCTTGGGGAGCCAAAATGAAAAGGAGAAGCTAAAAGCTCGAGTGGCGGAGTTAGAAAAGTCACTATACCAGGACCATAGTCACAACTCCATAATTGAATTAAGGGCCAACCTAAGTAAGATTGAGCAATTAAAAGGGAGGATAGAAGAACTTGAAACTGCGCTGCAAAACTGTGAACTCTGGGTTGAACTACTAGAAGCAAATAATGAGCGGTGGAAAGATCAACTCCATCGATCTGAAGACCAGGTCAGGGATAAGGATTACGCCATGGGTGAAGCTTTGGCTTAAGTGCGAGAGGTGGCTAATCATTTACAAACCTTGGCGGTCCAGGCTGATGTACTGAGTTTGAAATATGAGTCAGAGTCAAATCGAGGCCGAGAGTTAGCTTGGCTTCTTAAGCAAGTCAAGACCTTAAGCATTAGGGAAAAGCCATATATCTAATCCATTTTATGTAAAGAAATTTGTTTTCTCGAAAGTTATTCTAATGAAATTGAATTAGAATCAATACCTTTTTCTTTTTGCATTCATGCATCAGCATTACATTGCATCTGTGCACTAAAACTCACAAAGAGACTCTAAAATCGTGGCAGTTACCTTGGAATATCATTACGGTATACGAAGAAAGTCTAAAGCCATGGACCAAAGGCTAGAAAGACTGGAACAAATGCAAAGAAAGATGCAGGATCAACTGCAAATACAGATGCAAGAACAGTTGGCCAAAATCTAACAGGATATGAGGGATCAAATGTTAGAATCCCAGAGAAACATGATGAGCTAGTTAATGCAACTACTGGCTGGGGGGCTAGAAAAAGGAAAGAGCCCTATGATCAATATTGGAGACGACAACGAGGACCTTGCTTATCCTCCAGGCTTCACCCTAACGAACACCCAAGCATAACAACAAAGGGTGTCTGTCAACATCAAACCCCAATATCAGATTGGTACTTTAGCATCGATAAACTTCTCGATGGGTTCAGGCTCCAACCCCAAGACAATCTAGAAAATCTCGTTGTCCCCGACCTTTATGATATACTAGAAATGGGAAAGGAAAGACTGGAACTCCCAAAGCAACTGGAAGACAAATGCAAATGGCTAGAGGAGAAATTCAAGGCATTGGAAAGCGCTGATTACCATTGTGGAATTGACGCTAAAGAATTGAGCCTGGTTACAAATCTAGTACTCCCTTCAAAGTTCAAAATGCTAAAATTTGAAAAAAATAAAGGGACCAGCTACCCTGAGGCTTACATTACAATGTTCTGTTGGAGGATGACCGGATATGTCAGTAACGATCAATTATTGATTCACTATTTCCAAGACAGCTTGACTGGGGCTGCGACCAAATGGTATAATCAACTAAATTGTGCCCAAATTAGTTCGTGAAAGGACCTAGCACAGGCCTTCATGAAACAATATGGCCACGTGACAGATATGGCGCCTGACAGAATCACACTACTGAATATGGAGAAAAAGCCAAACAAAAGTTTCGTGGAATATGCTCAAAGATGGAGGGAAGTCACCACACAAGTCTAACTGCCATTGCTAGAAAAGGAAACTACCATGCTCTTCATTAATACCCTGAAGGTACCTTTTATCAATAACATGATGGGAAACACAGCTAAGAGTTTCTCAAACATAGTGATGTCTAGCGAAATGATAGAAAATGCAATAAGGTGCGAAAAAATAGAGACCAGGAAAAGCACAAAGAGGTCGGCCCCGAAAAAAAGAGAAAATGAAATGAATAATGCGAGCACGTATAACAGGGGTTATTCAAAACCAATCACTGTGAACCAATCGAGAACGGTAACCACTGGCCATCAATACCCACCAAGACAAGAGTCCAACACAAGGCAAAATATGGAGAAATTCCAGTTTACGTCTATTCCAATGACGCATAGGGAGTTGTACCAAAGTTTATTTGATGCACATGTTGTATCCCTTTTCTACCTAAAACCAATGCAACCTCTATACCCGAAATGGTACGATGCAAATGGCCAATACGAATACCATACGAGAATTACGAGACACTCGTAGAAAACTGCACCACTTTCAAAAAGTTAGTAGAAAGGCTCATCAAAATGAGTATTGTAAAATTTAATGATCCATCTAGTGCAGAAAATCTGTTACCCAACCATGCTGATAAGGGGATAAATTCAATAGTCGAGAATGCGGAGAAGAAAATTAAGGTGAATATTGCAGAAGTGAAACCACGTTGAAAGAAGTTTAGAAGAAAATAGTGGAAATAGGGTTAATCATACAAGACTCGAGGAACATGTACCGAGAAGAAAGGAACTATTGTGAGTTCCATGACGAAGAAGATCATGAGATTCAGAAATGCAGTGAATTTAGGGCCTTAGTACAGGGTCAATGGACAACAAGGAGCTTGAGTTCTTTGAGTATGCTGAAGGAGAAGAGGTGTGTGCCTCAGAGGGAGGGTCGACAGAGAAGGTCTATGAGGCCAACCATCCGGTGGTAATCATTTCATGACCAAGAATCAATGAAGCTGGAACAGGAATTGTACGAAGAGTTGTAATCTAGAAACCCGTTGCTTTTCTTTATAAAAATAGCAAAAGGGTACCTTGGAACTATGACTGCAATGTGACAATCCCATAAGAGGTAAGCCCGGTCAGCACGCCAGAGGAAGGTCAAGATGTGGGTTTCTATACACATAGCGAAAGACGTTATGATGCCTCAAATACAAAAGCCGAACCTGTAAAAAGGAAATCTTTGATGATCGAACAAAGGAAAGAGAAGCCAGAACTACTTGTTAATGAGCCAATAAATGAGAAAGAAGATAAGGAGTTCTTGAAATTCCTAAAACACAGCGAGTATAGTGTCGTGGAACAACTACACAAGTAGCCAGCTCACATATTGGTACTGGCTTTACTCTTAACTCAGAGACACACCGTAATGCGCTAATGAAGGTGTTAAACAAAACCTACGTCGCTGATGATATTTCCATAAACAAACTAGACCATCTTGTCAACAACATAAGCGCCGATAATTTTATCTTTTTTAATGACGATGAAGGGCATGGGATCCACTAAAGCTCTGCACATCACCACCCACTGCAAGGGGTATACATTACCGGGGGTACTGATTGACAATTGATCGACACTGAATGTATTGCCCCTATCCACATTAAACAGGTTGCCTGTGGATAGCTCTCACATGAAGACATGCCAAAACATAGTGAGAGTATTCAACGACACTGAAAGAAAGGTAATGGGAAGGATTGAGATACCTCTCTTGATCGGTCCAAACATATATGAGGTAGATTTCTTAGTGATAGACATCAAGTCTTCTTACAATTGCCTATTGGGGAGGCCTTAGATTCATTCAGCAGGGGTGGTACCATCATCACTACTTCAAAAGCTAAAGTTGGTAATGGAGGGCCAACTGATAATGATAAACGTGGAAGAAGACATTATTGCGTCTACTACTAGTAATGCGCTATACATAGAGGCTGATGGTGAAGCGATAGAATGTTCTTTTTGGTCGCTAGAATTTGTGAACGCAACCTTCATTGTCGAGGGAAGAAAAATCCCAATGCCTAAAATATCCAAAGCCATGAGGATGAGCTTACAACTGATAGTGGGAAAAAGAGCATTGCCTGGAAGGGGACTCAGGAAATACCTCTATGGACGGGTCGAAGTGCCAATCTTGGCTGACAAACGAGATTACTTTGGCTTAGGGTATAAGCCAGACGCGAAGCATAGGAAGAAAGAGTTAGAGAAGAAGCAGGAGGGAAGAGAGAGATTAAGTGGGGTAGAGGTCAAATGGGAACCAAAAGCCTTCCCCCATATATCCAGAACATTCGTTTCAGGAGGAATTATTCACCCTAAATTGAAGATGAGAAGGAAAGAAATTGTTGAAGATATGATGGGAAATTTGAGCATCAACGTCATATCTGAAGAGGGAATGGTGGAAGAAAACTTATCAGACATCTGCCCTTATGAGCCTGGAAGTGTTCTAAACAACTAGACCGTGGAAGAGATTCCTATAGTTTTTAGAGCTAATTCAAAGTAATGTTCAAAATACGCTTGTTGCTTTAAGCCTAAAAGCAATAAGAATCCATTTGTGAAATAGGCTCATGCCCAACATCTCTATTTCATTAAAAATGCAATTTTTTGTATCACTCTGAGCAAATATTCTTTTATTCTTTCATTTCATTCATAATCACACCATACAAATAGCTATTCTTAGATTCATTTGTTCTTTGGATATTCATTCATGCCTACAACAGGTATCTAGATATCAACGACATGAGCGATGCTGCTACTGACCCAGAATCTCCTTTTGAGCGAGAAATATGTCTAGAGGGATCTCAGGATTTTGAAGATGATAGAGACTGTAACTTATCTCCGAATTTGTTAAGGATGGTAGAACAAGAAGAGAAACAGATTCTACCTTACAAAGAGACGGTAGAGATTGTGATCTTGGAAGAAGGAAAAGAAGTGAAAATTGAAACTTGTATAGCCGAAGAAACAAAGCGAGACCTTATTGAGTTACTTCAAGAATTCAAAGATGTCTTCACGTGGTCGTACCAAGATATGCTTGGGTTAGACACTGATATTGTGGTACACCGCCTCCCCATAAAAGAAGAGTGCAAGCCAGTTTAGCAGAAGCTCCGAAGGATGAAGCCCGATGTTTTGATAAAAATAAAAGAAGAGGTCAAGAAGCAATTCGATGCTGGGTTCTTACAAGTGGTCAAATACTTAGAATGGGTAGCCAATATCGTCCTCGTCCCTAAGAAAGACGGAAAGGTAAGGATGTGTGTAGATTACAGAGACCTAAACAAGGCCAGCCCAAAAGACAATTTCTCATTGCCTCACATTGACACTTTAATGGATAGTATGGCAGGCTACTCACTATTCTCCTTAATGGATGGCTTCTCCGGATACAATAAGATAAAGATGCATCCTGAAGACATGGAAAAGACCACATTCATAACCTATAGGTAACATCTTGCTATAAAGTGATGCCATTTGGATTAAAAAATGTGGGAGCAATGTACCAAAGAGCCATGGTAACCCTGTTCCATGATATCATGCACAAAGAAATTAAAGTTTATGTCGACGATATGGTTGCAAAGTCTCGAACGGAGAAGGAGCATGTGCAAGTTTTGAGGAAATTATTCTTGAGGTTGAGAAAGTTTCAGCTAAAGCTCAATCCAACAAAATGTACTTTTGGGGCTAGGTCAAGAAAAATGCTAGGTTTCATAGTCAGTGAAAAGGGAATTGAGATCGACCCAGACAAAGTTAAGGCCATACAAGAATTGCCTCTGCTGAGCACTCAAAAGGAAGTTCGAGGTTTCTTAGGAAGACTAAATTACATTGCCCGGTCCATTTCACAACTAACTGAGAAATGTGACCCCAAATTTTATTTTCTTAAGAAAACACAATCCAGGTGTATGGGATGATGAATGTCAGAAAACTTTTGACAAGGTAAAATAGTACCTGTCCAATACCCCTGTGCTGTCACCACCAAGTCTAAACAGGCCATTTATATTGTATTTGATAGTATTTGACAATTCTATGGGATGTGTGCTTAGCCAACACGATGAGACAGGAAATAAAGAAAGGGAAATATACTACCTCAGTAAGAAATTCACTGAGTGTGGAATGAGATATTCGCCAATTGAGAAATTATGTTGCGACTTGATTTGGACAACTCAGAGATTGAGGCAGTACATGTTGTATCACACCACTTGGCTCATCTCGAAACTGGACCCTCTGAAGTATATGATAGAGTTGACTACTTTGAATAGAAGGATGGCCAGATGGAAAATTCTCCTTTCCAAATTTAACACAGTCTATGTGAACTAGAAGGCTGTGAAAAAAAGCGCAATAGAAGATTTTCTAGCCAGTAGAGCTCTAGAAGATTACGAGCCTTTGAACTTTGATTTCTCTAATGAAGATCTAATGTATGTAGCAACTACTGAAGAAGATGCTTCAGAAGATCGTCCTTGGAAACTGAACTTCGACGGAGCATCAAATGCTGTTGGTAATGAAATTGGGGTAGTCCTGATATCCCTAAATGGAGATCATTATCCATTTACTTGCAAATTGGATTTTAACTGCACAAATAATAAGGTAGAGTATGAAGCATGTATCATGGTAATCTGTGTGGCCAAAGAATTTAGAATAGAAGTGCTAGAGGTGTGTGGGGATTCTGCACTAGTGATCTATTAGCTCAAAGGTGAATGGGAAACAAGAGACCCCAAATTGATCAATTATCGAAAGTTAATTTTGGAATTAATTGAGGAGTTCGACGATATCACCTTCTATTACCTCCTGCAAGATGAAAACTAGATGGCTGGCACCTTGGCTACATTAGCTTCTATGGTCAGAGTAAATAAACAAGAGGATGTGAAGCCTATCCAAATGAGTATTTATGAGGCCTCGGCTCATTGCTACAACATCGATGAAGAAAAAAAAAAGATAATCATCCTTGGTACCACGACATACTGTAATATGTGAAGAATCGTGAATACCCTGATCAAGCAACTAAGAACGATAAAAGAACATTAAGAAGACTGACCAGTGATTACGTCTTAGATGGGGAGATCTTATACAAAAGAAGAAAGGATCAGGTGATATTAAAATGTGTGGATGCTGTTGAGGATAAGAAAATCCTGGAAGAAGTCCATGAGGGTGTCTACGGAACACATGCTAATTGTTTCACAGTGGCCAGGAAAATCATGAGATTCGGGTATTATTGGTCTACCATGAAAGGGGATTGCATCTATTATGCCAAAAAGTGCCATAAGTGCCAAATTTATGGGGACAAGATTCATGTGCCTCCTTTACCTCTTCATATTATGACTTTTCCATAGCCTTTCTCTATGTGGGGCATGGATGTCATTGGGCCAATCTCATAAAAAGCCTCTAATGGGCATCGATTCATCTTTGTGGTCATCGATTACTTCACCAAGTGGGTAGAGGCTGCTTCATATGCCAATGTCACCAAGTCGGCAGTTAACAAGTTCTTAAAGAGGGAGATTATATGCCGGTATGGAATACCAGAAAGGATCATATCAGACAATGCATTGAACCTGAACAACAGCACGATATCAGAGGTCTGCAATCAATTCAAAATTAAACACCACAACTCGTCACCATATCACCTAAAAATGAATGGTGCAGTTGAGATGGCTAAGAAGAATATCAAAAAGATTGTGGGAAAAATGATTGAGACTTATAAAGATTGGCATGAGAAGTTACCATTTACTCTTTATGCTTATCAAATGTCAGCCAGGACCTCCACCGAGGCAACTCCTTTCTCATTGGTTTATGGAATGGAGGCAGTGTTGTAACATCCCGAAATTAGGACTAGTAGAATTGGGCCCAATGGGCCTTGGGCGTTAATAGCTTTTAAAATTTTTTGAGAATAAGAGAATGGCTTAAGTGCAAGTTGGACCTATTAGGTGGGTGATTGTGGAAGGTTAGGGGGCTTCTATGAAGTCCCAGGATCAAACTTGGGCTTAGGAAAAATTTTGGTTTTAGGTGAATAAAACACTAGGAGTTAGTAGGTAGGCTTTAAGAATAAAATGTGGAGAAAATGAAACAAGTGGAGTGTGTGGAGTAGTGGCAAAGTGACGCCATTTAGGGAGCATAGGAGTGACGCCACAGGGAGGTAAGGAGATCTAAGGTTAAGGCGTGGCACTTGCATTTCTTTTTGGTTATTTTTCAAAATAGATTTAGACCTTCGCCATAGACTTATCTTTAGTTGCGCATGGTTTTAGACACAAGAGGAGCTGGTGGCTTAGTGGCAAGTGGTGTGAATTGGCTGATGGGAGAGCTTAGGTTGAATCTCATGACAAGCAAGGGAGTATTTTTTTTTACGGATTGACGGCAAGAGTTTGAGTTTGATTTAAACTCTCTTGTGGAGGATCCCACATCGAAAAGATACAAAGAAGGAAGGTGAGAAGCTAGTTATATATAGAGTGTCTAGGAGGAGAGTAAGCATACCGGTTGGCGTTGGACGTGAGAGGATCGCTGGTATGCTTTAGCGACTTTAGATTCCTATCGGTGTGTACTTCTATCTACTCTAGTCAGAAAGCGGCAAATGCCGAAATGCTTGGTCACACGGTGATGGTAGCCACACGAGCGCGGCGACGCGTGTGGAAGTTTCGACGCGATAGTCGAGGCCACCATTAGTATTCTTGTGGGTGTGGGCTGTTGGGCTACGATGGCCCGAAAGGGGCCAAATGGGCCCAATGGGCCCGGAGGCCCATATGAGTAAATTGTATGATTGAGTAGTAGATAGTGAACTAGACTATGTGAATCTCATATATGTGGCTAGGTTTGGGCTGAATGGGCCACACGAGTGTGTGGGCCCACTTGGGCCGAGAATGGGCCTTAGGCCCATTCGCATCATTATCTCTGTTTAGAAAACTTGAGTCGTTCGAGGCGATAGTGGACCTTCTGTTGGGTCGTTAATACCCTGATTTGCAAAATTACCAAAATACCCCTAGTTTGTAAAATTACCGAATTACCCCTAGTTTGTAAAATTACCGAATTACCCCTGGTTTATGAAATTACCAAATTACCCTCAGTTTGCAAAATTATAGAATTATCCTTGGTTTGTGAAATTATTGAATTACCCCTGGTTTGCGAAATTATCGAATTACCCCTGGTTTGCAAAATTATCGAATTACCCCTAATTTACAAAATTACCGAATTACCCCTAGTTTGTAAAATTATCGAATTACCCCTGGTTTGTAAAATTATTGAATTACCCCTAGTTTGCAAAATTATCGAGTTAACCTTAGTTTGTGAAATTACCGAAATACCCCTAGTTTACAAAATTATCGAATTACCCTTGGTAGGTAAATTATTGAAATACCCTCAGTGGGTAAAATTACCGTTATATCCTTAGGGGTTGATTAGCGTGATTGTGTGTAAACTTCTCACTTGTTAATTATTTGTTTGTTTGTACTATTTACTTTTTGGGCTGAAAAGCCGGAATGACTGAGAAGCAGTCGTAATACCTTTGTGGATAGAAATGGGAATACCAGGTATGTGGTTCTATTAATCTCTTGATGGGTATGGAATAAGCATTGTAATATATATGTGCTTTCATATGATTGTAAGTTCTGCATGGGTTGGGAAATGACGTGAAAGGGGAAGTATTTGAGACTGTCACGGTGGTTGTTACCACGGTGGGTTAGCCCCACGGATACATATATGATAATAGTGACCATGTCTCGGTGGCTTGGTGCCACAGTGGTTTAATGCCACGATTATATATGACTAGTGACTCGTCCCAGTGGTTGTTACCACAGTGGGTTGGCCCCACGTATATTCATCAGGGATTGTCACGGTGGTTGTTACCACGACGGGTTGGCCCCACGCATATTAATAGTGACTTTGTCACGGTGATCTAGTATCACGGTGGTCTAGAACCACAGTGGCTTGGTGCCACATATGAGGTGTGTAGCGGATGGAGGGTTGATTGTAGAAATCCCCACAGTGTGATGGGCTGGTACGGGTGGTGTGTAGAGGACAAAAATTAGGTTGGGCTGGGTTTGCATCGAATTGCATACATTATCTGCTATGACATATGATATGAGTTAGGGCTCAACTGAGGCTATTTTGGGCTAAGGCCCAATTGCCACCATTACTGTAATGGGCTTTGGCTCAGATTGTTGTGATGCATGTTCTTACCGGTGAGGGTTGTGCACACTAAGTTTTCATAAACTTACCCCCTCTTTTTATTAAATGTTTTAGGTAATTCCCAACGACTGAATATTGGACACCGTGGAGGACTCGAGGGTGGCTATACATCTGAAATACTTCCCGTGAACTTTAGTAATTTTGATTTTTACCCTATTTTAAGATTATTTATTTTGGGTTAATATTTTGTAACAAGGCCATTGGTTTATTTTTCTAAGTTTTCATTTATAATTGTTAAACTTATAAATACGGGATTTTCTTAAAACATTAGCAATCGTTTTCTAAAATATCATGTTTACGTAGCGATGCAAGTTCAACTTTCATAACAAAACAATTTTTCAAAATAATAACAACTTTTAAACGATCATTTAGCAAATCGTATTTTTCTTAAACAAACAACGAACTCGGAGTTCAAAAATTCGTTAAAACTTTTCTAAACAATTGCTTAGCTTTTCAACTTCCTTCAATGTGACACGCCAGGTTTGGGCCTAACTTCTAGGCTGGGTTTGGGGTGTTACAATTATGGTATCAGAGCCTAGGTTGCAAAACCCGACTGTGGAATAGGTTTGAAAATGTTTTTCAAAGTTATTTGAATTTTAGTTTTAAAAAAAAGTATCTTTATTGGAAGTATGGCATCCGAGTCTCCAGCACCAAATCCATAAGTCCCCTTACTTATTATTATATGCTATAATGACTGTATTTATTCTTTGTATGTTTTGGATGTGATGTTTGAATGGAAAATTTTTATGTATGAGTGTTAATATCATTTTATTCAGATTAGATATTTGGTTGTGTGAAGAGGTTCCAAGCTTAAGTTAGAAAGTGTATTACTATTTTAGAATCAGAGTGTGCAGCGTGAGTGTAGTGTTGTAGGTTAGGATGTACGACTGTTCCTATAGCTGGAAATTTCGAGGATGAAATTTCTTTAAGGAGGTAGATTTCTAACATCCCAAAATTAGGCCTAGTAGAATTAGGCCCAATGGGCCTTGGGCGTAGTAGCGTTTAAAATTTTTTGAGAACCAAAGAATGGCTTAAGTGCAAGTTGGACCTATTAGGTGGTAATTTTGGAAGGTTAGCGGGCTTCTATGAAGTCTAGGGATCAAACTTGGGCTTAGGAAAAAATTTGGTTTTAGGTGAATAAAACACTGGGAGTTAGTAGGTAGGCTTTAAGAATAAAATGTGGAGAAAATAACACAAGTGGAGTGTGTGGAGTAGTGGCAAAGTGACGCCACTTAGGGAGCAAGGGAGTGACACCACAGGGAGTTAAGGAGATCCAATGTTCAAGGCGTGGCACTTGCATTTCTTTTTGGTTATTTTTCAAAATGGATTTAGACCTTCGCCATAGACGTATCTTTAGTTGCACATGGTTTTAGACACAAGAGGAGTTGGTGCCTTAGTGGAAAATGGCATGAATTGGCTGATGGGAGAGCTTGGGTTTGAATCTCATGACAAGCAAGGAAGTTTTTTTTTTTTGGATTGGATGGCAAGAGTTTGAGTTTGATTTAAACTCTCTTGTGGAGGATCCCACATCGAAAGATACAAAGAAGGAAGGTGAGAAGCTAGCTATATATATAGCTGTCTAGGAGGAGAGTAAGCATACCTGGTTGGCGTTGGACGTGGATCGCTGCTAGGTATGCAGTTTAGCAGCTTTAGATTCCTATCAGGTGTGTACTTTTCTCTACTCTAGCTGTAGAGCGACAAATGCCAAAATACCGGTCACACAGCGATGGTAGCCAGACGGTGTGGAAGCTTCGACGCAATATTCAAGGCCACCATTAGTATTCTTGTGGGTGTGGGCTGTTGGGCTACGATGGCCCAAAAAGGGCCAAGTGGGCCCAATGGGCCCCGGGGGCCCATATGAGTAAATTGTATGATTGAGTAGTAGATAGTGAGCTAGACTATGTGAATCTCATATATGTGGCTAGGTTTAGGCTGAATGGGCACACGAGTGTGTCGGCCCACTTGGGCCGAGAATGGGCCTTAGGCCCATTCGCATCATTATCTCTGTTTAGAATACTCGAGTTGTTCGAGGCGATAGTGGACCTTCTGTTGGGTTGTAATATCCTGATTTATAAAATTACCAAAATACCCCTAGTTTGTGAAATTATCGAATTACCTCTAGTTTGCAAAATTATCGAATTACCCTGTGGTTCTGAAATTATCGAATTACCCCTAGTTTGCAAAATTACCGAATTACCCTTGTTTTGCGAAATTATCGAATTACCCATAGTTTGTGAAATTAGCGAATTACCCCTAATTTGCAAAATTATTGAATTACCCTTGGTTTGAAAAATTACTGAATTACCCCTAGTTTGTAAAATTATCAAATTACCCCTAGTTTGCAAAATTACCGAGTTAACCTTGGTTTACAAAATTACTAAAATACCCCTAGTTTGCAAAATTATCAAATTACGTTTAGTAGGTAAATTATTGAAATACCCTCGGTGGGTAAAATTACCGTTATACCCTTAGGGGTTGATTAGCGTGATTGTGTGTAAACTTCACACTTCTTAATTATGTGTTTGTTTGTACTATTTACTGTTTGGGCTGAAAAGCCAGAATGACTGAGAAGCAGTCGTAATACCCTTGTGGATAGAAATGGGAATTCCAGGTATGTGATTCTATTAATCTCTTGATGGGTATGGAATAAGCATTGTAATATGTATGTGCATTCATATGATTGTAAGTTCTGCATGGGTTCGAAAATGATGTGAAAGGGGAAGTATTTGAGACTGTCACGGTGGTTGTTACCACGGTGGGTTATCCCCACGGATACATATATGATAATAGTGACCATGTCTCGGTGGCTTGGTGCCACGGTGGTTTAATACCACGATTATATATGACTAGTGACTCGTCCCAGTGATTGTTACCACAGTGGGTTGGCCCCACGTATATTCATCAGGGATTGTCACGGTGGTTGTTACCACGGTGGGTTGGCCCCACGTATATTAATAGTGACTTTGTCATGGTGATCTAGTATCACGGTGGTCTGGAACCACGAGTGGCTTGGTGCCACATATGAGGTGTGTAGCGGATGGAGGGTTGATTATAGAAATCCCCACGATGTGATGGGCTGGTACGGGTGGTGTGTAGAGGACGAAAAATTAGGTTGGGCTGAGTTTGCATTGCATTGCATACATTATCTGCTGTGACATATGATATGAGTTAAGGCTCAACCGAGGCTATTTTGGGCTAAGGCCCAATTTCCATCGTTACTGTAATGGGTTTCAGCCCGGATTGTTGTGATGCATGTTCTTACCGATGAGGGTTGTGCACACTGAGTTTTCGTAAACTCACCCCCTCTTTTTATTAAATGTTTCAGGTAATTCCCAGCGATAGAGGATTGGGAGCCGTGGAGGACTCGGGGGTAGCTATACATCAAAGATACTACCCGTGAACTTTACTAGTTTCAATTTTTACCTTATTTTAAGATTATTTATTTTGGGTTAATATTTTGTAACAAGGCTATTGGTTTATTTTTCTAAGTTTTCATTTATAACTGTTAAACTTATAAATACGGGGTTTTCTTAAAACATTAGCAATCGTTTTCTAAAATATCGTGTTTATGCACTGATGCAAGTTCAACTTTCATAACAAAATAGTTTTTCAAAATAATAACAACTTTTAAACGGTCATTTAGAGAATCGCTTTTTTCTCAAACAAAAAATGAACTTGGAGTTCAAAAATCTGATAAAACTTTGCTAAACAATTTGCTTAGCTTTTCAACTTCCTTCAATGTGATACACCAGATTCGGGCCTAACTTCTAGGCCGGGTTTGGGGTGTTACAAGTGTTACCCATCGAAGTTGAAATTCCTTCCCTTCGAGTCTTGTCAGATCTAAAATTGGATGAAGTAGAATGGATCTAATCTCGATATGTCCAAATGAACCTAATTGAAGAGAAAAGGTTACAAGTTATCCGTCATGGTCAAATGTACCAAAAATGAATGATACAAGCTTACGACAAAAAGTCAGCCCCAGAGAATTCCATGAGGGGGACTTGGTATTGAAAAAGATCCTACCCCTACAAAAAGACTTCAGAGGAAAATGGATGCCAAACTGAAAAGGACCTTATATGGTAAAGAAGGCCTTTTCTGGAGGAGCGTTGATATTAACTAAAATATATGGGAAGACTTTGCCTAATATAGTGAATTCAGACTCAGTCAAGAAGTACTTTAGCAAAAAAAAGGGAGAGGACAAGACGAAAACCCATAAAGGGCACTGTGAGACCAAAAGGGTTTTCAATTGAAAACCCATGAAAGGGCAATTCAAATTTTGATTGAAGGTGGGGCATTCAGTAGTCTTGCTAGCCTGAATTAACGAAAAAGAGGTATGCTACATCTTGGGGCATCAACAAAGTACTCTAGATCTCCTAAACTCATTGAGCTCAAAATGGTCCTCAAGAAGTTCGTACAGAGAAGCTCAAGCTGTGATATCTAGGGCACTTATTTGTCCCCTCACCTATCTTGTATTCTAGCAATATTGCTTTCTTTAATTAATCCATTCATTTCAAATTTTGTTCCTAATAAATTTTAGTTTTTCCATCATTATGATCCTTTTCAAGCATTTTGCATTGAAATAATGATTAATAGACTAATAATATGTAACGAACTGAAGTTGGGCCTAGTAGGATTGGGCCCATTGGGCCTTGGTGTGGGAGCGTTTAAAATTTTTGAGAATAAGAGAATGGCCCTAATGCAAGTTAGACCTATTAGGTGAGTGATTTTGGAAGGTTAGGGGGCTTCTATGAAGTCCCAGATCAAACTTGGGCTTTATGAAAATTTTGGTTTTCGGTGAATAAAACCCTGGGAGTTAGTAGGTAGGCTTTAAGAATAAAATGTGGAGAAAAATGACACAAAAGAGCTTGTGGTGTAGTGGCAAAGTGACGCCACATAAGAGACAAGGAGGTGACGCCACAAGGAAACAAGGGGTCTAAGGTTCAAGACTTGGCACTGGCATTTCATTTTGATTTATTTTTAAGTGAACTTGGACTTTGGCCCATAGATTTATATTTAGTTGCGCATGACGTTAGACATAAGGAAGTGAATGGTCTAGTGGCAAGGCGTAATTAAGGGCGCAAGGGAGCCTGGGTTCGAATCTCATGACAAGCAGGGGAGTATTTATTTTGCAGATTGGACGGCCAGAGTTTGTGTTGGATTTTAAGTTTGTGTTGGATTTTAACTCTACTGAAGAAGGGATCCCACATCAGAAAGCTAGCAAGAGGGAAGGTGAGAAACTGGCTATATATGGAGCTGTTATGAGGAGAGGAAGCATCCCTTGGTGGGCATTTGGGCATAGGAGCATTCGGAGCGTCGGATTAGCTTCAGACTCCTATCAGGTAATCCCTAGCCTTAGAGGATTTGGAGCTGTGGAGGACTCGGAGGTGGCTATACACGGAGTTGTTAATAAACGGAACATAGTAATTTTGGTTTGAAATTATTTTAGATTATTCTATTTTGGGTTATTAATTTATGTAATATGGCCTTTGAGATTTTCTTTTTACTTTTATTGGTAATTCGTAATTCTTTTAGTTATGAATCGCTAAATAATATAACATGGGTATCTAAAATGATAACTGTCATTTTCAAATATCACATTTTTGCAACTTTTAAAGTCAATCTTCTACTACAAACAATGTTTTGAAAACAATATTATGTTTGCAAGGAAAAATAACTTTAAGCAAATTTTATTTGTTAAGCGACGAAACTCGAGGTTTTTCATTGAGAGAAAGTTTTTAAATTGAGGAAAGGTTTTTAAAGATCGTAAGGTTTATACAACCTTTTGATGTGACATGCCAGATTCGGGCCTAACTTCTAGGCCGGGTTTAGGGTGTTACATTTTATGGTATTAGAGCCCGGTTGTAAAACTTGGTTGTGGAATGGGTTTGAAAGTTTTTTTTCCAAATCTGTTTAAACTGTGGTTTAGAAAAAGTGGTAGTGTTATTGGAAGTATGGCACACTGAGTCTCCAGCACCAAATTCGTAAGTTTTCTGACCTTATACTTTGTTATGTGCTGTAATGACTGTATTTTTTGTATTTATTTTGTATGTGTTTTGTTTGGATGTGATGTTTGAATATAGAAATTGTATGTATGTGTCATAAATATCGGTGCCTTCTATGGTTAGATGTCCGTTACGTGTAAGAGGTTTCAAGATTAAGTTAAAAGTGTATTAGTGTTATTAAGATCAGAGTCTGTGACTTGAGTGTAGTGTGGTAGTTAGGAGGTGCATTTGTTCCTATAAGTTGGAAACTTCGAGGATGAAATTTCTTTAAGTGGGGTAGATTTGTAACGACCCAAAGTTGGGCCTAGTAGGATTGGGCCCATTGGGCCTTGGTGTGGGAGCGTTTAAAATTTTTAAGAACAAGAGAACGACCCTAATGCAAGTTGGACCTATTAGGTGAGTGATTTTGGAAGGTTAGGGGGCTTCTATGAAGTCTCGGGATCAAACTTAAGCTTTAGAAAGATTTTGGTTTTAGGTGAATAAAACTCTAGGAGTTAGTAGGTAGGCTTTAAGAATAAAATATGGAGAAAAATAATATAAAAAGAGCTTGTGGTGTAGTGGAAAGTGACGCCACATAAGAGACAAGGAGGTGACGCCACAAGGAAGCAAGGGGTCCAAGGTTCAATCCTTGGCACTGGCATTTCATTTTGATTTATTTTAAGTGAACTTGGACTTTGGCCCATAGATTTATATTTAGTTGCATGATGTTAGACACAAGGAAGTGAGTGGTCTAGTGGCAAGGCTTAATTAAGGGTGCAAGGAGCACAGGTTGAATCTCATGACAAGCAGGGGAGTATTTATTTTGCAGATTGGACGGCCAGAGTTTGTGTTGGATTTTAACTCTACTGAAGAAGGGATTCCACATCAGAAAGCTAGCAAGAGGGAAGGTGAGAAACTGGCTATATATGGAGCTGTTATGAGGAGAGGAAGCATACCTTGGTGGGCGTTTGGGCATATGAGCATTCGGAGCGTCGGATTAGCTTCAGACTCCTATCAAGTAATCCCCAGCCTTAGAGGATTTGGAGCTGTGGAGGACTCGGAGGTGGCTATACGTGGAGTTGTTAATAAACGAAACTTAGTAATTTTGGTTTGAAATTATTTTAGATTATTCTATTTTGGGTTATTAATTTATGTAATATGGCCTTTGAGATTTTCTTTTTACTTTCATTGGTAATTCTTTTAGTTATGAACTGCTAAATAATATAACATGGGTATCTAAAAATGATAATCGCATTTTCAAACATCACGTTTTTTCAACTTTTAAAGTCAATCTTCTACTACAAACAATGTTTTGAAAACAATATTATGTTTGCAAGGAAAAATAAATTTAAGCAAATTTTATTTGTTAAGCGACGAAACTCGGGGTTTTTCATTGAGAGAAAGTTTTTAAATTGAGGAAATATTTTTAAAGATCGTAAGGTTTATACAACCTTTTGATGTGACATGCCAGATTCGGGCCTAACTTCTAGGCCGGGTTTAGGGTGTTACATTTTATGGTATTAGAGCCCGATTGTAAAACTTGGCTGTGGAATGGGTTTGAAAGTTTTTTTCCAAATCTGTTTAAACTGTGGTTTAGAAAAAGTGGTAGTGTTATTGGAAGTATGGCACACCTAGTCTCCGGCACCAAATTCGTAAGTTTTCTGACCTTATACTCTATTATGTGCTGTAATGACTATATTTTTTGTATTTATTTTGTATGTGTTTTGTTTGGATGTGATGTTTAAATATAGAAATTGTATGTATGTGTCATAAATATCAGTCTACGTGGTTAGATGTTTGGTTGTGTAAGAGGTTTCAAGATTAAGTTAAAAGTGTATTAGTGTTATTAAGATCAGGTGGTGTGATTTGAGTGTAGTGTGGTAGTTAGGAGGTCATTGTTGCTATAAGTTGGAAACTTCGAGGATGAAATTTCTTTAAGTGGGGTAGATTTGTAACGACCCGAAGTTGGGCCTAGTAGGATTGGGCCCATTGGGCCTTGGTGTGGGAGCGTTTAAAATTTTTGAGAACAAGAGAATAGCCCTAATGCAAGTTGGACCTATTAGGTGAGTGATTTTGGAAGGTTAGGAGGCTTCTATGAAGTCTCGGGATTAAACTTGGGCTTTAGGAAGATTTTGGTTTTAGGTGAATAAAACTCTAGGAGTTAGTAGGTAGGCTTTAAGAATAAAATATAGAGAAAAATAATATAAAAAGATCTTGTGGTGTAGTGGCAAAGTGACGCCACATAAGAGACAAGGAGGTGATGCCACAAGGAAGCAAGGGGTCCAAGGTTCAATCCTTGGCACTGGCATTTCATTTTGATTTATTTTTAAGTGAACTTGGACTTTGGCCCATAGATTTATATTTAGTTGCGCATGATGTTAGACATAAGGAAGTAAGTGGTCTAGTGGCAAGGCGTCATTAAGGGTGAAAGTGAGCCTAGGTTCGAATCTCATGACAAGCAAGGGAGTATTTATTTTGTAGATTGCACGGCCAGAGTTTGTGTTGGATTTAAACTCTACTGAAGAAGGGATCCCACATCGGAAAGCTAGCAAGAGGGAAGGTGAGAAGCTGGCTATATATGGAGCTGTCTATGAGGAGAGGAAGCATACCTTGGTGGGCGTTTGGGCATAGGAGCATTCGGTGCGCGGATTAGCTTCAGACTCCTATCAGGTAATCCCCAGCCTTAGAGGATTTGGAGCTACGGAGGACTCAGAGGTGGCTGTACGCGGAGTTGTAAATAAACGAAACTTAGTAATTTTGGTTTGAAACTATTTTAGATTATTCTATTTTGGGTTATTAATTTATGTAATATGACCTTTGAGAACTTCTTTTAACTTTCACTGGAAATTCTTTTAGTTATGAACTGCTAAACAATATAACATGGGTATTTAAAAATGATAACTGTAATTTTCAAATATCACGTTTCCACAACTTTTAAAGTCAATCTTCTACTACAAACAATGTTTTGAAAACAATATTATGTTTGCAAGGAAAAATAACTTTAAGCAAATTTTATTTGTTAAGCGACAAAACTCGAGGTTTTTCATTAAGAGAAAGTTTTTAAATTGAGGAAAAGTTTTTAAAGATCGTAAGGTTTATACAACCTTTTGATGTGACATGCCAGATTCAGGCCTAACTTCTAGGCCGGGTTTAGGGTGTTACATAATAGTTTCACAAAAAAAGTTTTGAATATTACTCTGAAAGCTTCTAAATAGTACAAGAACCTAAAACAGGACTATTATTTAGAACTCACCAAGCCTAAGGGTTGGAAATATTTGAGAAAAAAGAGTCTAAATTGTGATTATTTCTTCGGATTTTCTATCAAAAATATCGGTTGAGCAAGAAGACAGGATATTATGTCATGATACAACCTTGAGGAACAACGAGCAATGACAACCCAGACATTAAAAAGGGATCATTCTCATGTCATTCTACCTTCATGCAAATATCATTCATAACACATCTAGTTAGGAGCATGTGACTCATTCTGATCATGGCATCCTAATCATTTGGCATAAGAATAGGCCCATGAAATCAATTCTACAGGTCATGTCCCCTAGAGGACGATGTAGCAACATCAGTGAATCGACAAATCTCATCTCCCTGAAGTAGTAGTGGAGCAGATTGAAGTCGTAGATCTTATCTCCTTGAAGTTGCAATGGAGTAGATCAAAGCCACCAGCCTTATCTCCCTGAAGTTACTGTGGAGCAGACTGAAAGCAGCAAATCTTATTTCCCTGAAGTTGCAGTGGAATAGATTTAAGCTACAAGTTACAAATCCCATACCCCTGAAGTGTAGTGGGACGAATTGAAGTTATTATGGCAAGCCTTATCTCCCTGAAGTTGCAGTGAAACAGGTCAAAAAATAACAAACCTTATCTCCTTGAAGTTGTAGTGGAGTAGATTGAAGTTACAAATCTCATACCCCTGAAGTTGCAGAGGAGCATATTACCACAAATCTTATCTCCTTGAAGTTGTAGTGGAGCAGGATAAAAATACACAATCCTTATCTCCATGAAGTAGCAGTGGAGCAGGTTGAAATTACTAATCCTTATCTCCCCAAAGTTGCAGTAGAGTAGGTTGAAATTACCAGTTCTTATCTCCTTGAAGTTCCAGTGGAGTAGATCGAAGCTACAAATTTCTTCTACCTAAAATCACATTGGAGTAGATCGAAGCCACAATCCTTATCTCTCTGAAGTTGCAGTGGAGTAGGATAAGAATACACAAACCTTATCTCCTTGAAGTCGCAGTGGAGCGGGTTGAAATTACCAATTCTTATCTCCTTGAAGTTGCAGAGGAGTAGATCAAAACTACAAGTCTCTTCTCTATTACATTACATTGGAGCGGATTGAAGCACCAATTCCTATACCCCTAAAGATGCAGTGGGAGGGAGTGAGGCTACTTGAAAGAAAGAAGCACCAAAAAGTAGTTGGCCCTTTTAAAGTCTTTGCTCCATTCTTGTTATACGACAATGAGGAAAGATGGGCAGCTGTAATAGGCCAATTTTGGGCTGGGCCTGAAATAAATAAAACCCAAAAAAATAAATAAAAAGTCTAAAGACTTTTTTTATAGTTCATGACCCAATCCAAAACCCAAATTTACGAGGCCCAGAATGGCCCAAAACCTAAAACAAAATAGAAAAGGAAAACCCTAGGTCACTCTACTGCCGCCGCCACTTAATCATACCTCCACGTCAACCATCAGCTGGCCTCCGTACTTGTAAAAAAAGAAGGACAAAGAGACAGCAGAAAATACAAAAGCAAATACAAAAAAAAAAATTGTCATCATTCGACTATAAAAAGCCACCAAAAAATGCATGTAAATTTTTTACACACGAATACAGAGAGAAATCAGAAACAAAATTTCCAAAAGGTGGCTCCTTTTTCTTTCATTTATTTGCTGTTATTTTTATCTATTTATTTAAAAAATAAAATAAAGGAGGCCAAGATCTCACCTTTCTAGCGTTAGAGCTGCCGTGGGTGGCTGAGGTGACCATCTCCAAGAAAAGATGGTGCCAAAATGGGGTCGGGAGTCAAAAACCCTAAAATGGTAATTTTTTTGATTTTCATCCACTGTTGACGACAGTGCCTCGTCGGCGACTGGCGGCCGCCACGGTGGTCCGACTACTAGAGTTTGGCCAGAGTGGGGAGAGAGTGAGAGAGTTGAGAGAGCTCTCCACAAATTTTTTTTAAGAATGGTGTAGAATGATTTTTTTGAAAACTTTTTGGCTTTTATACATGTTTAAAACGGCGCCGTTTTGGGCCATAATCCCAGGTGCCAAAACAACGCCGTTTAGCCCATGACCCAAAATCCAACCCAGATAAGCCTCAGGATCCTTGTGTTTTTATTTTGATGGTCTATTTGCGCGAAAAGCCCTTCCACATTTTTGAACTGTTTTGATTTAGTCCTTTTGTGTACTTTTTTTATTTTAAATCGGACCACAAAATTTGTTTAGCTTTTCAAATCAGTCCCTGGTTCGCCGATCCTCTGGGGAAGGGACGCGTGTGTGGGAATGGATTTATTGCCCATTTGGCCCTCTGCCCTTTCACACCCTTTCATTTTGGTCCTTTTTTGTTTATTTTATTATAGTTTTTACCTTTAATTTTATTTTGTCTGATTTAATCCACGATTTGCTTGATTTTAACGTTTAAATTTGTAATTTATTTATTCTTTTTAATTTTTATACATTATTTATTTTTAATGGTTTTATATTTTTTATTTTAAATTTTCTATATATTATTTATATTAAACTATTTTATATTATTTGTTTTAAATTGTTTGAGATATTATTTATTTTAAATTGTTTCATATATTATATATTTTGAATTACTTTATATATTATATTATTTTAAACTACTTTATATGTATATTATTTATTTTAGATTTTTTTTCACATATTATTTCTTTTAAAAGCTGCTTTTATGTATTGTTTATTTTAAATTGCTTTAAATTATTTATTTCAAAATGTTTTATATTTTATTTATGTTAATTTTAATATATTATTTATTTTAAACCTTTTATATTATTTACTTTAAATTGTTTTTGTATATTATTTTATTTCATTTGTCTTTGATTATTATTTGGTATTAAAATGATGTACATTGTGTGATTATTGCCATCATGAGTACTATAATTTGTTTATTTGTGTTTTCATATTATTGTCATTCATTAATGTAACATTTTATTCATAAATCGTTTTCCATGTTCTATATTATCATTCCATCTTATTTCATCACTTCAAAAGTTGCATTTAATTTTTTTTATATCCATAATAAACCGTTTTATTTTATCCCTAATAAAATAAATGCACACCGTTTAAGTATTGTACTTGCCATTATTCAAAAAATGAAAATTTTAAAATAAGGCTATATTTCACGTTTTGGAGATTCGAGAATCGTACCCTAACTTACGGGATTTCAATTTTCTAGTTAAATCTAAATAGTAAAATATCCTTTTAAATTTCAAAATACACGGAATTTCAATAAAAAATTAAAGGCAAGCTTATTCTCGAGGGTTCCAAGTGTCGTGTCCTAACTTAAGGGATGTGACATTTTGTTACCTCGAGACGAGAGGGCCTTTAACATTCTTTTCGATTTATTCAAGCATTTTTGAAATGAACATTAATAAAAAAAGGGGATCGTATTTTAAAATCTTTTCAAAATTTCAACTTTCGACATTAGGACATTAATTAATCAATTAGGTACCAATTTTGGGCGTGACGAGGGTGCTAATCCTTACTCGCACGTAATCGACTCTCGAGCCCATTTTCTTGAATTTTATAAACCAAAATCATTATTTTAATAAATCAAAATATTTTATTAAAATGATCAAATTATGAGGTGATCCAATCACACCTCATAAAAAATATATGGCGACTCCCTTTTTCATTTTCGTTTTAAATAAAAGTAAACCACGCTTTTTAAAAAAAGGTTTTCGACAAAATAAATGTATTTATTCACTTGAAACACATGTGAGGAAAAATCTAATAAAAATACTATAAGAAATAATAATATGTAAAATTTAAAATATGTAAAAATAAATATTAAAATATAATAATTAATTTAAATATTTATATTAATATTAAATAAATATGATTATATTAATATTAAATAAAATAAAAGTCCTCTCCCCACTACTATCCTCATCCCCATCCCCACCCTCACCGCCACCATCTTCCTTTCCCAAACAGGTAAGATGTTTTTTCTACTTTAATTACTATTGCTGATCCTCAAAAATGTCAAATTCATTTTTTTGAAAGTGTCATATATGATTTTTTTTAGGAGAGCTCAATAAGGAAAAAAATAAAATCTAAATCAACACAATTATGAAAGAATTTATGTATATCCTTTACAATAGAGGAGTTATAGTATATATAACCTACAACACATGAAGCTTTACAAGGAAAGAGTTAAAGAATCCCTATAATCAAGGACTGACTCAATCCTAAAGAAAGAAAGAAATAAAATCTCATCAAATTTGTCTCAATCAACTCATTGATTTCTATCACTTCCCCTCAAGTTGGTGCATGGATATCACATATGCCTAACTTGCATAAAGCTTTATTAGAAGTTTTGCTAGAAACAGTCTTGGTAAGTATGTCAACGAGTTTATCTTCAGACTTTACAAAAGGCAATGAAATGGTTCCAGCTTCAAGTTTTTCTTTTATAAAGTATCTATCAACTTCTATGCGCTTTGTACAATCATGTTGAACTAGGTTGCGAGTAATTTCAATGTAGCATCCCGAATTTGGGCCTAGTAGATTTGGGCCTATTGGGTTGTAACGCCCCAAAAAATCCTGAAACTTTTAATTTCTGTTCTTGGGAGTTAAATGTATGTGTAGCACTTAGAATAATAATATTAAGGTATTATCGGGATTATTTGAAGCCTTAGAGTTAGGGGGGACCAAAGGGAAAATTTATTTTTCTTACTTAGTGGACCCTAGTCTCAGGCATGAGGCCTCATAAGTAGATTAAGATAAGAGAGGACACAAATGGGCTTGTAGTCCAGTGGAAAGTGGTGTCATATAGGGGCTATGAGGTGGCGTGTTAAGCAGTTAAGGAGGTCCAAGGTTCGAGGCCTAGGAAGGGAAAATTAAGGAGTTTTATTTTTGTGTCTGGACAGAAGGAGTTGGCGTTGGAGGGGACTCTAAAAGGGAGTGTTCAGGGGAGAAATTTAAGGTGCAGATAAGGGAGAAAAGATAGGGATTGGGAGGTGGATATAGTGGTGCCGAATTGGACTCTGAGGGAAGGAAGTTCGGCTAGGGCTATACATATGAGTGCCGAATTAAGTTCCTATGTTAATGATAAATTTTGGCTTCCCTGCTAGCCGAATTTCATCACTTGTGAGAGGCAGATGTTTTTCAAAGTGTGTCAAAGCCGAATCCTTCATATCCTCCCTTTTCAAATTCCCTTTTTGGTTCACCACTCGGTTCTAGCCAAATTACTTTTATTTCTTTTCCCCCAAGTGTTGCCGAATTGCCTCTGTCACCTTGCTAGTCTCAAAAGCCAGACTTAAGTCGTAGGATCAAAGGAAGATTTCGGTAAGAGCTTAGTTGAATTTTTAATGTGTTTTATTAAAAGTCGAAGGGCTATCGACCCCTCTTTACCGTTACCATGTACTAACAAGGGTGAGGCTCAGCGATCGCAAGCGCGGTAGGAAAGAATTGTGATAAGGCAGTAAGTATTGTCGATTTAGTTAGAGTTTTAATAAGTGACCGAATCTATTGTGGCTCATAGGGGTGACTTATGATCAATATGGGTCACTTGGTTTTGATGATATAGGTCTTTGGGTGCAGATCTAAAGGATAATCGCCAATAGTAGCAAAGGAAGGGCTACTAGAACATAAGGCACATGGTAAGGTTACGGGGAGGTTTCAGTTTTCGATAAGTGTTTATTAAGTTATGATTAATCGTTAGGTGATGTCGATTGTAGGTTCGTGACTAAGGGGTTTGCAGCGCGCGTGGTTACCAGGTGTGTACAAACACTACACACATGATATCGGTAATGCCGAAAAGCCGAAAAGCTGAAAGTGGCTAAATAGGCCCGGTGGGCCCTGAGGCTAAGAATTGATGAAATGGTTTGGTTGGTTATACGAATTGAATTAGTCATGCATGATACATGAATTGGATTTATTTTGGGCTTAATAGGCCATATGATGAGATTTGGGCCTAATGGGCCGTAAGGGAGTGATTTGGGCTTGATGGGCTTATGGGGACGTAGACATGTATGCTAGGGTTTATGGTTTGAACAACTCTTAAATTCCATAAGACTTAATTTCTCTAATTAAACATGCCTGTGAACAAGTCATTTGGGTGAGAGTGTGGCAATGGGCATACGCATGTCTAGGATTGGATCTAGGAGAGCTTGATACTTAAGCCCTAGTGGCCCACCTCCTCTCTCTAGAATCCTACACAGTGCGTAGTGTCTGCTCACTTTAGCCATGAGGATTGTTGATGGGCCAAAGTTCATAGCTAAAACCTGAAAGGGACAAAATACCCCCAATTTGCAAAATCACCTAAAATACCCTCAATTTGTGAAATTACTAAAATACCCCTAATTTGTAAAATTACCAAAATACCCCTAGTTTATGAAATTATACGGTGTGATGGGCTAATGCGGGCGGTGTGTAGAGACGAAAAAATTAGGTTGGGCTGGGTTTGCATCGAATTGCATACATTATCTGCTATGACATGATATGAGTTAAGGCTCAGCGAGGCTATTTTGGGCTAAGGCCCAATTGCCACCATTCTTGTAATGGGCTTTGGCTCGATTGTGATGCATGTTCTTAAATTGAGGGTTGTGCACTTAAGTTTTCATAAACTTACCCTCTTTTATTAAATGTTTTAGGTAATTCCCAATTTGAGGATTGGACGAAGTGGAGGACTCGGGGTGGCTATACATCCGAGATACTTCACGTGAACTTTAGTAATTTTGATTTTTACCTTATTTTAAGATTATTTATTTTGGGTTAATATTTTGTAACAAGGCCATTGGTTTATTTTCTAAGTTTTCATTTATAATTGTTAAACTTATAAATGGGTTTCTTAAAACATTAGCAATCGTTTTTCTAAAATATCATGTTTACAGCGATGCAAGTTCAACTTTCATAACAAAACAATTTTTCAAAATAATAACAACTTTTAAATGATCGTTTAGCAAATCATTTTTCTTAAACAAACAACGAACTCGGAGTTCAAAATCCGTTAAAACTTTTCTAAACAATTGCTTAGCTTTTCACCTTCCTTCAATGTGACCGCCGAGTTTGGGCCTAACTAGAAATTTGGGTTTGGGGTGTTACAATTATAATATCGAGCCTAGGTTGCAAAACCCATTGTGGAATAGGTTTGAAAATGTTTTCAAAGTTATTTGAAATTTAATTTTAAAAAAAGTATCTTTATTGGAAGTATGGCATTTAGAGTCTCGACACCACATCCATAAGTCCCCTTACTTATTATTATATGCTATAATGGTGTATTTATTCTTTGTATGTTTTGGATGTGATGTTTGAATGGAAAATTTTTATGTATGAGTGTTAAATATCTGTTTGCTTCTGTATTAGATATTTGGTTGTGTGAAGAGGTTCCAAGCTTAAGTTAGAAAGTGTATTATTGTTTTAGAATCGAGTGTGCGTACGTGGTGTAGTGTTGTATTAGGATGTCATTTTGTTCCTATAGCTAAAAATTTCAAGGATGAAATTTC
Organism: Gossypium rotundifolium; assembly: GCA_025506655.1. NCBI lineage: Eukaryota > Viridiplantae > Streptophyta > Magnoliopsida > Malvales > Malvaceae > Gossypium > Gossypium rotundifolium. Next base: position 73,246,745 of record CP106730.1, on the reverse strand, counting down.
TTTAAGGGGTAGATTTCTAACATCCAGAAATTGGCCTAGTAGAATTAGCCCAATGGGCCTTAGGCGTAATAGCGTTTAAAATTTTTGAGAACAAAAGAATGGCTTAGGTGCAAGTTGGACCTATTAGGTGGTGATTTTGGAAGGTTAGCGGGCTTATGAAGTGGGATCACTTAGGAAAAATTTTGGTTTAGGTGAATAAAACCTTTGGGAGTTAGTAGGTAGGCTTTAAGAATAAAATGTGGAGAAAATAACACAAGTGGAGTGTGTGGAGTAGTGGCAGTGGCGCCACTTAGGGAGAAAGGAGTGACACCCGCAGAGTTAAGGAGATCCAATGTTCAAGGCATGGCACTTGCATTTCTTTTTGGTTATTTTTGAAAATGGATTTAGACCTTCATGTAGGCGTATCTTTAGTTGCACATGGTTTTAGACACAAGGAGTTGGTGGCTTAGTGGAAAATGGCATGAATTGGGTGATGGGAGAGCTTGGGTTGAATCTCATGACAATCGAGGAAGTTTTTTTTTTTTGGGATTGGATGGCAAGAGTTTGAGTTTGATTTAAACTCTCTTGACGGAGGATCCCACATCGAAAGATACAAAGAAGGAAGGTGAAGCTAGCTATATATATAGCTATCTAGGAGGAGAGTAAGCATACCGGTTGGCGTTGGATAAGGCCCTTTCGAAGTATGATTTAAGACTTTAGATTCCTGGTGTGTACTTTTCTCTACTCTACCATGTAAATGACAAATGCAAAATCTGGTCCACAATGATGGTAGCAGACGGTGAGGAAGCTTGACCTTGATATTTAAGGCCACCATTAGTATTCTTGTGTGGGTGTTGAAATTTGTTGAGCTCGATAGAGGCCAAGTGGGCCCATGGGCTGAGGGCCATATGAGTAAATGTATGATTGAGTAGTAGATAGTGAGCTAGACTATGTGAATCTCATATATTTGGCTAGGTTTAAATTTGAATGGGCCCAGCAGTGTGTGTCATTTATTTAGTAGAGAATGGGCCTAGGCCGGTCCTTATCATTATCTGTTTAGAATACTTAAGTTGTTAGAAGATAGTGGACCTTCTATTGGGTTGTAATATCCTAATTTGTAAAATTACCAAAATACCCTGGTTTGTGAAATTATCGAATTACCTCTAGTTTGCAAAATTATCGAATTACCAGGTTTCTGAAATTATCGAATTACCCCTAGTTTGCAAAATTCTTAGAATTACCCTGGTTTTTGAAATGTCGATTACCCATAGTTTGTGAAATTATCAAATTACCCTAATTTGTAAAATTATTGAATTACCACAGTTTGAAAATTATCAATTACCCCTGTTTTGTAAAATTATCAATTACCCTAGTTTGTAAAATTACGAGTTAACCTTGGTTTCAAAATTACTAAAATACTCTAGTTTGCAAAATTATCAAATTACCCTTGGTAGGTAAATTACTAAAATACTCCGATTGGGTAAATTAATTTATACCCAGGGTTGATTAAGCGTGATTGTGTGTAAACTTCACACTTCTTAATTATGTGTTTGTTTGTACTATTCTTGTTTGGGTGAAAAGCCGAATAGTGAGAAGCGATCGTAATACCCTTGTGGATAGAAATGGAATTCGGTATGTGATTATTAATCTCTTGATGGGTATGGAATAAGCATTGTAATATGTATGTGCATTCATATGATTGTAAGTTACGCATGGGTTGGGAAATGATGTGAAAGGGAAGTATTTGAGGCATCACGATGGTTTATTACCATTGGGTTATCCTGGATACATATATGATAATAGTGACCATGTCTCGGTGGCTTGGTGCCATGGTGGTTTAATACCACGATTATATATGACTAGTGACTTGTCCAGTGATTGTTACCAGTGGGTTGGCCTCGTATATTCATCGGGGATTGTCCGCGATGGTTGTTACCACGGTGGGTTGGCCACGTATATTAATAGTGACTTTGTCACGGTGATCTAGTATCACGGTGGTGCAGAACCACGAGTGGCTTGGTGCCACATATGAGGTGTGTAGCGGATGGAGGTTGATTATAGAAATCCCGCGATGTGATGGTGATGCGGTGGTGTGTAAGGATGAAAAATTAGGTTAGGCTGAGTTTGCATCGCATTGCATACATTGCTCTGTTGTGACATATGATATGAGTTAAGGCTCAGCAGGGCTATTTTGGGCTAAGGCCTAATTCCATCAATTCTTGTAATGGGTTTAAATCACGGATTGTTGTGATGCATGTTCTTACAGATGAGGTTTGTGCACTGCTGAGTTTTAATAAACTCACCCTCTTTTATTAAATGTTTGAGTAATTCCAGTGATAGAGGATTGGGGAGTCGTCGAGGACTGGGGTAGCTATACATCGGAGATACTACAGTGAACTTTACTAGTTTCAATTTTTACCTTATTTTAAGATTATTTATTTTGGGTTAATATTTTTAACAAGGCCATTGGTTTATTTTCTAAGTTTTCATTTATAAGCTATTAAACTTATAAATCTGGGGTTCTTAAAACATTAGCAATCGTTTTCTAAAATATCGTGTTTATGCAATGATGCAAGTTCAACTTTCATAACAAAATAGTTTTCAAAATAATAACAACTTTTAAGCGGTCATTTAGAGAATCGCATTTTCTCAAACAAAAATGAACTTGGAGTTCAAAATTTGATAAAACTTTTCTAAACAATTTGCTTAGCTTTTCAACTTCCTTCAATGTGATACATGATTAGGGCCTAACTTCTAAGTAGGGTTTGGGGTGTTACAAGTGTTACCATCAAAGTTGAAATTCCTTCCCTTGAGTCTTATCGGATCTAAAATTAGATGAAGTAGAATGGATCTAATCTCGATATGTCCAAATGAACCTAATTGAAGAGAAAAGGTTACAAGTTATCAGAGCATGGTCAAATGTACCAAAAATGAATGATGCAAGCTTACAAAAAAGTCATTGAGAGAATTCCATGGGGGACTTGGTATTGAAAAGATCCTACCCTACAAAAGACTTGGAGGAAAATGGATGGCCTGAAAGGACCTTATATGGTAAAGAAGGCTTTTACGGAGGAGCATTGATATTAACTAAAATATATGGCAAGACTTTGCTAATATAGTGAATTTAGACTCGGTCAAAAGTACTTGGAAAAAAAGGGAGAGGACAAGCGAAAACCCACAAAGGCGCTTTGAGACCAAAAGGGTTTTCAATTGAAAACTCCGTGAAAGGCAATTCAAATTTTGATTGAAGGTGGGGCATCATTAGTCTTGCTATATGAATTAAAGAAAAGAGGTATGCTACATCTTGGGGCATCGACAAAGTACTCTAGTTCTAAACTCATTGAGCTCAAAATGGTCCTCGAGAAGTTAAATGAAGAAGCTCAAGCTGCGTCTCTAGGCACTTATTTGTCCCTCACCTATCTTGTATTATAGCAATATTGCTTTCTTTAATTAATCCATTCATTTCAAATTTTGTTCTAATAAATTTTAGTTTTTCCATCATTATGATCCTTTACAAGCATTTTGCATTGAAATAACGATTAATGGACTAATACTATGTAAGCGAAGTTGGGCCTAGTAGGATTGGGCCCATTGGGCCTTAGGTATGGGAGCGTTTAAAATTTTGAGAACAAAAGAATGGCCCTAATGCAAGTTAGACCTATTAGGTGAGTGATTTTGGAAGGTTAGGGGCTTGAAGTCGGATCAAACTTGGGCTTTAGGAAAATTTTGGTTTTCGTGAATAAAACCACGAGAGTTAGTAGGTAGGCTTTAAGAATAAAATGTGGAAAAATGACACAAAAGAGCTTGTGGTGTAGTGGCAAAGTGGCATATATAGAGACAAGGAGGTGGCCACAAGGAAGCAAGGGTCTAAGGTTCAAGCCTTAGCGGCATTTCATTTGATTTATTTTAAGTGAACTTGGACTTTGGCCCATAGATTTATATTTAGTTGCATGATGTTAGACACAAGGAAGTGAGTGGTCTAGTGGCGGCGTTAAAAGTCTGAGGAGCACAGGTTGAATCTCATGACAAGCGGGGTATTTATTTTGCATTGACTGACGAGTTTGTGTTGGATTTTAACTCTCTTGAAGAGGATCCCATCAAAAAGCTAGCAAGAGGAAGGTGAAAGGCTATATATGGAGTATGAGGAGAGGAAGCATACTTGGTGGGCATTTGGGCATAGGAGCATTGGACGTCGGATTAACAGGACCCCTATCGGTAATCCCAGCCTTAGAGATTTGGGTATGGAGGACTCGGAGGTGGCTATCTGTGAGTTGTTAATAATGAACTTAGTAATTTTGGTTTGAAATTATTTTAGATTATTCTATTTTGGGTTATAATTTATGTAATATGGCCTTTAAGATTTTCTTTTTTACTTTTATTGGTAATTCTTTTAGTTATGAACTACTAAATAATATAACATGGGTATCTAAAAGCGATAACCATTTTCAAATATCACGTTTTGCAACTTTTACAGTCAATCTTCTACCAAACAATGTTTTGAAAATAATATTATGTTTGCAAGGAAAAATAACTTTAAGCAAATTTTATTTGTTAAGCGAAAAACTTCGAGGTTTTCATTGAGAGAAGTTTTTAAATTGAGGAAAGGTTTTAAAGATCGTAAGGTTTATACAACCTTTTGATGTGACATGCCGTCGGCCTAACTTCTAGGTCGGGTTTAGGGTGTTACATTTTATAGTATTAGAAACCGGTTGTAAAACTTGGTTGTGGAATGGGTTTGAAAGTTTTTTCAAATCTGTTTAAATTGTGGTTTAGAAAAAGTGGTAGAGTTATTGGAAGTATGGCTGCAGGAGTCTCGGCACCAAATTAGTAAGTTTCGACCTTATACTTTGTTATGTCTTTATGTGTTGTATTTTTGTATTTATTTTGTATATGTTTTGTTTGGATGTGATGTTTGAATATAGAAATTGTATGTATGTATCATAAATATCGGTGCACTTACGTGGTTAGATGTTTGGTTGTGTGTAAGAGGTTTCAAGATTAAGTTAAAAGTGTATTAGTGTTATTAAGATCAGTCGTAGCTTGAGTGTAGTGTGGTGGTAGTTAGGGGTCTGTTGTTCCTATAAGTTGGAAACTTTGAGGATGAAATTTCTTTAAGTGGGGTAGATTTGTAACGACCAAAGTTGGGCCTAGTAGGATTGGGCCCATTGGGCCTAGTGGGGCGTTTAAATTTTTGAGAACAAGAAGAGCACTTATCTGAAGTTAGACCTATTAGGTGAGTGATTTTGGAAGGTTTGGGGGCCTATGAAGTCTTGGGATCAAACTTGGGCTTTAGAAAGATTTTGGTTTTAGGTGAATAAAACCCTAGGAGTTAGTAGGTAGGCTTTAAGAATAAAATATGGAGAAAATAATATAAAAGAGCTTGTGGTGTGGTGGAAGTGGCATACATAAGAGAAGGAGGTGACATACAAGGAAGCAAGGGGTCAAGGTTCAATCCTTGGCCTGGCATTTCATTTTGATTTATTTTAAGTGAACTTGGACTTTGGCCCATAGATTTATATTTAGTTGTGCATGATGTTAGACACAAGGAAGTGAGTGGTCTAGTGGCAGGGCTTAATTAAGGGTGCAAGGAGCACAGGTTGAATCTCATGACAAGTGGGAGTATTTATTTTGCAGTTAGACGGCGAGTTTGTGTTGGATTTAACTCTCTTGAAGAAGGATCCACATAAAGCTAGCAAGAGGAAGGAAGCGGCTATATATGGAGTGTTATGAGGAGAGGAAGCATACCTTGGTGGGTGTTTGGGCATAGGAGCATTGAGACGTCGGATTAGCTTAGGACTCATCAAGTAATCCCTAGCCTTGAGGATTTGGAGTATGGAGGACTGGAGGTGGCTATCGTGGAGTTGTTAATAATGAAACTTAGTAATTTTGGTTTGAAATTATTTTAGATTATTCTATTTTGGGTTATTAATTTATGTAATATGGCCTTTAGATTTTCTTTTACTTTCATTGGTAATTCTTTTAGTTATGCTGCTAAATAATATAACATGGGTATCTAAAAATGATAACTGTCATTTTCAAATATCACGTTTTTGCAACTTTTAAAGTCAATCTTCTACTACAAACAATGTTTTGAAAACAACATTATGTTTGCAAGGAAAAATAACTTTAAGCAAATTTTATTTGTTAGCGGCGAAACTGAGGTTTTCATTGAGAAAGTTTGTAAATTGAGGAAGGTTTTAAAAGATCGTAAGGTTTATACAACCTTTTGATGTGACATGCCGATTCGGGCTAACTTCTAGGCGGGTTTAGGAGTGTTACATTTTATGGTATTAGAGCTTGATTGTAAAACTTGGTACATGGAATGGGTTTGAAAGTTTTTCCAAATGTTTTAAGCGTGGTTTAGAAAAAGTGGTAGTGTTATTGGAAGTATGGCACACCTAGTCTCGGCACCAAATTCGTAAGTTTCGACCTTATACTCTGTTATGTCTTTGTAATGACTATATTTTTTGTATTTATTTTGTATGTGTTTTGTTTGGATGTGATGTTTGAATATAGAAATTATGTATATGTGTCATAAATATCGGTTCTTCTTTGGTTAGATGTTTGGTTGTGTGTAAGAGGTTTCAAGATTAAGTTAAAAGTGTATTAGTGTTATTAAGATCGAGGTTGGACTTGAGTGTAGTGTGGTAGTTAGGAGGTCTTTGTTCCTATAAGTTGGAAACTTCAGGATGAAATTTCTTTAAGTAGGGTAGATTTGTAACGACCAGAAGTTGGGCCTAGTAGGATTGGGCCCATTGGGCCTTAGTGTGGGAGCGTTTAAAATTTTTGAGAACAGAGAATAGCCTAATGCAAGTTGGACCTATTAGGTGAGTGATTTTGGAAGGTTAGGGGGCTTATAAAGTCTGAGGATCAAACTTGGGCTTTAAGAAAATTTTGGTTTAGGTGAATAAAATGCTAGGAGTTAGTAGGTAGGCTTTAAGATAAAATATGGAGAAAAATAATATAAAAGAGCTTGTGGTGTAGTGGCAAAGTGGCGCACATAAGAGACAAGGTGGCATACAAGGAAGCAAGGGGTCAAGGTTCAATCCTTGCACTGGCATTTCATTTGATTTATTTTAAGTGAACTTGGACTTTGGCCCATAGATTTATATTTAGTTGCATGATGTTAGACATAAGGAAGTAAGTGGTCTAGTGGCAAGCGTCATTAAGGGTGCAAGTGAGCCGGTTCAAATCTCATGACAAGTAAGGTATTTATTTTGTAGATTGGATGGCGAGTTTGTGTTGGATTTAAACTCTCTTGAAGAAGGGATCCCACATCGGAAAGCTAGCAAGAGGGAAGGTGGCTATATATGGGTATCTATAAGGAGAGAAGCATACCTTGGTGGCGTTTGGGCATAGGAGCATTCGGTCGTGGATTAACCAGACTCCTATCGGTAATCCCACCTTAGAGGATTTGGAGCTACGGAGGACTCGAGAGGTGGTGGCTATCGGAGTTATAAATAAGCGAAACTTAGTAATTTTGGTTTGAAACTATTTTAGATTATTCTATTTTGGGTTATTAATTTATGTAATATGACCTTTGGGATTTTCTTTTAACTTTCATTGGAAATTCTTTTAGTTATGAGCGCTAATCAATATAACATGGGTATTTAAAAGCGATAGCTGTAATTTTCAAATATCACGTTTTAACTTTTAAAGTCAATCTTCTACTACAAACAATGTTTTGAAAACAATATTATGTTTGCAAGGAAAAATAACTTTAAGCAAATTTTATTTGTTAGCGACAAAACTCGAGGTTTTCATTGAGAGAAAGTTTTAAATTGAGGAAAAGTTTTTAAAGATCGTAAGGTTTATACAACCTTTTGATGTGACATGCGGTCGGGCCTAACTTCGGTAGGGTTTGAGTGTTACATAATAGTTTACAAAAGGAGTTTTGAATATTACTAAAAGCTTCTAAATAGTACAAGAACCTAAAGCAGGACTATTATTTAGAACTCACCAAGCCTAGGGTTGGAAATATTTGAGAAAAAGAGTCTAAATTGTGATTATTTCTTGATTTTACATCAAAATATCGTTGAACAAGAAGACAAGATATTATGTCATGATACAACCTTGAGGAACAACGAGCAATGACAACCCAGACATTAAAAGGGATCATTCTCATGTCATTCTACCTTCATGAAAATATCATTCATAACACATCTAGTTAGGAGCATGTGATTCATTACGATCATGGCATCCTAATCATTTGGCATAAGAATAGGCCCATGAAATCAATTTCGGTCATGTCCCTAGAGGACAATGTAGCAACATCGTTGAATCGACAAATCTCATCTCCACAAGTAGTAGTGGGCAGATTGAAGTCGTAGATCTTATCTCCTTGAAGTTGCAATGGAGTAGATCAAAGCCACCGCCTTATCTCCACAAATTCTTGTGGAAGCGGATGAAGACGACAAATCTTATTTCCAGATTCTGATGGAATAGATTTAGCTACAAGTTACAAATCCCATAACCACGAAGTGTAGTGGGGCAATTGAAGTTATTATGGCAAGACTTATCTCACGAAGTTGCGGTGAAACAGGTCAAAATAACAAACCTTATCTCCTTGAAGTTGTAGTGGAGTAGATTGAAGTTACAAATCTCATACCCTGAAGTTGAGAGGAGCATATTACCACAAATCTTATCTCCTTGAAGTTGTAGTGGGCGGGATAAAAATACACAATCCTTATCTCATGAAGTAGCAGTGGAGCGAGTTGAAATACTAATCCTTATCTCCCTAAAGTTGCGGTGGAGTAGGTTGAAATTACAGTTCTTATCTCCTTGAAGTTCGGTGGAGTAGATCGAAGCTACAAATTTCTTCTACCTAAAATCACAGAGTAGATCAAGCCACAATCCTTATCTCTTTAAAGTTGCGGTGAAGCGGGATAAGAATACACAAACCTTATCTCCTTGAAGTCATGATGGGCGGGTTGAAATTACAATTCTTATCTCCTTGAAGTTGCGGTAGATGATCGAACTACAAGTCTCTCTCTATTACATTACATTGGAGCGGATCGAAGCACCAAATCTTATACCCACGAAGATGCGGTGGGAGGGGTGAGGCTACTTGAAAGAAAGAAGCACCAAAAAGTCAAGATTGGAACCCAAAATTGGCCCTTTTAAAGTCTTTGCTCCATTCTCGTTATCGAAAATGAGCAAAGAGGCGTATAAGGCCAATTTTGGCTGGGCCCAAATAAATAAAACAAATAAATAAATAAAAAGTCTAAAGATTTTTTATAGTTCATGACCCAATCAAGACCCAAATTCTGAGGCCAGAATGGCCCAAAACCTAAAACAAAATAGAAAGGAAAACCCAAATTATTTCTAGGCATCATTCTTCTTGATCATACCTCCGTCAACCATCAGTGGCCTCAGTACTTGTAAAAAAAAGAGGACAAAGAGCGAGAAAATACAAAAGCAAATACAAAAAAAAATGTCATCATTCGACTATAAAAAGCCACCAAAAATGCATGTAAATTTTTACACACGAATCTGAGAGAGAAATCGAAACAAAATTTCCAAAAGGTGGTTCCTTTTTCTTCATTTATTTGCTGTTATTTTTATCTATTTAAAAATGAAATAAAGGAGGCCAAGATCTCACCTTTCTAGCGTTAGAGTGCAGTGGGTGGTGAGGTGACCATCTCCAGGAAAGATGGTGCCAAAATGGGTTAGGAGTCAAAAACCTAAAATGGTAATTTTTGATTTTCATCCTTGTGGGCGACAACGCCTCGTCGGTGTTGGCGGCATACGATGGTCCCAGCAACTAGAGTTCGGCCGATTGGGGAGAGTGAGAGAGTTGAAGAGCTCTCCACAAATTTTTTTAGAATGGTGTAGAATGATTTTTTGAAAACTTTTGGCTTTTATACATGTTTAAAGCAGCGCCGTTTGGGCCATAATCCAGTGCAAAACAATGTCGTTTAGCCAGACAAAATCCAACCCGATAAGCCTCGGGATCCTTGTGTTTTATTTTGATGGTCTATTTGTGAAAAAGCCCTTCCACATTTTTGTTGTTTTAATTTAGTCCTTTTACGTACTTTTTTATTTTAAATCGGACCACAAAATTTGTTTAGCTTTTCAAATCGGTCCTGATCATGCCGATCCTCTCAGGGAAGGGCGCGTGTGCGAGGAATGGATTTATTGCCCATTTGGTCCTCTGCCCTCACACCCTTTCATTTTGGTCCTTCTGTTTATTTTATTATAGTTTTTACCTTTAATTTTATTTTTGTCTGATTTAATCCACGATTTGCTTGATTTTAACGTTTAAATTTGTAATTTATTTATTCTTTTTAATTTTTATACATTATTTATTTTAACGGTTTTATATTTTATATTTTAAATTTTCTATATATTATTTATATTAAACTATTTTATATTATTTGTTTTAAATTGTTTGAGATATTATTTATTTTAAATTGTTTCATATATTATATATTTTGAATTACTTTATATATTATATTATTTTAAACTACTTTATATGTATATTATTTTTTTTAGATTTTTTTCACATATTATTTCTTTTAAGCATTTTATGTATTGTTTATTTTAAAGTGCTTTAAATTATTTATTTCAAAATGTTTTATATTTTATTTATATTAATTTTTTCATATATTATTTATTTTAAACCTTTTATATTATTTACTTTAAATTGTTTTTGTATATTATTTTATTTCATTTGTCTTTGATTCTTATTTGGTATTAAAATGATGTACATTGTGTGATTATTGCCATCATGAGAACTATAATTTGTTTATTCATGTTTTCATATTATTGTCATTCATTAATGTAACATTTTATTCATAAATCGTTATTCCATGTTCTATATTATCATTCCATCTTATTTCATCACTTCAAAAGTTGCATTTAATTTTTTATATCCATAATAAACCATTTTATTTTATCCTAATAAAATAAATGCACACCGTATTTAATATTGCCATTATTCAAAAAATGAAAATTTTAAAATAAGGCAATATTTCACGTTTTGGAGATTGAGAATCATACCTAACTACGGATTTCAATTTTCTAGTTAAATCTAAATAGCAAAATATCCTTTTAAATTTCAAAATACGGAATTTCAATAAAAATTAAAGGCAAGCTTATTCGAGGTTCCAAGTGTTGTGTCCTAACTTACGGATGTGACATTTCGTTATCTCGAGGCGAGAGGGCTTTAACATTCTTATGATTTATTCAAGCATTTTTAAAATGAACATTAATAAAAAAAAGGGATCGTATTTTAAAATCTTTTCAAAATTTCAACTTCGACATTAGGACATTAATTAATCAATTAGGTACCAATTTTGGGCGTGGCGAGGTGCTAATCCTTACTACTTGCGTAATCGACTCGAGCACATTTTCTAGAATTTCATAAACCAAAATCATTATTTTAATAAATCAAAATATTTTATTAAAGCGATTAAATTAAGGTGATCCATCACACTCATAAAAAAATAGTGGCGACTCCCTTTTTCATTTTAGTTTTAAATAAAAGTCATACATTTTCAAAAAAAAAAAGGTTTTCGACAAAATAAATGTATTTATTCACTTGAAACACATGTGAAAAAAAAATCTAATAAAAATACTATAAGAAATAATAATATGTAAAATTTAAAATATGTAAAAATAAATATTAAAATATAATAATTAATTTAAATATTAATATTAATATTAAATAAATATGATTATATTAATATTAAATAAAATAAAGTCCTCTCCCCTACTATCCTCATCCCCATCCCCACCCTCACCATGCCACCATCTTCCTCCCAAAGCAGGGGTAAGATGTTTTTCTACTTTAATTACTATTGATCCCTCAAAAATGTCAAATTCATTTTTTTGAAAGTGTCATATATGATTTTTTAGGAGAGCTCAATAAGGAAAAAATAAAATCTAAATCAACATAATTATGAAAGAATTTATGTATATCCTTTACAATAGAGGTTATAGTATATATAACCTACAACACATGAAGCTTTACAAGGAAAGAGTTAAAGAATCCTACATAATCAAGGATTGACTCAATCCTGAAAGAAAGAAATAAAATCTCATCAAATTTGTCTCAATCAACTCAATTTGATTTGCCATCAACCTGGGATCTTGGTAAGTAACCAGCGAGTTTATCTTGGACTTTACAAAAAAGCAATGAAATGGTTCCAACTTCAAGTTTTTCTTTTATAAAGTATCTATCAACTTCTATGTGCTTTGTACGATCATGTTGAACTAGGTTGCAGTAATCTCAATGTAGCATCCAAATTTGGGCCTAGTAGATTTGGGCCTATTGGGTTTATAGCCTAAAAATCTGAAACTTTTAATTTATTCATGGGAGTTAAATGTATGTATTAGAATAATAATATTAAGGTATTATCGGGATTATTTGAAGCCTTAGAGTTAGGGAGACCATAGGAAAATTTATTTTCTTACTTAGTGGACCCTAGTCTTGGGCATGAGGCCTCATAAGAGATTAAGATAAAGAGGACACAAATGGGCTTGTAGTCGATGGAAAGTGGTCATATAGGGGCTATGAGGTGGTGTGTTAGCGATTAAGGAGGTCCAGGTTCGAGGCCTAGGAAGGAAAATTAAGGAGTTTTATTTTTGTTATGCAGACGAGAAGGAGTTGGCGTTGGAGGGACTCAAGGGAGTGTTAGGGGAGAAATTTAAGGTGCGGATAAGGGAGAAAAGATAGGGATTGGGAGGTGGATATAGTGGTGCCTAATTGGACCCGAGGGAAGGAAGTTCGGCTAGGGCTATACATATGAGTCTTGAATTAAGTTCCTATGTTAATGATAAATTTTGCTTCCCTTCTAGCAATTTCATCACTTGTGAGAAGCGGTTTTTCAAAGTGTGTCAAGCCGAATCCTTCATATCCTCCTTTTCAAATTCCTTTTGATTCACCACTGGGTTCTAGCCAAATTACTTTTATTTCTTTTCCTGTTCTTGAATTGCCTCTCACTTGCTAGTCTCAAAAGTCAAACTTAAGTCGTAGGATCAAAGGAAGATTTGGTGAGCTTAGTTGAATTTTTAATGTGTTTTATTAAAGTCGAAGGGCTATCGACCCCTCTTTCCGTTACCATGTACTAACAAGGGTGAGGCTCGGCGATCATTAGCCTGATGAGAAAGAATTATGATAAAGATGAAAGTATTGTCGATTTAGTTAGAGTTTTAATAAGTGAGAATCTATTGTGGCTCATAGGGGTGACTTATGATCAATATGGGTCACTTAGTTTTGATGATATAGGTGTTTGGGTGCGAGATCTAAAGGATAATTGCCAATAGTAGCAAGGAAGGGCTACTAGAACGTAAGGCACAGTAAGATTCGGTGAGGTTTGAGTTTAGATAAGTGTTTATTAAGTTATGATTAATCGTTAGGTGATGTCGATTGTAGGTTTGTGACTAAGGGGTTTGTAGCGTGGTTACAGGTGTGTACAAATTAAGATGAATTGTACTTGAATGAGCTGAATTTCAATGTGTTTTAGATCAAGAGCAAAGAAAAACGGATTTAGATCGGGGGAAGACGAAGGTTCTCGAATAGCCGATTTGCACGGCCTATCGACAACCGAGGTAAGTCCTTAAGCAAATTTATATCGAGAAGTTAATTACAAAAGTAGTATATGATAAAATTTGGTATACTAAGGCATAATAATGTATATAGGCCGAATGTGGGGCATGAAATGGTATTAAATTTGTTGGTTGAATGTGATGTGGATACTTACGTTCGGTTTAACATGATATTGTAAAATAAAGCATATGAGATGGATGTGATTATAGCCTTAAGTAATGTGCATGGGAATGTTGATTGTGTTATATATCGGGCTTTAATGCCTAGCAGGCCTTGTGCCGGTGTTACATTTCGGGCTTTAATGCCTAGCAGGCTTCGTGCCGGTGATATATTCGGGCTTAGTGCCTCAGCGTGCTTCGTGTTAGGTGATATATTACGCTTAGTGCCTAGCAAGCTTCGTCTTGGTGATCTATTCGGCTTAGTGCCTAGCAGGCCTCGTCGCGGTGATCTATTCAGCTTAGTGCCTCAGCGAGCTTCGTCTTTGATTTATTTCAGCTTTAAATGCCAAGCGTGCTTTATGCTGGTGATACGCTATAAGTGGAGATTCGAATATCAAATAAGGTGAGATGTTTATATAGTGTTAAGTGGTACAAGTTCGTGTAAGAACTAACCTACCATTTTAGTAAGGAATGAAGTGAACTAAAATTCTTATTGTATAGTTAAAGATCGGTGATGAGTGTGACAAAAGCGCTTGTGCTTATGATAAGTTAAAATAGAAGATCGATGCCTAGATTGGTTTATATGGAATAATAATGTACAGTTCACGATGTCATAGCAATGATGTTTAAGTAAAGAGCATTACTATTATTCACTATCAAAATTTTATGTAATGAAATAATTGTGTTTTATACTACAAGCTTGGATTTTAATATGTTTAAATGTATGCTCATTATATTGATATTTGCTTGAGACTTACTAAGCTAGTAAGCTACTGTGTGTGTGTCTTTGTCTACCACTTTTTATAGATCTTGAATCGAACTACGGGCTCAAGGATCATCCGTGAAGTCAACCACACTATCGACTTTCTTTTGGTATTGAAAACTTAGTTTGTTATTTAAAAGGGCATGTATAGGCTAGATTGAACCATATAACTAATGTTTTGTAATAGTGTAAATATGCTAGCCATGCGAAAATGGCTATCTATTTTGGAATAACTTGTTTCGTGTTTTGATGATATTGTTTTCTCATGCCATGAACTATTATTTATGCTTGATTATGGTTTAATCATGTGAGAGTGGTATTATTATTTGTGCATGTTAGATTATGATAAGAAAGACTTATTAATTGGTTCATGTTGATGAGCTTAATATATGGTATATACATTGATAATGTTTGGATTTATGATTCGCAAAGTATTAGACTCTTATTATTGAGTATGTGGTATAGTTTATGTTATGTATTGAAGTTATCTTGGATGACCGAATATGTAGTTAAGTGATTGATTTTGTGTATGTATTTTAAGAATGCGAATTGGGGTACTTTTAATGTTATTTGTGCACAAAATGGTTAAAATCAATATGGACATATGCGCATGAACTTTTGTCAAGAGAAGAAGTATATTTGGTCTTGAAATGATAATTATTTTTATGAGCAAATGTGTATGTATGGCTAGTATGCTGTGTGGTTATTTTAACTTAGATTAATGTGCATAACATGTGAATTGGTATAGTCATGAATTAATTAATCGAATAAGTTAATATTGATTCGAAATTTTGCTTAGATATGCCTTTGACATTAGTGAATATGCATGGTATAATAGTAACTAAAGTATGATTGGTTATGTTTTTCTATCACCATTGCCGTATAAATGAATAAAAAAAATAGTAGTAAAGTATGGTTCGGTTGATGTATTAAATTTTATATGTACAAAAGATATAAATAATAATAGGTTTGATATTCGACTAATGGAATAGTTGTTTTGTTATACATTCTGTATATGATATGTTTTAATAGATGCTGGATTATGTTTTAATTATGAAATGTTAAGAAAGTTATGGTTTTAAGACTCGATATTTGATTAAGGTACGAGCATTGATGTGATTTAATTTTGAGTTGTGAAATGTAATGAATATCTATTGGAACTATTATATGACTGGTAATACCTCGTAACCCTAATTCAGTGATGGATATGGGTTAGGGGTGTTACATTTTATTAGTATCAGAGCTACGGTTTAGTCGATTCTAGGACTACCGTAGTATGAAAGAGCCTAGCTATACAAGCCTTTAAATTGTATATATGATAGTGTGGTGACTTCTGACAATTTTGATTGTATTTTATATAGTAAATGGATTTCGATCCGATAGAGCCGTAGTCGATGATGTGGAGAGTGTCGCTGGTCTCGCACATGGATCGCTGCCACTAGACTCTCAACCAGATTACGGGTAACCACGAGGAGAGGCTAAACAATCCTTCTATCAAATGATGAATGAATGGTTTACCCAGTTTATTCGAATAATCCAACGGTACAACAACATCCACCCCCGAATAATCCAACTCCGGTACCTTCAGAACCCTCGATGATAGATCCAATGAGATCTAGTAGGCCTCCTGTTGATAAAATTAGGAAATTTGAGGCCGAAGAATTCAAGGCTAATGATAATGATGATACAGAGCAAGCTGAAATGTGGCTTGATAACACTATTCGGGTACTTGATGAGCTATCTTGTACTCCAGATGAATGTTTAAAATGTGCTATATCTTTGCTTCGGACACCGCTTATCACCGGTGGAATACACTAGTATCAGTGGTTCCAAAAGAAAAAGTGACGTGGGATTTCTTCTAGAATGAATTCCGCAAGAAATATATCAGCCAGAGGTTCATCGACCGTAAACGTAAAGAATTTCTTGAACTAAAATAGGGCAAATGACCGTGGATCGAATATGAGCGAAAATTTGTCGATTGAGCCGATATGCTCGGAGTGTGTATCTATGAAGCCATTATGTGCAAAAGGTTTGAAGACGGTTTGAATGAAGATTTGAAGTTACTAGTTGGTATTCTTGAGATCAAAGAATTTGTGACACTAGTTGAGCGAGCTTGCAAAAGTCAAGAGCTTGGGAAAGAGAAAAGAAAGGTGAGATGCAAGCTAGAGACACCCGTAAAAGATCGTCGAGTAAGAATTTTCATTCCACATCTAAAAGTTTATAGATGATTTCATCGACACAAAGCTACTTGATTCATTTAGACGTGATCGACCTTCATGGGCTCCGAGCTACCTCGATGGCGGTGTTGGTAACGCCCCACGTAATCGAGTTGAATGCAAACATTGTGGAAAATGGCATCACAGGAGTTGTAGAGTTCGTGACCGGTCTTGCTTTAAATGTGGATCCTCGACCATTTTATTCGAGAGTGCCCGATGTTAGTGAGTCGAATCTGACATGTAACTCTAGACCGAGTAGTGCATCAATACAGGCGCACCACCCTGCATTCGGCAATGTAGGTGGTAGTCGAGAGGGACAAAGAACACAATGATTGATCTCGAGGCTAGAGCTCCGGCTAGAGCTTATGTTACTCGAGCTAGAGAGGATGTCGCTTCTCCGGATGTCATTACCTGGTACTTTCACCCTTTATGATACTCATGTGATTGCATTGATTGATCCTGGTTCGACCCATTCATATGTATGTGAAACTACGGTATTGAGAAGACTCGCCATTGAGTCTCATCGAGTTTGTGATTCGCGTATCCAACCCTTTGGGTAGATGTGTGTTTGTTAATAAAGTGTGTAAAGTTGCCCATTGATGATTCGGGATTTTTGCTTCCCGCTTGATTTAATCTTGTTGCCTTTCGATGAGTTTGATATAATTTTGGGAATGGATGGTTAATTTCGCATGATGCATGGTGAATTGCAAAAGAAAGCTTATTGATTTGAGACACCGTAGCGGTGAGATCATTAGAATTGAATCCAAATGATTCGTGGGTTTCTCTGATTATATCATCGATGTTAGCCCTAAAGTATGTAAGAAAAGGGTGTGAAGCTTATTTGGCTTATGTACTGGATAATAAATTGTCTGAGAAACTGATTGAATCTGTACCGATTGTATGTGAATACTCAGATGTGTTTCCTGAAGAACTACCGGGTTTACCCCTTATACGAGAGATTGAGTTTGGCATTGAATTAGCTCCGGGAACAACTTCGATCTCAATAGCTCCATATCGGATGGCACCCATCGAGCTAAAAGAGTGAAAGCACAGCTTGCAAGAGTTAACAGATAGGGGCTTTGCACGACCAAGTTTCTCTCCTTGGGGTGCACCAGTTCTTTTTGTGAGAAAGAAAGATGGAACGATGCGAATGTGTATTCATTATCGGCAACTGAATAAGGTAACTATAAAGAATAAGTACCCGTTACCTCGGATTGATGATTTGTTTGATCGCTTGAA
Organism: Gossypium rotundifolium; assembly: GCA_025506655.1. Classification (NCBI taxonomy): domain Eukaryota; kingdom Viridiplantae; phylum Streptophyta; class Magnoliopsida; order Malvales; family Malvaceae; genus Gossypium; species Gossypium rotundifolium. The sequence continues at coordinate 73,228,838 of CP106730.1, read as the reverse complement.
AGGGTTTCAGATTTTCAAGATAGACTTGAGATCGGGTTGTTATCGCCAGAGTCGAGATACAGATGTGCCAAAGACTGCATTTTGGACGAGGTACGGACATTTTGAGTTTTTGGTAATGCCTTTTGGGCTTACTAATGCACCTCTTGTTTTATGGATTTGATGAATCGGGTTTTAGACGCTTTTGGATCGATTTGTGGTGGTGTTTATTGATGACATATTGATCTACTCCAAAGATGAAATTGAACACTGAACATTTGAGGTTAGTGCTACAAACTTTGCGAGATCATCACCAGTATGCTAAGTTTAGTAAGTGTGAGTTCGGATGAAAGAGGTCACTTTTTGGGACATGTGGTTTCAAAGATCGGGCATTCGAGTTGATCCGAACAAAATCTCGGCTATACTTGATTGGAAGCCACCGAAAAATGTTTTTAGATTCAAGTTTTTCGGGACTTGCGTGTTACTATCGACGATTTGTGAAAGATTTTTCTATGATAGCTACCCGCTGACAAAGTTATTGCGTAAAGATGTCCGCTTCAAGTGGTCGGAAAAATGTCGAAAAGTTTTGATCGGTTGAAAGCCCTTTTGATGAAGCTCCGGTGTTAGTTCAAATTTGAATCGGGTAAAGAATTTGTTGTTTATTCGATGCTTCTTTGAATGGTTTGGGCTGCGTTTTGATGCGTGAAGGCAAAGTTGTAGCCTACGCTTCAAGACAATTGAAGCCGCATGAAAGAAATTACCCGACGATGATTTAGAGCTTGCGACCATTGTGTTCGCTTGAAGATTTGGCGTCATTACTTATTTGGCGAGAAATGTCATGTTTACTCGGATCATAAAAGTCTCAAGTATCTAATGACTCGAAAGATCTGAATTTGAGACAACGAGGTGGCTAGAATTATTGAAAGACTATGAATTGGTGATTGACTATCACCCGGAAAAGCTAACGTTGTTGTGGATGCGTTAAGTCGAAATCTTTATTTGCTCTTCGGCAATGAATGCACAGATGGCTATGTCTAGTGATGGTTCGATCATAGCCGAGTTGCGAAAGCAAGTCCGATGTTTATCCAAACAAATTTGTGATGCATAGAAAGTTGACAAGAATATGATTGCTAAACGAATTGATGTGAAAAAGGTGCAGAGTCGATTTTGATTGATGCAAATGACTGCTTGAATTTTAAAAGCGAATGTGTGTTCCAAAGAACTCGATTTGATCTGAGATGATTTTGAGTGAGGCTCATAGTGGCCGACTATCGATACATTGGTAGTACGAAAATGTATAACGACTTGAAATAGTTCTATTGGTGGCACGGTATGAAACGAGATGTATCTGAATTTGTTTCAAAGTGCCTAATTTGTCGACAAGTAAAAGCCGAGCATCAAGTGCCTTACAGGTTGCTTCATAGATCATGATACCGAGTGGAAATGGGATAAAATTACAATGGATTTTGTATCCGCCTTCCTATGACACCGAGTAAGAAAGATGTCAGATAGGTTATAGTTGATAGATCGACTAAATCAGCTCATTTTGTGCTTGTTCGTATGCACTTTTCACTCGATAAACTTGCTGAATTGTATGTATCATGATTGTAAGATTGCATGGTGTACCGAGCTCCATTGTGTCGATGAGACCCGAGATTTACATCGGTTTTGGAAGAAGTTGCAAGATGCTTTAGGTACTAAACTACATTTTAGTATGACCTTTCATCCGCAGATGCAGACAGGCCATCCGAGCGAACTATTTAGATACTTGAGGACATGTTGAGATGTTGCGTTTTCGAGTTTGAAGGTACGTGGGAACGATACCTACCTTTGATTGAATTTGCTTATAATAATAGCTTTCAATCTAGTATCAAAATGGCTCCTATGAAGCCTTGTACGGCGAAAGTGTCGAACACCATTATATCGGATCGAGCTCGTGAGAGTAAGATACACGGGTTGATTTGATTAAAGAAACCGAATGTAAAGTAGCTATTATTAGAGACAATTTGAAAGTCGCTTCGGATCATCAAAAGTCTTATGCTGATTTGAAACGTAAAGATATTGAATTTGATTGAGATCGAGTATTTTAAAGGTTTCTCCGTGGAAGAAAGTGCTCCGTTTTGGCCGGAAGGCAAGTTAAGTCCGAGGTTCATCGGACCGTATGAAATCATTGAACGATTGGGCTGTTGCTTATAGGTTAATGTTACCCTCTGAATTAGAAAGGATACACGATGTATTTCACGTTTCTATGCTCCGTAGATACAGATCAGATCCGTCACATGTGATTGCTCCATCTGAGATTGTGATACAACCTGATATGACGTATGAGGAAGAATCGATCCATATTTTAGCTCGGGAAGAGAAAGAGTTAAGAAACAAGAAAATTCCTTTAGTAAAAGTACTATGGAAAAGGCACGGAGTTGAAGAGGCTACGGGATCCTCAAGATTCAATGAGGCAACAATATCCGACGTTGTTTAATGGTAAGATTTTCGGGGACGAAAATCCTTAAGGGGAGAGTTGTAATGAATCAATTTGACCCTAATCGAACGGTGGTTTGGGACCACAATTTGAGCCCGACAAATATTTAAATATCATATTTAGTGTTTATTTTATATGAATTTATATGTGTGAAGATTTCAGAGAAAAATTTTATCGCTTGAGTATCGAATTTGATAAAAAGGACCTAATCGCGTAAAAAGTAAAAGTTACAAATTAAAGTGTAAAGTGTTAAATTGAGTATGGCTTTTAAATAGGAAGTATTGAAATGGTAAGTAACCCATTTTAAGGGTTAGTGGTCGCCATGGACAAGTTTGTCCTTAAGTTAAAGTGTTTGATTATTTTAATTAAAAGGTTGGTTTAGTAATTTGGTAAAAAATTATTATATGTTAAAATAATCAAGAAAAGGAAGCCATCATCTTTTTTTCATCCATGGCCGATTGTGAAGGAAAGAAATAAGCTTTCAACCCTTTAAAATTTCGCACTTTGAAGCCAAAAATCTAAGGTGAGTTTTAGTTAGTTTTGATAAATTTTACGTTTTGAGATCGTTGTTTGAATCGTGAATCAACCCATGTTGTAATTTTGAATCTAAGCATGCTTGATGTTCGCCATTGTTGTATTCATGTGGTTTTTGATATTTGATGATTTTAGATGAAAGATATGTAAAGGATTAGTATATTTTGTATTGGAAGTTTTGATGAAATTGAGTATTTAGGGCTAAATTGTAAAAATAAATTTTTAGAGGGGCCTATTTACAAAATAAATGAAATGTGAGGACTTGTAAAGTCCCTAGGAACATTCGGCCCTTGTATAGTCTTGGCTAATTTGGTGTATTTTGTGTGTTATGCAAATAGGACTAAATTACAAAGTTGTGAAATGCTAGGGGTAAAATAGTAATTTGCCCATTTATGTGCTTAGGGACTAAATTAAGATGAATTGTACTCGAATGAGCTGAATTTCAATGTGTTTTAGATCAAGAGCAAAGAAAAACGGATTTAGATCGGGGGAAGACGAAGGTTCTCGAATAGCCAATTTGCACGGCCTATCGACAACCGAGGTAAGTCCTTAAGCAAATTTATATCGAGAAGTTAATTACAAAAGTAGTATATGATAAAATTTGGTATACTAAGGCATAATAATGTATATAGGCCGAATGTGGGGCATGAAATGGTATTAAATTTGTTGGTTGAATGTGATGTGGATACTTACGTTCGGTTTAACATGATATTGTAAAATAAAGCATATGAGATGGATGTGATTATAGCCTTAAGTAATGTGCATGGAATGTTGATTGTGTTATATATCGGGCTTTAATGCCTAGCGTGCCTTGTGCGGTGTTACATTTCGGGCTTTAATGCCTAGCGTGCTTCGTCTTAGGTGATATATTCTGCTTAGTGCCTAGCGTGCTTCGTCTTGGTGATATATTCGGGCTTAGTGCCTCAGCGTGCTTCGTGCCGATGATCTATTCGGGCTTAGTGCCTCAGCGTGCCTCGTGTCGATGATCTATTCGGGCTTAGTGCCTAGCAGAAGCTTCGTCTTTTGATTTATTTCGGGCTTTAAATGCCTAGCGTGCTTTATGCTTGGATACGCTATAAGTGGAGATTCGAATATCAAATAAGGTGAGATGTTTATATAGTGTTAAGTGGTACAAGTTCGTAAGAACTAACCTACCATTTTAGTAAGGAATGAAGTGAACTAAAATTCTTATTGTATAGTTAAAGATCGGTGATGAGTGTGACAAAAGCGCTTGTGCTTATGTATAAGTTGAAATAGAAGATCGATGCCTAGATTGGTTTATATGGAATAATAATGTACAGTTTCACGATGCCATAGCAATGATGTTTAAGTAAAGAGCATTACTATTATTCAGCTATCAAAATTTTATGTAATGAAATAATTGTGTTTTATACTACAAGCTTGGATTTTAATATGTTTAAATGTATGCTCATTATATTGATATTTGCTTGAGACTTACTAAGCTAGTAAGCTTACTGTGTGTGTGTCTTTGTCTACCTCTGTTTTATAGATCTTGAATCTAACCACGGGCTCGAAGGATCATCCGTGAAGTCAACCACACTATCGACTTTCTTTTGGTATTGAAAACTTAGTTTGTTATTTAAAAGGGCATGTATAGGCTAGATTGAACCATATAACTAATGTTTTGTAATAGTGTAAATATGCTAGCCATGCTAAAATGGCTATCTTTTGGAATAACTTGTTTCGTGTTTTGATGATATTGTTTGCTCATGCCATGAACTATTATTTATGCTTGATTATGGTTTAATCATGTCGAGAGTGGTATTATTATTTGTGCATGTTAGATTATGATAAGAAAGACTTATTAATTGGTTCATGTTGATGAGCTTAATATATGGTATATACATTGATAATGTTTGGATTTATGATTCGCAAAGTATTAGACTCTTATTATTGAGTATGTGGTATAGTTTATGTTATGTATTGAAGTTATCTTGGATGACCGAATATGTAGTTAAGTGCTTGATTTTGTGTATGTATTTTAAGAATGTGAATTGGGGTACTTTTAATGTTATTTGTGCACAAAATGGTTAAAATCAATATGGACATATGCATGAACTTTTGTCAAGAGAAGAAGTATATTTGGTCTTGAAATGATAATTATTTTATGAGCAAATGTGTATGTATGGCTAGTATGCTGTGTGGTTATTTTAACTTAGATTAATGTGCATAACATGTGAATTGGTATAGTCATGAATTAATTAATCGAATAAGTTAATATTGATTCGGAAATTTTGCTTAGATATGCCTTTGACATTAGTGAATATGCATGGTATAATAGTAACTAAAGTATGATTGGTTATGTTTTTCTATCACCATTGCCGTATAAATGAATAAAAAAATAGTAGTAAAGTATGGTTCGGTTGATGTATTAAATTTTATATGTACAAAAGATATAAATAATAATAGGTTTGATATTAGACTAATGGAATAGTTGTTTTGTTATACATTCATATATGATATGTTTTAATAGATCTTTGGATTATGTTTTAATTATGAAATGTTAAGAATGCTATGGTTTTAAGACTCGATATTTGATTAAGGTACGAGCATTGATGTGATTTAATTTTGAGTTGTGAAATGTAATGAATATCTATTGGAACTATTATATGATTGGTAATACGTCGTAACCCTAATTCAGTGATGGATATGGGTTAGGGGTGTTACATGGAAGCTAGAGGGACAATTGGCTACATAGCTCGTAAGTATTTGTAGAAACATTGGAGGTGTTTCGCATAAATCGACGTTCTAGCCATGGAATGATGATTCTAAAGATGATTGGAGGAAGAAAAACATAAATGTTGGGGTAAGTCAAACTAGCGAGATATATTATCCTCATTGGATCTATGGGTATTTTTTCAAGGCAATACGCAACCTCAATTGTTAGGCCTCAAGACTATAGAAGAAACTGAGATTGCGAGGAAGATGATATTGGTGGGATTGTGGTGCATACAAACAAATCCACTAGACAGGCCTTCAATGAGTAAGGTGATAGAGATGTTGGAAGGAAGCATAGAAATATTGCAAATTCCTCCTAAGCCTTACCTATCTTCCCCTTCAAGAACACCAATGGATTCTACCTTTATAACATTATCCTGATATACTTGTTAGAGAGTGCCGAAAGACCAATAACAAGATTATTGTAATACATACTAGTATTCTTTTAATAAAAGATATTTCCATTATTAAGTTCATTTTTTATTTTATATATAAACTAAGCTAAATAATAATAAAACCATTAGACTAATATGATTATTCTTAAACTGTCCCTAGTAAAGTATTCCTCTGGTCAAGAAAACGACAATATGTTGAGACTAATGTAGGGTTGGTTGATGATAAAGTATTGTTATAGGTATAAGATATTGACTGCTATCACCCTTGTGCGTAAAAACAAACAATTTTCTAAAACAACTTTAAAGGTGCAATTTTAACTGCAAGCGAACAATACCAATTGTAATATTTATAGTGTCCGATGGAACACCGGAGTATTCCAAGGGGTTGAACCCAAATGAGTCGATGATTAAGTAATTCTTAAACTATAAATATGCAATTAAATGAGTCTAGCTAACTATTCACTTGGTAATATATTACGACAAACCATTCACAAGTTTAATTATGCTAATTAATTACTTAAAATAGTAAAGGACTAAATTATAAATGAAACCAGAATACAAAACTAGCAAATTTGAACAAGTAAGATAATAGGTAGTGATTGACTGATGTCCATGTTGTTCATTAACTTTTGAATTAGGGATCTAAATCACTAAAACTCCTAAATTTGTTCCATTTTACCTCTCTGTCTCCACTTTTCCAATTTAGAAAAATTAATATGCTTTACCTCTCAACCTCACCCAACTAACATGGGACTAATGAATTGGTGCCAAATAGGATTACCTCTTTATCTCACTTATCTTAATTTTTCCTTAGGGATTTCAATCCTAAGTTTTGAAGTTTATTTAATTTAGTCCAAATTTAGGATTTAGTCCTTGAACCCAAAAATAAATTACCCAACATTTTCATCTACCAACAACAATGACAATAAGATAGATGAAGAAAAATACTAAAGCAATGATTTTTAACACGTAAGAGAAAACAAAGCTAACTAATATTAAAGTAGGATTAAAATGTGACAACAAAAGAGTTTAAGGTGCTAAACATATAAATAAACCTAAGCTACAGAATAACTAAATTAACTAACTAAGAAAATACAAAGAAAACCAAGAAATGCAAAAAAAAAAAAAAAAACTAAACCCTACAACTATGGGGAAGACTAAACCTTAAAAAGGTGAAGAAGAAACTAAGAAAACTAAGCTAAAACTTGTATCTAAAATGCATGTTGTGTGTGTCTTCTCTCTCCAGCCAAACTTTGGTCTTTTTTAGTAGGCATCAGACCTTATTTTTGTTGACCAAAATGCCCCTCAATGTGTGTTTTTTATTGTTGTTGAAGTTGGACAAAGACTACCCCTATAGTCAATTTTTTGTCCTCTCACAAAAGCTGCATCACGATATCCATGGTCTACTATCGCGATACCCTCGTCAATCTTGAAATGGAAGGTCCTTAGGAGGTTAGGTATCACAATACCCATGGCTGGTATCACGATACTACTATAAATGGCCTCAATCCTTTTCATTTTAACATTGTTAGGGGTATCACGAGTTCCATGTTTCGGTGTAGCGTAAAACACACTAATTAACTTATAAAAAAAGCAAAAACTAATTAAAAACACGATAAAAACACTCAAATTGCTCGAGAATAAGCTCGCCAAGTGTAATAGAGACCTAATTTGACGTATCAAATTATGGTAGATCATATATTTAGCCAATGCATGAGAACATGTTAGAAGAACAATGTAATGGACTGACCTGTCATGAGAATGCTCTTGGATTATTATGTACAAATCACATCAATTATCATAGTGATAATGTTGTATGTGATCTTTATACTTGAGGTTATCAAATTTCTCAACATTGAGAGTAATGTGTTATGATGAAATTAACGTTTTTGTAATTGGATATACTATAAGGATTGTTTTGGATATACCACAAACTATGTAGTGTGATGTGAGTGGTTAATATATGATTTTCTCATCTTACATAATGGGAGAGATATCTTGGACCTCTAATAAAAAGAGATTAGAAATACATAGTAATGCTCAAATAATTCGATATGAGATATTAAAATCATTTGTATATTTAAAAGTCTATTCGTAAATCATGAAATAAAAGATTAGACTATCAAAGTGTCTATTTAATAATTTGTGCTCAATCTAGATATCATGGACAAAGGGATAGGCTACGTAGTACCATTATCATGGAAATGTTTTATTAGACCACAACTTTTTTGTCACACCCCAAATATGATTGATCCAATATTTGGACGTGTTCTAGTAAAATAACTTTTTTTGGTGTAATGCTATATGCCCAAATGTTTCTTTTGGCTGATAGGATGGATGTATACCAAGTAAATGAAGATCTTATGTCAAATTACTCTGTTAGTTGGAGTGAAATAACTGTAAAGTGAAAAGGTAATTATGATATTAGTTTACATGAAAGGTATAGTACCCCCGGTTGTCTAAGTATTGTGCTAGTTGGGCTATAAAGTGATCTAGTTAAGAACCAATCGGATAAGCTAGTCTGATATTTACTATACTAGATTCTTATTTATGTTCTTATCAGAATGTGTAGGCTATAAAGAAATAAAAGTTTTGAAAGAGTATGACACTTGTCAAGTTTCACTATGAGGACATAGGTCATATATATGCGTGGAAATAGTTCTATTAGGGGGAATCCTTTTTCCTTGACTTTTTTGTTCTTTGATTCTTCTTTGTAATCCAAAAGTATTTCTATAACACCCCTAACCGGTATCCATTGTCGAAATAGGGTATAGATTACTACCAGAGTTTACAGAGCAATTTAAAATAATTCATGTTAATTACTATTTAATTTCTGTAAATAGTCATATTGTCCCTTCCAAGAACCCTCGAGGCCCATTATAAGCATTGGAATCGAATTGAGACTAAATCGGGATATTAGAAACTTTTTTCTTGAAATTTAAAAATTTTTCCTAGTTACAAGGCTCACACACCCGTGTGACCATAGGACATGCCCATGTTGCAAGCCGTGTCCGACCTTGTATAGCTTTCTGACTTGTGTCACACGGCTAGTCACACTTTCGTGTGCTAGACTGTGTGGTTAATTAAAATTTTCAAAATAAGGTGCAGGTTTCACACGGCCAAAACACACGCCCGTGTTTTGGAATGTGTAGCACACACGGCTGAGACACACGTCCGTGTGCTCAATTCTGAGCATTCGGCCCATGTGCCAAGCCGTGTGTCACACACGGTCATGAAACACGTCGGTGTGTCTACCCGTATGGACAAAATAAAACCATTTCCTAGCTTTATTTCTCACCCAAATTTGTCAATAACCTACACCAAAATTTACTAGTATATACCAACCAATTCAAGCTTTAAATCCAAGTCAACTCTAAACTCTAAAATGTTATTTTATCATATGCATTCATGATTATAATCTTACATTTGTTTAACTTGTATGTAAAACATATCTTGATAAATTTTATTCAATATACTTAACATGGATATTTTCCATAATATAACCTTAATAGATATACCAAAACATAGCCATCACTAGCCATTCCAATGTGTAACATCCTAAAATTGTGGGACTGTGATATTTGTGTAAATGCATGTTATGGTTGCTCTGCGGGTTGTTTGGGTGTGTTTGGGGGTCTGGGGAGGCTTGGGTTCAAGCCCAAGCCACGATGAAATTTTGTTTTTGGGCACTTAAGTGGGGAGAGCTAGTGGAAGCAGGACTTAAGGTTAATTAAATGTGTTTGCTAACACAAGTGGCCACATGGTGGAGTGGTGGTGGCGTCAGAATGAAAGTAAGGGGAGTGGGGTTCAAATCCCACAAGCAGCATTTAGGGAGTTTTATTTTATGCTTTGGAGAGGAGAGAGGTGGAGTTGGATTAAAACTTTGCCTAGGTGGTTGAAGACTTAGTCAAATTGTTTGTATGGGTGGTGTGGAGAAATGTAAGGAGAAAACTAAGGAGTGAATCAAGGAAGGGGAGAGGTTGGCCAAATGTGGGAATGTTGGGGGAGAGGAAAAACGGCTAAGGGAGTGGGGTTTTGGCACTTTCGGCTAGTGAGGAGTAGGTGCCGAAATTCTTTAGGCTTCCTAAGCAACCTTTTACATTTGTCAAAACCATTTTTTTTATCGAGTTTTGAGAAAATAGGAATCGACTTTAAAAATATGGAGTCGCCACCAATCTTTTTTTTTATTTAGGTGTGATCAGATCACCTATAAAAATATTTTGGTCTGTGAAATTAGATAAAATAGATTTGGGAGTCGGTTACGTGTGAGGAAGGATTAGCACCCTCACAACGTCCAAAGTTAGTACCAAATCGATTAGTTATTGTCCTTAAGTTGAAAACTTGAAAATATTAAGACATAATTATTTTTAAGGAAAGTTGATTAATTTTGAATTGAATCTCAAGATTAACTCATTTCAAAGAATAAAAGTGTCATATCCAATACGTTAGGATATAACACGCTTATACTTCGATACCGAGATAAATCTTTGATCTTCAAAACATGCAATTAAAAAGGGTATTTGGTTATTTGGTTGAATAGAAAATTAACACCCAGTACGTTAGGGTATAATTCTCTGAACTTCCAAATATACAAATATTGCGTCATTTTGGAAAATATTCCAACACGTAATCTTGAAATTTGGCTCCATGTACAATTTTTAACAAAATGAAACATTTAGAAAATATTAAGGCATGATTATTTTTTAAGGAAAATTAATTTATTTGGAATTGAATCTCAAGATTAACTCGTTTCAAAGGAATAAAAATATCATATCCAATACGTTAGGATATAACACTGTAACAGCCCAAACCCGGCCCAAACGTTAGGACCGACTATGGGTCGTTACGGAAAAACTTTTTTTTTTGAAACTCATTTTGAAATCCAATTTAAATTTTGTTGAAAACTTCTCGTTTTTGGTTATCTTGCTGAAAACATTCTTAGACTAAATTCGAAAATTTAATTGAAGTCAAGTTATTATACCAAATTTGAATGTGTCCGCTGACACGATAAAACATTTTCGTGTTGATTTAGAAAACATGTGGTTTTAATTTAATTTTAATAATGTAGCTTTAAACAAGTATCCGACATATGGGTAATAGCAAAAGAAATAAAGTTTATGGAGGCCTTATTACAACCCAAATAAAAACAAACCAATAATAAAATAAAAAGAACTAAGTTTAAGTTCATTTAATTTAAGTCCACCGCATGGCCACCCCGAGTCCCTCCGGCTCCATATCCGCGATCTATGCATCACCTGAAAAAAATAATGGAGAAGGTGAGTCACCAAGACTCGAGATGTAACCCTTCCCGTTTTAAAACATTTTCATACACAACACATAACCATTAATATGCGAATATTAAATACCCATCCTAGCCATCCAAACGCCACTGTCTACCCCGTTGTGGTACCAAACCACTGGTGGTGCCAAACCACTGGTGACATATAGTCACAATGTGTTACCAAAACACTGGTGTCCATAGACACAGATCATTTGATGGGGCCAACCCATCGTGTGATACCAAATCACCGCGAGCGATCCCATATCTCAAGTGGGGCCAACCCACGGTGGTGTTAACCACGGGGACAAGTCACTATGAGGTGCCAAACCTCTGGAGATACCAAACCTCGGTGACCGTAGTCACGGTGTGTTACCAAAACAACGGTGCCCGTCGGCACAATAATACTGCCCCCTCCACTCACTAATCCCACATCAATCAATATACATACATGTTTCATGCCATCACATGCTTAAATCTCATGCATCAATACATTATGCTTACCAAAAGCATCAAATAGCATATTCAAACAGGTACTTACCTGAATTGCCAACTATACCGATATGGTATGACATCCAACGCTACAATAACCAAATTAGCATTCACAATAATTAACATATTTAATGAGTTATACGTGTGTATGTACACACCTGTTACCACTGGATAGTCTAAATCCCGAAAAGAAGAGTCGACCACCCTAGATCTACTGCCCCTATATTCGGCCAAGACATGAGTTAGTGCATTCGGCCAAATCAAACAATTTAAAGGGTTCTCCTTTTGAACCCGAATCCTTACCAAAAGTCTTGAGTATCAACCTTTGCTTCACCACCCTAAAATCGGACTTAACTAAATTAGTAGCCTTGCTTAAATGAATATCAAGAATAAAGAAAGTCGATCTTACCACTTACCCCAAAACCGATTGCTATAGGTTTGGAGGATTCAACCTCATCGCATGGAGATCCCGAAGTCCTAGGTGAAATCGGCTTCAACCAACAAGATTAGCCCATCATTAGCTTATGCCAAATTTTGGCTTTTCCTTAAGTCCAAATCGATAGATCATAAGAGTGAACACTAAAACATTCGGTTAGTACCCTTACCTTCTCAATCGATTGGAAAGATAGTCCGAAAAGTCTTGTATCACCTTTAATATTCGCCAAAGTGCCTCCAAGTAAGAGAAAAGATTTTCGGCACTTTGATAGGGATTAAATTCGGCTATGATTGGTTTTAAACAAATTTGGACTTTTAGTGAGAAAAGGAAGAAGAGAGGTAAAGGGAGTAGATGATTCGCTAGTAGGAAATAAAAGAAAAAGGAAATTGAGAATGAGGATTCGCAAGGAGAAGTAGAGAGGGTTTCGTAAGGTTTTGAGAGAATGGAAAAGGAAAATACCAGGAGAAAGGTGTTGAAAATTCGACTAGCAAACTGGAAAAAAAAAAGAAAACAAGGTGACCAAATGGGTGCTTTTATAAGCATTCGGCACCCCCCTAGTAGCCTTGCCGTCCAACTCTTCAACCAAAAGTTCAAAATCCATCCTACCTCCTTGAATTGCTCTAGACCACTTGTTTAATTAAACTCAAAATAATTTGATTTAATCCCCAAAATAAATGAATAATCTTAATAATATCCTCTTTATGTTCTATTATCCCTTGGAATTAATAATAAACAAAATGCTCCTATTATCCTTAATTATCTCATAAAAAAAGAGTTTAAAGAGAGAAGGGACTCTCCCTTCCCATGCTGTCCAAAAGAAAGATAAAAGGGAAGAATTGTGACTCGAACCAAGGCTCTCCTTGTTCTTGATGGCGTCAATGTAGCTCCCAAGTGGCCTCCCTTTGCCACTTATTCTAGGCTCATTTTATGTCAAATGCTCCCTTATTTATTCTTATAACCCCTAACCACTAAGGCTATCCACCTTTAAAGCAAATAATATATTTTTCTACCAAACAGCACACTCAAAGCCTTAAATTAAGCTCTATTATTCAATAAATAAAATCACAAAGATCCATACATAAGAAAATTAATTAAATTCCAAATAACCCCATTTTTGGGATGTTACGATTCTACCCCTTAAAATAAATTTAGTCCCAAAATTACTTAACTAAACAGATGAGGTATTGCAGCGTATCACATCCTCGGGTTCCCACGTAGCTTCTTCCACACCATGGTTCGCCACAAAGACTTTCACTAAGGGCACCGACTTTCCACGTAGAACCTTTATATCTCTATCCAAGATCCGAACCGGTTCTTCCTCAAAAATAAGTCCGAGTTGACCTCAATTTACATCACGGGCACCACGTGTGATGGATCCGACCGATCTAGCGCTAAGCATCGACACGTGGAAAGCGTCATGAATCGACTTAACTCGTGATTCGGTGATAAGCTACGGTCCTACTCGCTTCAACGATCAGATATGTGCCAATGAATATTGGGCTTAGCTTCCCTTTCGCCCAAATCTTAGTACCTTCTTCCAAGGCGACACCTTCAGGAAGACCTTATCCCCCACGGCATACTCCATTTCCTTGCGCTTAAGATCAGCATAGGACTTCTGTCTATCTGATGCTTCCTTAAGACGGGCTCGAATCACCTTCACTTTATCCTCGGCGTTACCAACTCTGGACCCAACACTTGTCGTTCACCCAACTCATCCAACACGTCGGAGTTCGCATTTTAAATCCATCGATTGCTTCAGTATGGTGCCATCGAATACTCGCTTGGTAACTATTGTTGTAGGCGAACTCGACTAAAGGTAAAATTCCTCCCAACTACCTCGAATTCCAAGACACAACCCTCAAAGATATCTTCTAAGATCTGTATGACCCTTTCGGATTGCCCGTCGACCGAGGATGGAAAGTCATCTTTGAAATCTAATCGCGTACCAACGCTTGATGTAACGCTTTCAAAACCTCGAAGTGAACCTTGGGTCCCTATCCGAGATAAGCGTCTGGCACACCATGCAATCGACTATCTCGGCCACATACAACTTTGCTAGCTTCGAGTGAGTAATCCATTCTCACCCAGATGAAGTGGTGATTTAGTCGACGGTCTCACGATTACCCAAAGCGCATCTTTCTTCTTTGGGCGTAGGTGACCAGCGAAATCCATAGTGATCCTCTCCCATTTCCATTGAGGAATCTTTACCGGTTGAAGTAGCCTCGATGGTGGCGGTGTTCACTTTTAACTCCGACACGTCAAACACTTCCCTACAATTCGTTATCTCACGCTTCAACCGGGCCACCGTAATCTCGTAGATCTCCATACATCTTGCCTCAGGGATGCATAGCGTATGGGCTGCTATGAGCATCTTGGAGAATTCTTTGTCTCAGCTCCACGTCTTTCGGCATACAGGGCCGTCCTTGAAAACATAATACACCATCACCGGTCAATCCATACCCTTCTAAACCACCATCCTGAACTTGCATTCTCTTAGCATTTAACCCTTCATCCACTAACTGTTTGGCCTTAATTTCCTCGATCCATGTTGGCTTAACTTGAAGCTCTGCCAAAAGGCTTCCATCATCATATAGGCTCAATGAGCAAACATTGCTCTTAAATCGCCACAACCTTCGGCTCCAGCGTCAACCACCACGTTAGCCTTACGGATGATATTCGATGGAGCATCGTAGTCCTTTAATAGTTCAATCCATCGTGACATCTCGATTCAGATCCTTACGAGTGGAAGATACCTCAAACTTTTGTGATCCGTGTAAATTACCAACTTCTCCCCATAAAGATAATGTCTCCATATTTTCAAAGCGAAGACGATTGCTGCTAACTCCTGGGTTGTGAGTTGGATAGTTCACCTCATGCGGTCTCGGTGACGGACGCATAGGCTACTACCTTCCCATCCTCGCATCAACACACACCCCAAACCGGTGTGAGATGCATCACAATAGGCGTGAATAATTTCCACGCCTCGGGTTGTACTAGAACCAGAGCTTCGTCGTAATCTTCCTCAACTTATCAAAACTTTCTTCTCGCTTCTCCAACCATACAAATGGAACACCTTTTCTTAGTAACTTAGTCAGCGGTATTGCGATCCGAGAGAACCCTTCCACAAACCTTCGATAATACCCGCTAAACCCAGAAAACTTCGTATCTCCGCCACCGACTTAGGCGATTTCCACCCCAACACCGCTTCAATCTTGCGGGGATCCACTCTAATCCTTCCACGACACCACGTGGCCTAAGAAAGCCACCTCCCTCAGCCAAAATTCGCACTTACTGAATTTGGCATATAATTGTTTTTCCCTCAACACTTGCAGAACTACCCGTAGATGCTTGTCGTGCTCCTCCTCCGTCTTTGAGTAAACCAATATGTCGTCTATGAATACTACGACAAATTGATCCAATCATTGTTGAAATACTCTATTCATTAAATCCATGAGCAACGCCGATTGCATTGGTCAACCGAATGGCATCACTAGAAACTCGTAATGCCCATACCGAAGTTCGAATACCGTCTTGTGAACATCGACCTCCTTCACCTTAAGTTAATGGTAACCCGACCTAAGGTCTATCTTTGAAAACACCGACGCCCCCTTCAACTGGTCAAACAAGTCATCGATTCGAGGCAATGGGTACTTGTTTTGATTGTTAACTTGTTTAATCGACGGTAGTCGATGCACATCCGCATAGAACATCTCTTTCTTCTTGACAAACAATACAAAGCGCCCCACGGAGATATACTAGGTCGAATAAACCCTTTATCCAAGAGCTCTCGAATTTGAGCCTTCACTCCACCAACTCCTTTGGCGCCATTCGAGAAGGTGCTATAGACACGTGTGCTGTTCGGGTAGCAAGTCTATACCGAATTCGACTTCCGATCCGAGGCGGACCTAGAAGTTCTTTGGGAACACATCAAGAAATTCCCCAACCGTTCGGACCTTTCCAACTATCGACTCTTAGCTTCCAAAGCATGATTTGAACCAAAAACGCCTTACAACCCTTCTTGACCATCTTCTCAACCTTCAAGGCGGACACCACGTTGGATAGGTAATTCCTTCTATCACCTATCATAACCACTTCATCGTTTCAGTAGTCTTAAGAACCATGCGCTTAGCTACGCAATCCAAATTCACCGATACTTAACCACTAATCCATTCCAAGGATCAAATCGAACTCCCCAAGCGGTAGTTCCATCGATCGACCATAAATACTACCCTTAGAGTTCTAGGGTGCGTCTCTATAAAGTTTGTCTACCACTCTGAGTGACCTAACAGACGGTCATCTCCCTGAAGCGCTTTGAGTTTAGGTCCAAAGTCTCTACCACACTACTCGCTACGTATGAATGTGTAGACCCCACATCGATTAATGCATAATAAGGAAGACCAAAAATCAGAAACGTACCGGTTATGACATCCGGTGCGTCACCCTCCTCGTGACGCCTCGCCAGATAGACTAAGCCAGGCTGCCTAGCCTCTGTGTTGCCTGAACCTCTGCCCTGAATTCCTCGACCTCGGTTAGGACCGTTGCTTCCTCTACCATTACCACGACCCTCTGCGGTCCCACATTTCTATCCCGAGTGCGGTTACGCCCTCCGGTCGATTACGAGCTTGCTTAGGGGACAATATCGACCCGGTGCTCCAAAGACCCACACAAAACATCCTCTATCGCCGGTCGAACAACTTCCCCAATGGGTCTTCCCAGTGATTACTTGAGTCGGCCTCGATTAGCAGTCATGGGCCTTGCCTTTGATTTGGCCCACTTGGCCTAGCCTTTTCAGACACTACCACTGGATCCGGTGACCCAAATCCTCTCTTTGATTATTCCTACTATAATTTTGCCTCACACCTCCTTGATCCCCTCGGCTACCTTAGCCTTTTCCACAAGAGATGAAAACTCACGAACTTGTCATGGGCAATCAGTAACCTCAAATCATCTCGGAGTCCGTCCACAAAGCGGACACAGCGCTCGTGTTTAGTAGCCACGATGCCTCTAGCATACCTACTCAGTCTTAAAAACTCCGCCTCATATTCCGCTACTGACTTAGTTCCTTGCACTAACCCCGTAAAGGCTTTCCTCGAGCATCTCAGATAACTGGTGCCCACATACTTCTTCTGATAGGCGGTTTTGAAATAATCCCAAGTCAAATCATCTGCCGTAGCGCCATCTCGAACTGTCAGCCACCACTGATACGCTTCATCCTTTAGAAGCGATACGGCCCCTTTCAGTTTTTCTCCCTCAGTCAGGTCAAGATCATCCATGATCCTTTCAGTTGACTCTAGCCAGTATTCTGCTACACTGGGTGCCACTCCTGACACACCCCGGAACACCTCAGCTCCGTTGGATCGAATTCGCTCGGGAACAGATTTCGAGCTCCTAAACTTCCACCATTGACCACCAATTCGAGGACTCGCAACACGACTTGCGATCGCCCTCTGCCTGTCGATCCTGCTCCTCTGCTCCAAAAGTTTGGAGGTGGTGGTGGCGGTGGTATCTCGCTTTGAACCTTGTCCCGACTGGCGGGTTCGTACACCGTCATCCTACCCTACCGCGCCTACGGCGTCCTCGTCCTCTGGAACTCATTCTATCTACCGCTATTAATAATCGATTAAGAAAAATTTTATGCGTTAGCATTTGTTCCACTTTCTTATTCGCGAAGAAATTTTATGGGTAGAGTTTTAATCGAGGTTCTTTCGAGCAAACAAGGTTTCAGCTTCCTAACCTAGTTCACACAAAAGGCCACATTCATTCCCTAACACTTTCCATACATATTCACTCCTGACAGATTCGTCTGCTTCTAACCTGTGGGTATTTTCGTCATTTTCCTCTGTGGGTATTTTTTGTAATAAAATTGAGAGATTTCAAACTTTGATAAAGCAGGTCACTTTGAAATTCCCAAAATTGGAGAGCATTTCTAAAAATTTGTAAAATTTGAAGTTATGGCATCATTTCGGAAACCAGGGGTATTTTGGTAATTTTGTCCATCAGGGGTAATTTTGTAATTTTTGTAAATCAAGGGTGTTTTAATAATTGTAAAACTCTGAGGGTCCCTTTTGAGAATTTTCCTTTCTTAAAAGCAGTGATGTTGCAAAAATTTTGTACTGTGGTCGTTTTGGTAATTTTATAAGTTGAGGTATTTCCGTAATTGTCCAAAACCAAATTATTTTATTGATGATTTTCAAAGCAGGGTTGAATATTTGAGAAGTAGTTGAAATTTTTGGACAAAATCATTGAGTTAATATTTTATGAACCAAGGGCATTTCCGTAATTTTACCCCTAAGGGCATTTTCGTAATTTTCCACAAATCGAACTTTTCGGGGAAAACATTGTAAAAAGAGTTGTTCTTACGTTTGAAGGAGTGATTTGAAAAGTTTTAAACCAAGTTTTGTTGTTTCATTCCTTTTCAAAATCAAGGCTAATTCCTTTCGGTTTTAGTCATTATGTTTAGCCTATAACCGAGCCCTCTTGGTCGGGGTGAGCCCAAGCTACGCACTGTGCAGGCGGGGTTTAGTGTGGAGAGGAGGTGAGTCACGCTGATCGCTTAAATACCAAGCTCCCACCGAACCTTTCTAGACATGCGCACGAAGGTTACCACACCACCGAGCCCTCCGGGTTAGGGTGAACCCAAGCTACGCACCGGTAGGATACTGCGAAGAGGTGGTGAGTCACCTGACCGCTTAAATACTGTGCTCTTGGGATCCAATCCTAGACATGCGTCTGGGGTTACCACACCCTAGCGCTTGATGACTAAGTCATAGGTTAGTTTCGTTCTTTAAGTATTATGTTCGGTTTGTGTGTTTGAGTAATCTAATCCTAGGGTTCAAATTCCTATAAATCTATCTACGTTCCATGCTTCCTACCCTTCTACGAATATAATTCTCAAAGAGGTTTAGATGTACTTACTCGGCGGATCGGTCTGGAGACTCGGGCTATGCCGCTTTAAAACCCAAAATCAATTAATAAGGCCTACTAAAACATTTTGGGCCTTGGCCCCACAATGAAGTTTTGAACTGGCTCGATACCAATTTGTAATACCAAACCCGGCCCAAACGTTAGGACCGACTATGGGTCGACTTGAAAAACTTTTTTTGAAACTCATTTTGAAATCCAATTTAAATTTTGTTGAAAACTTCGCTTTTGGTTATCTAGTGAAAACATTCTTAGACTAAATTTGAAAATTTAATTGAAGTCAAGTTATTATACCAAATTTGAATGTGTCCTTGACACGATAAAACATTTTCGTGTTGATTTAGAAAACATGTGGTTTTAATTTAATTTTAATAATGTAGCTTTAAACAAGTATCCACATATGAGTAATAGCAAAAGAAATAAAGTTTATGGAGGCCTTATTACAACCCAAATAAAAACAAACCAATAATAAAATAAAAAGAACTAAGTTTAAGTTCATTTAATTTAAGTCCACCGCACGGCCACCCCGAGTCCCTCCAGCTCCATATCCGCGATCTATGCATCACTGAAAAAATAATGGAGAAGGTGAGTCACCAAGACTCAAGATGTAACCCTTCCCTGTTTTAAAACATTTTCATACACAACACATAACCATTAAT
This sequence comes from Gossypium rotundifolium, assembly GCA_025506655.1. Taxonomy (NCBI): domain Eukaryota; kingdom Viridiplantae; phylum Streptophyta; class Magnoliopsida; order Malvales; family Malvaceae; genus Gossypium; species Gossypium rotundifolium. The sequence continues at coordinate 73,208,929 of CP106730.1, read as the reverse complement.
ATGCGAATATTAAATACCCATCCTAGCCATCCAAACGCCCATGTCTACCCCGTTGTGGTACCAAACCACCGGTGGTGCCAAACCACTGGTGACATATAGTCACAATGTGTTACCAAAACACTTTGGTGTCCATAGACACGAGATCATTTGATGGGGCCAACCCATCGTGTGATACCAAATCACCGCGAGGCGATCCCATATCTCAAGTGGGGCCAACCCACGGTGGTGTTAACCACGAGGGACAAGTCGCTATGAGGTGCCAAACCTCTGAGGTACCAAACCTCTGGTGACCGTAGTCACGGTGTGTTACCAAAACACTGGTGCCCGTCGGCACAATAATCACGCCTCCACTCACTAATCCCACATCAATCAATATACATACATGTTTCATGCCATCACATGCTTAAATCTCATGCATCAATACATTATGCTTACCAAAAGCATCAAATAGCATATTCAAAGTGTACTTACCGAATTGCCAACTATACCGATATGGTATGACATCCAACGCTACAATAACCAAATTAGCATTCACAATAATTAACATATTTAATGAGTTATCGTGTGTATGTACACACTGTTACCACTGGATAGTCTAAATCCGAAAAGAAGAGTCGACCACCCTAGATCTACTGCCCCTATATTCGGCCAAGACATGAGTTAGTGCATTCGGCCAAATCAAACAATTTAAAGGGTTCTCCTTTTGAACCCGAATCCTTACCCAAAAGTCTTGAGTATCAACCTTTTGCTTCACCACCCTAAAATCGGCACTTAACCAAATTAGTAGCCTTCGGCTTAAATGAATATCAAGAATAAAGAAAGTCGATCTTACCGACTTACCCCAAAACCAATTGCTATAGGTTTGGAGGATTCAACCTCTTGCATGGAGATCCCAAGTCCTAGGTGAAATCGGCTTCAACCAACAAGATTAGCCCATCATTAGCTTATGCCAAATTTTCGCTTTTCCTTAAGTCCAAATCGATAGATCATAAGAGTGAACACTAAAAACATTAGGTTAGTACCCTTACCTTCTCAATCGATTGGAAAGATAGTCCGAAAAGTCTTGTATCACCTTTAATATTCGCCAAAGTGCCTCCAAGTAAGAGAAAAGATTTTCGGCACTTTGATAGGGATTAAATTTGGCTATGATTGGTTTTAAACAATTTGGACTTTTAGTGAGAAAAAGGAAGAAGAGAGGTAAAAGGAGTAGATGATTCGGCTAGTAGGAAATAAAAGAAAAAGGGAAATTGAGAATGAGGATTCGGCAAGGAGAAGTAGAGAGGGTTTCGGTAAGGTTTTGAGAGAATGGAAAAGGAAAATACCAGGAGAAAGGTGTTGAAAATTCGGCTAGCAAACTGGAAAAAAAAAAGAAAAGAAGGTGACCAAATGGGTGCTTTTATAAGCATTCGGCACCCCCCTAGTAGCCTTGTTAGTCAACTCTTCAACCAAGAGTTCAAAATCCATCCTACCTCCTTGAATTGCTCTAGACCACTTGTTTAATTAAACTCAAAATAATTTGATTTAATCCCCAAAATAAATGAATAATCTTAATAATATCCTCTTTATGTTCTATTATCCCTTGGAATTAATAATAAACAAAATGCTCCTATTATCCTTAATTATCTCATAAAAAAAGAGTTTAAAGAGAGAAGGGACTCTCCCTTCCCATGCTGTCCAAAAGAAAGATAAAAGGGGAGAATTGTGACTCGAACCAAGGCTCTCCCTTGTTCTTGATGGCGTCAATTGTAGCTCCCAAGTGGCCCTCCCTTTGCCACTTATTCTAGGCTCATTTTATGTCAAATGCTCCCTTATTTATTCTTATAACCCCTAACCACTAAGGCTATCCACCTTTAAAGCAAATAATATATTTTTCTACCAAACCGTGCACACTCAAAGCCTTAAATTAAGCTCTATTATTCAATAAATAAAATCACAGCAGTCCATACATAAGAAAATTAATTAAATTCCAAATAACCCCATTTTTGGGATGTTACAAACACGCTTATACTTTGATATCGAGATCATCTTTGATCTTTAAAACATGCAATTAAAAAAGGGTATTTGGTTATTTGGTTGAATAGAAAATTAACACCCAGTACGTTAGGGCATAATTTTCTGAACTTCCAAACATACAAATATTGTCTTAGTTTAAAACTTTTAAATAAGTGCTTAAAAAATGACTAAAAATGCTTTTATTGAATCACTAAATAATGAGAAACAAAATGTAATATCAAGCATAGAATGATAATAGGTGAATACAATCTTTGTACAAATGGTTGACAAAATATTATGCACATACAATTCAATATATGTAACACCCCAAACCCGCCCATACACTACAACCGGATCGGTATGTCACCAAGAAAAATTCTATCGAAACATGTCGTATTTTTTGAAAAGCCCAAATATGTTTTATATAGAATATGCTTAAGTAGAGTAAAAATCCAAACATAAATACATGCATTTTTAATTAAAAAAAACTTAAACGACTTAAAGTAATAGAAGCCCATAATAAAACATAATAGCCCATGGCCTTATTACAACGAGATTTGAAGTCCATTAATTAAAAAGATAAAATAAAACTTGAGTCTCTTTTTGCCAAATCTACATATTCTTCTGTATGGCCACCTTGCGTTCCTCTCCAGCCCGGTCCGAATCACTAGGTATCACCTGAAATGTTAATTAAGGCGTGAGTCGTGAGACTTAGTGTGTAACCCTCATGCACCACTAGAGTTTGGGCCTTAAGCCCATTAAACAAAATAAACAGTGTAATAACAATAATAAAAATTAATAGCAATTAATATGCAAGGCCCAACCCGTTTGCCTAGGTTTCCATCCGCTACACACCATGATGGCAGTCATGCTGCTCATCCACATATGATGGCTGAAGCCTTTATAACATATAATGGCCAAGTTCAGTATAACATTTAATGGTCAAGTTCAGTATAACAGTTCACGGCATTAGCCGCTACACATATAATGTATAACTTCCTCCTTTCATCAACCCAACCCATGCAATCACATACAAGCATTTTACTTATAACATTTAAACAGATTATTTACTAACCTGGGGATCCGCTTTTACCCTCCTTTGGGTTGCATCAATAAACCGAGATTTAGGCATTTATCAAAACATATAAAACACATGAACATACAATATTAGGCAGATCTAGATGGTGGGGAGGTATTACACACCTGATATCGCGAAATCCAATATTCTTAGTCGATGTCCTTGCTATCCAGATCTATTATCCTCAATCTATAACTTTGCTTAAAAGCGAAAAATTGTGAAAATATGCCCTCTCCTATATTCGGCCATGGTTAGTATTCTACCCAATTTTATATATATAAATAAACAAATCCTCTTACCTTGAAATCCCGAAAGTAACACGATTCTATAACTTGGAGATCTATGCAATTGGCCTCATTCTTCAAATCTCGGAATCTTAGAAAGAAGTGTGAAATAAGAGATTAGTTTCTAATAGCCATTCTGCTAAGGACTTTGAAAAGTCGAAAGAACATTGAAATCCCAAAATCAACACTTACCTATTGTTTCTTTTAGATTTTAACTGGCAGACTCCATTAAAGAGGATTCAACAACCACGGAGATGAGATCTAGCAATTTCGCTTTTAAGAAAATCACGGAAAAGATGAACTGATGTATTTTGGCTTTTAGAAAAAGCGTGTGAAGTGTTTGGATTAGAAAGAAAGTGAAAAGAAAGTGGAGAGAAAGAATACTTGTGGGTTTACTTTCGAAGAAATCAAAAGAAAAGAGAATACCAAGAAGAACTGAGAATTTTAGCACAGAAGATGAGAGAAGAGAATGGGGTTCAAAATGCCGAATTGAAGAGGTACCCTATTTATAGGAATTTCGACACCCTTTCGGAGATGAAATTTCGCCAACTCAGTACTCGGAAGATAACTCCTATCTTTCTCCTCTATCCTTCTATCCCTTATCCCTATCAAAACACTCATCCATAGGAGGCCACATTTGCACCAACTCTCCCTTTATTTTATCAGCTTGTTATCCTCATTAATTAAACAAAAATAATCCCTAAATTATAGCCTTGTGCCGTCCCCCCTTAGCTCACCTTAGCTGCCAAAATTTTGACCCAATTCTTTGGGCCCAACTGAACCTCAAATTAACATATTAAACATAACATTACACACAATGCACAAGCCCATTAATACCTTACCATAACATTCTAAGTGCTACATGCATCTCAAAAATTTTAAACGTTCCCATTCTCAAGGCCTATTGGGCCCAATTCTACTAGGCCCAATTTCAGGATGTTACAAATCTACCCTCCTTAAAGAAATTTCGTCCTCGAAATTTTTGACTAACTAGTAATCGTACTACCCAAGTCTCATCACTATGCTTTCGCTGCGTACTCTAATTCCAAAGCCAAATAAACACTTAGTATACTATGGTAGGATACGCATCATTATTCGCTTCTAGAGTGTCTTCGGCCCCTTGTATTAATACTACCGATTCGCGTTTATCTGATTAAGAATTTTATGAATTATTAGTTTTCTTCCACTGATTAACCACGAACAGTCTTATGAATAATAGTTTTAAAAGTAGTTCTTTCAATTCAAACCTATCTCTGTGTTTCATCTTCTTAATTCTAGGAACCATGCACATTCAACATCCATACACACCAACATACAAATAGCATCCATCACCTAAGGGTATTTTCGTCATTTCACTACCTAGGGGTATTTTCGTAATTTTTCAAAATATGGTTCCAAGTGATTTTACGAAATAAGGGTATTTTGGTAATTTTCAATTCGGGGGTATTTTGATAATTTTTCATACCGAGGGTATTTCGATAATTTTTCATATCGAGGGTATTTCGGTAATTTTACAAATTAAGGGTACTTTAGTGATTTCAAAACCAAGGTTTACTTTAGGGTTGTACAAAACAAGGTGGTTGGTCCCTTTGGGTTTTAGTTATAGGTTTTGGCTGTCAACACGTCCTCATGGTTAGGGTGAGCAGTCACCACGCACTGGTAGGATTCGATGAAGAGGAGGTGAGTCACTAGGATTTGCTTAAATACCAAGCTCTCCTCGTATCCACTCCTAGACATGCGTATAGCCATTACCACACCCTAACATGGCTTAAGGTGAGCATACCACGCGCAGGTAGGATTCCATTAAAGAGGAGGTGAGTCACTAGGATTGTTTAAATACCAAGCTCTCACCGTATCCATTCCTAGACATGCGTGTGCTTGTTGCCACACCTTAAGTCGATGATCGATTCACGAGGATTTGTTTGGATAATTTAAGTCTTATGTAATTTAAGAAGTTGTTTAACGAAGCCTATAGTCCATCAAAATCTAACTAATCTAACCTGCATCCCATAAAACCCATCAAGCCCATATTCATATATATATATATATATCACATAAGGAGTTCGAATACTTACAGGCGGACTTGGTAGGAGACGCAGTGCCATCCGAGAAAACAAACCTGTACCATTTTAAACATGCATGTTTCAAAAAAACCATTTTAGAAAAAGTTTTGAGCCCAAAACCCAAAGTGAGTTTTGAACCTGCTCGATACCAATTTGTAACACCCCAAACCCGCCCATACACTACAACCGGATCGGTATGTCACCAAGAAAAATTCTATCGAAACATGTCGTATTTTAGAAAAGCCCAAATATGTTTTATATAGAATATGCTTAAGTAGAGTAAAATCCAAACTTAAATACATGCATTTTAATTAAAATAAAAACTTAAACGACTTAAAGTAATAGAAGCCCATAATAAAACATAATAGCCCATGGCCTTATTACAACGATATTTGAAGTCCATTAATTAAAAAGATAAAATAAAACTTGAGTCTCTTTTGCCAAATCTACATATTCTTACAGATGGCCACCTTGCGTTCCTCTCCATTTGGTCCAGAATCATTAGGTATCACACGAAATGTTAATTAAAGGGTGAGTCACGAGACTCGATGTGCAACCCTCATGCACCACTAGAGTTTGGGCCTTAAGCCCATTAAACAAAATAAACAATGTAATAATCATAATAAAATTAATAGCAATTAATATGCAAGGCCCAACCTGTTTGCCTAGGTTTCCATCCGCTACACACCATGATGGCGGTCATGCTACTGTCTACATATGATGGTAGAAGCCCTTATAACATATAATGGTCAAGTTCAGATAACATTTAATGGTCAAGTTCAGTATAACGATTCACGGCATTAGCGCTACACATATAACGATAACTTCCTCCTTTCATCAACCCAACCCATGTAATCACATACAAGCATTTTACTTATAACATTTAAGCAGATTATTTACTAACACGGGATCCGCTTTTACCCTCCTTGGGGTTGCATCAATAAACCGAGATTTGACATTTATCAAAACATATAAAACACATGAACATACAATATTAGGCGATCTAGATGGTAGGGAGGTATTACACACCTGATATCGCGAAATCCAATATTCTTAGTCGATGTCCTTGCTATCCGAATCTATTATCCTCAATCTATAACTTTGCTTAAAAGCCGAAAAACTGTGAAAATATGCCCTCTCCTATATTCGGCCATGGTTAGTATTCTACCCGATTTATATATATAAATAAACAAATCCTCTTACCTTGAAATCCAAAAGTAACACGATTCTATAACGGAGATCTATGCAATTGGCCTCATTCTTCAAATCTCGGAATCTTAGAAAAGAAGTGTGAAATAAGAGATTAGTTTCTAATAACCATTCGCTAAGGACTTTGAAAAGCCAAAAGAACATTGAAATCTGAAATCAACACTTACCTATTGTTTCTTTTAGATTAAAACAAGCATGAGACTCCATTAAAGAGGATTCGACAACCACGGAGATGAAATCTTGCGATTTTGGCATTTATGAAAATCCGAAAAGATGAACTGATGTATTTTCGCTTTTAGAAAAACCGAATGAAGTGTTTGACTTAGAAGGAAAGTGAAAAGAAAGTGGAGAGAAAGAATACTTAGGGGTTTCGACTTTCGAAGAAATCAAAAGAAAAGAGATTACCAAGAAGCGAGAATTTGACACGAGAAGATGAGAGAAGAGAATGGGGTTCAAAATCTAGAATTGAAGAGGTACCCCTCTTTATAGGGAATTTTGGCACCCCTTCCGAGAGATGGAATTTGACCAACTCGTACTCGAAGATAACTCCTATCTTTTCTCCTCTATCCTTCTATCCCTTATCTCTATCAAAACACTCATCCATAAGAGGCCACATTTGCACCAACTCTCCCTTTATTTTATCGACTTGTTATCCTCATTAATTAAACAAAATAATCCCTAAATTATAGCCTTGTGCGTCCCCCTTAGCTCACCTTAGTTGTCAAATTTTGACCCAATTCTTTGGGCCCAATTGAACCTCAAATTAACATATTAAACATAACATTACACACAATGCACAAGCCCATTAATACCTTACCATAACATTCTAAGTGCTACATGCATCTCAAAAATTTTAAACGTTCCCATTCTCAAGGCCTATTGGGCCCAATTCTACTAGGCCCAATTTCGGGATGTTACAATATGTACAATCAACAATCTCACAATTTCTATTTTAAAAATACCAATATTATTAATCAAGAATCAAAATTAAAAATATAACCAATTAAAATAAAATAAAAATTAGCAAATTTTAAAATAAATAAGCAAATATTATACATGAAATAAATCATTTTTATTCAAGGTAAAAGAAACAATATTAAAAGAATTAAATTATATGTACAATAAAAGAAAATATATATACGTATAAAAGAGAATTAAAAGAATAACAACCAAAATAATGCGAAAATAATATATATACAATATAATTCAAACAATACATATATTAAAACAAATAATGAATTTTATAAAGACATTTAGAATAACATATAAAGAAAAAAAACTAAAATAATATATAAAAACTCAATTGAAATAAAAGCGATGCCAAAAGGCTAATTTAAAAACAAGTGAAATTATTAAAATAGAATTAAGGATCGAAGTAACATACACACAAATGAACAGGGGTTAAAAAAGAAAATATTCCAAGTTGAAAATGGTGCGTTCAAACAGATACCAAATTGAAATAAAACTCAAATTTCAAGGACAAATTAAAAAACAAAAGAAACAACAACATGATTCAATCAAATAACTACAAAACAAAAAGGGACCAATCATATAAATAGACCAATTTTCAGAAATGTGCGGATCTTGAAAGTGGATTCGGGTCAACACGCGGGTTAAACACGAAATGGTGTCGTTTAAAGGCTATCGTCATGAGCCTAACGGCACCGTTTTACAAGAGACTTAAAAGGCAATTTAAACAAACCATGAAACACCCCAGACCCGGCCCAAAAAGCCTGACCGGATTTGGTATGTTCCTCGAATCTAACTTTAGCAAATTCTCGTTTTATTTAAGAAAAACTTGATGATTTTTGTAGAAAGCAGATTAAATTAATATTTTAGGTTGAAATCAAATTGTAAAGTAAATTTATGTCTTTTAAAACATTATTTTAGAAGGAGTTAATAAATTAAAAGAAAACCAAATTTATGGAAATTACTTTAAAACATATATATATTAGTCACAAAAACATTTTTAAATTATTTATCGAAAAACCATTTAGTTATTTAATAGATATTTGTTCATGGTAAAATAAAAGTCCAAACACAAAAAAATTAAAAGCAGTTTATAGTGGCCTTATTACAAAAATAGCAAACCCATAATAAAATCTAAGTAATAAAATTTAATAAGTTTAAATTGGAAAATCTTCAAAATACTTGATATGAGCATTGGCCACCAGAGTCCTTCTTGACCCGATCCATCGCTACTCTGAATCATCGAAAAGTTATCCCACAAAAATGGGTGAGTTATAAACTCAATGTGTAACACATACATTAAAAAGCCCATTTTATCATATGCCTTAAAGCCCAAAATTTCACATATGGCCATAGGCCCATTTAACTCATATTTAGCCCAAAGGCCCATTTAGCTCATATTTAGCCCAAAAGCCCATTTTAATAGCATTTTTAAATTAAATAATAATCAATTAAATCACATGGATATGTACAAATAATGAAATGCAAACCCGGCCCACCTAATATCCATCCGCTACACACCACCGTACCAACCAACACACCGTGGGATTACTAAATCGACCTCCATCCGCTACACACCATCGAAGGCGATTCTTTGCAATCAACATGCACATCGCCCTTATAATTTTGTGGCAAGGCCACAGACAAAATGTGATGAAGTCACAGATTTCAAATATGTGACCGAAGTCACCAGATTCACATATGTGACCAAGTCACCGGATTTCAAATATGTGACCGAAGTCACCAAAATGTGGTAAAACCACCGAATACTTCCTCCTTTATCAAATATACCCATATGCCCATGCACATACATATCATTTAGTTTTCATGCCATTTACCCCAAAATCATAATATAATCATACTTATTTCACATTTTATGCATATAGCAAAATTAACGAAATATTGGGGTAAACATACACGAATATCGTATACCATTGAATGGTATCCAAAATCATTATTAAACACATTATCATAAAATCACATATAAAAATAGATCTATGAGTTTTTAATGTAAGGTTACACACCTTATGACAGTGAGAATGATACTCTCTCGCTCGTCAACACCTAGTTAATCATCACACTTGGTTAGTATACACTATTACTAATAAAATTATACTATTGATGAGGGATCTAAATCCTTACCCTCAGATTCTCGAACAATCGTTATTTGTGGTTTTCTCGCTAGATGGATCAAAACTCGATATCCCACCAACGTAAAGTGGTTCGGTTGTACGTACTACTTCAAATAACCGATCTTCGTTAGCAGAGGGTCCACAACCCGGTGGAAAATCTCTTACCGCCGATACAGCCCTTCTTTTGAAGTTCGATGGTAAAACAGTGCCTCCTCTCTTCCAAATACTCCGTACTGCTCTTTTCTTACCTATCTTGTTAGTCTTAAATCACCCCTAAAAATAAAGTTGATTAGTGATCCATTCTAAAAGGATTAATATAACCAAAAAGGAATAATCTTACCTTGGATGATTTCAAAGGTTACTTCTTAAAAGTTGGCTTCTACAAAGATCCTTAAAAATCCTTTTCAAGGATTCGGCCTAGGAGAGAAAATAAGAGAATCATGATTCTAAATTGGCCAAAGTAAAAAGAAATAATGAAAACGATTGACGAAAAGTCTTACTTACCCACTTGAAGATTGACCTAAAACAAGAAGAAAAGAATAAAAATGGATTTGGTGGTTTGGTTTGTACAAAAGAAAAGGAGAAAAGATGGTGATTTCAACTTTAACAAAGAGAAGAGAAAAGATGGTGGTTTCAAATATGATGGTTTCAATTTTTAACCAAAAGAAAAGAAAGAAAATGGTGAAAAGATTATAGGATAGTTTAATTATGAAAGGAAAGAGAAGAGAGAAATAGAATGAAAAAGAAAAAGAAAATGAGAGAGAATGCTTTTGGTGAAAGATGAATTCGGCACTAGAGAGGAAGAAAAGGATAAGTGTCTTCAAAAGTGACAATATTTTGGTATCAAAAGAAGATAAAATTTGAGAGGAAAAGAAGAAATAAAAGTACCTATTTGGTCAAAATGCAAAGGCCAAAACAAAGCAAACTTTTACCAAATGCCAATAGACAAATTCGGCTAAGAGAAATAAATATTGGACAAAGGAAAAATGCACAAATGACAACCTTTTGGTCAACTAAAACCTCCCTAATCCCATACCAAAATTCGGCCAACACAATAGCCTACACAATCCCCTTTTTTCCTCCTTAATTCTTCCCCATCATCCCTTAGATTGCTATCACCATTAACCACCCTCTTTAGCCCCTAAAGCCGACTAGGTTCATGGTCAAATGACCATGAACAAGTTTCCAAAACATTGCCCATATATCAAGCCTTTTGTCCCCCCTATCTTATCATCCTATCTTGATTCCATGCCATAAGTCTTTAGCTTGCCTTTTTCATATGGTCAAATAGCCAAAATTAAAGAATGCTCATCCATTCTAGAAGGGTCTTGGCCTACACTATAGGAAGGAAACAAAATATAATCCTCCCATTTGCTAGCTAGGGATTCGAACCTCTCCCTCAAGCACTCATCCATGCATCCTAACCACCTTGCCAATTACTCATCTTATGCTTAAAACTCCTTGTCATTATTTCTTAAAGCCTAACATGCTTAGCTCCATCTTAATTATTAGAAATTAAAAGTTCCACTAAGCATTCACTTAATTAATGAAGTTCAAAAATAACTTCCAAAACATACTCAATCATAATTAAACATGCAACATTATTTAATTAAGTAAGATGCATAACCCCTAATTATCAGGATGTTACAGTTCTACCCCTTAAAATAATTTCGTCCTCGAAATTACCTGGCTGGAATAAGTGAGGGTATTCCTGTCGCATCGCTTCCTCCGGTTCCCACGAAGCTTCTTCTGATCCATGATTACGCCATAATACTTTGACGAGAGGAACCGACTTTCTCCGTTAAACCTTTACATCTCGCTCGAATTTGAATTGGCTCCTCTTCATAGGACAAATCTGGTCTTAATTCCACCTCCTCAAGCGGCACTACATGAGATGGATCCGCCGTGTGGCGTAACATTGAAACATGGAACACATCGTGCATTTGCTTTAATTTCAAGGCAATTCTAAGCGATATGCCACAGATCAGGCCGCTTCAAAACCCGATAAGGTCCAATGAACACTGGGACTTAGCTTCCTTTGCAACCAAATCTCATTACCTTTTTCCAAGGTGAAACCTTTAGGAAAACTTGGTCCCCCACAGCAAACTCTATTTCTTTCCACTTTAGATCTACGTAAGACTTTTGCTGTCGGATGCTTCCTTTAACCAAGCCGGATTACCTTAACCTTTTCTTTGATTCGGACACTATTTTTGGACCCAAAATCGGCGTTCCCTAATTACATCCAACACGTAGGAGTGCGACACTTCCGTCCATATAGTGCTTCATACGGTGCCATCCGAATACTGGCTTGGTAACTGTTATTGTACGCAAATTCTGCTAACGGTAAGAATTCCTCCCAACTTCCCCTGAAATCCATCACGCATCCTCTTAACATATCTTCTAAGATTTGGATTACTCGTTCAGACTGGCCGTCAGACTATGGATGAAATGCCGTACTGAAATCCAATCTGGTGCCCAAAGCCTGATGCAATGCTTTCCAAAACTGAGACGTAAACCTCGGATCTCTATCTGAAATAATTGACACCGGCACTCCATGCAATCTCACAATCTCAGCCACATATAACTTCGCCAATTTCTGTAAAGAGTAATCAACTCGAGTGGGATAAAATGTGCGATTTAGTCAATCGGTCCACTATCACCCATCTGAGTCTTTCTTAGTAGGCGTAAGAGGAAGCCCACTAACAAAGTCCATGGTGATTCTCTCCCACTTCCTTTGTGGAATCTTTATCGGTGAAGCAATCCGAAGGTACTTGATGTTCACCTTGACTTGTCGACACGTTAAGCACTTTCCTACATACTCCATAACTTCTCGCTTAAGACCGGGCCACCAAAGCGATCTCGCAAATCTCGGTATAACTTACTTCCTCCGGGATGCATAGCATAAGGGCTACTATGCGAGTCTGAAGAATCTTTTGCCTCAATTCACGATCCCTCGGCATCTGAGACTTTACCTTTGAAACACAATACCCCATCACGGTTAATGCCAAAATCTTCCAATTCTCCATTCTGTACCGCCAAAGTTTTGCACTTAGATCATCGTCAATCAGCGCCTCTCTTTCACTTGACTCAACCATGTCGGTTTAACTTGAATTACGCCAACAAGCTTCGTCATCGTAAAGACTAAGATGTGCAAACATCGCCCTTAAATCGACACCACTTTTGAATTAGGCATACGCCACCACATTCGCCTTGCGGGTGGTACTCGATAGAACGATCGTAGTCTTTCAACAACTCTATCCACCTTCGTTGCCTCAAATTCGGTTCTTTACGAGTCGGTAGATATTTCAGACTTTTGTGGTCCGTGTATATCTTGACTTTTCCCCGTATAGATAATGTCTCCAAACTTTAAGAGCAAAGACTACAGCTGCCAACTCCAAATCATGTGTTGGGTAATTAACCTCGTGTGGTCTCAACTGCCAAGACGCATACGTAACTACCTTCCCGTCTTGCATCAGAACACATCCTAATCCCATGTGAGAAGCGTCACAATACACGACGAAATCCTTTCCTGCCTCAGGCTGAATCAAAATAGGAGCTTCAGTCAAAACCTTCTTGAGCTTCTCAAAACTCTCTTGTTGCTTATCAGCCTACACGAAAGGTACTTCCTTTCTCAACAATTTCGTTAAAGGTGCGACTATCGAAGAAAATCCTTCAACAAATCTTACGTAATAGCCTACTAACCCCAAGAAACTACGAACCTCGATTCTGAGACTTAGGTGGTTTCCAATCTATATGACCTCAATCTTCCGAGGATCCACCTTATCCCCTGCCGACACCACATGGCCTAAAAGCGCAACCTCTTTCATTAAAATTCACACTTTGAATTTGGCATAAACTTCTTCTCCCTTAAAACTCGTAATACAATCCGGAGATGCTCATCATGTTCCTTTTTGGACTTAAAATACACCAGGATGTCGTCTATGAATACCACAATGAACTGATCCAAGTAGGGTTGGAAGATCCAGTTCATCATATCCATGAACGCAATTGGGCATTCATCAATCCGAATGGCATTACCGAAATTCATAATGCCCATATCTAGTCCGGAAAGCCGTCTTATGGATATCCGCTTCTTTCACCTTAAGGCGATGATACCCGACCTTAGATCAATCTTTGAGAATACCGCAACTCCTTGGTGATCGAACAAGTCATCGATCCTTGGCAAAGGATACTTGTTCTTGATGGTCGACTTATTCAACTGCCGTAATCTATACACATCCTCATCGATCCGTCCTTCTTCTTCACAAATAAAACCGGTGCTCCCATGGAGACACACTAGGTTGGATAAATCCACGATCAAGCAACTCACGAATCGAGCCTTAAGCTCAACTAACTCCTTGGTGCCATTCTATATGGAGCAATAGAAGCTGGTGCCGTTCGTGCAATAAATCAATCCGAATTCTACCTCACGATCCGGAGGCAAACACGGAAGTTCTTAGGAAAAACATCTACAAATTCATTCACGGTCCTAACTCCTTCAGCGATTGCTTCTTTAGCCTCCAAGGCACTCACCAACATCAGGAAGGCTACACATCCCTTTCTAACCATCTTTTCTGCCTTAAGAGCGGATACTACATTAGATAAGTAGTTTCATCTCTCGCCCATCACTACAACTTCTTTGTCATCAAGAGTTCTTAAGGACATTCGCTTAGCAGCACAATCCACATTTGCACGATACTTCACAAGCCAGTCCATGCCTAAGATCGGTCGAATCCTCAAATGGCAACTCCATTAAATCACCAAAAGCTGCGTCCTTGAACTTCTAAAGGTACTTCCTTAAAAGTTTGTCTATAACTCTTTGCTCATCCTAAAGGACTAAATACAGTCATCTTCCTAAATGCAGATCTCGAAGTCACATGCAAAGTTCCGGATACTTCACTAGCGATGTAGGAATGAGTTGACCCTATATCTATCAAAGCAATAAAGGGCAACCCGAAATCGAAGCGTACGTGATAACATCAAGTGCGTCCTTTGTCTTCTCTACGATGAAGCTGCATATACCGGACACATTGTCTCGCCTCAGAGCTACCACTGCCTCTGCCTAAAGTTCCGCGACCTCTACCAGAACCATTATTCCTTCCATTTGGACCACGGCCCCTTATCGCTATTTCACCTCTACTACTGATTAACGCATACGACTTCTTTGGCGGTTCTTCTTTGAATTCTTCGGGCAATCCTTGATCATATGGTCTTTAGATCCGTACTTGAAACATCCGCCGGTCTTTTTCCAACATTCTCCCGAGTGCATCTTTCCACATTGGGCACAAGCACGATGTTGTCCACCCGTAGTAGTCTGCTGACCTCGTGGTCCTTCATTTCTTGGTTTCTTTTAGAAATTCCCGGATGACCCTAAAGATCCAAAGCTTCTCTTATTCTTATTCTGGCCTCTGTCCCGGTTCTGTCTTTCAGTCCTCTTAACCTCTTCAGCTATTCTTGCTCTTTCCACCAAGATTGCAAAGTCTCTTTCACGGTGCGGAGTAATCATCACTCGCAGTTCATCTCTAAGTCCATCCTCAAATCTAACACACCGTTCATATTCCATAGCCACTATCCCTCTGGCATAACGGCTAAGTCGCAAAAATTTTGCTTCATATTCAGCTATCGACTTGTTTCCTTGCACCAAATTCAGAAATGTCTTCCTCTGAGAGTCAATGTAGCTAGCTCCAACGTATTTTCCTTCGAATTTAATTTTAAAATACCCCCAATCTAGTCGATCCACAGGGGTACTCTCCTTGATAGTGAGCCACCACTGGTAGGCTTCATCACGGAGTAGTGAAATAGCACCTTTCAATTTCTCTTCAGCAGTGCAGTCCAAATCGTCCATGATTCTCTCGACTGCCTCCAACCAGTATTCCGCTACATTTGGAGCTACTCTAGATACTCCCCTGAAAACCTCAGCTCCATTCGATCTTAGTCTCTCAGCTACTGACTTTTGAGACCCATTTCTAGTACTAGCTTCTGCTACTCGTTCTAAAACTCGCAGCACAGCTTGTGATACTGCGTCAACTCCTTCATTTTGTTCTTGAAAATCCACCCAAGCGGTGGTATGAGCTTCATTTTCGGAACCTTGACCAGATCTAACTGGTTTCGACATAGCCATTCTTCCTCTTCCACGTCCACGACGACCACGTCCCCTAGAACTCATGTCTACTACGTGTCTTATCTATTTTTATGAAAAAGTCTTATGTATTAGAGTCTTTTCACTTCTTATTAAAAGAAAGTTTTATGAAACAGATATTTAGTGGTTTTTCCGTAGTAGCACACATACACCTAGGGTCCATGTCTCTAAAGTTATAGCTTCCTTAAGCTTATCGGACTTTCTTATCACTTTATCAATAAAGATACATACGATGGATGCGGGTGAGAACTTCGAAAGTGCCATGCTCTTATAAAACCATTTTAACTTAAGAAATTTTCAAAAAAAAATTATTTGGGCCAACTTTTGAAAGCGTTGTGGACTTCAAAACCCAAGGTCGAGAGTTTAAAGCGGGCTCGATACCAAGTTGAAACACCCCAAACCCGGCCCAAAAGCTGGCCGGATTTGTTATGTTCCTCGAATCTAACTTTAGCAAATTCTCATTTTATTTAAGAAAAACTTGATGATTTTGTAGAAAGCAGTTAAATTAATATTTTAGGTTGAAATCAAATTGTAAAGTAAATTTATGTCTTTTAAAACATTATTTTAGAAGGAGTTAATAAATTAAAAGAAAACCAAATTTATGGAAATTACTTTAAAACATATATATATATAGTGACAAAAACATTTTTAAATTATTTATCGAAAAACCATTTAGTTATTTAATAGATATTTGTTCATGGTAAAATAAAAGTCCAAACACAAAAAAAAAAAGCAGTTTATAGTGGCCTTATTACAAAATAGCAAACCCATAATAAAGTCTAAGTAATAAAATTTAATAAGTTTAAATTGGAAAATCTTCAAAATACTTGATATGAGCATTGGCCACCACAGGTCCTTTTGACCGATCCATCGCGCTCTGAATCATCGAAAAGTTATCCCACAAAAATGGGTGAGTTATAAACTCAATGTGTAACACATACATTAAAAAGCCCATTTTATCATATGCCTTAAAGCCCAAAAATTTCACATATGGCCATAGGCCCATTTAACTCATATTTAGCCCAAAGGCCCATTTAGCTCATATTTAGCCCAAAGGCCCATTTAGCTCATATTTAGCCCAAAAGCCCATTTTTATAGTAGATTAAATAATAATCAATTAAATCACATGGATATGTACAAATAATGAAATGCAAACCGGCCCACCTAAATATCCATCCGCTACACACCACCGTACCAACCAACACACCGTGGGGATTACTAAATCGACCCTCCATCCGCTACACACCATCGAAGGCGATTCTTTGCAATCAACATGCACATCGCCCTTATAATTTTGTGGCAAGGCCACGGACAAAATTGTGATCGAAGTCACCAGATTTCAAATATGTGGCCAAAGTCACCAGATTCACATATGTGACCAAAGTCACGGATTTCAAATATGTGACCGTAGTCACCGGAAATGTGGTAAAACCACCGAATACTTCCTCCTTTATCAAATATACCCATATGCCCATGCACATACATATCATTTAGTTTTCATGCCATTTACCCCAAAATCATAATATAATCATACTTATTTCACATTTTATGCATATAGCAAAATTAACAAAATATTGGGGTAAACATACACGAATATCGTATACCACTTAATGGTATCCAAAATCATTATTAAACACATTATCATAAAATCACATATAAAATAGATCTATGAGTTTTTAATGTAGGGTTACACACCTTATGACGGTGAGAATGATACTCTCTGCTCGTCAACACCTAGTTAATCATCACACTTGGTTAGTATACACTATTACTAATAAAATTATACTATTGATGAGGGATCTAAATCCTTACCTCGGATTCTCGAACAACGTTATTTGTGGTTTTCTCCGCTAGATGGATCAAAACCACCGATATTCCACCAACGTAAAGTGGTTCGGTTATACGTACTACTTCAAATAACCGATCTTCGTTAGCGGAGGGTCCACAACCCGGTGGAAAATCTCTTCACGCGTCTGACCCTTCGTTTGAAGTTCGATGGTAAACAGTGCCTCCTCTCTTCCAAATACTCGTCTTTGCTCTTTTCTTACCTATCTTGTTAGTCTTAAATCACCCCAAAAATAAAGTTGATTAGTGATCCATTCTACAAGGATTAATATAACCAAAAAGGAATAATCTTACCTTGGATGATTTCAAAGGTTACTTCTTAAAAGTTGGCTTCTACAAAGATCCTTAAAAATCCTTTTCAAGGATTCGGCCTAGGAGAGAAAATAAGAGAATCATGATTCTAAATTGGCCAAAGTAAAAAGAAATAATGAAAATGATTGATGAAAAGTCTTACTTACCCACTTGAAGATTCGGCCTAAAACAAGAAGAAGAGAATAAAAAATGGATTTGGTGGTTTTGGTTTGTACAAAAAGAAAAGGAGAAAAAGATGGTGATTTCGGCTTTAACAAAAGAGAAGAGAAAAGATGGTGGTTTCAAATATGATGGTTTCGATTTTAACCAAAAGAAAAGAAAGAAAAATGGTGAAAAGATTATAGGATAGTTTAAATTATGAGAGGAAGAGAAGAGAGAAATAGAATGAAAAGAAAAGAAAATGAGAGAGAATGCTTTTGGTGAAAGATGAATTAACACTAGAGAGGAAGAAAAGGATAAGTGTCCCCAAAAGTGACAATATTTTGGTATCAAAAGAAGATAAAAATTTGAGAGGAAAGAAGAAATAAAAGTACCTATTTGGTCAAAAATGCAAAGGCCAAAACAAAGCAAACTTTTTACCAAATGCCAATAGACAAATTCGGCTAAGAGAAAAAAATATTGGACAAAGGAAAAATGCACCAATGACAACCTTTTGGTCAACTAAAACCTCCCTAATTCCATACCAAAATTCGCCAACACAATAGCCTACACAATCCCCTTTTTCCTCCTTAATTCTTCCCCATCATCCCTTAGATTGCTATCACCATTAACCACCCTCTTTAGCCCTAAAAGCGACTAGGTTCATGGTCAAATGACCATGAACAAGTTTCAAAACATTGCCCATATATCAAGCCTTTTGTCCCCCTATCTTATCATCCTATCTTGATTCCATGCCATAAGTCTTTAGCTTGCCTTTTCATATGGTCAAATAGCCAAAAATAAAAGAATGCTCATCCATTCTAGAAGGGTCTTGGCCTACACTATAGGGAAGGAAACAAAAATATAATCCTCCTATTTCCTAGCTAGGGGATTCGAACCTCTCCCATGAAGCACTCATCCATGCATCCTAACCACCTTGCCAATTACTCATATTATGCTTAAAACTCCTTGTCATTATTTCTTAAAGCCTAACATGCTTAGCTCCATCTTAATTATTAGAAATTAAAAGTTCCACTAAGCATTCACTTAATTAATGAAGTTCAAAAATAACTTCCAAAACATACTCAATCATAATTAAACATGCAACATTATTTAATTAAGTAAGATGCATAACCCCTAATTATCAGGATGTTACAAACCAAAACCTATCTAATCCCCTCTAATACAGAGCCCTAAATCTCCCTTTTTATTTTCGTTCTCCACCGCAAAGAGTAAAGGGAAGATCTCGCCACTTCGGCGTCACGGTAATTGGCGATTAGTGCCGATTTAAGCCTCCACCGACTACTATTTCAAATTCGACCCTAATACTTCGCGTTCACCGCCTTGAAGGACCCTTTTGCTTCGATTACAATGAAGAAAGCAGCCCGATAGTCACGACTCCAAAGGTAAACCCTTTCCCTTCTTCAGACTTTTATCCAAACAATTAAAAAAGGGCTCGAAAGCGGTAAAGAAAATATATCGAACATTAAGAATCACCTTTTAGAAAACTTTTCCTTTTTTGTATTACATATATTTGTATGCGTATGTAATACAAAAGAATCCCCATCATTTTATACCGATCCGCTCTCGACTTTTAAAACCAATTTTAGGATAAATAATAAAAAATACAAAATATCCCTTTTTACATTACCCTCAATGGATTTCCTTGCTATTTTTGCTTCTTTGTTTGTTGCAGATGCAATTAGGAGGAGGTCGTTGCTTGAGCGTTCGGCTAGCATGGGACAACGACGTGGGGTTTTAGGCTGACATGGCAATGGAATGCTCTAGAGGCATGCGTTGGTGCCTGTGGCGCTTGTGGGGTTTAAGTGAGCTATTGAGTATTCAGAAACCCCTAGGGTTTCGAAATTTTAATGTAATTGGGCCATTATTGTTTTGGGTTTAAAAATAGGCTCAGATTCAGATTGGTCTTGGCTAATTTAGATTTAGTATTTGAGTTTGGCTTCTTTGTAATGGACTTTGGACTTTATTCTATTTTGGATTTAAGATTTAATTTATTTTGGTTTTTTATATTTTTTTTATTTTGGTATTGGGCTCGGGTGAAAATGGGCCTTTACAGCTGCCCCTCTTTGCTCATTATCGTGTAACGAAAATATAGCAAAGGCTTCAACAAGGACCATTTTTACCTGGTTTTCAAATCTTGGACTTCTTTCAGTGCTTTTCGTCTTCGAGTAGCTTCATTCCATCCCACTGCATCTTCAGGGGCTCGGGAACTCGCACTTTGATCCACTCAAGGAAATTAGACTTGTAGCTCTACTGCCAACTCAGGGAGATAAGATCTGATGTTTTTGATTTGCTCTCATAGCTTGTGGATTGCGATTTGCTATCTTCCATCCGCTCCATCGCAAACTCGGGAGACAGGATCGATGCCTTCGATCCGCTCCTGCAACTTTAGGATTGCGGATCCGCTATCTTCAATCTGCTCTTGCAACCGGGATTGCGGTTGCTATCTTCAATCTGCTCCTACAAACTCGGGATCGCCAGTTGCTATCTTCAATCTGCTCTCGCAAACTCGGGATTGCGATTACCATCTTCAATCTGCTCCGCAAACTCAAGATTGCAGTTGCCATCTTCAATCTGCTCCGCAAACTCGGGATTGCGGTTGTCATCTTCAATCTGCTCCGCAAACTCGTGGATTGCGGTTGTCATCTTCAATCGCTCCTCGCAAACTCGGGATTGCCAGTTGCCATCTTCAATCTGCTCTTGCAAACTCAAGATTGCCAGTTGCTATCTTCAATCGGCTCCTGCAAAATAAGGATTACCATATTTGCTGTTCGATCTTGGTCCACTACTGTTTAGGGTGACAAGATCTACAATCTTGGACCTATTCCACTGCTGGTCAGGGAGATAGGACTGATGTCTCCGATCTGCTCCTGTAACTTTAGGATTGCCAGATCTGAGTATCTTCGATCCGCTTCGCTTAGGAAGGCAAGATCTTCGAATTCACCAATATTGTGAGACCGTCCTCTGGGGAACCTGTCCTGTAAAATCAATTTTATGTGCTTATGCTCATGCAAAATGGTTAGGATGCAATGATTGGAATGCTTATAATGCTCCTAACTAAATGTATTATGGATGACCTCTGCCTGGATGCAGAATGTCATAAGAATGATTTCTTAAAATGATTAGAATACAATGATCAGAATAAATCAAATGCTCCTAACTGGATGAAATTTGCATGAATGCAGAATGTCATGAGAATGATATTTTTTAAATGTATAATGATTAGGATGCAATGATCAGAATGAATCAAATGCTCCTAACTTAATATGTTTTGCATGGATGTAGAATTTCATGAGAATGATCCCTTTTTAAAATGTCATCGCTTATTATTTATCAGGGTAATATGCTGCCTTCTTGTTCGACTGGTATTCATGACAGAAAACCCGAGAAAATAAAGTACTTGCTCAACAGACTTGCCCCACTGGAACTTCAGGGTTCATCTTATTATGACTTAGGGGATAGGATCTGAACTTTTTCCATCTATCCTATTGTGACTTCAAAATATAGGATTTGTTTTTTCTTCAATCCATCCCATTGCTATTCAACGGCATAGGATCTGCATCAGCTTCCATCTAGCCCACTGTAACTCGGGGGTATAAGATCTGTAGCTTGTTCCATCAACTGATCACTCATCAGGTGACCCAACCAGATATGTACGCATGCTGCTCGCATGAATGTAGAATATCATTTTTCCTCTTTCGAGAATGATTCCCATTTTACACTTGGGTTGCCATTACTCGTGTGTCGTTGAGATTGTATCACCAACTATTTTGACAGAAAATCCAAGGATAGCTTCAATTTAGACTTTTCCTTCTCAAACATTTCCAGCCCTTAAGCTTGGTAAGTTCTAAACAATAGCCCTATTTCAAGTTCTTCTATTATTTAGAAGCTTCCAAAGTAATATGCGAAACTCCTTTTATGAAAGTATTATTAGTCCACTAATCGTTATTTCAATGCAAAATGCCTGAAAAAGATCATAAGAAGGAAATTAATTAGGAGTATAGCTCGAAACAAATAAGCTAAGCAAAGATAACAATCACAATCAAGAAGGAAATTTATTGTGAACAAATCACAAATAACAAATTTAAAATGGGTAAAATAGAAACTAGGTGCCCCAGATATATATGACTGAGCTTACGTGTTCAAACTTCTTGAGGACCATTTTAAACTCAATTATGTGTTTAGGGGATCCGGAATACTTTGTTGATGCCCCAAGATGTCACATACTTCCTCATTGCTAATTCAAATGTAGCAAGACCACTGTATGCCCCACTTTTGATCAAAATTTGAGCCGCCCTTTCCGAGTTTTCAACTCAAATCCCCTTTGGTCTCAAAGCACCCTTTGCGGGTTTTCGCCTTGGCCTCTCCTTTTTCTTTCTTCTTTTTTTGATTGAAAAATTCTTTATTTCTTTTCTTTTCTTTTTTTCTTTTTATTTTTTTAAAAAGGTCTCAAGGCACTCTTTGCAGGTTTTCACCTTGGCCTCTCCTTTTATATGAAATCTGGATCTATCAGCCTGAGCATGTCTTTGCCAGCCGTCTTGGTCAAGGTTAATGATCTTCGAGAACAAGCCTTCTTCACTACATAAAGTTTTTCCAAATTTGGCATTGACTCTCCTCTAAAGTCCTTTTGTATTAAGGATCATTCTTAATGCCAAGTTCCCATCATGAAATTCTCTTGGGCGGACCTCTTCGTCAAAAACCCATATCATCCGTTTTGAATAATTTCAATCAAGCTTACTGGAGACATTCGGTTTCATCCAATTCAATTAAAACTTGAAGAAGAGGGATCTTAACTTCCAACAATTGCTTCCCTTTCATAAACCAAAAAGAAAGACATTACCCCGGTGAAGGTCCTGGCCAACGTTCAAGAAGCAAAGAGAGTAAATGGTAATTCTCTATGCCAACCTTTACAAGTCTCAGTCATTTTTCAAACATTTTTGAATGGTTTTTTGGTGCCTTTTGTTTGATCGATATGGTGTCGATCTTTGAGCATGACTCTAAATTTTTGACATTGTGCAATTATGTTAAACATGTTTCTTTCTGGCATTCTTTATTGCCACTTTTTTTTGTTTTTTTTTTTTTGAATTTGAATTTGCATTTGAACTTGGATTTGATTTTGGATTTGGATTTGGATTTGGATTTGAATTTGAATTTGAATTTGGATTTGAATTTTATGACTGTTGACTTTGTAACTTTGGCATATGAAGCAACCTTTACCCTCTTAGTGAAGTAATTGATAACCACGAAGATGAATTGGTATCGGCTAGATGCTTTTGACGAGATCTGCCACATAACATCTATGCCCCACCTATATAAGGAATGGAAAAGACACTTAAGTCTTGTCTTCCCCAATTTGGCATTTATGGCGTAACTGATGCAATTTCCTTTTCTTGGTAAACCAGTAGCTTGATCCTCTTGATTAGCCTGACCATCGTAGTACCATTAACAGCATACCCACATTTTAAGCCTGGTATACTTTGACATGATTGTGCAAAACATCTTGGAATTCTTGAAAATAGCTCAATGATGTTTTGCCTTTTTTCTGTGATGAGTTAGGCTTCGATTTTTATCCCTTTCATAAGCTCGCAACATTCATTGACCCTTTGCAAAGTAGAGTCTATTTTCACTTGCTCTACCATCCTTAACAAATTAAAATATATGTTACAATCTCTGTCATCTTCAAAGCCCTTAGATCCCCTAGACCCAAATCTCATTCAAAAAGGGAGTCTGTAACAACGTCGCTCATGTCATTGATATCCGAGTACCTAGGTACAAAAGCAATCAAAGAATAAATGATTCTAAGGATAATTATTTTTATGCTATGGTCATGAATAAAGGATGAAAGAATATTCCAAAACATAAAGGAATGTGCAGTATGAAATATAAATAAAAAAAACACATTTACTTAAAAAATTTATTTTATTGAAATAAAAATTCCGGACACAAGCCCATTTCACAAAAGGATTCTTATTGCTTCTGGGCTTAAAGTAACAAGTATGTTCTGAGTATTATCTAAATTAGTTCTGAAATACACGGATTCCTTCCATAGTTCTGTTGTTTAAAATCTTCCCAAGTATGTGAAGACAAAAGCTTGGAAAAGTCTATTCCCCGGTTCACTCTTCAGATACATTATTAATAGTCAACATCACCAATATTAGGTTTCGCACTGTAACCACGAAATTGATGTACTCCTGATTTCATGCCCCAATCTATCATGGAACTTACGATGTTTACCTCTTTAAAAAAAAAGGTTAGGTAACGAATTTTCTGTACCAAAAAGATCATCGAATTTTATGATACCCAATCTGATGAGTCTTTCTACTAATTTCTTGAAAGCGGTGTAGTTTTCCATCGAGTGCCTCATAATTCTTGCATGGTATTCGCATTGGGCATTCACATTGTACCATTTAGGGTATGGAGGTCATATTGGTTCTATATGAAAAGGGGATACAACATGTGCATCAAACAAAATTCAGTACAACTCTTTATACGAGATTGAAATGGGTGCGAACTGGAGTTTTTCTGATTTTGGATTGATCTCTTGTCTTGGAGAAACCTGATAGCTGATAGCTGTTGTCTTTGGTGAGCTGCCGTAATCGGCTTGAATTACCCCATTA